>JAVRXN010000002.1:58565582-59765582 GCA_033556935.1 Timema podura | reverse complement strand
AAAAGTAAAATGAAGTGGTACAGGGATCGAGCGTATATCAGATATTGGTGGGAGGGAATCAGATGGAATGTCCAACTCGCGTTTCCATTAAAATTATTTCTTAAAGCCTAACTTATTTCAACAATGCTGTTTGGAAACAAACGAGTCTCCCAACTTGAGAATTTATACTCCAGAAGCTATTTAGGTGCGTAAACTTGGACTAACATAGGGAGATTATCTCCTATTAATATTTTATCGCTACGTCATTGGTTCATTGCTAAGACATTTACACATATAGTTAGATGTAAGCAGTGGCGCACCCAAGGGGAGGGGGAAAACAGGATATTTGACGCTCTCCCTTCCTCAACAGCACAAATAATTTTAATAGAAATTTAAATAATATTAAGAGCAGCTAAAATATTTAGCATTGAAGATTTGTCAAATGTATAGGCTACATTTTAAGACCAGGCTTCTGACTTAAGCCTAATATTCAAAAGGTTTACCGTTACATACAAAAATTAACAATTGAAAAACCCCCAGATAAAACATTGATACCATTTGCATTATTTACATCTCCTATTACTATAAAACAACTCCAAATATTTCTAAAATCATTTGATATTCATAAATATTCTCGGCCTTCGGGGGCTAGGGAGCTGTACAATCCCAAACCCACTCTCTTAAACAAAATTCATTCTTGCTACAGTATTTAATGAATGCCTCACCCAAAGTAAATGGCTGGGCGCGCCACCGTCTTTAAGTAAGTTATATTAAAATATATTTTATTTTACCTTTTCCTTCTAGATCATCTTGAAATGGTGAAATTACGCTCATGACCTTTGAGATTCTTTGATGTATAATTATATAAAATCACAATGACTAATAAGTCGTTAATGTGAAATAAAAACTAGAGGAACACTATTAAAACGCCACAAATCCTTTTTGTTAGAGAAAAACAAGAATTACTGTCAACTACGTTAAAATAGACCCCTCACCCCTTCCTCACTCCACCAGTGCTGACACGAGCTGACACGTCCAAATCTAAAATAGTGGTTCAATGTGGGTTTGCCAAATACATGATAATACATGTTACTATATGAACATAATTCTATGTATTTAATTAGTGCATAGTTTAAAGTTGTTACCAACTTTATTACAATTAATTTTATATTTTTTTAAATTGTAATTTTACTTAAACTATACTAAATTAGCTTAGTAAATAAATTTGTGTTCTTGAATCTCTTTCAATAGTTGGCACAATGCTTAGCTTGCTATACATGAACAGTATGACCTGAGGTTAAAAACCCGAACTCATTGGCCAATGACTTGTGGGTGGCGGAAAGGGAATGTGTTGCAACCCCCTAGACATTGGGCAAGGACATTAGAGCCTCCCTAGATTGGCTTGCGGGTTTCAAGCAGTAGGCCCTGGGTTTCCTATTGTGTTAAGTAGAGCCTTTTGGAAGAAGAATTACTTAAAACACAGTATGTTTGGAATATGAACCAATATCAGTTTTAAAATTAATAATTATTACATGTATATTTATTGACAATTTAAACATTATTATTTTAACAGTTAGCACAAACAACATTGAATTAAAAAAAAAAACTAATTCAAATCATTACGGGTATGTGGCTGGGACTGGCATACCCGAAGAGTACGCCACTGCTTAAGTTAATTATTTATATAATGGGAAGGCTATTCCAACCAGGAGCTCGAACAAAATAACTGCCTGACTCAAGGAGTATGGTATTGTGGAATGATAAGCGGGAATTAAGCTACAAAAAATTCACCCAAAACAAATCAAAGAAATATAAACTTTATATAATTAAAAAATCTCCCCCTTATGCCGAAAGAGTAGTTTAAATAATTAAAGTTTATTATGATGTTGGGCTCCAACAATACTTATTTTTCAATTTCCTTATACATTTTTGTCCTGACATCTTATTTTACTAGAAATCAGGACTTTCTCTGCATGTTCATATTACAATATTCCTTCTATATAGTTAATCTACAAATTTTACACATAAACTTTCTGGAATATAAACATTTACTACTAGAAAATTACTTGTCTTGTTATCGCATTACAAATTTACCTCGACCTGGGCCTGTTAGCAGATCTGTCTACTATATATCAATATCTTTATTAATAATAGACTATTTTCTTATCGAGTACATGCAGTATTTTATCTTAATAACATGTTCTACAGCCTACTAATGCAGACTTTATATTTTTAAATTATAAAATATTTGAATTTGTGTGTTGTGATGGTTTAAGAGCATTTATTTCAAATTTTCAAGTATTTGCTTGGATTCTTACATCTTTAAAACCTTACTATAGTAAATAATAAAATAATGTAAGCACTTTTTATCTGTCACTCCACAGATAGCACTAGTGCGTATGGTATATATGTGTCGGTATATGAGGGTTGGTAAGGGAGAAACTGGGAATCAGTGGGTTAAAAATTAAGGTAGGAAAAGTGGGAGCAAATTATCTAGCGCCTATGGGTGGCAGAGTCGTAAATCCACCCCTGCCTCCACCACTATCAGCAAAAGAAAACACCCCCACCATTTCAGGGAGTGCTTAAATTTCCAACAATATGTTGAACAAAGTGTACACTCAAAACTAAGAATGTGCAGCTAGGAATAGTTACAACCTAGGACGGCCGCCAAGCTTTCGAGCAGGGACAAATAGACTGACTAGTAGAAGAGTTGTGTCCGGTACTTCAACAGAAGATGTTGTCAAACTTAAAACCTCTGCTTGGTCTTAGAATAGATTAGAGTTAGAGTAGTTTACCCAGGGAACGATACCATGTATCAAACATCTTTTGTAAATAATTGTATATTTTATATTTCATGTTATTAAACTAGTTAGTTATAGAATAGTGAACATCTCTCTCTATTATTTAAATGTGTGCGTGAGCTCCCATCCTCTATGAACAATCCTCTATAACAATGGTATAACATTTTAGCTTTCTCATTGTAACATTGTAGCATGTTACATCATACTACCCCCCATATTAAGAATCACGCAAATATTTTGATCAAGAGTCATACTACCCACTCCATATGAAACCTCAATAGTAATAAACTTCCTGCAATTGTAAGCTTCTCTATTGTAGTCCTATGTAGACTCAGTCTTTAATATGAACGATATCAATCAAGAATAAAACTCCCCCACAATCACAAAATGTTCTTGTACTTACCACTAGTATTTCTTCTGACTAGAACAACCTTCAAGACTGGAAAACCACCTCGCGTCCTAATTCGATGAGGGGGAAGATAGAGCAGCCGTGCACCAACAGCTGAGGTTCCGAGCGGACAGGTCAAATCGATCCTTTCGGAACTGGCTGAGACCATAAACTAAATGAAACTATCCTGGTGTCCGAAGTGCAAGACGAAACCAATCACCAACTCATCGCGTGATGTCTGTACGTCAACAACACCAGCCAAACAGATCTCTTAACACCACGGCACCACGTGTTCGAGACAGCCCGCCAATCCTAGCCTGATCAATGACCACGTGCTCGTCTGCATGTTTGAAAAATGACCGTTGGAAGCCACCGACCAATGTGAACATTCTCCCCTTCCAACCCTAAGCGACTAGAAACACTATTTTTACCTTGCGGTTTTTAAACTCAGTGACCATTATTTGTACGACACTTCAGGAGAAGTCATGTCTTAAAAATTTATTTTCATCGCCATCTGGAGAAGTCCTGTCCTGGACTTGGACAATTTACAGGATGATGACGTATTTTTTTATCGAAGTTAATTTAATAGACTTGAATTATGGCTAATTCAATTTTGAATTAATGTAATGTAATATTTTGGAATAAGCCAGAATAAGTGTAAATTATTTACTAAATTTATTTAAAAACTAAATTTAATTATGAGACAGTTAATTCATTTTGCCGCCACTTGGGCGCTAGTGTCAGTGAAGTCACGTAAAATATCGGATTGCCTCATTTATTAACTTATTTTATTAGAAGTATTTAATTTAAATTGACAGAGTTTTGATCACTAAGTAAATGCAAATTCCTCCCTTTTTTTGTATAATGTTTTCATATTTAATTATTTGAATTAACGTAAAGTTAGCTGATTGTTTGATTTTGACTAAATAATTTTCCAAATTATTTAATTGAAATAACTTGTGATTTAACTAGTTTTTTTGTATGTCATATTTTTTATTAACAAGTAGAAGTCTTTTTAACGTAGTTCTTTGTGTCGACATTTAATAGTCCCGAGGAAGCCGGTAAGTCAAACTCTCGTGTTCATATAAACATCTGTGTGATGGTAAATTTAACTTTAACTCTGTCTGAATTCAATGTGATGAAGCAGACACTTTGATAACCATTTCAAAAAGGCCCATTAGGCTTTTTTTTATTCAAATAAATATCTGTCTAGATATTTTGAAAGTATTGATTTGTTTAAATAGTCAAACATTTAAGGTTGTGTTATCAATATTCACTGTTGTGAAGCTGACAGTGTAGTTTGGTCAAGTTATTGTTTCTTCCAGACAGACCTAGTGTGATGTTATTTTTGGTTAAAAGAGTTACTTATGATATAAATCTAATAATCAGTTGACTAAATTCTTCAAAGATAATATATCATTGACAATTTAACTGTTTATTTGTTTTAAATTTCATTCAAAACTCCTAAAGTTTTGAATATTCATTATTTATTCATTTACAATTAAAATATATATGTTATACATATGATCTACTTACCTTTATTTGACTATATTAAATCATTTTTCTTTATTTTTTTTTCATAAACTGCCAGCCCGCTATGTTTATTAATTTTGTTGGTAGGTGATTTTAACGCTATCTGCTCCAGAGAGTGGTTTATTTCGGAACTATTCGATTAGTTTACTTTTATGTTCTTGGACGCTTATAGCATCTGGCTGTCTCTTGAAACAATAATTGCCCCTAGTGGAAGATATTATTATTATTATTATTATCGTTTGGTTTTTTGTTTGGTGCCAAGTTTAAATTAATTTTAAAGATGAATTATGTTCATATGTAAAAATTATAATTATATTTATAGTAATACTTCCAATATTTAAATAGTTAAGATTGTTTGTTTTATTCTTTGTTATAAATTCCGGTGAATATTTTCTCTTAGGCCGGTGATTGTTTATTTTAAAACAAAAAAAACGTGTTTGTGTTTTGTCTTTTTTTTGGTTGTGACTCTTAAATTGGCTTCGAAAGTGGAAGGAAGGATCCGATCTGGGGATCCTTTAATTATATTTTTTTGAAAGGTTCATGGTAATTCTAATAATCTAAAACTTCTAAAAAGAGGTATAAACTTGTGAAGAAGGTTGAGCGGAAGTTTTCAAGGAAGATTTTTGTGGAAATTTAAGGCCGGAGAGTTAAATATTGACGGAACTTTGATTCAACATTTTTACCAGAGCAAGGACATTTTCGGGTGAGATCAAATCCATCTGTAAACATCCTGTTATGGATGTAAATAATTAAGCATAATCCTTAAAATTACTAAAGAAGGACAAATAATTTCAGTTTTTTTTAAACCAGAATTAATACCTTTTGTCCACCTCAGAACAATATTTTTCTGTTTATTAAAGAATCATAGCCTTATTGTTACATGTTATAAAGAATAAATTTTGTTGTTGTCAAAATCCTGTTATTTGCTTAAAGAAATATGTATATTCTTTTATACTTACAATTCAAGTGAGAGTTTAACAATTTCAAGTATTGCTTAGCAATACTTATATTAGTTTTATAATTTGGGAGGCATGCCTTATTAGGTAGGGTTTATTTAAGGATATCATTCACTACAATAATTAAAATCACTCTTTAAATTTAATTGTTTTATTGTTATTTACATCAATGTACCTTGTATTTTCTTTTGAACTTGCATCCCATGTATAGCGATGCTCAGTAGATTGGATTGGTCAGAGCAAGAATAATAATCTGCGTCAGGAAGTCTTCGGTTTTAAGTGTCCAACTTAAGTACAAACTTTAGGTAAAGTCCAGGGGTCTTGAGAGAAAGAGTTTTCGTATTACCGCTGAGCAGTTTATGGGGATAAATTTATTCAATAATTAAAAATCTACCCACCTCACAAGATAAAAGGGGTTGGTAGTTGGCACCCAATAAAATACAATATTATTATATATTATATAAAATTAAACTAATTCCTAAATTCATAAATAAAATAAATTCCAAAAATAAATAAAAATATAAATACATAATATTTTTACTTTTTTTTCATTACACTAGTTGACTTAAAATTACGTTTGATGTGGAAACATTCGCACATTGAAACTACGCATTACAATTGATATGATTTTCAACATATTTCCGATGGATTTTTGAGGCCATGTAACTTATTGTTTCTTTTGTTATCTTGAATAAAACAGTCATATTGCTCTTTAATTGTTGCATAGTCTTGCTTTCTATGTCATATGTCTTATGTTAGCTAACCCCCACCTTTCTTTTAGTCTAGTGTGGCAGTAGCTAAGAGGTAGTAGAGTGGGTGATAACATCATAAATAAAACTAATCTAGTAAAGAGGTTGTTTCTGGCTGCGGTTGTAGACGTCGGGACGGAGCATTTGGTTTGAGGGGAAGGTTGAAAGACTCTTTTTACCAGAAAACGTTAGCACCTTGCAGAAATAAGCTTCTATGTGATCTCTGTGGCTAGATAGGTGGCACAGCTGGACAGTCACTTACAACAGATAAAATTAAAATAATTTAATAACAATATTAGTTGTTGCAAACAGAATTAATAATCGACAAAAGTATGAATTGACACATGTTATACGGTTAAGAAACAGAAAAAACACATTATTTGGAACATAACAAATGATTAAAATGTTGATATCCCGGTAAGTATTCTTATAGTAGGTATTATGTTATAAAATTGGTATATATGAAGAGATATTAATTAAGTCTAAATTTAATAATTAATTGATCATAATATTGATTAAAAATAACGGGTTTCTTTCTAAAGTTGTTTCAGGTAACCTAATTAAGTTGATTTTATTAGGGAAAAAAATGGGAGAAATTAAATTAATACATGGTTAAATTTTGGAAATTAATAAATAGTGAACAAATTTTAATGAATGGTTTTCTTTCTGATCTGTTGTTAACTTTCTCCTTATGAATAAGTCCGTAGCACATAATATTGTAATGTATTTGTTTTTGTTAGTGTATTGTAAAATGGATTTTAATTCAAGATAAATATAGTGCAGTGATCTCTATATTATACTGAATGGACACAAGCATAAGCATTGCAAAGAACCAAAGCGTGACGCTCAAGTTTATCGTCTGCTTCATTGTGGGGGGACCGGTTTCTTTCCATGTTCTTATGCAAAAGCCTTTTCTTTGATGAATAAAAGTGTTATTTTTGAAAATAGTGAAGTATTATACCCCAGTTGCCTGAATAAACATTTACATCAAAGGATATACAATTCAGTTTTATAGGTAATACTGTACAAATACGAATAAAATCTTTAATCTATTTATATATGTAGTTATCATCCATGTTATTTACAGTCTGCTAAGACTACACTTATATTTAAAGTTTGCTATTATCTTGTATATTGGTTTCAGAAACCATATTATATTGAAAAGTTGATAAATATAATGAATAAGCTATTTTAAAACTTGATTCCATTACATTACATTACATTATTTTGAATGACAAACGTTGTGTAGTTGCCATATGTTCAAACGATCACTTAGGTTATAGGTTTGTAGAAAGTATTATGATATTACAATTTTTTTTAAAAAAGTTAGCTCATATCTTGTATATTGCTTTCAGAAACCATATTATTTTGAAAGTTCGATGACTATAATGAAACAAGTTAGCTAAAAACTGTTTTCCATTTTATTGAATGACATACTTTGTGTAGAATTATTACGTTCTAAAGATAATTTAGGTTATAGGCTTGTAGGAATTATGGTATCTACTAAACCATGATTTTAGTAAGAATCCCTATCTGCAAGGCTTTATTTCGTAACAGAATATTATCATATATTAGTATTTGGTAGGATAGACAGACCATTTAGAACGGAAGTAGAAATTCCCTTCTGGAATGTCTTTTATCCTACCTAAACACATCTATAGGGCTGGATTCTGGTACGAAATAAATCTTCCAAACGAGTTTCTTTCAAAGATCATCGTATATATTAGCCTACATCAACGTATTTAAAGAAAAAATCTCACTAGTTTCGAACTTTGTTATACTCTTCAAAGCTTTTAGTAACCATTTATTTCATTCAACTAATCATAAATTGATGTATCTAATTTATTCAATCAAATTAATGAACGATGTCAAATTACCACATTTCCTTGTGTGGGTGTAACAGAAAAAGAGATACCCGAAAGTTCTTTCACTCTCACACAATGGTATGCAGACGACAGCTTGAAAATTTCAACCACAGATGTCCATCCAGTTATTTTATAGTAATCAATGATATAGTGTCGATTGCTAGCGCTGTTTCGAGTCTATTAGAAATAAATTATATGCTTTTTTTTTTTTACCTTTCTAGATCCTCTGAGTGCACTACCATTTTAATGAAGATAACTTTTTTATATTATACATTTTCATAGTTGAATATTTTTAAATTGAATATTAATAAGATAAATTTTGTTTGTTTGTTGCTATGTCATAATTTCACTTTTTTATATTTTTAAAAATATATCAAATAAGTGTTATCAATCAATGTTGGCAATAGGAAAATGTTAATTTCATCGGATTGTTTCCGTTTCCTCTTTCACTCCTTAATTTAGGTTTCAAGAGTGGTGGTATAACTTTTTAAATCCGCCAGATATTTTAAAATCGGTGATTAAAATTATCTTCAAGCCATAATTTGAACGCTTTTGAAAGTGTATCTACACTATGAGAGCTAAGGTAGGTTTCAACTATTAGTATTATTATTTATTTATAATTTTTAATTTAAATACTGTACTTGTGTAGTTTCTCAAATTCTTAGTAAAATGTCCACGTGCTAATATTGTATAGTTATTTAGGGTTGTTATATAGATATCTGCATTCTTAGTGAATGTGTTAAGATACTTACATCTGTTCCTAAACAAAGGCCATTCAAATTTTTACAAACGCGAGCTAAATAGAATCGGGAATTATACTCGTTTACCTAAACATGAACACATGCAGTTTCATTAAGATACTAAATCATAAATTTAATACTATCGTTCCCACAAGGTATTTTTGAATCTAATGATACTAACCCAATCGTTTGATCCCTTATCCCTTACAATATTAGCCTATTAACTAGTAATTTATTTTACATTTCAAGATATTTAGCTTCAAATTTTCCGCTTTTGAGTTCAATTATAACAGACAATACATTTTTCAGTATTGAAACTTGTCTTTACACTTTTAATAATGTTATTGGAGCATATCATACAGCTCTAAAGTAAATAGATTAATATCATTTTCTCCTCTAAAGCTAGCGCTACACAGCAACATTTGGCGAATCCCGAGTAACAATTGTTATTTGGCAAATACCTTGTAGTGTGATTGTGTGAGTTATGACAAATGTTTGGTATCCTAACAACATTAGTCACTGAACCCCATACATTTCCCATCAGTTGTAGGTAATCCATCACACATCAAAGGACATGAACTATTCATTTTATCTCGATTTTCTGCCCCGTCCACACGTTCTTATCTATGTTTGTTGATAGTTTTTTTTGTGGTTACTGTGAAAATGGGTCCTGTAATTTTTGGATCTTTATGAAAACGCGCCAAGCTGAGGTATAAAATTGAATTTTAGCCTGAACAGCTATTGAGATGTGTTAAGAAAAAGCAAAGTTAGCTATAGATTCCTCATGAAGAACGAACACAAGCTAGTAGTATTATAGCCTCATTTATATTGTAACACATGTTGACCAACACGATCCCAACAAGTTGTGTTACAATACAAACGCATTCCCAACTGCATGCACTAGAGTCTAGTCAGTCTCTAGCCTTGGCAACACATGTCTTGTGGCTACACATAAGGCTCCCATAAAGCGCAGAGTTGTAGCAAATTTTTCTTCCAAAGCCACAACAATTTTCGTTTCCACTTTACCATGTAAATGAGGATACAGATGTGTAACTAAGCATTCAAAGTCCACATATGACATGCGTACAAAGTTATCATATCCACTTTGCAAATGTAGGCCATTCTTTATTCCCATGTATGCACCTTCGATTTGACATTGCCAAAAAAACCTTTAAACTCCCCACCGTTTCTTAGTTTTGGTTTTTTCTGCAAGAGAACACTTCCTGTCAACACAATAAATGAAGAACGGCAAGTAATACGATGTTATCCGTGGCTAGAAATGTGTAGACTGATTAAAATCTAGCGGAGGACCCAGGATGTAGGTCCAACAAGTTGGCGACAATAAACACAACTTACTTGTCCTCATGTGTTGTCTCACATGTTGTCCAACTTGTTATATAATAAACAAAGCCTAAAAATAAATAAAATGTTTTAAGTTACCTTTCTATACTCCCTGTTGACTAATACCATCCACCATCTTTGTTTTTTCACTACCATATGCTCTAATCATAACTATAAATGCCTCTGCAGCAATTTATCCTCCATGTTTGGCACGAATGTTCATCGTTACCGATCACTGGCACGAATGTTCATCGTTACCGATCACAACTTCTTGGTTCTATAGTGACAGAGGTTTGGCAAATTGGTGCATGTGTGTAGAGGTATGGTCATGATGTGGCTAACTATTTGGCAAGTAATTTGTGAAGAGGCGAACATTTGCCATTCTGCGAATGCCGCATGTGTATAACCGTCTTAAGAATCATCCCTATGTCTTTCAAATGCTGAAAGTCCAGTTTATCAACAAGAACCCACTCACATTTTTATCATACTGTTTTGCCTTCAACACCTGGAACCAATTAAATTTTCTCCACAAAGTCGTCCATGACATCCAGTTAATTTAGTCATTTTATGCACTGTCCTTCAACAGCAACTGTTTAACAATGTGTATTGACAATGCATCTTCACCCAGATTGTTAACAATATCCAGTATCTTGTTAAAGTTGCTGGCATTGTAGCATTAATTACAAGTGAAGGAAGACAAGTCGGAGACATAAACAAACTTACCCAATTTCACCAAACCAGCGCCTCTGGAGATCAAGTCGGAGGAACAAGACAACAAGACACGACCGGGAATAACTTCACCGCATGTTCAACTGACCTAGCCCACCAAGATTCAAACGGCGGCCGTTAGAGTTTGTTTCAGATCTAAACATTCCAAAGAACTTAGGAAGAGAGGCCTGTCCTACTCTAGTCCAGAATATTCCAGACATTTGGAGTTGGTGGTAGAAGCTAATATTGTTATGCGCATACCCCACCCTTGTGTGACCCTAACGTGTTTCCCCTTCCTGATCCTCACCTTCCATGTTCTCTGGGTTTTCTTGTATATGTAGTGCCGAGATTGAATATGTCTGGTACTCTTGGGCTTGGCTTTACAATGGGAAGTATGTAGCCGTGGTTAAAAACAAATTTCTTTTCGGCATAATTATATTTTATTTCTTGTAACCTTTTCAAAATTCTCGTTTCAGACTTTAATAATTAATTGTTAAAATAAGTATCTTAATATTCGTAAATATCATACACATTAAATTTCACGATGTTGGAGGATAGTCAAAGATTGGGATATCGAGGCTTAGGTTTATTTTGGTGAGAATGATATTTGTTGGAATATTACCATTAACTTGATAGATAGATTTCTCGATAATAAGGTCTAATGTTGGAGTTTGATAACTTTGATTTATTTAATGAATTTTTGCTCAAATGGAAAAGATTAGCTTGTTTTATTGTACTCCTGCAAGTTTCTAGTCTCATAATTATTTCGTGTAGATTTATTCTTTTAAAATGGGAATAGGAATTGAAATCATTAAATGAATTATGATAGAAGTCTTGAGGACTCACCTTTTTCTATTAATGGTTTATTTACCTTTTTTACGTATTATGAGATAGATATAAAATTTGTATATTTTTTTGAACTAGGGTCAATTTAACAAACCTTAAAAGAATGTTTCTTAAGACTGTCATTAATAATTGTGATTTAGCCATCATATATGGTTCTACATGTTACTAAACGTATACATATATTCAATCGTTTTTAATTTATAAATACCAACAAAGTTTTTTTTGTATTTTCTTATGAATATTATAAATACCCTTAGGATAATTTTTTATATTTGTGTTAACTCCCCTTTCTTTTGGGTGCTTATACTCTCGAGGACGGCCGTTAAACTATCATTACCGCATCTAGATTGAGTTGCATGCTCTTAGTTTTCAATGTTTGTACTCAGACATTCAAAACAGTTACTCTGAGCGACTCATTCTTATTGTGTTTATAATAATTTTCTATTTGAGCCTTCTAGTTTTTTTTTTTTTTTTGTGGTTAAGGTGGGGTGCTAGTGAGCGCCAGTTTAGGGCAGTATTTGCAAAGTTTTTATAGCATAAACATTTTTTGGCAAAAATAGACTAAATATTTCTTCTATAGAAACATAGAGATTAGTTTTCTGCACATGCTAATCTCAAGAGTTCTTGAATATCTCTCATGAGCATAGCGGCATTTGGTGACAAACTTTTTAAATGCAGAGAAAACGTCACTAAATTCCAGGACACCCTTGACAGATATTCAAGGACTGTTGAGATTATCATGTGCGGAAAACTAAACTCTATGTTTCTATAGAAGAAATATTTGATTTATTTTGGCCAAATCAATGTTTATGCTATAAAAACTTTGAAAATACTGCCTTAAACTCACGCTCATTAGCACCCTATCTTAAGGAGGGTTCAACATAACACAAAGATGCAGGTAGCCATGTACCCCATTTAGTTAATAGTGGCTGCGGAGATAAAGGCTAGTTCATGGGGCAACTTCTTTGAACAACTGACTTCTGGGAATAGACCACAAATTCTGTGCAGTGCAAGGTTGAGCCACTTAACATAAAGCATAGAACTGTTTGTGGAAGTTTGTTACAATGATACAATTAACAAAGTGTTGACACAACATGTTCTCACTTGGAACATGTTTTCTAGTGGACTTGTGCAAGAAATTCTTAAAAGTTGTATTTTCTATCTTCCATAAAGGAATATCGGATCCATAAACACCTTTTAGAGATCTAGTGAAAACTGTGATTGGCGTTTGGGAGATTGCATACGGAGATCAAAGCTGCTTTTAGCTCTCCTGTTTGACACATTAGGGATGTTTAGAGGTTTGTACATATTGGTACATATCTCAAAACATGACACTTTTGCGAAGTTTACTGAAATTTTACACACTTTGCAAAAAGAGATTGATCCATCATTCAAAAATACGTCACCAAATTCTTTTGTGAAATTCTTCATATTTGTTTTTAATGCTGCTGGTTCTTTTGGCATGGTGAAACAACTGCTGCCCAATAAATGTAAACAAGAAACCACTGAACACTGTCTCACTATTTGCACAAAATACCAGTCTTCTGTAGGTCAACAATGTCAAGACTCCACAACCAGACATTCACACATGTGTGCAGTTGAATGAAAGAACGTGATTGACAGGATGGGGTGGAGGGAGGGGGCTGTTAACGGAGCTGCTTGCCTTGACTAAAGGAGGCGGCTTATCGGGTACAATAGAAGCCATTAATCGGGAAAAACACATGTTCCAGAAACAAGTTTTGGGTTGCCAAACATAAAAGTGGGATTTCTACAATATGGAGTGACAATATAACACATTCAGATTGGCTACTATACATTTCAACTGTTTTAATGCAATGTAAAGTTAATTTTGAAAATCAGGTTAATAGGTGTTATACATGAAAATAGGCAAAATTAATTTTGCTCTACTCAACCCTAATTCGCCGACATTAACTTATGTTAAGAGCGTTCATCACAGCAGGTTTAACTCATTTCCTTGCTCACATCTGCATTTGTGTGTGCGCTGGAGGTATGGGTAAAGGTGAGGGAAAAATCACCTATGATATGCCATATATGTGTGCAGCATATATGTATTTAAATTACTCCAAATTTTTTGTGGCGGTGATGAGGGACAGAATGACAAAGTTTCTTCTTTCTACAATGTTTAATACCCGCCTCGGTGGTGTAGTTGGCTAACGCGCCAGTCGTGTTGAGCCAGACCACCGAGGACGGGGAGATCGAGGTTCGAATCTCAGTCGGGTGAACTGGGGGGGGGGGGTTTCCTAAATGGTTTTCCACTCTCCCTCCGCGCAAATGCGGGTTCACTTCCTCTAAATTCAACCTTCCCATTTCCTAATCCACTAGTGTAATTAGTACTTAAGTGTATAACCCGAACGGGTAGTAAGACGCGGTGCTAAAATTAAATTAAATTACAATGTTTAGTATTAAGAATTTCTATTAACTTTTTATCAGCATTAATGTTTGATCAGAAATGATCCACATACAATAGTGTTTGCGTAAATTTACAATTTCTAGCCGACTGTATCACAGATCTCTAATTATTTATAATTAATTATCTCATTGCACCTACTGGAAGTCAAATATTGAACTAAAATCAATACCAACTATATTATTACAGTACTATTCAATAACTTAATATAACTTTACATAATTTATATATTTATTATCACGGTACACATTATTCATAACTAAATTTCAAAGTTCTCTGCAACACTCATTTTGCGTAGAAGTTTAGTCGATAACTTGTCAATCGCAGACTAAAGAGGTATTGTAAGAATACAGTAAAAGAGCTTTACATTTGCTAAGTTACTAATATTTTTCTGTGAACAAAATTTATAACCATTTCTTATTTTATAGTTATTGATATGTATCAAAAGTGACAGTTGCACGACTCGATGTATAAACACATGAGCCTGAACATGCCCTGGTTAAATTCCACAATGTCCACTGACTAATATCAGAGATAACTATATCCTGAAAATTAAATTGCTCTTATTTACTAAAAAGAAAATTTTCTATTTATTTTGTCCTAAAAAATAGAAAATCTTAAATTAAAGACCTTAACTGGTTTGCATAAAGTAAACCATTTGTTAATTAATCCTAGCAATTTTTCATATTTGTTGAATATATATAAAATAATTTGTTGCAGTGGAGGAAGAAGCGTATGCGGAGGTTGAAGCGAAAGAGGAGGAAGATGAGGGCGAGGTCCAAGTAGTTCTTCTCTTGTAAGTATAATTTCCTTCACTCCCAGTAACAAGTTAAGTTTTTATTGCAACTTATATTGGGTAGCATCTTTTTAACTAAATATAATAGTCTCTTTGTTTCAGATTGCTCATCTTGTTTCCAAATTTTACTGACAGCAGACGACTGATCCATTCAGACATTTTTGTTAACTACTGGGGAAAAAATTGTAATATCTTGCTGAACTTTCCAAATAAATGTTTCAAGGTAATTACGTGTTTGTGCTGTTTTATTTCTTTGCCAGAACCCCTCACAAAACAAATGTTTTAATCTATTCTTACCCAGGGTGACCACAAACCTAGAATAGTCTGGGAATTTGAAAGCTTTGAAAAAATTGGAAATTTGACCATGAAACAGGGAAAATTAGGCATTATTAGGTCATCTAATGCACATGTGTGTAAACTTGGTTTAGTTGGACCGGAGGGCTAAATCAAATTCATGAGAGAATATTCGATCAAGTATTTCATTAAGTATTTCATTAAGTATTTACTTGCATGAGTAATGAACAAAAAACTAAAGCAACATCACTACTGTTTATCTCCACTGTTCTGATTTGTTCCTTATTAATCTTAACAACTCACGTGCATTTGAGCCTGGACCACCTCATCGCTGGGACAGACACCCTTGTCAACGTGCTCACCAGTGCAGGTCACATACAATATTACACCTAATTTCATTGCTGAGGAACTGCTTAATATTGAGAAACAGTGTTGTCATTTGTTTTCCGTGATCAAAGCTGTCGTTGCCAGTAATTGGTGCTCCTTCCTCCAGCACAGTCGTAAAGTTACAGTAGTCTGAGTCTCGTGTTCCTAATAGCTAGCTCAAAACATCAACTAAATAAACTCATATTTTAGTAATAACACAAATTATGGCATCTTTGGCTTGTTACTAACAATTAAATTCCAAGAGAAAAATATTAAGTAATAAAGAGGCAATGCACACTGCAGAAACTACAGGTGTGTCTTATAAGTTAGTAATTTCTATTAAACAAGAATTCAAAACCAAGGGAAGTCACTAACACAAATAAAAAAAAGTAAATAACTGCACTCATTAATTCACTGAAAGGTATATTCACTTTACCGTAACAATCACCTTCCATAACCAGAAAATTAGGAAGATCACCCAATATCAAAGCTTTAATTTTCTTTAAGAACAAGTAAGAATGTAATTTATAGCATTTAGTATAAAATGCATGTTGTAATATATTTGTATATTAATTATGAGGAAAAAAGCTTTTTACAAGAAATAGTTTTAAGCATGATTACGTGGGGAATAGAAAAGGTTCTTCACTCTTGAAAAAAAATAAGATTGTGGAAAAAGTTAATGTTTCTAGAAAAGGTTGTACACCAGATAGGAAATGTTTTTGCCTGTATTGAACCCTCCAACCTCCCCATGCCACATTGTTTACAATGAGGTATTTCCAAGTAAACCCTCCCCCCTCACTTCCCAATAACCGAAAGCTAGAAGATTTGGCAACCTGTTAAAGAGAGAGCGAAGATAAATATTTTCTCCATAAGACCTGCAGTTCCCTCAGCTATGAAATTAGGTGTAATTCCAACATGTGTGCCTCAAATATTGATTCATACTTAGTGGCCAACAGTTATACAAACCGGTAAAACATGATCAGGGAAATTGTTTTTAAAAAAATGTATGAAAAACCTGTTAGGGAATTTGAAAAAGTAATCACTTTTCTTGATTTCATGTTATCACATTTTGATTTGATCCGGAGTCTGATTGGCTGTTAAAAAAACTGAAAAACATTTTACTATACTAACACCTTCCTGTATTCAACTCCCACCTCTAGTACATAAAAAATAATCAGACAATCCTATGAGTTTATTCATGAAATTTTTTTAGTAAATGTTAGTTTGGTAATTGTCCAGATATTAAGGTGGTTTACTCTTACAGTGTGTAAGCCTAATCGTTAAACACTGAACTTGCATTCTGGCATCGTTTGACCTTAAAATATATTATTCTTAAGTGCAACGGATTTTTTTTTTAATACTTTAAACAAGACCTCACTTTAACCTTTAGAAATTCCCAAGGTTTTTCAAATCAAAGAACACATACTTTCCCAGTTTTTAATAGGAACACTATTAAAATATAATTTCTCTTTTCTCTACCAAGTTCTAGGCACCAAGATAAAAACATCTCACGAAATGGAGATAAAACTGATGGTTTATATTTGGTTATGCTCTTTGTATTTCACAGATTATAGCAAAAAATCTGCAAATTTTAGTGACTGATTTTATTACCATTTCCCTATCACCCCAAACACCCTCTGTTTTTTAGTTCTATGTACTATTAACCCCTGTCAAGGATCATATTGTGGAGGATAACTTAATGAACCTTTAATTTAAAAACCACATATTCAAATATAATTTTACAATGTATGAAAGAGGTTTAAACAAATTTAAATATTTATTCTAGCCACAATAAATTGATCAAATTTCCAGCTTAATTTTAATAGGGTGAATGAAGATGGCCAAAAACAAAATTTTAAACTGAGGTCTGAAAAATGACTTTCTTAGTGTCCAAATTAAACTTTCAAATCAAGTGTGAAATTTTATTATATTGATCTAATCCGTTTCAGTAAAGGCCCATTATTACCCTTTGGTATGAACAATATAATTTTTTTAATCAGGCAACGACAAACATTTTTTTGGTGTAGAATGCAAACTGTATAAATAGTTTATTTAAGTATTCTATTATTATTGAGAGTAATATGAGCAAAATGGTTTCAAAGAACGTAAAATATTTGGGGGATACAATATAATAACATGGCTATATGGAAGATTTTTCATTGTGGTATAAATTTAAGAGTAAGATTTTTTTAAATCAACATATCCTGATAAAATTATCAATACATGAAGCAAATTTTTAATAAATTTACACTTATTAAGCCCTAAAATTATATGACCCCTGTGCAAAATGGTAGTGCTTGCTACTCTATGTCTGGCACGGCTTTGCTTATAAGTGACTCATTTATTAGCCAACAGATGGTGATTGTAGACACAATAGAACTCTACAATATACTAGCATTCTATAGCAAGCTTCGACTACAGCCGAGTCCATGAGTGTTGTTTTAGTGAGAATTATGTTGATTCATGTTGAAGACAAGGGTTTTAGTTTCACATCACATGACTCACCTCAGAAAGGGCACTGCTGTAAACAATTTGATTAATTTAATGTTGTGTCCCTGAAAATCTCGCGTCCTAAGCACCTGCCTAGTGGTTAATGCAGCGCTGTAAATTACATTAAAAAACCCAATTAAATATTTAGATATATATTAAAGTGCACCTAACAGACTTTATCTTATTCTTAAAATAGATACATTTTATTACTAAAAACTTGTAAAATATACTGTTCTAAAAACCACCTAAGAGCATAACAATCAAGTAATCCTTAAAAAATATTTTTAATTTTAACTACAACAACTTTACAAAGGAAATGTATTGACTAAATAGGAAGAAAAGGTCATGTAAACTAATAGAAAGTCTACCACTGGCATTGCCAACTTTTATATTTTATTAGTCAGTAGTCGCACCTTTCCACACAAGAATGGCTATACTTGTGTAGAATAAGCTTGCTCAGAGCTCGCATTGTCTCTGTGTGTGATTTACTTAATGTAATATAAAGTAGAGCTCACATCTACCTGGCAGGGAGATCACAGCATAAAGCTTTGTAAAGTCTTTTGAAACAAACTCTTAGGTAATGTAAGGAGAAGATGAGACATGCTTCTTGACTAACATTTTGTAGCTGATGGTGACAGGTTACACAAGTGTTGTGAATATGCATGGGAAATATTGGGGGGGGGGGGGCTTAAGGTAGTTCCAATTACTCTATAGAAACGGGGTTGCCGACCCCTGTTTCAGAACCCCTGGCTAATAGTACCATAACACTTGCATCAAAGATTCACCAAAATGGTTAATTACTTTGCCATTAATAAATATTGTTAGTCTTGCGGTCCTAATTTGAACATGTCCAGGCTACCTGCATATTTAAATAATTGGGGCAGCACATGGTTGTCCAAATTTCTACGAAATGCACAACTTACCCATCTAACCAATTGCTAAATCTTGAAAATGGAAAAGGACATGGCTACTTCTGAATCCTTGTATCTGCTGAAAGGGGAGCATGCAAAGACCATGTGTAGCCAACCGCCAGGCGCAATACTATAGTCTAGAGCATTTGTCTTACTAAATATTCAAGTTGTACGCGTATGCACTAATTATGATAAATGAGTAAGGTCGAATTGAGGATGTGTACCGCATTTGTGCAAAAAAAAACACCAAACAGGGATTCAATCCCAGACATCCATCTCATCAGCAGTCCAGTTTTTTGAGAATAATCCCTTAAGACTACGCAGCCACTGAAGTAGGTCCATAGTCTCTGTTTCACCTACTTTTATAATTTCATAATCACATGCTTGATACTGGTGAAAGGAATGTTTCTTTGAATTACTAAAGTTTTAACACGACTCGAAATTTGTTGCTGAACGGCCGGACGTTAACGTGAATATGCTATAGCAGGTTGGTGCTTGAAAGCAAATAAGGTAGGTAAGGAGTGTGGGGGAAAAGCTGCTACGTGTGTTATGTTTTTGCTATGGTTTAAATGCTACCAATTCAATGCATAAGTTTAGTTTTCTTATGGAGACCTACAAGTGAATTCTGTTTGGTCAAAATAACTGCAACTTTTGTATGCTAAACCTTACAAGGCAAGGTTTATATTGTGCCACAAAGCATGTTAACTCTGTAAAATCTGCTATTGCATTGTCATGAATGATGGGGTAGTGCCAAGTCGAGGGTTGGAAGCTCATGGGATGAAGTCTATCTCGCCTGAACTGAGCTGGACGGGACAAGAGCCTTCCTCTCTGTCTGGAGGATGTTCATCTAAAATTCGTGGCAGCTCCCGGGAAACATCCAGTGGATTTATTTGAAGGGTGGCTAAATGAGAGGTGGGCCCCCCTACTCCTACACACTACACCTAATTTCATAGTTGAGGGAACTGCAGGTCTTATGGAGAAAAGATTTATCTTTGCTCTCTCTCTGTTACTGGTTGCCAAACCTTCTAGCTTTCAGTTGTTGGAATGTGAGAGGGGAGGGTTTATTTGGAAATACCTCATTGTAAACAATGTGGCATGGGCAGGTTGGGGGGTTCAATTGACAGGTAAAAACATTTTCCTATCTGGTGTACAGCCTTTTCTAGAAACATAACTATTTCCACAATCATATTTTTTTCAAGAGTGAAGTTTATTAACGTTTCTCTATTCCTCATGTAATCATGCTTAAAATATTTTATGTATAAAGATTTTTCCCTCAAAATTAATATACAAATATATTACAACATGCATTTTATACTAAATGATATAAATTACATTCTTACGTGTTCTTAATCAGATAATGGTACCACTAGATCAGCATCACTATCATCATCTTAAGAGCTTGAGTTGTCCTTCAAATTTATCAAGAAACTGTCATGCAGTTTTTCTATAAGCCCGTTTATGTCTCACATTGTTGCTTTAACTTCTATTATATGATGAACATGATTTCGCCAGTGTTTTGTGATATTTCTCACTCCTTTTAGTAGGCGATGAAAATTCATTAAGTTTAAATGTATTGTTTTCTTGAGCAACATATATTTTAATTTGACTCCAAATACCTTCAATGGGATTAAGCTCACAGTGATAAGGTGGCAGTCGTAGAACTTCATGTCCAGCACTTTTAGTGATCTTGTCAATAATATATTTACGCTCATAATTGCCTCGTACTTTGTCCAAAATTTCTGCAAGCTCCATCTTATTCATTTTTCCCAAGAATACCTTTACTGGTAGCAGATGAATATAATCTTGGTACTATTGGTGGGAATTCTTTCTCTGATCGTAGAATGAATGGATGCATTGTCTAGAACTATGACACTGATGGTATATTTGGAAGCGGCTTCTCTCTAAAATATTTTTCATACATTTTTCCATCCATTTCATCATGATAGTCACCATTTTTTTCCCGTGAAAAATAAGCTCTGCACTGGGTATAAAACCATTTTCATTACCTGCATGGACAAGAATGACACCCAACCCTTTCCAGAGGGAAGCTTATTTCCTGCCTTCTCGCCTTGCTTGTGAGGATGATGCAATTGTTGTGTCAATCCATGATTTTGAATTTGTGTGTCCGGAATTGCACCAGGTTTTGTCTATGAAAACAATATTCCTGTTGCTCTCTCTGTGCTTTTTAATAGCTCTTAAGTAGCATGTCGCCACGCAATAATATCATCTCTGTATAGAAGCAAAGAGTTACACTTTCGTCGAATGAATTTAAAGCTAATATCTTTAAGAACCCTCTGAAGTGTCGTCAATGACAAATTAGGAAGGTCACTATCATTATCAATTAAAGCTTTAATTTTCTTTAGGGTAGGTAATTGATTGTTACAGTAAAGTGAATGTACCTTTCTGCGAATTGCTGCTTTAGTAAAAGTGTCATATTTATCCAAACGCTTCATTTGAGTGGATTATTTACTTTCATGATTGGTGTCAATAACTTTCCCTGGGATTTGAATTTTGTTTAATAGAGATTACTAACTTATAAGACACACCTGTAGCTTCTGTAGTCTGCATTTCCACTTGATTTACTGAACAAGTTCCGTCTTAACGAAAATAGGTGTAGACTCTTAACACCATTGCCCTTTCTTTACTACTTAATATTTTCCTCTTGGAATGTAATTGTTTGTAACAAGCCGAAGATTCCATAATTTTTGTTTTATTTTAATTGTTAACAATACACTATTATTCAAATAAATATATTAATATGCACATAAAACTATAATTCCACAACCTTAGAGCAAAAAAAACATAGGTGTTTATTTAGTTAATGTTTTTGAGCTAGCTATTAGGAACATGAGACTCAGACTACTGTCACTTTACGACTGTGCTGGAGGAAGAAGCACCAATTACTGGCAACAACGACAGCCCAGCATTGCCAAATTTGATATACATTCGAAGGAAGACTGATCACGGAAAACAAAAGAATGACAACGCTGTTGCTCAATAGTAAGCAAGCATTTCCCTCAGCAATGAAATTAGGTGTAAGCGGTTGGTAGAAAAGTACCTCCATGAAGTCCCAGATGGGCAATTCTGTTTGAAAGTTAAGAGTGATTCCTGAGGCTAGATGCCTGACCAACGAGGGCCTAACAGGTCGACATTTATGTATGTTAAAACTCTGCTGAGGTGATTCTCATGCTAGTGTGTCGACTCCCAGCAGGGTAAACTTAAGTCAAAGCCTCAAGGGTGATTTCTAAGTTGTGTCAAAACTCCCTTGTGTGAGTCCAGCACACATGAAAGGAGGAATATACATATGCTGATGGAAGTTTGGCCCAGGGCGGGGGTTGCCCTGTGAGACAGGGTTGACAGGCACAGGGCCATTGGTCCATAAAATGTCCGTTCTCCAGACAAGTGGATGGCAAACCCTGACAATACCTATGAATTTCCACTTTGAAAAGTCCCCAACTTGCACAAGGTGTCAGACTAGTGATGTAGCGGAGTTCTTTAATGTGAAAGACTAATCAGGCATTGGTACTTTTTTAATTAATTGATTTAAAGTTTTGAAAATATTTAATATTGTGATTCTATTTGTAAGAATTTTAATTATATCAAGGTATACTTTTATTTACCTTTAATTATCCTTGTTAAACAACAAACATATATAACTAGAAGAGTTCACATATTCTACCTTTCAATGAGAATTAAATCATAACCCATGACAAGTTTATATTAAGCGCTCGAAAGAGGGAAAAACTAGGAAAAGAAGGAACTTAAAACATAAATTTGCCAAAGAAAACTATTTTAAATAATTTGGTAAGGTGTGTTGGTAGTATTTTGTTCCTTACGCTGAATTGATGGGAGGAGCGCTAACTATATTGTACAAGTGAAAGGAAAAGAATGGTGATAGGAAAGATAAAGATGGAGGCATTTTACTAAATTGACCTGCAGGGCTATTATGACCACGACGCAAAACGAATTTGCGACCGTTAGCATAGAGACGCTAGACTTTGCGTCAAAAGTTATTATGGTAGACCACTTTGCGAAAGCAAAGTACTTGCGAGCGCAAATATTTTCCTAGTAGAGTGACGCTAAGTTTCGCAGACATTTTACTTGTCCTTTGGTTTGCGTTATGAGGTTATGTTTGTTAGTTTTTGTAATTTATTAGGTGTTTTGTGTTACCTGATTTAAACTTGCCATCTCATTAGCCCAATATAATAATTTCAAAACTTTTTTGTGTGTGTTTCACATAATCTAACTTTAAATAGGCCTATATCATAATGTAAGCCAAGAGTGGGGATAGTACGCTTACACTGAATGTTAAAAGAATATTTTTTTTGAAACATAATACTATCAAAATGCATTATTATTCAACATATACACACTGATAATTGGGACATTCCAATACTAATTGTTTGTAGGTTTTATAATTGGTGGAAGTTAGTTAGGCTTCAAAATATTTGGGATGTTATTAGTATTTTGACCTACCTCATGGGGCAACATTGACCAAGACGTTAATCTCTTTAGTCTAATTTTCCAATGGTGGGGAGGTTGGGATTTGAATCCTAGCTGGGTGTGATGAGTGATTTTATTTCTCTAAATGTTTTCTCACTCTCCCGCTATACAAATCCGAATTCTATAACTCAATCTTTATCATTTAAGTATACCCTATGGCTATTAGTGTTAAACACATGAACAGACCAGTTGACAAGATAATAAAAAGGTAGGCCTAATCTGTTTAAGATACCTCAACATAACTTTAATAATGTAAGCCTATTTAAACTGAATCGTACATACAGTAGTAATTACTTTCCATATTAATGTGAGTTGTAGGCCTATGAAATAATGCAGCCAAGACTGGAAATAACCAAAATAGGCCCTAGCTTAATATGTACACGTGGTTTGGTATAGGCCTAGGTTTTTTAATCATAAAATATTTACCAAATTTATCTGAAACCGATAATTAGTAGTTAGTTATTAGTTATCCTGAAGTGAATAAATTGCAAATAACTCATTATAAATAAATATAATATCCTTATATTCTTAGTCACTTAACTAAAGTCTCAAGAATTCCCTTTAAATAAAATATGGATTTTATTATTTCTAACCATCCAAACCACCCTCTCGTTCACTTTATTGTTAACTTAGTAGACTGACTGGGTATAAAATGCCCATTGTTTTGATATTAAGTTGTCGAAAATATTCCGTGTAAACACTATTTTTGGGAGTTCTTGAACGCTTTCATCAACTGTATATAACTAGTTTTATTTACTAAGATCTTCACACAACATATTAATTGTTCTAGTATTAACACAAATATGTGGAGAATAAGGCATTGGGTCGTAAAGCATACATATTACAAAAAACATTGTTTCTTTATTGGCCAACATCTCATTTCCCCGTGTGACATTACTATTTGAATGCATATTTCACAATATGATTTTTTGACTAAAATATGTTGTGTATTGAATAATGTAGGCCTAGTATTTTTTTCATTTCAAACCGTAGGCAAACAAAATTCTGCAATAGATTTATTAGATAGGTTAAATCTTTCTTGCAAATAATGTGATTTGTGATCAGCTGTTTGGGTAAATAAAAACATATGAATAATGTTCAGTCATGAATACCAACATTCTTAAAATAAATTACCTAATTTCTAGCCTCTAACGTCTTAAAAGGTAATATTCTTCGAGAAAGTGTTGCCAACTGTTGACGCAAACTGATTTTATTCTGTGCGTTGACGCTAGAAGCAAAGTCGAAGCTAAAACTAGCGGACGATACAAAGTGTGGTGGTCATAATAACCCAAACGCTATCTTTTCCTCGAGAGTGACGCTAACTAGCGGTAGCAACTAACTTTGCGTCGAATGGTCATAATAGCCCTGCTGGGCACAGGCCAGAAACCGTTAATGATGATGATTGATGATTTATAATTATTTGCTTTGACAGTTTTCGTTTTAATCTAAGCGGTGGAAATGAGGGTATAGTTTAAAAGAAGTGTACCCATATTAGCCTGGAGTAAAGAGGTGAGGCTAATGCCTTAGACTGTTTGGTCATAAATATGTATTTATACTTTATAAATTCACAAATTAAATTTGGTTTGCCTGCATAACTCTCACAATAGACCTAATCACTGGTAATAGGTAGGTCATGGTACTTGGTACCGAGTGGATTTTCTTCCACACAAATTTTTTTAATTTTAGCCTCCTTATTGGCATCCCATTAGTGTAAATAAGATATATTCCACTAAAGTTATTTGACCTCTTATTTTAAAATAATTCAATTGGTATTCTTTTACAACCACTAGGCTGGTTTTCAGTTTCACTTTTAATTATTGTTAAATATAAATTACTTTCAATTATGTGATGTAGATTTCTCACTTTTGTGTATTAAGTATTAATTAGAGTGATCAACAGTGGTCAGATTACCAATTTGGTGTGCACTTATTGGCTAGACCCTCCTGGGATACTGGGAGTGGGTTTCCATTCCCTCACCAAGGAGGGTGTCTAGTGGATCACAAAAGTTTCAAAAAAGTCACTCTTTGCAAAAAAAAAAGTCACAAAAGTCCCTGAAAAGTCGAGAATTTTCAATATTTTGGTCATAAAGTAAAAAAAATAAAAATTGTTTCAATGTCCCAGGCATCGTAACAACGTGAACACTTCAAAAGTCGTGCCACCCACTACCCATGATGCCACGCGCTAGCCGCAAGTTGTCCGATTGTTTTTACCGTGATACCAAGGATAAAGTTAACGTTCACCATCTAGTTAAAGTTTAATGTTGTGTGCGAGTGCATTATGCCTATATATGCATTATATAATGTTAGACTGTTTACCAAAGGACTTTTGTGGTCAAAAAAGGTCAGCGAAAGTCAATAATTTTTGTTTCTCCAACTCAGTAGACACCCTGTGCTGTTGCATTCCCTTAGATAATCCATAATTATTATACTCTGCTTTGTCCACATAAATTTTTTTTTAATGCAAGTCAAAATCCATTCGTCATACACTGCATTAAAAAAAATGAATATAAATTTTATAAAGTTACTCACTGCTGCAAGTTGAAATTTAACTCTAACCTATGCTGAATCCAATACAGCAAGACCTCGCTCAATTGAAAGAATAGGAAGGTAGGATGGTGAAAGGAATACCAAGGTCATTCATTGCATTTTTTAAAGAGCAAATGATAAAACTTAAATACAATATCAGGGCATTAGACATTCACATCAAAGCTTTCTGTTGTAATGAGGGCTGCAGAAATATCAGACCTGACAAATGGTATTTTTATGTGAATAAAGAACTAAGTCAACATTTGATTGAATGTTTCATGAAAATTTTAGGTTTTTTATTTCATCGGTTGCTTTTGGAAATATTTGCATGTTTAGTAGTGGCTTGTGAAATATTGCCAGAAGAGTTCTGTGACATTATTGAACTATTGTAAATGAGTGGCACAGCTAAGGAAAAAGAGGATGGCAAGATGACTGGGGAATTTGCCACTTTCCTCCTCACAAGACTTAGAAGATTTTAATAAAAAAATTATATATTAGATCTGGGTATAATCCTCATTGCTACATTTGCTATCCAAAGTGCACAAAGGTTGGAATTCAATTGGAAACCAATTTATGGGTTGCATTTTTTTTTTTTGAGGACAGTATTTCAAATGAACACAGTGTTTTTGTTGATTTATTATTAAATAAAATGCACACTTTTACTTTGTATTCTTCTACCACCACATTGAATGTATGACCCATCTGGTCTGCTTCTTGGACAAGAATCCCTCTTCCCTTAGTGGCGATAAACGCTTTCTTTTCTCACATAGGACAAAAAACTTTACAGAACTTAAAGTAATCTTTCATAATTCATTTTAAGTCTTGTATGATATAATGTTTCATCACTATATTTCTGTTGATATTTGTAATTTTTTTATATTCTAGTTATTATAGAATTTACTCGATTTAAATGTCATATTTAATAAAAAAATTGCGTTCTCTTGAAAATTAAAACAATTGGCAATGCTGTAAAGTTAAACATTTAGAATTACCAGATTATATGCAATTCTGAGAAACATATCTATAAAATAACACAGTTTTGATCATAAGGAACATTTTCAGATGAAATTAATAAGTGTGCCAATTTATTTTAATAATTTAAATGAATAAAAGTGTGTTTAAATAGTGTTAGTGTTTTTGCTTTTATTTGTTCTTGTTTGTTTAGCATCGAAATATTGAAGAGTGTATTATGATTATTATTACTAATATTATTAGTACCCGTTTTGGACTATACGCACTTACGCTAATGTGCAATGGTAGGGTGATTGTGAGATGAAATGGAGGACCTACAGTTTAACGTGGGATTCGAACCACGGTGGAGGCCTGGCATTCCACACATTCACAAGTTGTGATTAATACACATCTTGTCAGAGGTGAAGGAAGGGTTTGGTAATCAGATAAATCTGTGCCGGGACCGAGGATTGAACTCCGGACCCCCAGCATAGACATTTCACACCTTGCCCCTAAATTTCCAGGTCACCTATTTGAAGAGTGTAAATATGTGTTAGTGTTTTTACTTTTATTTGTGCTCTAATGTTTTCATACTATATTATAATTTTATTTATTACATTTTTTTTGCTCAATTCATTTTATTTCCTACATATAAGGCTTAAAAAAAATTCAAAGATAAGTTATTTGTAAAATACCTTAAATTATTTAGCTTTTTTGGGTGGTAGTATGGAAGCTATTGCAAGAAATGTGGCATGTAAATGGAAAAGGTTGTATGTGCCAATTCCAGGTTTTAAAGTAACAAAAAAAACTGATACCAAACTACAATTTTTTCTTTAAATTTTGCCTAAACTTAAAAAATATGAGAATTACGTTACATTAGTCCAAATTAGAATTTTGTTTGTTTTTAATATTTTTGGGAATTTACCTTGAAACAGATAAAAGTACCTGGAGAGATAGAGTGAAACTGATGAAAGTACCAAACAGTAAATCTAGCAGTTGGTCTAAAAACTAAACCCGATAGAAACGGTACGGTACTTTCAGCATTCACTATGTTATGCGCTTTGTCACATTCAGCTTTTTCCTAGCCTAGAGGAGGTTCTACCAACTAAACCTAATAGAAATGACACTTTCAGCGGCTATCACGTCATTGGCAATGGCAAAGAGCACAGTTTCCAGTAAAAAAACCCGAATGTTTCATAGTTTGGCCCTTACAGAATTTTCCATTTACATGCCACAAATGTGGAACTAGCAATAACAATATTAGAGTGGAAATTGGGAAAAGAATACAGTCAGTGAATACATGCTATTACTCATTCAGTGAGTTGTTGACATCTTTACTGCTTTCAAGGAATGTAAAACTCAGAATATACAAAAACAATAATTTTACCAGTTGTTATCTATGGGTGGGAAACGTGGTCTCTTTCCTTTCATAATGAAAACAAATTAGGGTGTTCAAAAACAAGGGGTTTAGGAAGATATTTGGTCCTAAAAGGGATGAGACTACTCAGGCGTGGAGGAGTTTACAAAATGATGAGTTACATTCCCTGGATTCATGACAAGACATTATTAGGAGAATCTAGAACCGTGTTCAGGGTATTGATTAGCAAATCCAATGGGAAGACCTAAACACAGATGGTAGGATAGCATTAGTATGGACCTGAAAAAGATAGGTGACATACTTTTATAAGTGCGGCAATGAACTTTCGAGTCTCTAATGCCATAGATTAATTAAGTAATTTGTAATTTAAAAAACTTTCATTTTGAACCAAATCGCTAGAGCCAATTCTTGAAATGTTCATTTAAAAAAAAATCACATCAGTAAACTACCCTTAAACAAATTCCTGCAAAAAACAAGTATACAGTTTTGTTTGTCATGTCAAACATTCCCCCAGATATACATTTTAAACAAAATCGTTAGACTGATTTTTGAAACATTTCAAATTTTTGAAAATAACTTTTCAGTAAACTACTCCTTAATGAATTTTTACCCAAAATAAAAGTATACAGTGTTTGTCAGGTGAAACGCTCACTAATTATCAATTTTAAACAAAATTGTTAAGAGCCATTTTTTTTAAATTTGGAATTGAAAAAAAATCACATGTCAGTAAACTAACTACCTATAATTTGAAGGCTTTGGTCAAAATAAAATTAAAAAATCCTGAGGTCTAACATCTAAATATCAAATTTAAACAAAATCCATCAAACCAATTAAGATCAGTGGCCAGGAACAGACAGAATTGTAAAATTGACTTTATTGGGTTTGGACACATAAAACATGAAAGATTCAGCATAATCTCTAGGTCAAAAATTTTCACAATTACAACACTTTCTTTTGACATGAGAAAGTAAAAAGTAAATTAAAAATGAATGTGTTTTTTAATTATTTACATATAGTTCTTTAATCTTTATGGAAAATCTCTTTTCACTTTTTAAGCCACATGTTATTGTATATGAAAGTGCAGGAAAGAGTGATAGGAACAAACAAAAAAACTGTTTTTACAGTAAAAAGAGGAACACAGTTTACACTGCCACTGGGCATGAACTAAACCTAATTCGAGAGATTGAGTGCTAGCGACTATGTTGCTATTTTTATTGTAAAGTGCTTTTTGTGTTCATTCCTTTTTTTATCATCACTCTTTCATGTACTTTCTGCAATACATAACAAAATGTACCTCTACAAGTGAAAATAAGTTTTCCTTTCATAGATATACATTATACATTCACACCTAATTTGTTTATTTACTGCAATTGTTCTTTATGGTAGTAATTGTTCCTTTTGCATGCGTGCAAGCACACACACACACACACACACACACACACACACACCTTCTGATAAATTGTAATAGAATGAAACCTAGGTCTATATCTTGAGCAGTAACAATAAATTTTTTACGTGGCAGCCATAATCTCTCTGTGTCAACAATGCACACATGATTGCAATGTTTATTATTGGTTTCAGGAACAATTGTTTATGTTAAACATATAAAAATTATCATTTAAATGTTTGGCTTATTATAGTTACCTAATTATTAAGAGACAGTAGATAAGTAATTAATACATAGCTGCAACTTTCCCTAATTTCTTTTGTGTGTGTGTTTGTATAATATATATAAAAATTTTATAATTTTTTCCATTGAGTGTTGGCAGTTATGGCAATAAGAGCAACGTTAAGAAAAAATATGCAAAATAACCATAACTCAACATTCATAAGAAAGTTAAGATATTTATGAATATAAATCAAAAGATTATATCCACCTATTTGATCCAAGTTTTTGTTAAAAGCCACATATGTATTTAATTCACTCAACAACCTATTCTCCAAAAAAATTACTTTACCAATCAATAAAACATGAAATACTAGAAAATTTTTCAAAATTATTGTAATTTAAGCACCTGTACAATTATTGCTAGTGTCAATTGTCAATAAATCTAGTTCATGTTGTGTAATAGAATATAAAGTGTGACATTTAAATGTTACAAATTGAATATTGTTGTCAAACATGTAGATGTAATTAGCTAGGAATGGGTTCACTGCTGATTTGGCCAGAGGGTAGTAGTGGTGTGATTCACCCCCTCACGATATGATGATATGGCTTCTGTTGTCTTTTGACTTCAACTATCAAGATGGACAAGTTGGAGTGAGTGCTTGATGAGAGCTACGTTTATTTACTATGGTTGGACTTAGTTTATAAAGCTATGGCTAACAGCGCCATGAGTAAGTGTTCACTTTTCAAGCCGATTATCTTAAGATGCGAGTAAGGACTTTAGAACAGAGGGCCAGTTAGGACTGACTACACGACATTAACGACCGGCATGTTTGCCAACCGTATATTTTAGACCCTAAGTTTATTTATAAATTACTCTCTATTCATGGACTATAATGATCACAATATTGTCTCTGTACTATCTTTACAAGTGATGTTCAATGAACACTAAACACAAGCTACACTCGTCTAATTGGGCTCTGCTTATTCCTTTACCCTAGACAATCTTGAATGGCCCCTTGCCCAAACTAGGAGTGAACATTTAGGGAGGAGCGACGCTGCACATTTGTTGTCAATTGTAAGATTATGGTCTTAACAGTATAAACATAAATTACTTTGAGTTGCACACACACACACACACACACACACACATATACATATACATATACAAATATTGGCGAGGTACAAATACAATCATTTAGCGCTCTTGTCTTTCTAAATATAATTGATTAAAAAAATAACTTTGGTGGTATTTGTATTGAACTAGTCTAGTAACAAAACTGTCATACACTGTAGACATTCAATAGAATGATTATTATAATAATGGCAACCTTGTTTTATAGATTTCCTTAGATTAAACAGAGCCGTAGTGAAGGGGTTGGGAGGCCTGTGCAGCAGGGGCGGCCTACCCTGGTGCCGAGCTGTGGAGGGTGGCGCCATTTAGATGTAGATTTTTTAAATATATGTAAAAATATTAAATCCAATTAAAGATTTAGTTAAAAAGATGTATGAAATTTAAACTTAGTTATATTTAAAGGATAAAATGGTGACCAGACGAAACCTCAAATAAAGTAGAAGACTAGAAGTCCATTCATCCAAACGCCAAATATATGGATTGGTTTTACTATAAATATGAAATATTTGAGAAGCTAAGCACGGCTAGTGTAGAGGACGAGTGCTGTGAGCTTTAGCTGAGAAGGCTGAGACAGTTTAACATTGTTAGTATAGCTTGATTTATTGGCATGCTGAATTAGTGCACTGTGCCATGTGTGTATGTCTGTGTTGAAATGGGACCTACAAAGTTGTCGGGAGCATAAGGCAGAAAACAGCTAATTCAAAACGCTTAACAAATAAATATGGGGGAAATAGTTTAATTTTCAAGCCCCTTATTTATTTAAAAAAAAAGACAGGATTTTTCAAAAGCATCGTCTTTTGACCTATTAAATTTAATCCACCAAATGTGTCTAACCACATCTTATCCAAACGTATTAATTGCGTTCAGTTTATCCTTAACATTGCCAATGAGGTCCTATTAATGCGTATGATGAACGAGATTTTAGTAAGCTGAAAATAATAAATGATGTTGCTGCTGTTCAAGCTAGAAAGGTGAATTTCTAAGTACAAAATCAGTCTGTTAAGCATAATTTTAAACAAATGTTACTTGTACATATTTTTTCATTTGTTCATAAGTAATTGAGGTGGCAAATTAATTATAAATAAAAAGTATTCTTCATTCAAACTATTTACATTTTTTTCTTTCTTCTATAGCCCTTAATAAAGCTCATATAACCACAAGCTCTGAATAGGATTAGGTACCTATAGAAGTTATTTTTTAATAAAAAGTATTAAATAATGAGTAATATTTTAAATAAAAAAATTAACATTTTGTTACTATTTAATACAATTAGCAAATTATATCACGACAGTCATTGTAAGTAACAAAAAAGTAGCAATATTTTTATAATACAGGTATTGTATTATATCTGCAACAGTTGTATAGTAAAATTTGACCCCGTCACTTGCTCCGGTGGGACTGGTAGAGGAGTTGTGGGAGGCGTCAATTTTAGTGTTTACTCTTGGCGCCAACACCTCTAGCTACGGCTCTGGATTGTAAAACAGATCTAAAATATGTTTGTATAAAATAATTTATAAAATAAAAATATCTTCTGTTGTTGAACAACAAAAATAAACAAAAATTCATCTTGCAAAAGTAAACAGAATAAAACAGACTATATCTGTTTAATACTTTCTTCTAATTAGGTAAACAAATTGTCAAAGTTAATAAAGTATTTTTTAACAAGTATCCATGTTAGCACAAAACACAAGTCATGTTTTCACTGAACTTTCACATTATCTCATACACATCAACAGATTAAATAACTTGCAATCTTAGGTTACACATATAAATACAACTTTTGATATATCCAATGGCAAGACAAATTCACAATGTGCTTTTAATTTTGTTTATTATAGTGTACGTTTATGAACGGCCATAAAATGTTTTCTCACTAGTTTTATTTGGAAGCAAATTAAAAGAAGAAGTGTTTATGAAACTGAGTCACTGTGTCATAACGTTGAGTCAGCTGTTAAGGACGGATCATGATTACCGTAGTCTTCATCGCTATGCCTTATACTGCGGCGATTTGGTTGCATCGACACATACTTGGTGAGCCCCATCCCGGAAGCTGAGGAACGTAATGTCACTCCTAAAAGTGGCTCATGGACACATCCATTTTCGAGGGATGCTCTTGCAAAGTTTCTCTCCTGACCAGGTGTCAAAGTTTCCCCTGGACCCGAAACAGAACAATACCTGGCCCGAACGGTGTTTCCGGGAAATTTGTTAAAACTCAAGGAAACTGAACATTTGCGAAAATTTTCAGGGAGAGTCATCTCAAGCTGTCCTGTGTCCTCCATTTGGACGGATGATAGAGGGATGTCAAGACAGGGGTCAGTAAACGAGGGTTGTTGGCAAGAAACTCGACAATCTCCGATGCTTGAGGACGCTTTTTATGGTCGTTATTCCAGCATGACTGAATGAGTCCTTCTCTGTAGGAAGAATTAAAAAGTTAATTGATACAGTAAGAGTTAAATTAAAAAATGTACAGTAATTTAACTCAATTTTAATGCTATAAATATTTATTTAAAAAAGATTATAAAAAGAAGTGGTTGGAGTGACATTTGACATTGATTGCTATATCTGTCACATTCACATACTTAGTGTTTAAATTAAGAAAGAGAACCAGCACATTTACCTTTGATACTATAGTAAAAAATTGTGAGATAAAACACTAAAATACACACAAACACATTAAAGATAACCATGTTTATGTGTATTTTAGTGTTTTTCCTCAACGATTTTTATTCTAATATCAAAAAAGGCAAGTGTGTTAGCTATCTCTCCTAATTTAAACTGTGATTTAGCCTAGTGCTCTACTTCAAATAATCAACACAGTAAGTTAAAATGCCAATACTAGCAGTCACTAAATATAATGTTAAACTCTAGAATTGGGTCAAGCATATGGATCTAAATGCAACTTACAAGAGCGGCTTTACTCCTAATGGTATTGTCAGTGTGTTGCCAGCTTTGACGTGTTCTAGAACTTGGTTGTTGCTTAGTCCTTGGAATGGGAAACTCCCAAAAGTAATGATTTCATATAAAAGAACCCCAAATGACCAGACGTCTGAGCTAGGGGTGAAGATTCCCAGTGCTAAACTCTCGGGGGACATCCACCTTACCGGCAACATTCCTGGCATAAACAATCACAAAATTTATTAAAATATTTATAAAATAGTATACATCATTTTCATAAGTCACAAAGATGAACATTAAAAAAAAATTGAATGTAGATATAGTCTATACTTATAATTTATAAGGGATTTAAGCTTGTGTGAACCATAGCATGGCTAAAAACATGGTTGTAAATCACAGGTTCTTTAACTTTTTTGCTTTTTATTACCCCCTTTTCATAAAACAAGATAATTAATGACCCCAGCAAGTAATGGATGAGTTGAATTTTTTAATAGTCTAGTGCCGGTTTCAGAGCAGTTTTAGATAAAATGAGAAAGATAAATAATCACATATTTATTGTATAAACAGTAGACAATCAGGTAGTTATATTTAAATTTACAAACGTTATACACGCAAATAATCAATGCATTAGTTAATCTTTGTTAATTTTAAAACTGGTTATTGTTAACAATTGTGTTTGTGTGATCATGTCAGATGATGTTTATTTCTGCAATAAACTAAACAAATATAGAATGAAAGGCTGTAATATACTAATTTCAATAGTTTTATAATAAATGTTTATTTCAATCACGTTTGTCAGTATTTGCTGAGACCCACATAATCTTTTTCGCAACCCCTGGTGTGTTAAAAACTTTTGGTAAATCACTTCACCTCATTGGGTCTCATGAAAGCTAATTTATTGAAGTGTACAGTAAGCATCAAAATTTGAGAGTTGCTTCAGTTATGGTTCAATATAAAATATTGTACTTACCTTTTCTGTTAAACTTATAATAGTCACTTTCATACATTGGCCTGGTCATGCCAAAATCTCCCAGCTTGACCACCCTATTAGCATTGACTAGACAATTCCTGGATGCAACATCCCTGCAAACACAAAATTACCAAGTCTCACAAATTTAATACTGAACTAAACATTTAAAAGAGGTTATAAAGGCAAGGCCTTCACATTTATCAGAAAATTGTAGGCATCAAAGTTCACAACTAAAAACACACAATTATGAACTTTTAGGAGTAATTTGGTCCCTTCTTCTGCAGGAGAGAATTAAGTAATGGAAATGATTTGATTGGTAACTTTTGGGTGCAACAAAATAGTTTTCAACTAATTAATCAGCTGGAAAAATATATGATTTGAATAAAAAACACACAGACCATAGGCTAGTAAAGGATGTAAAAAAAAAAATCAGTTTATATATTATTATTACACCGCGTCTTACTACCCGTTCGTGTTGTACACACTTACGCTAATGTGTAATGGTAGGGTGATTGTGAGATGAAATGGAGGACCTACAGTTTAACATGGAATCCGAACCACGGTGGAGGCCTGGCAATCCTCACATTCACAAGTTGTGATTAATACACGTCTTGTCAGAGGTGAAGGAAGGGTTTGGAATCAGATAAATATGTGCCGGGACCGACAGTTTAATATTGTTTTGTCATAAACTCTAAGAGAGGGGACTAATGGGTATGATCGAGTTTCTTGATAATAGTTCAAAGAGCCTACAGATAGACCAATTTTAATATTCAATTATAAACTATGTATTTTTTTGAACAGAGTTTTTAAATTGTTGTGGAAGACCTAAGGATTGAATGTAAATTACCCATTTGATTATATATATATATAGTGTTTTACTAGTGAGTTAAATGGCATGTTGTCTGCCTTCATGATGTAAGCATGCAAACAACTGCAAAACAATCTTATTTCTATGAGTTTTAAAAATCTCTATTGTCATCCTTACAAAGGTAACCAAGAAAATTATGAATATATTATGATTCCCACTCAGCTAAAAGGTTAAAAAAAATTCATAGATTCAACTTTTTGACAGCTTAAATAAATTAAAATACAATGAAAAACTTACAAAATATATTTGTAAAGTGTAAAACATACCTGACATATAACATTTATTGAGTGTTATTGAGTTGAGAATTATACTATTAGAATTTAAAAAGTAGCCTTGACCTAAAATTAACCTTGACAGGGTCGAAATTTGGCAGGTAAATCAACTACCTAGACTAGCTATAATAATTAAACTCGACTATGTTTGGTGCTAAATGAAAGTTCTCTTTTAGAAGAACAGGGAAAATACATAAAAGCATAAATTTTACCTATTAAAAAAAAAATATTTAAAATAAAGCTATTATTTTCTTAGATAAAAAGGATTTTGAGGGTTAATTTTTAAGAAACTAAACAGAATTTATAATGAAAACAGATTAAAATTACACATAGGAAAGAAACATCCCAAGGTTGGAAACTAACAATTACCTTACAGATCAGTACTAATTGTTTGTCACATGTAATTAGCTCACTTATTTTTTTTTATTCACATAGTTAAAGAAAACTACCATAGTTTGAAAAATATTTTTTAAAACTTTAAATAAAAAATATGTATACCTATGCACATATTTCAGTTCTGCCAAATAACCAAGAGCTCGAGCTACATCCATAGCCATTGTTGTGAGTTTCTTACTAGAAATTTCATCTGACTCTTCAGATATTTTCTCGTTGACTAAATGACGACGTGCTAGTAGAAAAGTCTTTAGATCACCTGTAAACATAACAATAGATACATAGTAAAGCACTCTCTAAGATTGAATTAGAGTTTATGTTATGTTTTAATTTTTTCAATAACTTAATGTGTCATCAGCTATATTAAAACATAATAAAAGGTGCAGGTGTAGGAGAGCTGGGATCCTGCATTAAATTAGAGAAAATATGTAATAATGTGTATTTGCCAAGCACACTTGTCCTGGAAGAATTATAGAGAATCTTGAAATGTCCTGGAAAAAAGTCATGAGTTTGTGTGGGGACCCTATAATAGCTATATGCATACTCTTAGATATAATACATTCACCACTCTGAGTTTTCTTGGATGACAGCTCAAAAAGTTACTAGAAATAGTCCCTAATATATCCTACGCCAAAGCTGACATCTGTCACTTTGGATAGCTGTAATTAAAATGTATTGTAATGTATGAATTTGATAGTAACCACAGTAATTTAGACCAATATTATTTATATATTTATTTGAAGTTGGACACAAAGCTTAGTTATCATTTTATTCCGCTTAAAAAAATTATTATTCACACCACTTGCACAAAAGGTCTAACTAACATAGCTTCAAAATGGTGACTAACGAATATAAACCATGTGATTGAACGTGACGGAAACAAGTTCTTTACAATGATGCACCCACGCAGTGGATAAAAATATTTTATCAAGTTAAATATTTCGAAATACGATAAAATAATCATAAAATAATTTATTACATATATAAAAAATGACAGGTATTTTCTCTTTATTAAAAGGTATGCACTATATTACACATCAAAGATAACATTCTAAAATGGAGAATAAGTACTTTTAATTATGTTTAGTATATTGTTTCAGATTGTGTAAGAAGAAATTATTAAAAGTTATGAAACAGTGTAAGAAAACTTAAGTTAATGTTATTTTAAATGTAAAAATATAACATGTAATTAAAAAACTTAACATTTATAACAAAACAGTGATATTTTACGAGTGTTGGCAACCCAAAACCTAAACATTTGATTTTTGAACTGTCATCCAGGTAAAAACCAATCATGAACAGACTCTAAGTAATATTATCTATGTATACTATCTATGTATTATATAATATATAAAATATTATATTGGCTGTCTTCTGGAACAATGGTTTAATTTCTTTTTTCTATCATGCTCAACAACTTATTTGATATATCTACATTTAATTACACTAATGGAATAAGAATAAGAGGGTAGAATTTAGTGGAAATGTACACACATTTTTGTTGGAGAGAGTGGGTGGGAAACCATTTAGGAAAAAATTCTCAATTCACCTGGTCAAGATCCAAACCTTGACCACCCTGTCGCTGGAAAATAAGCTTGAGATTTAGTTCACATGTAGCTGAGGTGTTATGTGAACTGACCCTGCTGATGTACTTTGAGGTTATTAAGTTTAATGTATTCTTTAGTGGTAACCATGTCAAGCATAAAATTTAATTAAAAAACTTATAATAAACGAGTAAATAAATTTATAGCATTTAGTGTGATGTATAAAAAAAGAGCAAACCTTAGCCCTCTCCCGTTTTTCATTTCTAAAGAAATACTCTTTATCATTTACGAGAGAGGGCAGTAAAACACCTGCAAATCACTGAACTGCTGCATATGTTCTAATCTCATACTTTTAATTATTCCACTCGATTATGTTGTTATTTGTTGGTGTTTCATTTAAACAGTCTGTTTGAAGACTCAGTCATGTTTAGACATTTTCACGGTGCTCTTGTGTTTTCGGTTAAAATGTAAAACATAAAATAAATGACTGCACAGGGGTATAACTTATCCTAAATATGGGATTGGGTGCCAACACCTTAACTCAGTCGGTAGCTTGTCTGTCTACTAAGCTAAGGGTCCCAGGCTCAATTCCTGGCATGGCTGAAAAATGTATCATTGGTGAAATGTGGGTTTACCCTTTCACATTGATAAATTAACGACTGGGGACTAGAAGTTGTGCCTGTCCTAATCTTAACTTTGATTATAGGACATATAAAGCTATGACAGGCTGGTAGTAGAAAATATATGGTTTGGATAAAAACTGACCCAGGCCACAGCTGGAAACAGTAATGGATGTAAAAAAAATCTAGTTTATGCAAGAATTATTACAATTTAAGCATTCCATAAATTGTGCATTTTTAAATTTATTTTACACAAACTATTAAGATGAGGAGAAAATTTTATGTTTGGTCTGGTTTGGTCGATTAGGAAAATAATTACTAATACAAATTAAAATAAAATGTAACTTCTGTGTTTCATGACAGCATCATTTAGGTATTTATCAAAAAGGAATGATGATGGATTTTTTGTAAAAATAATTTGACCTTGTTTTATATATAATTGTCAATAAAGGGGGGAAGGAAGTTATTATTTACTGTAAATTGTATCTATACTAACAAATTGGGTTTTAAAATTCTATAGGCCCTGCTTCAACTTTAGGCCTGTGTACGCGCCAGATTTTTTTTTTTTGTGTGGGTAACCTTTATTTACCTTAAACTGGAATAACTATTTTAAAACATTTAATTCACTTAATTTGGCCAAACTTAATGTCTTAAAAAAAAGTGGGATATGCTTACTTTTCACAAGAATTGACTTGATGGATTGAGTTGTTTCGTTAAAGTTAATAAATTCTTTAACATGACATATACCTTTTATTTAAAATTAGTAAATTAATAAGTCTTTCTTTTGGCTGTGATACAAGGTAGCAAATTTCAAGATTGTTGAAAATCTGAATGGATCCAATTTATTTTGATACACCTGTCAGTCATTGAAGCTGATGTAATTTTAAATCTAGAATAGTTGGTCCAGGCAAAGATTTCCTTGCAGTCATGAATAATATTTAAATAATTTTAGGTTGTTTTATATAAAAGAAGTTGCAACATAATTTTTCTAAAAACTTACCATAGAGCATGAACTCCATGATTGTGTATACTGGTTCATTCTTAGTGCACACTCCCAATAGTTTAACAATATTTTTATGTTCAAATCGTTTCATCACTTCCGCCTCACTGAGAAAGTCCAGCTTTTTCCTTCCGTGGTAAGCCTGTTCTTGAGGGTCTTGACTGGATCAGCTTACTGCATAACCTGAATATTTATAATCATTAACTAATTAACTTTATATAAACAATATCATTAACATGATACATGTAAGGAAGACTTGCATTATACTGTTGATAGAACATGAAAAAATGATATTAATTGTAAGAAAAATAAATAAAATATTAATGTGGAATTATAATTATAATGATTATAATATTATAATATTATATATTATATGATTATAATGATTATAAATTAATTTATATATTATCATGATTATATGATTATAATTATAATAATATCATTATAATATTATTATATTAATAAAATATAAAAAATTTAATAATTATCATAATCAAATTTTATCATCATATCTAATTTAAACATCTATTTAATCATCATCATCATCATCATCATCATCATCATCATCCAATTATTATTATTATTTATTAGCACCGGTCTTACTACCGTTCGGGTTATACGCACTTACGCTAATGTGTCAATGGTAGGGTGATTGTGAGATGAAATGGAGGACCTACAAATTTAACGTGGAATCCGAACCACGGTGGAGGCCTGGCATTCCACACATTCACAAGTTGTGATTAATACACGTTTTGTCAAAGGTGAAGGAAGGGTTTGGCAATCAGATAAATCTGTGCCAGGACCGGGATTGAACCCGGACCCCTAGCACAGAAGTCCAACACCTTACCCCTAGACCACAAGGTCACCTAGTGGATAAATAATATTAACTTTGTGCACTGCATCTTACAACCCATCTGGGTTAATCACATATTTACACTAATGGAATAGTGATGAGGAATGTAGAATGTAGAATGTAGAATGTAGAATGTATAGGAAATTCACCCACATTTGAGTGGAAAGAGAGTGAGTAACCATTTATAAACAACACTCTTAGCACACACCTGACTAAGATTCAAGCCTCAAATTCTTAGTCATCAGCATTCTAGTCTATTGCCATACTGACACCTAAAACCATGCGACCATATTTATAATATTGGGTCATATGTATAAAAATCAGTAAATACTTACAAGTACTAACTATAACTAAAAGTAAATACTGAATTTCATATGCATTACTGGTATCTTTTACTAGTTCTAGGTAGTAAAACCTGAAAAAATCTCCAGTATTTAATGTTGTTTTGTCTATAGTGGCACCGGCAGTATGAGTATGAGTTGAAAACGCCAAGTAAATATAATGGGAATGTAGGAAACTAATAAACAATTTTTTTTTCCAAGCCTTTATATTCCAATGCATACTAAAAATACACAAAAATACAACAATAATCACGATTATTAATAATAAAATTAAAAGAAAATGAAATATATATTATTTATTAGTTTCATTTTTATTGTTATGACTTTCCTTTGAAAGTGGCAAGGGTCAATGGGTCATAAATTATACAATCAGGTAAAAATAGAACAATTTTCACATAAGAAATCTTGAAGTGAAAATACATGATCAAGAGTAAACACATACACATGCACTAGCTTTTGAAACTAGACAGGGTTTAGTAAATGTACAATTTCGTCCCTTTTCTTCATTCCAGCTTCCCCTTATTTTCTTCTTTATCGGCAGCACTATCCTCATCTTCTTCATCAAATGCTTTGTCAGCTAGGTTCTTTTCTACATTATGTATTACATAACAACTTACATTAAATGAAGGAATAATATCAAGATCAAACTGAACTTTTGAACTCAGAATTGGGAGCCTCCTTTAAACTTGTCCAAAGAGTCTTTCAACAATAACCCTGTTTTGAACATGTATTTTGTCATAGTTTTTCTGGATGTCATTGGCAGGTTTCTTGTACTTCTTGTGTCATAATCCATGGAGCAAGCCCATATCCTGCGTCAGCGATTATAACTGCCTGTCCTTTATAAGGGGCTATCTTGTCTACTAGTTTATATTCATGCCAAACTCGACTGTCATGAGTGGAGCCTGTACACGAAGCAAACAAACTAGTAAATTTGTATTTACTATTTATTAAAAGTAGCTTGAACGTTAATCAAAGGGCGATTTATTTCTGTTAATGTACTCATTAACATGCACCGATGGTTTCAGTATTTCAACATTCGTGTAGTCCAAATATCCTAAAAAACATGGAAAGTTAAAAGTTGCCTGCCAATCTCACTTTGTTTTTTTTATATTTCATGTTAGTTGTTAAGAAATTTTATCCGATATTTTGAATGTTCACAGATTTTTCTGGTGACTTCCCTCAGTGTGTGACTCATTGTAGACTGATGCACACCCTTATATTCACCAATCCTCACTTGAAACCCTGGATCTTAGGAAAACTTCAGTTTTTCTCTGTCGTTTTGTTCATATCACCTAATTAACTCTCATGATGTTTTTCAAACCTATAGAGTGCACGATCTACACGAGCATCACTGTGTTTTTTTTTTGTTTTTTTGTAAACTTTAGGAGCAGGCACTCGCATAAACAGAGCCATCTTCATGACTGAGAAAAGTATTTACACAGATACCCAGCAGACTTGAAAAACAACAAGTATTTACAGTATTTAAAGATTTAATTAAATACTGCATGTTATGCATACAATTTCAAGTATTTACTGGAAAATTAAGTACATACTATTTGAAATAAATACTCAAAATATTATTGATACAAAACCTAGTATTTACTTAAAAAATTACTAGTAAAAGCATTTACTAGCCTTTATGCATACAATCAATTTTTGGTCAGTATAAAAAAACATGTTTTTAATTAGCTCAGTAGGAGGATGAGTAGCCAAATTGTCAGAAAAAAAATCCTAGTCAAGTATCTAGACAGATCCTTTAGGCTAAAGGCAAGGACATTAAATCACACCTAACTTTGCCAATGACTGATGTGTGTGTCAAGTAATGTTGTGATAAATTTATCACTAGTATTCATCTATAAACGAATATAAACAATGGTTGAATAGCCCAGCAAGCAATATGTATGATGGTAAATTTTATCATTGCTGCTACTGGCTAGAACAGTTCCTTCTAATAAGTGGTGTTAAAAGTTCACTTTTCCAGTTCAAAGTGAGCCTGAATTGAAGTTAAAATATATTTTTTAATTGGTTTTATGCTTGAAAGGATATATTGTGCTAACTTATATTACTTTATACACTAAAATTATTGATAAATTATTTCTTTAAATAATTGTAATATTTTATTCTAGACTTACAAAGTCGGTTACTATAACAACATGCTATGCAATTACTTCAGTTTTTTTCATGAGTCTAAAATTTCTAATGTTTACTTCCTTTACAATGAATGGTAACAGTCTTACTTTGACAGATTATACTATAGCCCCATTGTAAACGCTATGCCATAGAAGAACAACGCAAGATAAGCTTGCTTCTCTTCAGGTTAACGAAGGGTACATAAAAACTCCTTATGGAATAATTAACCTAAATGCGTATTTTTGCTGTCAATATTTTTTGGTAGATTTCCATAAATGTCAAAGCTGAAGTTGTTTTTCAAAGCCAATACAAAGTTTTCCAATCTTCATTTGTTAGATATTTTTTAAATATAAATCTCTACAGTTATTATTATTATTTGGTTACCAATCTCTTTTAAAAGCATAACATATTTTATCAGAAACAAAGAGAAAGAGGGAACATGTTCTTACAGCCCTGTGCATATATTTAATTGACTGAACGCTAGTCTAACTATTCTCAGCCTAAGACAAACCTAGATAACAAAGGACGTTGGTTGGTATGAATAGTCAAAGGTTCTCTGTGTGGTTCCCATGATCAGCTCAAGTGTTTATGAGGGAATGGAGTTGTCATGTTTAAATTAAGTTACAGGACAATATATTTTTTAATAAAAGTAAAATGTTTATTATACAATAATTGGGTAACTTAATTTCATATTAAGAAGAAAAAAACCATACAAATCAAATAATGAGGTCCCATTAATATAAAAAATATCAAGAATGTACAAAAATTGTGCTATTCTACAAGCTTAAGTCAATGAATGACTTTACTAGATTATCTTTATAATTGAGTGGAATAATCTATACTAATGGTACACTGCCAATGACAGGTGTGCATTTCAAATACTACTAAAGTTTAAAAACGAATCCAGGACATGGAATACAAACCCAGGACCCTAGGATTAGCATACCAATGCCCTACAAATGAAATATTCAGGATGCCCCGTGCTCAGCGCCATAGTGCTCGTTGTTTAAGGCAGAGTCAGCAATAGATGTGTATGGTCATTGGATACTTAATAGCTAACAGAAACACAACTATCGTTGACTGAGTGTCAGTAAAAGTACAAGGGCTATTCCAAAAACAACCTCTGATTGGCTGGTAAAAGAAAGTCAAAAATAGAAAAGAAAAAAATCTTGTAACATATAAAACTTATATAGTATATAGCTGATTATTTTTCCACATAATTACCACCCAAATTCAGGCACTGGTCGTACTGTGACGCCAGCTTTGTGATTCCTCGTCCAGGAACAGCACCGCCAGTGCACTCAGCCAGTTGTAGACTCCATCCATGAGCTACTCGCTGCCATTGAAGCGTTGGATATCCAACCAGACCTTCATCTTTCTAAAGAGATGGTAAATGTTCGTTTGGCGCCAACTCTGGGCTGTAAGGGGGGTGGTAAGTAATCTCCCAGTTTAACTGGCCGAGTAAAGCCTTTGTGCTAGCCAAAGTGTGGGGTCGCGCGTTACTGTGCAGGAAATCAACACCCTTGGTGAGTATCCAGCTTTGGAGGTTGATCCAAAACAAAAGTCATGTGATACTCAACAAGAGTGCCATTATCTTGCATAAGCAACCCCACACTGAGGCTCGCACAAAGGCTTTACTCGTGCAGTTAAACTGGGATATTTTCAACCACCCTGGACAGCCTGGACCTGGTGCCAAGTGATAACCATCTCTTCAGACAGATGAAGGTTTATCTGACTACCCACTGTTTGAAACCAACCAATAAGGAGCTCATGGATGGAGTCAACAACTGGCTGGATACCCTGGCAGCGTCATATCTTGACGAGGATTGCAAAAGCTGGTGTCATGGTACGACTAGTGCCTGAATTTGGGTAGTGACTATGTGGAAAAGTAATGAAGCTATGTATATTAGTTTTGTATGTAATGAGATTTTTTCCTTTATATATTTGGCTTGTTTTACGAGCCAATCAGAGGTTTATTTTGTAATAACCCTCGTAGTTTGCTAAGTGTATTGGTTTATGTAGTAAGTCTATCTCACCCATCCTTTCTCATTGAAATGTGCTTCTCCTCCATACACAGTCCCGAAGGCCCCCTCTCCGAGCTTACGGTTGATAACAACCTTATCTCGGGCAATCTCCCACTTGTCCAGATCCTTCATGTTAGCTGCAGAGACTAAGTCCAGACCCAGAGACTTCATATAATTCTTGTAATTCTCAGTTTCTTGGAACTTCTTGTCATACCTGCAACAAACGCGCTGTTAAGTGGTGCAGTTGGTTTTATTAATCCCCTTGGAGCACAGTTCTAAGCTAATAACTTGCAATGGAATTTTAACTTTTATGAGTTCTGATAGTGACTTTATCCAAGAGTGTAGACACTTTTTCAAGATCAGATGCTAAGGTATCACTCAGTGGCATATTGCGACATAAAATATAACTGGGGTTAGTAATAATAATAATACTAGTCTGCTTTAATATTCATGGTCAAAGGCGTAAGAATTGAATAGGGGAAATGAAGTGGTCGAAATTTAAATCTTGTTCAGATGGACTGGTGAGAAGGGAGTGAGGACGGGTTCATAGATGATTTATTATTGCTTCTCCTCTTTCTACACTGAAGCTGACACACTTCTTCTAAACAATGCTCTTCAGTGTTTCCCCTTACATTAGGTTGTTAAATACCTTCGTGTTAGTAAAATAATCATGGTCTACCGATAATATAAGTGGTATGGTGCATCGCACAGACCATCTTGCTTCTTTATCTAAAAATTGAGACATTTACTTAAAGCCTGTAAAATATGTTAAACGAAATAATATACATTGTTATAGAACTTTTTTTTTTAAAAGGAACATTACAATTCAACAAAAAGCCTAATGGATTACTGCAATGTCAGCTTATGGAATTTGTTTAATTGATCTGTCACCACTAGGTAGGTGCTAGTTTTGCTCTCAATTTTTAATTATGTAATTGTGACACTAATTCACCACTTTTTATATATTTGATTTTATCAGAAGAAAAAGACAAGTTTGAGGAAGACCTATAAAGGCTTATGGGAAACAAGTGTCAGACAGTAATGGGCGATCTTAACGCAAAAGTAGGAAAAGAGAGAGTAGGGTGTGAGGAGGTGTTAGGGAAGGAAGGATGGGGAGAAAAACAAGGAGGGTAGAAGGCTGTTGGAGTTGAGTGCAAGAAATAAAATGAAAGTGGCAAACAGTTGGTATAAGAAGGAAGGAGAAAGTCATAAGATCACTTGATACAGATGGGATGGGGAGCAACAGTCGGTGATAGACTACTTGATCATGGGTGAATAAATGAAAAGGCAGACCGTAAACATCAAGGTGACACCAAGTGTGTCCTTAGATAGTGACCACAGGTTGTTGGTGGTATACATAAAGGGATGGGCATGTAGGAGAAAGGTAGTAAGACAAGAGAAGAATAAGGGTGTAGAGGCTAAAATATGAAGAGGAAAGAGAGCTGTACCTAAGAAAGGTAAGAAGCTTAATACCCAAGGATGAGATGAAAAGTGTATAGGTTGAATAGGAAAAAGTTTAAGAACAGTCTGGTAGAAGCGGCAGAGGCGGTATGTGAAAGGACAAGTAAGGAGACACCCTGGTGGAATGACAGGGTGAAGGAAGCAGTAGAGGAAAAGAATAAAGCATTCAGAAGAAGTTTTAAGAATAGGAATGAGGAAACAGAGGAAGAATATAGGGAGAAAAAGAAAAGAACAAAGCAAGTTGCATGGGAAGCCAAGACGGATTGGATGCAAAAATGAACAGAAATGCTGGAACAGGACATGGAAGGAATTAAGAAGGTGTTAAGTAAGAAACAGGAGGAGAGAGAAAAGACAAGAAGTTAAAATGATAGATGCAGAAGGAAGAATGGTGAAGACAGAAGAGGGAAAAAAATGAACCATGGATGAGATATTTTGAGAAGAAGAAAGGAATGAGAGCGAAACAGAGGAGAAAGAAATAGAAGAAGAGGAGGAAAGAGGTCTAACATAGAAAGAGGTGGAGGGCGCATTAAAGAGGATGAAACCAGGGAAAGCACCAGGTGTGGATGAACTGACTGTGAAAATGATAAGAGCAGCAGGTGAAATAAGTATACAATTGTTATACAAGGTGCTGAGAGTGGTTTGAAAAGAGAACAAGGTACTGAAAGACTGGAAAAGGGGAGTTATAATACCTATTTTCAAGAAAGGAAACAGAAAGAGGTGTACAAATTATAGGGGGATAACATTGATGTGCCACTGTACAAAAATATATGAGAAAATACTGGTAAAGAGCATAAGAAATAAAATTAAAAAAGGTGGAGAGAGGAACAACACGGATTTAGGGAAAAGAGGAATACAATAGACTTAATATTTGCCATACGACAGCTGATGGAATGAAGGTATGAATATGTGAAGAACTTGGTAATGGTATTTATGGATCTGGAGAAGGCATATGATAGCGTGGATAGAAATAAAGTTTGGGAAGCGATGGAGGAGGCTGAAATGGAAAGAGGAGTTGTAATGAGAGTGAAAAGCATGTATGAGGATAACAAGAGTTTTGTTAAGATGGAGTTTGGAAGGAGAGAGTGGCTCCAAATAAAAAACGGAGTGAAGCAGAGGAGTGCTCTTACTATTTGTAATGGTAATGGTAATGGTAATGGTCATGAACAAAGTAGCAGGAAAACACGAGGAGGAAAGAATGAAAGCCATGATGTTTGCTGATGACTTGATGGTATGGGGGGAGAAGGAAGAGGAAGTACATGAACAACTACAAGAATGGAATGAGGAAGTGAAAGAATGTGGAATGAAATTTAGTATGGCAAAGTTTGAAGTGATGATAATGACAAGGAAGAAGGTAGGCCTAATAAAGCTATAAGGTTGGATGGAGTAGAGCTGAGAAAAGTACAGAACATAAAATATATTGGAAGCGTGACTGAGGAGAAAGGTGGAAGTAGAGAGGATTTAATGAGAAGAGGACAGCAGGGAGATTTGTTCTATAGGTGCGTAAGAGACCTGCTATGGAGAAGGGAAGTGCCCTTGAAGTGTAAGAAAATGCACTTTGTACCCATTGTCACATATGCTGCAGAAACATGGATATTGAATGCAAGAGAAACTAGGAAAGTGGAAGCCATGGGAATGAAGTTTGTGAGGAGCATGCTAGCTGTCGCAAGGAGAAACAAGATTAGGAATAAAGTTATCCAGGAAAGCGTAGGGGTACAGGGAGTACATGAGATAGTAGAGGAAGCAAGACTGAGATGGTATGGGCCTGTAATGAGGATGGAAAAAGAGAGGCTACTGAAGAAAATGTTGGAAATGAAGTATGTAGGAAAAATACCAAAATGGAGGCCAAGAAAGAGATGGGAGGAACAGATAACAGAACATGTTAGTGAGAGGTGAAGAATGGAAGAAATTAAATGAGGAAGAGTGGTGGAATAATAAAGGAAGATGGAGGCATTTTATTAAAGTGACCCAGCCACAGGCTGGAAATAGTTGTTGTTATTGTTGATGATGATGATAGTGATGATGATGATAATGAAGACTTTGTCCATCTGACTTTTCGAGCAAACATAAATAGCAGAGACTACAGACTCAAAATCAAAGACAAGTATAAGAGTTTAGGTATCCATGCCAATTAATATGTTAAATAGTATATAAAAACTAAAGGCTAGCCAGCGTAGTAGTGTTAGTAGCTGATAGCTGGCAAAAATTACCAGATCAACCCTTATGTATCCCTACGGCAAAACATATGATCTGCAAAACCACTGTGTTGTAACTGTAATCACGCACTCATGGTTTTATTTTTATTATTTGGGTTTTATATGATAATAATGATATGCATTTCACTATATATTACATTTTGGTTATGAAAATAACTGTTCAGATGTTTATTTTCTTTTTTTTAAGTAGTAGCATTGATAGTTCACTTAAAAATTATTTTGATACGAGAATTTGTTGAAGGTTGCCTTTACTTTAAAAAAACAAACAAAGATGAAGCATCAATGAAACTAATCTAGCAGTTGATATGTTACAAAAATTGTATTTATGTTATACTACATTTTTGAGCCATTTATAAAAATATAAAACTGTGAATATAATACTTTTTAATTAATTATTCAATACCTACACTATTATCTCCTGTTACCACAACCGTGTAGCTAAAAACATGTTATGTTTATTAATATTTTTTATTCTTTACACTATTCATGAAAAATCCAACCTTACAGTAATCCTTAGGGAAGTATTATTATAAGTGTTTGATAACACTTTTGACTGATAATATAGTACTACAATTTTTTTTTATTATTTACACATAGGTTAACATTCGCATATTTCAACCAATGTTTGCAATAAAAATCTTCTGCTAGCTGTCAGCTACCAGCACTATGCTATGCTGGATGGACTATTTAACAATAAATGTAGTTGGATGTAAAACAAACCTCCTTTTAACAAAGATGAGTGCAACGAGAACAAAAATGGCCAAAAGTCCAAAGCCAATTATATTAACGATGACTATAGACATGTCACAGCTGACATTGAGAGCTTTGGCTAGTCCCTCAAAGACACATTGTGGTGGCGCCAATGTTCCATCAGTGGGCTGTTTACCATCTTCAGTCAGCCATTCAATGGCAGACATGTTGAGTTCCAGGCTGTCAATAAAACAGTTTTACTTGTTGGTTATTACTAAGTAAGTGATGTTATAAACATACAAAACTGCACTTTGAGACAAAGGGAAGTTGCTGTAGAGCACAAAACCTCCTTATTTAGATTTATATTCATAAAATAAAGAATTTATTACTGATTTTATGGGTATTGTTAGAGAAGGAGATCTAGCAACAAAAGTTTTCTATGGACTGTAGTCAATTTATAAAAAGAGATTTATTTAGACTACAAATGCTTGAAAATTTTTGGGAAATTTTCTTTTTGCTTCTATAAATCTCAAGAAATTAAATAATAATACCAATACTTTTAAAAATTAATATGTACAAATATTGAAAATAGTTTAATTTTTTTAACTCATTCAGGTTATGTAGGCCTACCAATGTAATAATTACAATAATGGTTTTAGGGATGAGGAAAGTTATATTTATTGGAAGTGTACACGCATTTGTGTGGAGGAAGAGTAGAAAACCACTTTGGATAAGCCACCCTCAGTACACCCAACCGAGATTTGAGCCTCGATCTCCCAGTCATCAGTAGTCGAGTCTAGTCTAGTCCCAGTCAGGTGTAATAAGGGTGGTTTTCCCAAAATTGTTTTTTAGTATTCCTCCATGCAAATTCAGGCATATTTTCTCTGAATTATGCCTTTGTCATCTACTTCATTAGTGTAAATAAGCAGATAGCCTGAATGGGAAATAAGACAAAAAATAATTTTAGTCTTAAATCCTTCTTCCTAAAGAATAATTACCTGGATTACATGAAATATTACTAAAGCTTTATAGTTTATAGATAAACTATTTCAACTAAATATATTGCACGATATAGTCAAGTTTTACTTAACCTCCATTCAAAACATTTTCAGAAATTACAAAGAGATCAAACTTAGATAACTTATTTAAAAAAAATGACACATCATAAATTGATAGTACTTACGTTCCACCAATAATTTCAGCTTTCTCAGTTGAAACGTTCGGGTAGAATGAGCCCACAGTTCGTTGAGTGTTATTAAGCCACTGTATCACATTGATTACTGATACACGAGATGGCCCCAAGAAATGGATTCTTCCAGATACTCCGTTAAAGTCTGTCGCTTCCAACAGCTTAACAAACTGACTGAAAAATATAAATAGTGTGGTCTTAAATCCCAAATACATTCCATTCACATTTGTTTAGAACTTCAAGAACAATTAATAAAATCTTAAGAAATCCTAATAAATTTCATACAGAGCTAAAATAAATATTACATGAGTCAACATGAAAATAAAGTTCTACCATGGTTGAGAGTGCCATGATGTCAATGATTTTGAGTGTTTGAGAGCTCAGGTTTGGGTATAATTTAGAATTTAAATGAATTTTTTGTGTGTTTACTGAGCTGTTTATCAGGGTGTTTAGTTGGGGTAGTTTGTAAAGTACCTTATTGAAGTTATCTTTGGGAAGTCTAAGGATCTTCTTTTGCTAGACATAGGAGAAATGATTACAATGGTGCCATGGGCCTGTAGTAGTCATCTGAAGCTATGGGGGGATCAAGCTGGTTGAAATGAAATAAAAGTGGAGTTAATCAATGTAAAAAGAGATGGACCATCTAAGATTTGAAGACAGTGACAACAGTAGGCTAGGCATGGAAATGTCAGGATATAAAAAGAGTGTATGAAAGAGATAGGGTGTAATGAGGTGGACTGGATAGAACTAGTTCAAGAGAGGGAAAAGTGGTGTACTTTTGTAAGTGCAGCGATGGACTTTTGAGTTCCTAATACCATTGAGTAAGTAATTGTATTATATTAAGAAGAAGGTCTAGGAAAGGTGGATAGAAACATAAAAAAGGAACGAACACAATATGGCTTTTACAATGAAAAGAACACAGCTTACAATTTATGTTGCTGCGTGTACTATTTTTCAAATGTACTACAATTACCTCATAAAGCAAAAAGAGATTTTTCTTATAGAGACATAGAGTTGGTAAGTAAGTGTGTGAAAGTATGATTGTGTGCAGAGTTGGTAAGTAAGTGTGTGAAAGTATGATTGTGTGCAGAGTTGGTAAGTAAGTGTGTGAAAGTATGATTGTGTGCAGAGTTGGTAAGTGTGTAAAAGTATGATTGTGTGCAGAGTTAGTAAGTAAGTGTGTAAAAGTATGATTGTGTGCAGAGTTAGTAAGTAAGTGTGTGAAAGTATGATTGTTTGCAGAGTTAGTAAGTAAGTGTGTGAAAGTATGATTGTGTGCAGAGTTGGTAAGTAAGTGTGTGAAAGTATGATTGTGTGCAGAGTTGGTAAGTAAGTGTGTGAAAGTATGATTGTGTGCAGAGTTAGTAAGTAAGTGTGTGAAAGTATGATTGTGTGCAGAGTTAGTAAGTAAGTGTGTGAAAGTATGATTGTGTGCAGAGTTGGTAAGTAAGTGTGTGAAAGTATGATTGTGTGCAGAGTTGGTAAGTAAGTGTGTGAAAGTATGATTGTGTGCAGAGTTAGTAAGTGTGTACAAATATGATTGTGTGCAGGTGTAGTAAGTAAGTGTGTGAAAGTATGATTGTGTGCAGAGTTGGTAAGTAAGTGTGTGAAAGTATGATTGTGTGCAGAGTTAGTAAGTGTGTAAAAGTATGATTGTGTGCAGAGTTAGTAAGTGTGTACAAATATGATTGTGTGCAGGTGTAGTAAGTAAAGGGGTGATGACTTTTTTAATACTAACAGTAGTTGATAATGTGAGGGGTGTGTGGTGAGGAGGGGGAGGGGAGGATCAGTTAGGTGAAGTAGTATGCAATATAATTTTTATTTATATCCCTTCTGTTAAACCTAAGAATTTATGAATGGGGGACAGATAAGAAGGTTTAGGCAATAGCTATGTGTGAAGAAAATATTTCTCCCAATAAGTAAGATCTGAATTTACAGTGCTGTATAGTGAAAGATAACACCTAAGGTGATGTTAAACTCCCAAGTTGGGTAGCTTGTCAGTTATACCTCCCAATCAAAGTGTAGGACAGCAGAGGGCTCTTGAGGATTTAGTTCAGGTAGTACTTTAACAAATATATATATATTTGCATAGTAAATATTTTGATACCTCACCAAAACTCTAGTTTTCTCCCTATTATTATTTCATTTCTACTCATACATGAGATGTAGCTTATAATTGGCCTAACTCCAACAATTCCTCACTTTGGCTGCTTTTACACAAGTTGGAGTTTAAATCTTCAACCATATAGAGATTCAATATCTTCAGAAGCACAACATGAAAATGATAATATCCATGTTTGAAACTTAGTTTAGAGTTTCTTTAGCATGGTTTTAAATGTAAACTCATGACCTACTGAGTAGTAGTATTGGAGTGAAGATCAGACAGGTAAGACGGATAGTCCATCGTCATACTGTTCAATGCATAGGCATATGTCCACACAGCATCATAAGCATAGCCGGCATAATTTGACGGGGATACGTTCTTTGCCGCGCAAATTTTCGAGTAGTTTTCCCTCCACTCCCCGACCGTCTTTCCTTCTTGCATCACCTGATCGTCAGGGGCAAAGTAGGAGTGAGTCAGAGCAAGGTGACCGTTGATCGCCTGGAAATATAAGAGCTTATTAAACAATGATGCATTCTCCTTGCTGCTAATTCCCACTCTCAATTAGGAAGCACAACTAGAGGTATAAAAATATCCTGGATTTATTCTAGTTCATAGGTCCAGCGTAGCATCTCACTACCTGTTTGGGTTATAGGCTGTTTAAAACAATAATAATAATAATTTAAATATGTGCCAGTTAGCTGTTATACTAACTAGGTACTATAAAACTATTATAGAAGTAGAGTCAAGTGATTAGTTTTATTGCTTCCTAGATTAAGTGTGTTTCAGATTAAGGATTTGTAAAGCTTTAAACTTTGACTTGGCTTAGAAACAAATATCAGATTCAACTTGGCTTTAAATAAAATTCCTGGTTCAACAATTATGAAGCTTCACTAAATAGTAAATAGTCAAGTTGTTCTCTATTACTACCACTGATATACACAGCATGTCCTCAGGTTGCAGATAAGGATACAGCCTTCAGGTCTGAAGGATAGCTGCCAATATGTTGAACAAGCAGCCAATAAGGCTGGTCCTATAGCGTAGGCGTGATGAGCTCTCACCATAAAATAATATTTCCATCAAGAAACACCTGATTGGAAAACCAAATGGGAAGAGACAATTGGGAAGACCTAGATACAGATGAGAGGATAACATTAGAATGGACCTGAAAGAGCAAGGGTGTAATGAAGTGGACTGGACCTGAAAGAGCGAGGGTGTAATGAAGTAGACTGGACCTGAAAGAGCGAGGGTGTAATGAAGTAGACTGGACCTGAAAGAGCGAGGGTGTAATGAAGTGGACTGGACCTGAAAGAGCAAGGGTGTAATGAAGTGGACTGGACCTGAAAGAGCGAGGGTGTAATGAAGTAGACTGGACCTGAAAGAGCGAGGGTGTAATGAAGTGGACTGGACCTGAAAGAGCAAGGGTGTAATGAAGTGGACTGGACCTGAAAGAGCGAGGGTGTAATGAAGTAGACTGGACCTGAAAGAGCGAGGGTGTAATGAAGTAGACTGGACCTGAAAGAGCGAGGGTGTAATGAAGTGGACTGGACCTGAAAGAGCGAGGGTGTAATGAAGTGGACTGGACCTGAAAGAGCGAGGGTGCAATGAAGTGGACTGGACCTGAAAGAGCGAGGTAGTAATGAAGTGGACTGGACCTGAAAGAGCGAGGGTGTAATGAAGTGGACTGGACCTGAAAGAGCGAGGGTGTAGTGAAGTGGACTGGACCTGAAAGAGCGAGGGTGTAATGAAGTGGACTGGACCTGAAAGAGCGAGGGTGTAATGAAGTGGACTGGACCTGAAAGAGCGAGGGTGTAATGAAGTGGACTGGACCTGAAAGAGCGAGGGTGTAATGAAGTGGACTGGACCTGAAAGAGCGAGGGTGTAATGAAGTGGACTGGATAGAACTAGCTCAAGATAGGTATAGATGGCATACTTTTTTAAGTGTGGCAAAACTTCCAAGTTCCTAGTTGCTAATTCCATAGAGTACGTAAGTAATGAAAAATCTGAAGTAATTTATTTCCTGCTGTACCTAATACTAACTTGATTTATCAAATTAGAATGAAATATTGCAAACACTATTGAAATAGAATATTTTTAATGTGGTTTTAGTACATAAAGTTAGATAAATAAGCACAATAAAATATTATTTTAAGCTTAAAACAACTTACAAGATATATTTAAACGTTGAGAATACTTCTTAAATTTGTTTCGAGTTCACTTTGAATTAAAAAATTGGAATTTCAACACCCCTATTTAATATGATGTTATTTCAATAGCATATACACGGGGGGGGGGGGCATCAAATACCTTGGGTGAATTGTGGTGTGTAGTAAAAGCTTCCACACAAGCTGCTATAGCTACTGGGGGCCCGTTTTGATTTGAATGTGAAATCTGTTTCAAATGTGTGTCTAAGATTATTAATCTGTTTTTAAAACAATCTAATTAACATAAAAAGGCAGAATTAAAACATATTTATATAATTTATCAAATATTGAAAATAGACTAATAGAATATTCTATCAAAAGGACCCTTATTTACTTTGCTAAATAGCAATAGAGTATATGTATTCACATAACCTTTTCAACGTTATTCATGACATATACAGTATTAGGTGTGTGTGAAGCTTCAAAACTGCGACTTGACTTAGAGACAAATGTAGTCTTTGACTTTACATACAAAATAATAATCCTGGCTTCGACAATTAGGAAAGTTCACTAAGAAATATATTTTGACAGCTAAAATACTTAATTTATGGTCAATTATTGCCATTCTGAGCTGTTATATGGAGCTACAATATAATATTTATTCGAGCATAAAACCACTAACAAAAAAATATTTAACTTCAATTTGGCTTCAAGAATATTTCATATATTCGATTCGAGTTCACTTTGAATTGAAAAAATGGACTTCTCACGACCCTAGTAAGTGTATATTCTATGTGACATAGTTTAACATTGGATAAATATTTGTCACTTACTGAAAAAAAACCAAAAAACAATGCTTATGTGAAGATAAATTAAATAATGGTGTGAATAAAATAACTATCTGCCCGAATTAGTTTCTAAGGCATGTGTTTATTTATACCTTGTTTAGAACATGTACCATAAATAAATGTATGAGTTTATAGATAAAGCACTTACTTTTAACATTATTTTATTTTAAACATAATATGTTGTAATAAAGACAACAACCATAAATTCTAACATTTTTTTTATTAATTCATTTGGATTATAAAATATAGGAATAGTAAATCAAATGTAATGCATCGACATTTCTAGAGAGTCACATTGGGATTTTAAAACTTTTTTTTTTGTAGAAAACATTGTTTACGGATGTCAGTGAACATTGAACCATGTCTATCCTGTATGATAAAGTCCTAAAAATAACACATATTTATTTTTGTATTTTGTAATACCTTTTAACTCACCTTAATATAATATGAAAGTAATTAGTTAAGTAATAAAACAAAGAATTGCATTCAATTGAAAGACAAAAGGAAAGTCTTAGCTTGGGTAAAGTTCCTACAGTGTAGTTGTTTGAACTTTTTTTTAGCACCGCATCTTACTAGGTAACAGTTTAAGTTATATGCATTTGTACTAATCTTCTTAATGAGTTAGGGATGAGGAAGGTTGAATTTAGAGGGAGTGTACTCACATTTGTGTTGAGGGAGTGGTAGGCCATTTAGGAAAAATCACTCATAGTAGCCTAAACCCAATCGGGAATCGAACCCCAATCTCTGTCATTGGCAGTTTAGTCTATTGTGAGAGTGACTCATTATATGGCTCTAGCTTTAGCCTAGTCTATGGGTGTCAGTTTCATTATCTACCATCTGAACCTTGCCAATGTCAAAGGAATTACACTGACACATATGGAATAAATGTAAAACAACAATGGGAGGAACTTTACCTTATGCAACCATTGAGGACTGAATAGGTCTCCAAATAAGAATGGGTTATTACCAAGGCCCGAATTTTGATGACCTAAATATAATCAAAAAATGACTTATAAAATTACCTAAAAATCCTATAAAAAATGACCTTAAAACTTGAACAAAGAGTCGTAATAAATGCACACAACTAAATCAAACACGCATTTTACCTATGTAAAATGCAATGAAAAATCTCTCATTCAGCTGAATATAACATTGGTTTACAAAAACCTGCTTGAGAAGTAATAGCTAACCCCTCCCAACGCAACCCTCTTCAGCCTAATTGCAGTTTCACCAGGAATGTGTATTTTCCAGCCATATGAACAAAGAGGATACAAAGTTCATTGACTCCATTATCTTATCATTACAATAACTGTATGATGAAAAAAATTATGCATTTATAAAATATCAGTATTATTAAAAAATATTCTCAATCAACATGAATGCCTTAAAATGGTTCTAAAAAGCCTAAAACTGACTTTTAAGGGAAGAAAACCCATAAAAGATGACCTAAAATTCCAAAATGACAAAAAATGACCAAAAAATGACCTTTAAAATATACATTTCTACAACCAGAGGATTATGAACAGAGTTTATGTACTTATGAGCATTGTTTGTGATGAAACAATAAAAATATGACATGTCATCAAAACCCGGGCCCTGGTTATTATTAATAGTATGTAAAATCTCACCTTGATCATCTCAGATGTTGTGCAGGAAATATTTTCAGTCTTGTTGTTGCTAGCAGTTTTTTGGTTGTAGAAGTCTGTGTCATACCAGTTGGGGGACAACCACAGTGGCAGGAACCACACATATCCCTTGTCTGCGGTCATCTCTAGGTGAAAGGCTTCACACATCACGGCTCGTGCTGCTGGATCGTACATGTCCGCGATGATGATACGGGCATTCTTGCCTTTAAGTTCTTCCAAGTACTGTAATTAGCAGCAATAATGTGCTCATTAATGTGAACACTTTTAATAAAAAGTGTTAATAACCATTAAATATAAAACACTTAAAATAATATAATACATTTTTGTCAAGAAGGTTATTGAAGGTTGAAATTTAAAAAAATGGACAAAATATATAAGCTATAATATACTTACTCTTTTGGTACTATAAACTCTAAAGTTCATTGCCATACTTACAAAATTAAGCCACTTATGCCTATCTTGAGCTAGTTCTATCCAGTCCACCTCATTACACATCTATTTCAGGTACATTCTAATGTATCTACATCTAGGTCTTCCCAACGGTTTTCTTCACATTGGGTTTGCCAGTCAGTATCCTGAACAAGGTTATAGAATCCCCCATCCATGCTGCTTGTCTTGCCTATGTAAAAACGAGACTTGATCATCCTAACAATGTCTTGTGATGAGTACAGAGTATAGTGTGCCATCTTGCTGCAGTCACAAAAATGAGTTTAAAAATCAAACTAAAAATTATCCCAAAAACATGTACGTAATGGAGCTATGAACATTGTGTTGGGAGGGGCATCTGATCTTTCTCTTGCTTTAAATTAATGTACTATAGTGCTTAAATATAATAAGCAGAGAAAGAGAAAATAGAATGACTACTTTGATTTCAATAAATATTCAATATCCCTAAATCAGTGTACCTGGGTCATTGAAACTCCTGCCCTCTCTCTGGGAAACTTTCTGTTGGTTAGTTCTATATTATTCTTCTTGAGGAGATCTTGTAAGTGAGAAATGTACTCAGTGTACTTTTGACCATCTTCTGTGAGTGCAGATACTTGCTTCCAATTCATCTTCTGGAGCAGGCGTAGATATACGTCTCTATAAATAAATATCAAAATATAATTATTTTTCAACTTTCACAGAAATATCAATGTTGAAAAATGTATTTAGAAATCTTTAAAAAATGTTAGGGTCCTATTGAGGAAGGGGAGAGGTGCTCAGTCCAGCCTAGCCCTTGAAAGCATTAGTGATAATGTTTGGTTATATTCCTACTGAATACCTTATCGGAGTCAGAGAATTCATTCAGACCTATAACACCAATTATTACAGTAGGGCCCCCATATCTGATGATTCAGTGTTCATGGTTTACCGCTGTACAATTTTATTTAGTTTTAATCAATGAGAAAAATAGTTTATAAATCACAATGCCCGTCGTCGTTGTTTCAACAAGAAGAATGGAGAGTAGTAAGTATGCTGTAGTGTACAGTACATGTAATTATAATGCAGTTTACTTAATGTTGGTACCTAATGTCTTACTGTGAATAATTTTTCAATAAAACTTTACTATATTTATATATTATAGATGAATATCATGTTATATAGTAGTTCGATATTATCTGCAGTTTCACGTAACTGTGGTTGATATAGGAACGTATTACCCGCGGATATGGGGGCCCTACTGTCAAAAAACCACTTCAATTTTCTTCACATGGCAATTTATTATTTATCTCCTGTTAAGAGACTTCACAATGATCCACGATATGTGAATTTTCATCTGCTCTATTCCCCAAATAAATCTGGGCACAGCCATGAAGAGTTCACAACTGCTGCCATCTAATTTGTGTTATGTTATTGGTTTATCATTGAGTTCATTATATTTTGGGAAAAAATATATAAACATTTGCTCTTTTTCTACTTTCTCACTAAGCTTAGAGAATATGTCAATGAAAAAATATGACATTGGCATTTTGAAAAGATGTGTATGCTATCAAGGGTGTAGAAAGCTTGTTTTTCTAGAGGGGTTCGGACCCCCTGTGCCCCCGACCCTGCCTTTTATTTCAAACTTTTCATAGTTATCAAATAATGTTTTGAGTAAGTAGTATGTTGAGTAATGGGTGGGGGAAGGATAGTAAACCTACCTACATAAACTACAAACTCACTTCTGACTAGTTGTTCTGTTATTTAAGCTGATCTTTCCTTACGGTGATTCCTCAAGAAGGATTTTACACTCGATAGTAAAAATGTTTGCCTCATTTTCTCGGACCCTACGTATTCAGCTCATTCCAAGAAACGTTCTTAGTTTTTCAATATCATATGCATGTTTGAGAAATAAAGTACAATAATAATATAATAATAATAATAATAATAATAATAATAATAATAATAATATTTAGCACCGCGTCTTACTACCCGTTCGGGTTATACGCTTAAGTACTAATTACTCTAATGGATTAGGAATTGGGAGGTTGAATTTAAAGGAAGTGAGCCCGCATTTGCGTGGAGGGAGAGTGGAAAACCATTTAGGAAAAACCACCCCCAGTTCACCCGATCGAGATTCGAACCTCGATCTCCCGTCCTCGGCGGTAGAGCTCAACACGACTAGCGCGTTAGCCAACTACGCCACCGAGGCGGGTAAATAAAGTACAGTATTTGAAAAGTTGACAGAGCTAATTTTGCAATCGGTTGTTTCACAAGCTGTATCTTGGAGGTGAATATTAAAATATTCATCAACTGGGGGATCTAGTTGATCCCAGGGGGGGTCCGGACCCCCAGAGCCCTATATTTCTATGCCCTTGTATGATATTCGCCCTTCATTCTAAACAGATGGTTCTGGGCATGTTTATATATATTTGTTTTCTGTGCATTTATGTAGAACCTAAACGGCTTAACTTTTTTTTTTTTTTTTTTTTTCAAATTTGGTATATTCAAGAATATTTTCATCCGACCTTAGTGTATAATGAGTTTGAAAAAAATTAACAAAACAACATAGGGCACTGTAACCAAAGCAAATAATCTACGATTTTTTTTATGCTTTAAATAAATTAATCAGATTCTCACTTAATTATGGATGGTAAATACAAAGTAATAGGTCATAAATCAAATGTTCTTAAAAAAAACAAGGTTTCCAGATATTGTATTCCTAAAATGTGTAATGTTAGTATGTTAACTTCTAAATTTTAGTCTCAGTTCATAGTCAATAATATTTATACACATAAGGTTATTTCCTTAAAACAAACACTTTTTTTAGTGCTTTATTTGTAGATATAGTTGTATATATAATAGTTTTTGTAACTAGACGAAGTGCCCCTGTAATGAACTGATGAAAAAAAGCTGAGAAAAAATAAAGTGTTACAGTGAAATCACTTTAAAGCCTCTTAATAGACACCTTCACAGATCAAAAAAATGTCTAATTACTAAGAAGTGCTATTTGGAGAAATATTTATACATATATATTAAAGCCTCTTAATAGACACCTTCACAGATCAAAAAAATGTCTATTACTAAGAAGTGCTATCTTTGGAGAAATATTATATATATATATAAATATATATAATAATATATATATATATAAATATATATATATATATTATATATTTATATATATATATATATTTCTTTAACACAGTTTAATCCATGTGAACCATGTGAACTGTGAATACTAACTACAACAATCTAATTAGTGTACTGTACAGTATTGTAGCAGGGTGATTATGAATAATGAATAAATACTGTATGTAGCTGTACAAATTGCATAATATACAGAACAATAAGCAAATTATATCAAATATGAACATTAGACCTTCTGTATTGTGTGCATGATCACAGACAACTGCTAGAACATCCCACTGCTGATGGCTTGCAAGGGGTGGGAGGTGTGACCTTGAAGTACTATAATTAATACTACATAGACTATTTTAGGCACTTTTACTAGAGAGGGATGGTAGGACTGCTCAAACTTCATGCGAGGCAGTGGCATTTCTGACGCTCCTACAATCAAATGTTATAAATGGGTTGGTGTTATCATTTTTGTCCGCTGTTTGGAGATAATAATGCATAAATATGTGACTCTAGAAGTGTCAGTTTCCGTTATTGTAAAGTTGTTTTACTGTAAGAGCCCGTGTTGTTTTGCTGGGGAAATTTAAACTGTCCTATATAAAGAAGAATCCACTATACAGAGGTGTTCGTTAAGGAAGATTTCACTCTACAACGAAAAGATGTATTGATAGAGCAGAATCTTTCAAACTTTTCTCTGTGAGACCTTTGGACTCTGCCAGTTATCTCCAGCTCCGTGAGGAAGATCTAAAATAGTCTATATTTGTTTTTCACACTGGATGTTGTCCTGAATAATTACATGTTACAATAGCCACATATCCAATTCCACTCTTAAGACCCGATGATGGAGAAATGACAAAACATGTAGTTGTGCAAGGCAAGATCATCGTAATAAATAAGGAGACGGGATTCCACAAATACTCAGATAAGGAATGTCAAACTTTTATTAATAAAAAAATTAATACTGAAACATCTTTAAACTTTTAAATATAATTTCATTAATGTAATATAATTGCACATTGTCAAACATTAATACGACATAAAAAGTGTTCTGGATAGTACTTTGTAATTATAAGTTAAATAATTTAAAAAAAAAATCTTTCTATAATATATTCATTCATATATCAACTCTTGTTATTTATTAACTAAAATTTCTTTCTTTATATTTTAAAGTGTTAAATTTTATTGGATAAGTGTCAATTTTATACAAGTTTTTTTTCATCAAAATAGTTTTTACGCTTTATGTACCAGTACCGTAATTATAATTTGGTTGATGAATAACAACACCATATTTTTGCATTGAACATCTTTAGATAATTTTTAATCCAAAACATATCCATTTTATAACTTTTATAATTTTTATAAAATATAATAGGACATGTGTATGTTATAGGTTAAATGCTAATTTATGATCATTTGACCAATATGACTTTATTATCTCATCTTGTTTGTGTTTGTAATTTTAATTTTAATTTGCATAGTGACTCTTTCATCTCAAATAAATCACTTATATTTACAATGATAACTTTTGTAACCTTATCTTGTCCATTTAATTTAAATTGTTAGAGAAAATATTAAGTTACTTCTGAGTATAACATTTAAGTTTTCTTTCCTTATTTTCCATCTTTAATTCCCCTAAATACAAATTAACAATTAATATTATTAATTAATGGTGTGTGTGATGATTCCTCCAGTTCATCCTCCCCCAACAGCCTCTGCAAGTCCACTGGGACAACTAGATCAGCAGTTTCATGTAATCATTACATGTCTTAATCTCATGAAATTATAAATATAATTTTTATCCCTCAGCTCCTCAAACAATTAAAATCAAGCTAACTTACTTATACTGTTTATTTTCCCCGATGGTTCTGAAGAAGTAAGGATACTTGTCTCGATCCGAGAAACTGGAACCCTCGCGCTGTAGCTTATTACAACAGTCTTGAAATGTTTGGTTACACCTGCTAGAGGCTCTACTGTGTCTGAACAGGCAGGACCTGGAAAGATAGTGGAAAGTAGGTGACAAGTACTTGATAAATATTCATAGAGTTGACTTGTTCACATTATTTTATGCTTTAGTTTTAAAATATGAAATAATAAGAGCCCATTTAAGAACTGATTGAACTTTACTTTGATTTCATATAAGTATTTCTGGACTTACTTATGAAACATATAATTTTTAAAACCATGAAATCCTAATAGTTTGTTTTTCTCGATAAATTAATAGAATATCTATGACGTTCTTAAAAAGCAACCATGCACTGCTTCATGGGCGTGCATATGGCTCTGTTTGAACACAACCTTCTAAAAACATCTGTGTGTTTTAATTTTATTCAAGATATATCTCATCCTTCGCATCCCTCCACCCCCTTTGTATCACTGACATAATTCTCACTTAACTAACCTATAGCTTTGCAGCCCCTTACTCGGATGTGGTATTCTATTTTATGCCCAGCCTAATGAATTGTGGTGCCTATGCAGGTGTTAGTGGCAGACAACAGGACTAACCAGGACTAACCAGGACTAACCAGCCACAGGCAAGATTGGGTGAACAGTGGAAACAACAATCGACTCTTTGGTGCATGAGGAATTGTATGTAAGGTTTTTAAATAACGATAAGTATATGGTATAAGTGACTGGAGGGATATATTTATGACTCTATATATGAGCAGGCCTGTATTTAAGCACGTGAAACATGTGCAGCTTCACAAAGCAGCTAGGTTTAGGGGGCGGCAAAATAATTTTGAAATAAGAAAACTAAAAGCAAACTTGAATGTAGTGAGTAAACAAATGTATAGCTTTTAGCATGATATACAAAAAAGAGCAAACATTAACCCTCTAACATCATTAATTATTAAAGAACTACTCTTTCGCATTTACGAGAGATGGCAGCACAAGACCTGCTCTTGTGTTTTCTGTTTTAAACTGGTAAATGTCGACAAATTATAGTCTACCTTATAATTAAAATGGATGGAGCATCGAGGTTAAGTGGTGCTGCACTAGGGATTTGTTGATACTAATGGAATGGTTATTTGGAACATAATATGGCTGTGGAACAGTTTGGAACAGGTACAGCATGTCGTTGCTGATACTGGTGAATCGGTGAAGAATGCTCTTTCTCAACCTATACTAAGCACCCACTAGTGCCTGGTCCCCTTTTCACTTTCACCTTCTGCTCAACTCCCCATTAGTCACTGTATCAGAGGATACCCCTACTGATACCAGTGATCCTCAACAGTTCCACTTCGAGTATTGGATTCAACATTTGCATGTTTACTTTACCATCTCACCCTCACCACAGCGGTATCGTTTCAGATTTTCTCTTCTCATTCTCTGTGTAGGCTTCAGGAATAATAAGTATTTATCATTCATCATTGTGATTTGTATTCACACCTTGCTGACAATAATATATGATATTATTGATTTACTGAAATTCAGCTAAATTTTGAATTCAATTGGAAATTTAAATCCCAACGTATTTATTATTGATATCAAATAAATAATTTCTAAATGAATTATGATGCTATTAATTTTTTAATTTGTTTCATATATTGCAGTATTTAAACCTGTGAAGGATATTGTGCGACGGGCGTAATCCCTCCTTGTAAAAAAACTTATCAAACGAGTATCCACATGCATTTTTGTACAAACATGAAAATAATTGACTTAGCGAGGTCAACAATTTTTGACTGATTTTTACCAAAACTTTAAATAATATTGTGGTCAAGTAACAACTGTAGAACATCTCTCAGGCTGAGCTAAGCTATATTGGTAGGGTAACAGTATCAGCAGCCTAGAACTGTTCCAAAAGTGTAACTGGAATGGTTTGGAACAGGTACATGAAATATCAATATTGACACATCCCTATGCTGCACATCGTAAAAAGGCAAAGAAAAAAGACAATGGGAGATTAAAATTTTACAGTAATACTACCAGATTGGACTCTTACTTTAGTGATATTGAATATAAGATAATACTTGGACTTCAAGGTAATGTTTGTAAGTTATCGGATTAGAAAACCTATTTTAATGATTATAAGACATCTACAGAATAGTAGGTCATAAAAAGGTGACGGACAGTGAAGTAATATACAATAACAATTTATAAATATAATTTGAAAGGTTAACGGTATAAACAAACTAAATGAATAAATATAAGTTGATGTAAGAAATTATAGGTTTATAATGAACCTAAAATATGAAATGACAAAGATTGAGAGAAACTATTGCTAAATTGATATTATGCAAAAAAATTATTGACTGTATAATAAAAATATTCAATTTTAAGCTTGGAGCAAGCAAGGCTTTGATGTGACTGTACTAGTAAAATATTATTCACCTTTCCTATATATTTGATCAAACACACAAAAAAATATTGTAAACAAATATATATTTATTGGACTTTAAAGGGCATATTTGATACTGGATTGGAGTAATAAATTTACTAAGGACAGTACTGCCAAGCCCTGCCCTCATTGAACTACACATCTTCTTACCTAAAACTCCAATAAGTTTATTGTAGATATTGAATAAAATGTAGTCAATGAAAGTTTTCATGACAATATCAGCCTTGCATTCTCCATCCTCTACTTTTAATTTGAGATTGTAGTCTCTGAGTATTGTTTTATTAAGGTTGATCGCGTCCAATGCCAACTGTGCAGCTGAAATATAAACATTTATAAATAAAATTTTAGTCACAATTAATTGGTAAACTTTGATTTCAGGGTTGTCCACAAAAAATAATAAATAAAATAATCAAACCAAATTTTTAAAGTGAGATGTGAACATTACTTGTAATAAGTGCTGCATTTTGCAAGCTTTGGATTTTAATATTTATCATTATGTTATACTTGAAATCTGGTACAGAAAAAGTGGATAAAAGGGAACAAACACAATATTAAATATTATAATATATTCACAACCAATTTCCATTCCCTGTGTTTGTCCTTTATATTATTCCTTTTACACATTCCTGAGTGTCCTAACATTCTTTACCAAGTGCCCTTTATTTGACCCCCTTCTTTTTTATTTCCTCTTTTAGGAAGTTGTGTTATGTGTTTCACACTCTCTTCAGACGAGTTCCTGTAGAACCTAGGTCAGGGGATTGTGTGGAAACAATCAGTATTTTCACAAGGCAGTCATTGTCTCTTTGTCCAGTAGCGGCAATGTAAAGTGTGAACTGTGTTTTTCTGTATTTTTATTACACCTGGCCTGACAAATCAGACAGTACAAGAGTAACATCTTACTTATTCTTCATGCTAACCGGTGTGAGTAGTTTATTTGATATCTTATATTTTATATTAGTATAAGTACTGAATATTAATGGCAAACTATATAACTTAAAGGAATATGATGGAATGTTGGAATTTTGAAGAAACTAACGAGAGAATGAGAAACAGCATAGTGTAAAAACCAATCCCAGTGCAACTGTCTGATATTGAACCATAACCCCTCTGTCTCAAAGACAAACACTATTTGAGCAACTGCTCCTGCTGGTTTAAACATACTTGCCTACTGTTTTTATAAAAGTCTTATATCATGAGTAATAGATTACTTGCCTCGTACTATCCCCTTGGCAGTGTATGTAGACCCTGTTATGGGAAAGATACCTCCAATGTAGAGGTCATTTTTATCAGTGTCTGGAACCCATTTTTTCCACTTAGTGTTTTTCAGCATCCACTCACAAGCTAGATCCTCATAGCTCTTTCTTGATGCAGCATTGTAATACAACCTCAAGATGTTGGTGTAGTCTTGGAGGGTGAATGACACCTTTTGAGTTGCCTGTCATCAGCATGGATAGGAAGACTTAGGTTAGACGGACGATGGTTACAGTCCCATAAACATCACTACATAACTTGAAACCGAATAACCGTGGCAAAATAATAAAATACACTATTTTATATTCAAATGTGTGAAGGTGTCAGTCTTAAATGCTGACTAAGCTTTGAAGAGCTTCAGGAAGTTTGTATTTGAATCCAGGTTGAGTCCTTCAAGTGGAGATATCAACCAAATTATGGGTAAATTACAATTGCAATTTAGTGCTCCCAGCTGCTACTAGCACAAGTAATTTGAATGTGGAATAAAAATTTTATTATTAATAATAATAATAATAAAATAATAATCAATTTAAATATTTTATTTGTGAGTGTTCATTTAATGTCACAGAGATTTTACTACTATTAACTACCCAACACGCTTTGGTGGCCACATGGTCTAAGGCATCAATCTAACAATAAATTAGCCAGCTGGTGACTGGGAGATTGAAGTTTCAGCCAGGGGTATTGAGGGTATATTTTATAAAATGGTTTTCCACTCTTCCTCCAAACAAACGCGGGTACACTTCCTATGTATTCAACATTACTCATCTTCAACCATTAGCGTATAGTACATAGAAGAAGAATCCAAATGGCTAATTAGACATGATGCTAAAAATATTTTTTTTAAAAGTATTGAATTGACAATCTGATGTATAACAAACAGTAACTATTACATTTATTGGTGCTATAGTTACTTTGGCACAAAATTTATAATTCAAATAGTTAAGTTTTTGCCAAAAGCAGGAATGACCATCATAAGATGAATAAAGCTTTATTACCATTTATTGAAACTAAACCTTTTCTTAAAAACAAGACTTGTGTTGTACAGCCTAATAAACTGGTTTTTATTATTATTGTTGACTTCCTAAATTTTTTAAACACAAAAGCACATGCATTCTGATACCTTACAGTATATTAACATGATTTTAAACCAACTAAAAGCAGGGGTCTCACCTCAAATGCTGGCCGTGCCCCAATCTCCAGCTTGCTCCAGACCAACTTGATCAACCTCTGCATCTCGTACTTGCAGCCTATATCGCTCGATGAATTGGGATCCTTGCACGGAGGGAATGAGACACTCACATATGTGTCATCATCGAGGGTGGTGATAATGCTCGGTGCCCATGAGAGAACCACAAGTGAGCAAGTAACATCTTCATTGCTGTACTTGTGCGTCAGGGTCTCAGCGACAGTCTTGATGTGTGGACCCACCCACACCACCTTCACATACAGCTTTAATTTAAAGATGTGTTCTCTCACAAAGTTGGTGGCATCTGCATAAATAGATGTAATCAGTTAGTTACCTTTATGCTTATTCAGGGTTACCACTATTATCTTGATACCAAATTCCCTGTGTTTTCCAGGTTTTCCAGAAAGGATTCCCATTTTTACAGGCAGCTTAGACTCAAGAAATGTAATAAAATTTTATTTTTCATCAAACTGACTAGTGTGAAGTCATGTAACTTATGTTTAAAACAGGGTGATTTAAGAGTGATGAGGAAATACATCTTCTGTCGCGTCACAACCCAAGCTTAATTCTTCAGTTAACTTTTCCCTCTACCCAAAGTCCTACTATTTTAGAAATTAGGTTAAATGTCCCAAAGTAACAAATATTCCAGTCTTTTTACTAGATTTGACAAAATTGCTAGTGTTTTTCCAGTTTTCCAGGTGCATTAAAGGCTTATATGCAATCATGCTGATGGGCGACATTATGTGACGCTCGATTCAAGGTGTTGGTGAATTATTGTATTGTTGAATTATGTCATCAATTTGAGTAACATGTTTTCAGATTCACTTTGAAAGTTTGGGGAGTAGGGATGTCGTTAATGATCATTGATTAAATTAACTAAAGATTAATTAATGGATAAACATTACTACTTTATTTAAAGTACTTATTTTATCGAAAATATATTGTTAGATTATAACATTTTCACGCACACACTTTGAGATTATTAAATTAAAATACTATTTTTTACCGATCATAGTGACATGATGAGTCTGATTTTTATATTAAATTAGAATTATTCCCTGGTATAGCAACACATACTGCCCATGTGAAATCTTAGAGATGAGTCTGATGTTTATATTAAATTATAATTATTCCCTGGCAGAGCAACACATACTGCCCATGTGAAATCTTAGAGATGAGTTACATTAAATTAGGGTTATTCACGACATAGTGCCATGTCCTGCCTGTATGTAATCTTAAAGCCGAGTGAGTCATAGGTAGCATTGTTTGCAATACACCCCGAACAATGATATTTCTAAAAGTAGTTTCCTTTTGTAATACCAAGTCATTTCTTTCTTTGGACATAGCTGTTTGTCTGTAGCAAGAGAGAGATATCACAGTGTTGCAATAACTTGAAATAGTACTTTCTAGGAGGAAAATAATTTACTACCTATAGCCTATATATATATATATATATATATATATATTATATATATATATATATATTATATATATTAAAAATATTAAAATATAAATTATCACAAGAGATGTAAAAATGATAACATTACAACCTTCCTAACAAGTCACAAGCTCTTGGTGTTGTATTTAATTCATTATGGTGTTTGGCAGTTTAGTTTTCATTGTTATTGAACATTAGACCATAATAATATTATAATTTTTCCTTATTTATTATTCAACATAAAACACACATGTAAAACACAATTAATACACATAGACTATATGTTACCACCATAATAAGAGTAATATGAAACAATTATCACCTCTATGCTAGTATTCTTTTTATTTAATCAAGATGAACTTACTAAAATCTCCGGCCAACAAGAGTGCACAAGGCGCTGATTTGTGTCTGATTTGTGAACTGCACCACTTAGGAGTGAACATTCCCTGGTCACAGTAACTCTCCTCACAATAGTACCTGTAACAGTAGTGAAATATTTCAATGTCACCGTCAGCAAGCAAGATTCCTTACATTAGTAGATACCCGCAAACTTTTAGTACAACATTTATTTTCTAATTTATGGTGGACATTTTTCCTGCCTTATATCACTTCTATGAAATGATGTTAATATACAAATATGTATTCTTTTATTCATAGCTAGATACACTTTAGACAGCTCATTGAACACATGTCAATAAAGTTATGATCTAATGTATTACTCTAGATGTTATTTCTCAAACCTTTTACCAGGGCGGCACCCTTTAATAGAGGCCTGGCCACATTGTTCTTTGCATCCCACCAGATTATTTTTACACTATAGACTGAATCAAGGGGAAATTATTCACCCAATAAATAACGTGAAATATAATATCACACAAGCTATACTTCCCCGAATCCCCACTACTCCTTTTATTCTTCGAACCACGTTGAGTCCTTGAAACACCAGTAGGGAGAACAAAAGGCGTCAAGGATATTCTTAAAATACAAACTAATTAAGTAAGAAGTGTAGATGCAATGGATCCAATTAAATATATATCTTAACATTAATTGATAAATTTAGTTGACCTCAGTGGTCTTGGGGTAAAGTGCTCGCCTCAGGATTCGATGTTTGTAGGTTCAAACCCAGCCTGGGTCGATGGACTTTGCTTGAGCAATAAAAATCCGTAGCACAACTTCCTTCAGAGGGGATGTAAAGCCGTCGGTCTCATGTCGATTGTGGCATGTAAAAAAATCCTGAAGGTTGGGAAAAACCTTTCTCGGCAATAATGATAGACCCTCTTGCTATTGCTAGTAGAAATTCTCATGTGCTGATATAATCTATCAGTTCGGAAAGAACATATAGCAGTAAGTGTGCAAGTGAGAGCAGCAGAGTGAAAGAGAGTGCAGGAGGAAGAATGGTGGAAGAACATAAGAAGATGGAGGCATTTTACTAAACTGACCCGGACACAGGCTGGAAACAGTTCATGATGGTGTTATGGTTCAGAAAGTGCACGTTAAATAACTCAAATAAATAAAATAAATGAAAATAAAATGATAAATTTATGTTTTACTCTTCAGAACGAATTTTAAAAAAAGTTACAGAAGAAAACAGATAGTTCATTGACCATTGGGAAGAAGATTACTTCTTCATAGTATGGAACTCTGGATTAACATGTTTGATTTGCAAAGAGATGGTCTAAGGCACTACTTTTGCAGTAGACTAGACAGCCAATGATGAGGAGATCAGGGTTCGAATCTCGGTCGGGTGTACTAGGGGTAGTTTACCCAAAATTGTTTACTACCTTCCCTCCACATAAATGTGGATACACTTCCTCTAAATATAACCTTCCTAATTCTTAAAACCATTAGCGTAATTAATAATTAGTACATAAGCATATAATTTTAAAAGGGTAGTAAGATGTGGTGCTAAAAAATGTTAGTGTGCTGCACTTAAATCTGAATTTAATGCTCAGTTCATTGTTACAACAATCATTTAATGTTGTTAAAGCAAGCCAGCTATTCTGTCACAGTGTTAGTTGCAAAAAAAAAATGGTGACCTGGTGGTCTAGGGGTAAGGTGTCAGACCTCTGTGATGGGGGTCCGGGGTTCAATTCTCGGTCCCGGCACAGATTTATCTGATTGCCAAACCCTTCCTTCACCTCTGACAGGACGTGTATTAGTCACAACTTGTGAATGTGTGGAATGCCAGGCCTCCACCGTGGTTCGGATCCCACGTTAAACTGTAGGTCCTTATAATAATAATAATTGCAAAAAAAAATCATTTTTGGATGGGGAATTGGTGAAAGAGGATTTAGAAGCAGTTGTAAAGGATGTTTTGTCTGATACAAGTAAAATATTTTCAAGCCTAAACCTATCATGTCAAACAATATGTCTTTGTATTAATTATACTTCAGCTGAAATAATGGTTACTTTGCAAGATCGGATTCAGGTGTTCAAAGCTTATTCTTTAGTTTTCGAAGAGAGTATGGATAATCCAGACAAAGCACAACTTGCAGTATTTGTTTGCAGCAGTTTGCAGGCCTGCTTTAATACATCTTCTTATTTTGCTTAGTCCCTGGTTTGAAATGTCACACGTCGATGAATTAATATTCAAGGAAGCCCTAGGAGAGGATTTAGTTAAAATTAAAACAATCTTTTTTGTGATTCGAAATTTACTGTAGAAACCCTATATTAAAATTAACTAAACTTTTTTCTACTTATGGACTTTTTTCATATTTTTGCAGCCCCTCCTTTGAGAATTACTGCTCAAAGTGTTGGTATACCATTTTTGGAGGTCTATATATTCTTCAAGTTTAAATCCTGATTAAAACTTTGAGTGTGTGTTTTTTTTTTGTTTTTTTTGCAGTACCCTTCATTAACCCTAAAAGGTAGCAATTTACCTTGTATGGTTTCACTATGACATGACATAAAGTATGGGGCCAAAGTGTAGTCCATCAAGGTATACTACTACCTTTCAGTAAACATAGTGTACAGCATGGAGTTTGGAGTTCCCACAATCAGAATATTCCTAGAGAAAATAGCTCAGGTGTATTGAAACACTAATACAGCTAAGTAATTATAAAGTTTAGAAATGTTACCAGTTTACCTCTTTGATTTTAGATCTCTGGTATAATTGTATATAAAGCTCATGTCTTCCTGTGAAACATCAAATATACTGGCGGCAGTAGCGTTGGTAAATACACGCCAGTGGTCCATGTCTGGTATAAGCTTCGACAGGCTACGAGGAATAAACCATCCAAACCTACAAACAAAATAATTTAAAAACAAATTAAATTTTATTTTATGTGAAGAAAAAACTTAGTCATATGAATTTAAAACTAATAGTGGTTTATTCTGTGCTATCATTATAAGTTTTAGCTAGAAAATAAACTAACAATTTTCAAAATAATAATGAATAAGATTTAATTATTTCTGAATTATGTAGTAGGTATATATTTTTAAGAAACGATAATATATTTCTAAAATTACTATGGTACTTTAAATTCCCATGCATGAAACAGTTTGTGACATTAACTCCGACCAAAATAGTTTTATTTAATCATAGCTTTTATGAGAAAAAGTAAATTGATGTTGTTTGTATGGAGACTGTATATTTCATTACCTTCCTGGAGGGGCCACTATCCCGCAATCCTGCACATGGTACATCTCCACCGTCGACTTGACATCAAATTCAGGAGGAACCCACACCTCCAGGTTGATCATCGCACTTGGGCTCCTGAAGACCAAAAATTAATAACAAAATGTACATATTGTATACTTCTTGCAGTATAAAATTTAGCACCGCGTCTTACTACCCGTTCGGGTTATACGCTTAAGTACTAATTACACTAATGGATTAGGAAATGGGAGGGTTGAATTTAGAGGAAGTGAACCCGCATTTGCATGGAGGAAGAGTGGAAAACCATTTAGGAAAACCACCCCCAGTTCACCCGACCGAGATTCGAACCTCGATCTCCCCGTCCTCGGCGGTCGAGCTTTGCAGTATAAAAACCCCACCTATATGGTGGCTTATGAAATATGAAATATACCATTTTTAACATTTAGATCAATATTCTGTCAATATATGTTGCATATATGGTTCTTAAAATAACTAAATTCGCGATGTGCATATTTCAATGAATTGTTATTTCAAGAAGATGGAATATGCGATATCCATGATGATGTAAAGTAAACTTATCTGTTAAAGAGTGATTGGAAGATGAGGGTTTGTGAAATGAACTTTCAGATACAAATCTCTTGACAATACCAATGGATTTATTCTTTTGGGGTATACAACTAGGGGTGTTGCACAAAATATATTTGGGGGGGGGGGGGGTTGGTGAACCAGTGTTTTTCCCAACTCTAAGCATTTTGAAATTAGAAAAATTCCCAAGTAGCAAAAGAGAGTACAAGAAGGGCAATGTTGAGAACATGGAAGGGGGGGGGGGGGGGGGGGGGACAGGCGGAGGCTCCCGATTTTTTTTTTTTTTAATTTGGGGTGATAATCAGGCCTTGAACCGATCTTTAAGGCAACTGTATTGTTAAATTTATTTATTTATTTGCAAGGCTGTAGCCAGCCAACAATTTCAGGGGGTGTTTGGTGGGCACATTCCCCAATTGCTGGGAGCTAGAAATAATTATGATTGATAAACGGTTCTAGAAGCTATCTGAAGTGTTTTATATGCCAACATTACCCCCTAACTGCTGAAGGCTAGGAAAAATTCTAACTACTAAACACATCTAAAAGCTATCTGAAGTGGGTTTTTTTTGGCAGCATAACACCATAAGTGCCGAAGGCTAGGAAAAATTCTAAATATGAAATACCTCTAGAAGCAATTTGAAGTGTTTTTTTATAATAACACAGCCCCCTAACTGCCAAATGCTTGGAAAATTTTAAATCTTAAACACCTCTAGAAGCTATCTGAAGTGTTTTTTATGGCAACATAGCCCCCTAACTGCCGAAGGCTAGAAAAAATTCTAAATATTAAACACCTCTAGAAGTTATCTGAAGTGATTTTATGGTAACACAGCTAACTTGTACTTGTATCTTAATTTTTATACTGTGTGAACCATAAATAAAGCCATTTTGTTCATATAATTTCGGGGGTTGTTTGAGCCCCCACCCTACCCCCCGGCGACAGCCTTGTTTATTTGTTCATGTTGGATTTTTAAAGCTACAAGGCTTTTTCAGTGCAACTTGAATTATTATTTATTTCAGTTTACCTACAGCTGAGCTAAATATCCAATTGAGCTTAAATATATTTATTTAGATTTGCAGATATTGTTAACATCGTGTATTTTAATTAAAAAATTTAACTGACTTTATTACAGCAGTTTCCAAACATTTTGTAGTTTATGACCACAACTTTTCTTTCTGCGGCCATCGCGACCCTTTGATAACTTAAAAGCCTTCAAATTCTAGTTTTTAAGTTTTTTTCACTGTGTATTACTACCAGTCCGGACTATCTACCGTTAACTACACAGTGAGATAGGTAAAATTTAGAGAAAATGTACACTTATTTGCTTGGAGGGATATTAGGATAAATTACCCCTGGCCAGAATTAAAATCCTTACTTTCCCTTCACAAAACAAACCAAAAGAGCGTGACATTAAATCTGCATATTCACTAATGCTTGTTTTAATTACTATAAATTGCTTATAATAATGATTATATTTACCAATATGTAGTAAAAGAATCAACAAGCTCGGGTTGGGGGATGATTTTATATTATGCTAGCAGCTATTACAAGGCTGCCACAGTAAACAAGTCAGCAAGAAGCTATAGAATGGAATAGCCAAAAGGAACCTAAGCTAGATAGTGTTTTCCTTGACAATTACGTTTTTTAGATTTGCATTTTTATGTCATAAAACCCTTAAAGTGAAATTAATCTGAGACTCTTTTAAAAAATGTTTATTTTATAATATTCTTGTCATATTTTGTGTGTGTTACTACAAGACACTTTGAGGTCATAATTCTTCTTTACATCACGCTTTCTCATTTTTATAAGTTGAGATGTATTTTTAAAAAAGAAGAAAAGGAAGGTGGTGCTAGTAATAATTTTACACGCAAAAAGGTGTCCCGACAAATGGTATAATTTTATGCTAACATTAACTGATAACAAACTTCAATTTTAACTAACAAAATAGGTCGTTTTTATCACTTTAACAACTTACATTTCTATTAGAATTTTGCATCTTCTTATAGTCATTAAAATCCTTGAAAAAGTATATATAAAGCTAAAACCTCTATGTTGTGACCCCACACAAAACACGCTGCAACCCCCAAGTTGGAAATGCTGCTTTATTATAACAGCAGTTGGAAGCAATAATTAACTAGTAAGCTCCCGGAGATGTAGAACTCGCTCGTCACTTTATAAAAAAATCAACAATTAGGACATGTTTGTTTAAAAACATTCTCAACTGTAAAATAAAGCAATAAAAAATTGAATTTATCGATATTTCTGCAGTATTTTGATACCTGTTCTACCAATTCCTGCTTCATAACCTTATGGAAGTTGCCCTAAAATGTTAATACTGGCTATGTCAATAAACTATTCGAAACATTGTAATTTAGCGCATAGGGTGAGGGGCTTCCCTGACATTTTATTAAATAACTTAAGGAAAATTCGAAATCAGCACGCTAAACAACATGGTTATATGAAATTTCTTGCAAATCGAACACTATATAACGAATTAAAAAATGTATCCAAATTTGGAAATGTTAAAGGGTGAAAAAAACTTCATTTTCTGTTTAATGTAGTCTACTTAAACAAATTAAAAATTATAAGAGTTGTACAATGTAAACACAGTCCTATATAATCCTCTTCCTTCATTGTGCTTTGAGCCTATTTTAATTGCTTTCATGAAAGCCTATTTTAATAAACAATGAAATAAGATACATCATTTAATTCAAACAATATGGATACTTGCTAAAAAATAGTGTGTATTTCAGAAGTAAACATTAACACTAACTCAATGTCTCATTTCATCATCAGAGCTTTCGATAAGAAAACAATAAAATGTTGCATAACATTCCTGCATTATGCCTTCAAAATTTAATAAAGCCCTAATTAAGGCATTGGCTGTACAACATATGATAATTTGAATCATAAAACTGTGACAGTCTAGCAGCCATGAAAGTCACAACTAAAAACGCTAAATCATAAATAAAACATTGGCTGACAATGCTGCCACTTCAAGCATTGCTGGCTGAGTGAATTTTGCTACTGGGCAACTCATGTCCCTTAGATTCGTTTCCATACGCATTCGGCATACATCATCGGCCATTATCTCTGCCTACTGACAGCAGAGCTACTAGAATACTTGATTTAACTAAGATTTTTTACAATCTATTAAACAAGGAATCTCCTTTAAATGTTTGCCGATTTTTGAAGTTGGGATTCTTTTGTAGAGTAGAGAATCTCAAAAATTCCCAACTTTCATGATTTTAACCAACCGTGGGGGGCGGGGGGTGAAACCCCCAACCGCCCCCATTCAGCGTGACACCCATGTGTACAACAATAACGTTTTTATATAAAACTGACAATTAATAATCAACTAAAAACTGTAGAATTCATATTTAGTTTCAGTAAATTTACAACAGTGAGATTGTTTGAAGTTATAAAAAAAAGACAAATCATGTCAGTGTTGAAGTTGAATGCTTCGGGAACTTAATAAATAAATTATTTTTCTTACTAATCAATTTACAAATAAAAATATATATTTTATGTGAAAACTAGATCCATCCTTAATTTTCTAGCTCTGTATCTTTTCTTTAGCCCAAGCCCAGCTCTACAGAATCTCTGGAAATACCATCAGAACATTCAAATGCAATCATGTCATCTATGTCTTAGCCGATAGTGTGACTGAATCTGACTAAGGAGGGAGGTTGTCTGAACTGATGGTGTGACTGAATCTGACTAAGGAGGGAGGTTTGTCTGAACTGATGGTGTGACTGAATCTGACTAAGGAGGGAGGTTTGTCTGAATGATGGTGTGACTGAATCTGACTAAGGAGGGAGGTTTGTCTGAACTGATGGTGTGACTGAATCTGACTAAGGAGGGAGGTTTGTCTGAACTGATGTGTGACTGAATCTGACTAAGGAGGGAGGTTTGTCTGAACTGATGGTGTGACTGAATCTGACTAAGGAGGGAGGTTTGTCTGAACTGATGGTGTGACTGAATCTGACTAAGGAGGGAGGTTTGTCTGAACTGATGGTGTGACTGAATCTGACTAAGGAGGGAGGTTTGTCTGAACTGATGGTGTGACTGATTCTGACTAAGGAGGGAGGTTTGTCTGAACTGATGGTGTGACTGATTCTGACTAAGGAGGGAGGTTTGTCTGAACTGATGGTGTGACTGAATCTGACTAAGGAGGGAGGTTTGTCTGAATTGATGGTGTGACTGAATCTGACTAAGGAGGGAGGTTTGTCTGAACTGATGGTGTGACTGAATCTGACTAAGGAGGGAGGTTTGTCTGAACTGATGGTGTGACTGAATCTGACTAAGGAGGGAGGTTTGTCTGAATTGATGGTGTGACTGATTCTGACTAAGGAGGGAGGTTTGTTTGAATTGATGGTGTGACTGATTCTGACTAAGGAGGGAGGTTTGTCTGAATTGATGGTGTGACTGAATCTGACTAAGGAGGGAGGTTTGTCTGAACTGATGGTATGACTGAATCTGACTAAGGAGGGAGGTTTGTCTGAACTGATGGTGTGACTGAATCTGACTAAGGAGGGAGGTTTGTCTGAATTGATGGTGTGACTGAATCTGACTAAGGAGGGAGGTTTGTCTGAACTGATGGTGTGACTGAATCTGACTAAGGAGGCAGGTTTAACTGAACTGATGGTGTGACTGAATCTGACTAAGGAGGAGGTTTGTCTGAACTGATGGTGTGACTGAATCTGACTAAGGAGGCAGGTTTAACTGAACTGATGGTGTGACTGAATCTGACTAAGGAGGCAGGTTTAACTGAACTGATGGTGTGACTGAATCTGACTAAGGAGGGAGGTTTGTCTGAACTGATGGTGTGACTGAATCTGACTAAGAAGGCAGGTTTAACTGAACTGATGGTGTGACTGATTCTGACTAAGGAGGCAGGTTTAACTGAACTGATGGTGTGACTGAATCTGACTAAGGAGGGAGGTTTATCTGAACTGATGGTGTGACTGAATCTGACTAAGGAGGGAGGTTTATCTGAACTGATAGTGTGACTGAATTGACCAAGGAGGCAGGTTTATATGCAATAATTATAGTTCAAATGTTATGGCCAATTATGACCAATAAGGCAAAGACTTACAGTAGTTCATACGGATCAACAGGGCCTAGTCTCTCAAACACCTCCGAGGTGTTGAAGTAATCCTGCTGTTTGATCCCCACATGGGTATATCCTAGCACCTCCTCCAGGAAGATCTTGAAGATATGTGTGGTCATCTGATGGGTGACTCTTGGGGATGTCTCTAGTTGTATTTCCAGGATACGACTCTCAAAGTGGAGGTACCGCTTTGGATTCACCTCTGAAACAATCATAACAGTTCTTACAGAATCATATTTTAAAAGTAGAGTTTGTGTTTATAAATAATAAAAAAAAGTTTAGCTATATTATTTCCCGTTGTATGCCTATGTATTAACCAATGTGTCAGGGATTAATAAGGTTTAATTTTGAGAAGGTTCACCCGCATTTGTGTGTAGGGAGAGCGGAAAAACATTTAGGAAAAACCACCTTCAGTGCACCCAACTGGGATCGAACCTCGATCTCCCCATTATTGGCAGTCTAATATAACATGAGAGTAACGGCTGTATTATTTTAAGAGAGTGTACCCTTCATCTACGCTGTAAGGTAGCAAGCTTATATCTTACATTATTCCTCTATGGTATAGCTTGTAAGAGAGGGTCATAGTGCAATCAGTCAAGTTAGGGCTGCTACCATATAGGGTAAACAAAGTGTGTATATAAGTCGCTCTTCCTTGCTAGCAAATATACTATCATCTTATCTTTTATTTCCTGAAGTTTAAATGCATCTCAATTTTAACTCAGACAATAGATATTAATGCCAAAAATAGAATGTATAATATTTTTATGTATATTTGATATGGTTGGTATTTTATTAATTGATATCATGTTGCTCACATACAAACCCAAACTTTTACTAAACTAATAAAAATTTACTATTTCAGACAAGTTCATCACCCAAAAATTGAATATAGTTTAAGTTGCCTACATAAGAGAAATAATTTTGAAAGCCCTGATCGAGTGTTTGTATAATAATCTTTGTGATAACTTTTCCTCTCTAGTGTTTGTCTAGTGTGGTCTCCCATCCTCTAGGACAGTGATTCTCAAAGTGTTGGTGATGGAGGTCCACTAAATGGTAGTTATGCTCACTGAGGGATCATTGGCACCCTAGGAGTAGGGGGGGGGGGGGGGGGGGGTCCAGGCAATTCCAACATGACTATACAGTATACCAAAAATTAATTAATTAGATTAAATGCTGAAAACATTTTATATAATTAAATTGAATTAGTACATAATCATTTTTTGAAGCCTGATCATTCTTGATAAATAATAGTTCATTAATAGTTGAATTAAGATTGGTACAGACTTCCTTTTCTTTGTGACTTGTCTCTAACGATGAAATAAAGAGATTATAGTATGGGTATTTCATATTAATAATTTGAGTTTAAATTTTTTTATATTTTGTGATCACCATTCTTTAATTCATTAAATTACTAAACTTCTTGGGATCCTGAGGAGTTTGGACCACTTGATAGGCCGTCATGGACCCCCAGTTGTCCGAGGACCACACTTTTAGCAACAATGCTTTAGTGTTGGTTTATTGTAGAGTTTGAATCACTACAAGAGAAATAACTACTGGTGACTTTGCAAATATATACAGCAACAGAGTTGATTGGTCCTATACTGGTAAAACCTGGCCCACCTTGAACATTCCGGACATTTGGGATTGATTTGATGCTGTGAAAAAAAAAAAAAAAAGAAGCATAGTGGCTACATAAAATAACACTTAATTTAATGATAAAATTTTAGATTTTCTGCAGTTGTGTAAGGTAGTGTTAGTTTGGAGATTGGAACCATTTCCTAAATTGTAAGAAGAAAAAAAGGCCTGAAATATGAATGAGGTTGTTCTAGAACACACTGTGTGCTAGACAAAGCAAATAGTATTTACATATTTGTTTAAAATGTATAAAGTACCTATGGTAGAAAATTTCTCAGAAGTGGAGTGAGTAGCCCTGCACCCCATCCTCGCTCTGGATTATTAAACATTAAATCCTCAAGATTTTACTAGGCCCTTATTTATAGCTATAAAACACAGTGCTACCAAATACAATTTGCTAAACGTTGTATTGAAATCATGGACAAGTTTACATTGAGAACAGGAGTGAGAGGATAGGAGGGGGGAAGACGTCTCTCACAAATACTTAAAATAAATCTTCAGAATAGACCATTCTATTTGAAAGGGTCTTTAGTTGCCTTAAAAATATGTGAGATATTAAATTACACCCTAGTAAATTGGATGTGATTCGGGTGGGAGTGTAGGGAGCACAAGTTAAGGGCTATGTTTTTGAAGTTTTTATATCAAAACTTTTTTGGGTCAAAGAAATCAAATAATTCTTCAGTAGAAACATAAGAGTTAAATTTTCTTCACAAAGTTAATATCTGTCAAGGGTGTCCTATAATTTAATGACAAATTTATGTCTTCATTTAAAAAGTTTCACTTCTAATGCTGATGTGCTCATGACAGATATTCAACAACTGATGATATCACCATGTGAAGAAAATTAGCTAAAAAATGTTTCTACTGGAGTAATATTTTATGTATATTTTCCAAAAATGTTTTGCTATAAAAACTGCATACAAACACTGGTCTTAGCTCACATACCCACCAATCACACCCAGATATCCAACTTGTTTCTCTGCAGATTGTGAAGCAAGGCTGTCTTGTAAAGTATTCCCTACTTTCAATAAATGTTGTAGTTACCTCAACTTACGTCAGATAAGCTCACTGATTGACAGTATTACTTTAAACACCCAACTCTACTAGTTAGTCTAAAATAGGTACCCTCTTTTTACTAAGAAAATTCCTTCTCTTCTTGTTGTTGGAATCTGTAAAATGTCAATGGACTGATTCTTATCTTCAAATGGAAATCAATAAATTAACTTTTATCCAAAATTTTGTTACAAAATAAAATATCACTTCTGTTTTTAGTGTTATGAAAAGTGCAAGTGGCAAACAATACAGAGGGATGATGGCCAGTCTGTACTAGTAAGGGATTAGAAAGATTGACAAACTGATATCCCCATATTCACAGGAAGAATCTTATTGTCAGATAAAAATGTACTATATTTACCTTCACTTATCCATATGTCAAGCTATGTGATTGTCAGCTTTCATTATCAACACCTATGAAATAACACTAATAATATAGTAAAGTGTTATCAACTTATCATTGTTGACTGAAAATGAATGTTACAGATTTTTTTCTCACTATTTGTAAACCTTGTAAATATGATTAACATGAGTGTACCATCCCAATTCGAGCCAAGACTTACGGGATTAATAATTACATAATGTAAATACAAAATATTGGTTTAATATGTTTTAAAAAACAAGATCAACATAAATTATAATATATATATATATATTATATATATATACATACACACACACACACACACACACACACAAAGATATATATTTAGCTATAAGACACCGACACTAAAGTGGGGTTTTACACTCTCATGTTTTACTGACACTTGATAGTGTTACAAGCAAATTAAAGAGTTTGCATGACCCATGTTCTTCTTGCTCGAATAATTTGGCACCAATAGCCATGCCAGTCCAACTGTCGTGCAAGGAAATATTTACACACGTTTTTGATTATCGTGCAAGAATTTACTTGCGGTACAGTTGAGTTCCCCACATGTAGCCTACACACAACCGTTTTAAACAATTCACTACACCAGTTCTCTGCAAGCTGTGACTGATGCACCAATCAAGGTTTGCACGTGCAAATACAACTAGCGCTCACGTTCAGCAGGCGTGACAATTAGCCATTGATGCCAAATTATTCAAGCGCTAGAATATTCGATATTCGTGCAAGCAGTACATGCGTCATACAAACCCTTTAATTTGCATGCAAGTAAATACAATGTCATGTAGGCGCGCCAGAAAAACATGACATGGTAAGCCCCCACTTAACTGTCGCGCTAGTTGTATTTGCACGTGCAAACCTTGATTGGTGCATCAGTCACAGCTTGCAGAGAACCGGTGTGGTGCATTGTTTAGAACAGTTGTGTGTAGGCTACATGTGAGGAGCTCGACTGTACCGCAAGTAAATCTTTTCACGATATTCAAAAATGTGTGTAAACCTTCCCTTGCACGACAGTTGGACTCGAATGGCTATTGGCGCAACCTAAATATGACAGTTCTTTAAATTGAAAAATGACACCTGAACAAGGGAATCACAAACCGGATTCCTGGCTAGATCTGTGGTTAGAGCATTGACGTACTAAGCTAAAGGTCCCAAGTTAGATTCACGTGTCCAGGTGTCATTTTTCAATTTAAAGACTGTGATATTTAAATGCGGCTATAACAATAATTATCAATTATTATAATAAATTTATTTTTAATTCATCATAAACATGACAGTGCTACGGGCTTTAAAATAAAACAGTATTTGTGAAGCATTATAAGAAATAATATCATCTAAATTCTAAACTTTACGTTTTATTTACTAATTGATGAATGTCATCTGTCATCACTCATCAGCCTGGAAAATGGAAGGGAAAACTAATGAAATGCTCAAACTTAAACACTGGAAAACCGGGACAAAATCAAACACGCGTTAGCTAGAAATAACTTTTTAGAAAATACAAAATTATATTTCTGAGGTCAATATAACATTTATAACATAATCTTTTTTCTGTAATGATGATATCCATCAAAAGTGACAGCTGCATATAGCATGACCTAACACGAATACATGAAAATAAATAAATATATATATATATATATATATATATATATATATATATATATATAAGCTTTTGTATCTTTAAGATAAGGGCCTTCCGAAGAAAATTGGACTGTAGCTCTGTCTACCACTTCTGACAACAAGTCTAAAAATATTAATTACTGGCCACGTTCTTTTACTGAGCCAACAATCCCTCACGTCCATCATAGACCTTGCCTTAACGTAATTAAGGTTATACAATCCTAGGCACAGGTAGATCCCCTTTAATTGAGTTATAATATAGCAGTGCATTAAGAAATATCCCAGGTTCGAGTATGTATTCAGGCATCATTTATTAAATTAGATTCGAATAATATTTGTGAGCTAAAGTGAATAGTAATTAAATATTAATCTCGGTATATTTTGTAATACATGGTTCTTACCTGGATAGTTCTTGAGGCACCTGTCAGCAGTGATGACAAGTGGTGACATTAGCACCATTATTACCAGTAGTGTCCACACGAACATATCTAGAGGTATCTGAAACAAACAAACATGTCACGTGCCAGCAAACTATAATATTCTCTCACAAACAGTTGATTTTATTTTTACCGGAACGTACCGGAAACCCTTTCCGGTACCTTTATTCAATGAATTACAGTGCATACAAAATAATATACGTATGCTATACTGCTCTCAGTTGCAATATTGCATTCATTATCTCTTAACAACCATGTGGGGTCATAATATATCTATCTATATCTCTATGGCATCTCCTCTCCATTTGAATGAAACTTCCTCCCATTTATAACCCTATAGTAGGCGCCAACTAGACTAAAAACAGCGAATAGGAGAAATATTTTTATAGTAAAAAGTTTATATTTGGGGTACGGACTCTTAATGGGGTCAGGAATAGATATCAAAAAGTTCCCGCCTGCTCGGTGGATGAAACATCCCCTTTAAGGAGATAAACTACCCCTAATGGGGACTTTGCTCTGATTTTTATAATTTTTCTTCCGAACCGTTAATCGAACGAAAAATGAGAATAGTAGCTCCAATGAAAGAAATAAATGGTACGGCACACCGCACAGACTTTCTCTCTCTTTCTATAAACTCGTAAGATTTCTGAACGGAATAATGTACATTGTATCATCACCACTCCACATAAGAACACGCATAAAATAATATACAATGATATAGAATCAATGAGAAAGAGGCGCATCTTTGTCCACCTAAGAACATTTCAAACAGTTTAATGTCTTCCACAAGGGTCAACACTTCGTATTAAAATTTCGATTTCTGGTTAAAATTTTAACATTTTAAAAGGTGTTGCAGATCTTCAAGTCATCGCATTGATATTTAATTATTCATTTATACATTTTGACCAATAAAAAATGTAAATATTGACTATTGAGTCTAAAACGGAGATAGATCATTGCTATGCAAACATTTCTCCTAAGAGATTTAAGGAAAAATAACATACTTTTTTTAGATACTTACTTATATTTAATTACTCTATAGCATTGGAGTATTATTGCGTTAAGACTTAAGTAGTATATGTTTACAACAAAAGCTCACAAAATTGTATTAATATATTTGCAAATATCTCAGAAACTGCTGTTTTTATAAAAATATATGTCAAATAAAAGTTTTTTATTTCTAATAGTCCTACAATTTTGCAATGATAAGTTGATTAGTTTCTCCAATAGTTGTGGAGATACGGAAATTAACGCTTCTGTAATGTACCCTAAAAATCATTTTCATAGGAAAATGAAAATAGCCAGTTTATTTATAATCTTAATCAACGCCTAGATACGAATTTTAATCAAAATCGTTTAAGCAGATTTTGAGAAAACCAAATTTTTCTCTTTTCGTCCTTCAGTAAACTACCCTTAATTTTAAGTTTTTATAGACACACAGACAGACGGCATTGCAAAGACTATTTTTTAGGGTTCGGGGGGTCATGAGACGTCGACATTCATCAACATTTCAGGTTAGTTTTTTTTTATACGGTCGCAATACTTAAAATTTAATGTCCAAAAAGTTAAAAAAATTCATATAATTGCGTATATATTGAAAGTTATTGATTTTATAAAAATATGTTTCGGATTAAATATCTGTATTATAAATATATATACATATTTGTAATGCTAAGTAATTTCATATCTCAAATATTTTCGGAGCTATTTAAAAAAATGTTAATTTACGCATTTGACCGGAGCCCTTAAAGCCATTTTGCCGAGATATTGAGGGTAGCCATTTTGTTTGGAATATTTATTAATATTTATAAATGAAATTTAATCAAAATCGTTGGAGCCGATTTTGAGAAAATCGACTTTTTCTCTTTTTGCCCTTCAGTAAACTACCCTTAATTTTAAGTTTTAATAGACACACAGACAGACGGCATTGCAAAGACTATTTTTAAGGGTTCGAGGGGTCATGAGACGTCGACATCCATCAACATTTCAGGTTAGTTTTTCTTACGGTCGCAATACTTAAGCTTTAATGCCCAAAAAGTTAAAAATATATATATAATTGCGTATATATTGAAAGTTATTGATTTTATAAAAATATGTTTCGGATAAAATATCTGTATTATAAATATATATACATATTTGTAATGCTAAGTAATTTCATATCTCAAATAGTTTCGGAGCTATTATAAAAAATGTTAATTTACGCATCAGACCGGAGCCCTTAAAACGATTTTGCCGAAATATTGAGAGTAGCCATTTTGTTTGGAATATTTATTTATGTTCATAAATGAAATTTAATCAAAATCGTTAGAGCCGATTTTGAGAAAATCTACTTTTTCTCTATTTGCCCTTCAGTAAACTACCCTTAATTTTAAGTTTTAATAGACACACAGACAGACGGCATTTCAAAGACTATTTTTTAGGGTTCGGGGGGTCATGAGACGTCGAAATCCATCAACATTTCAGGTTAGTTTTTTTTACGATCGCAATACTTAAGCTTTAATGTCCAAAAAGCTAAAAATATATATATAATTGCGTATAGATTGAAAATTATTGATTTTATAAAAATATGTTTCGAATAAAATATTTGTATTATAAATATATATACATATTTGTAATGCTAAGTAATTTCATATCTCAAATAGTTTCGGAGCTATTATAAAAACTGTTAATTTACGCATCAGAACGGAGCCCTTAAAACGATTTTGCCGAAATATTGAGAGTAGCCATTTTGTTTGGAATATTTATTTATGTTCATAAATGAAATTTAATCAAAATCGTTAGAGCCGATTTTGAGAAAATCGACTTTTTCTCTTTTTTCCCTTCAGTAAACTACCCTTAATTTTAGAGGTAGATGTCCAATTCCAAAAACCCCTCGGGGCAACCCTATGAAAACCCTAGATATCAAGTTTCAGCTCAATCGGTAAAATAGTTTAGGCTCTAGTTGGAGGTACAGACAGACAGACAGACAGACAGACAGACAGACAGACAGACAGACAGACAGACAGACAGACAGACAGACGGAAATTCAAAAACCACTTTTTCGGATTCAGGAAGTCATGAAACGTCAAAATTCATCAAAATCTCGAGTTCGATTTTTTTGACGATCACAATACTTTCTCTACCTGTAAGATAGAGAGAAAGTAAAAATATATCGTTAAATGTTACATTAAAAGGGTTATATTGAGCATCCGGCTATTTCCATCCCAAATCTCGCAAACAACGTTCAAAATTAAGGGTGGTTTGTATGGCGTAGCCAAAAATCATTCTAACGTGTTATTTTCACCAGGAATATCTAAAAACCGGCCTATTTGACAATAAAAATTGTGAGAGGGATTTTAAAAGGATTGAAATCTTTTTCAAGATCCATGTGTTGCGATCTTTTTACTGACAATAATTGTCAATAATTTCCCTCGTTTTTTTTTCCGCAAACATGCATTTTGTGCTCGAGTTTTGTGCGTATGCGTGTTGTGTATATGTGGGCGTAGATTTGTGTTTCATGTAAATGTTTGTTGTGTCTATTCATGGTTGTGTATATGTCTATATATTTAGGGGTAAAGTGCCGGTGGGTACTTTTAAAACACAAATATCCTGAAGTGACATTGAATGAGCCGGAATCAAAACAATAAAAAAATAGATAAATAAAAAAAGCAATCTCGCCAATAGGGGTCGTTTAATTTAATCACTTTTGAGTTACACTATTATAATAAACTACTGTATTTTACTATAGAGTATTTTTACTTGGGGTTCTATCATTGTTGATTTTAATAATCTATAGTAATAAAAGGAAGTGTTTGTGTGTGATGCCCAGCCAAATCTACGGCACGCAGAGATCTGACATTTTTAATGTAGGTGGACGGAAGGGGGTCCGAATGCACCTCGAAGCCGGATTTTTAAATTTTTAATTAGCTTTTTAGCTACGCTATTTTTAACTCATTTTTAAAGAAAATATTGTTAGTCTGGTTTAGAATTACGTTTCAAAGATAATTGTGATAAAAATATGCCGCACCCTCCTCGGGGGGGGGGGGGGGGGAGTGTACGAAATCGACCCTAGTTCTAAGCCATTTTTGTGGGGGGCGGCTTACATAATTCTTATATCACAGTTGGTCGCGGGCAACGCCGTGCGGGATTGCTAATAAGACATAAGTGTGATTGACTAGTTTAATTCACTGTTGTTATGATTCCGAACAATTGGGATCCGCGATCAGATATCACACATCACACGTGTTGAATTAAAGGTTTGGATCATGAGTGATCCCCAGATTGTGCCCGGCTCGGAATGTGTAAATTCCCGATTAAGATTAAGTTATTTTGATGAAAATATGTATTCTTATGATGGACTAACGCCCGGAAAGTTCGGCAGCTACCAATCTTGTGACGAGGCCTACGTTTGCCAAAAGGTATATCTACGAAGTCTTGGCTTCTAGAACGTTCCTTGAGTAACAGGATGCAGCCGTCCTTTGTCCCTCACTTGCTAGTTTTCAGAGTGGCAGAGAGAGAGAGAGAGAGAGAGAGAGAGAGGGATGTTGCCTCCGTTGACATTTACTGCGAAAGATAGTGTTAAATATTAGTGAATTTGGAATATTATCACGTTGTATCAGATCTTATTATCTTTATAAATTAATCAAAAAGGACGCATAAAATAGAATCATTACACTGCCATAAACGGCTCTCATCGAAATGAGACAGCTGTCATCGTTGGGCAGGACGTCGACGTCCCACGCTCATTATTGCCCCTGCTACTAAAGATAGGGACATCCGATTTTATTTTTATCTGAATGAAATATAATGGGAGGTAAGTTTAAACCTCGCAATTTGCAGCCTTTGCAAGTTTTGAAAAACTGTAAGGAAACCGTGCTCTTTGTCAATTCGTTTTGTGAAAGCGATACCACCTACGCTTTTATCAGCAAAGGGAAAGTAAAAACGATATATAAACTAAATAAGAGGAAAGCTCTGGAAGACAGTGTCTCTACCTTCAGTAATTCCCTATCAACAAAAGAAAGAATTGTAAGTGCTGTAGAGCGATTTACACTTAGATTATACAAAGCTGCATGAACCTAAAAAACCTTTGAATCACAAAAGATTCAATTCATTCAACAAGTTGGTCGGCCAATCGTTTTATGGCGTGATTTTATCAAGACTGCCACCAACATTTGCTGTTTCACAACAACATTCCTACCGAGTATTTCACTTAATCCACTCATGGCGAGGAAGAAAATACAGCTCACATAGTGGGGTTGGTGGAAAATGCAGCTCACGCAGTGGGGTTGGGGGAAAATGCAGCTCACGCAGTGGGGTAGGGGGAAAATGCAGCTCACGCAGTGGGGTTGGGGGAAAATACAGCTCACACAGTGGGGTTGGGGGAAAATACAGCTCACGCAGTGGGGTTGGTGGAAAATGCAGCTCACGCAGTGGGGTTGGGGAAAATACAGCCCACGCAGTGGGGTTGGGGGGAAATACAGCTCACGCAGTGGGGTTGGGGGAAAATGCAGCTCACGCAGTGGGGTTGGGGGAAAATGCAGCTCACGCAGTGGGGTTGGGGAAAAATGCAGCTCACGCAGTGGGGTTGGGGAAAATGCAGCTCACGCAGTGGGGTTGGGGGAAAATGCAGCTCACGCAGTGGGGTTGGGGGAAAATGCAGCTCACGCAGTGGGGTTGGGGAAAATACAGCTCACGCAGTGGGGTTGGGGGAAAATGCAGCTCACGCAGTGGGATTGGGGGAAAATGCAGCTCACGCAGTGGGGTTGGAGGAAAATACAGCTCACGCAGTGGGTTGGGGAAAATATCAGCAAAATTGTATCACCTGTATTCACCTTCGAGCTCCGATTCACCAGCTCCGATTTCCATTCTTCAACTTTTATCCTATTTGGATGCGGTAAACAATGCGGCTGTGCCAAAGTTGTATCACGCTGCTCAGCCATGTGCTACAACTGTCTTGGACAAGGACGTTTAAATTCAGCTATCCAAGAAGAATTCATTCAAGATGACCCCGTCAACGAATAAAACCGGAGAGAATTTTAGGGAAATATGCCTAAAGGAGAAACCACTATAAATAAAACGTACCGAAAATCTACTTCGCGGGTGGGGTAGAAACAACCTCAAATTACAAAAAAAAAAAAAAAAATGCATGTTTGTGAAAAAATGGGGAAAATAAATCAAAATCTTTTATAAAAAAATTTTCGCAGCGCATAGATATTGTAGAAGATTCCGCTATACAATTCCCCTTTAACTGTGTTTTTCTCAATCCAGTCTGTTTTGAGATATTCTCGAGGAAAAACCTCGTTAAGCTGATTTTTGACTGCGCGCTATAAACTACACTTAACTTTGAACGTTGTTTGCAAGAGTTGGGTTGGGATTAGCCGTATGGTCAACATAGCACTTTTAATGTAGAACTTTATGATAAATAATTTCATTGGTTTTCTTTTTAACGTCCGATTAACGGCCCGGAAGAAAAATGAGAAAATCCATCGGCAAGTCATCATAATTGGGGGTGGTTTTTCGTTAAAAAGAGGGTGTTTCATTCAGCGGGCAGGTGGAAACCTTTCGGGTCTTTATTCCTGATTCCATTGAGTCCGTATACCAAATAAACTCTTTATACATTATTTCTTCCAAAAATTCTATTTACGTGTACTATGTGACCCCAATTAATAATTGTAATATGTCTCCTCTTAATTGCTTTATGGTACTCCTTGATTGTATATTGTGACCCATTTTATATCCCTTTATTGTTGTACGTCTGTGCTGTTCCTTTCCGCTCGTAATGTGGTGACCCCTTTTATAGTAAAATGGTGTCTCATTTAATAGCGCCATTGTGTCCACGCCAACTTTATTTGCAGTGTTCCCTACGGACAACCTGTGGTCAATAGTGCAAATACCGCTGCCGAGTGGTAAGAAGGCCTGTTTTACCTTGGTTTATATTGGTGTTGCCCTATTCCTTAGATTACAATTACTAGAGCGTTAGAGTTACGTGTTTAATGTTAAAAAGGATATTTAAAAACTACCTTTTTTTTAAAAGTTAGTTGCTAATGAAACTATGTATTTAGAAAGCAAACGTTTAGTTAATGATATTAATTAAAAACTAAATACATTAAAATAATCATATTTTCATAGCCTTGTTGATGTGAGCATACTTCCTGCATAGCACGTCTACAAGCAAATGGGTATATTATGCAGGCGCTGTCAGTTAAATATGGCTGACAGTGTCTATTACAACAGCGGCACAATAATAATAATAACAACAATAATAATAATACTAATATAGTACTGAATTTCAGTTACACCGGAACAATCTTAGATTATTTTCTCTTGATTAATGCTGAAACCATTATCACCAAACCAGAGATGATGTGTATTTTTATTCAAAACATTACACATACAAACTGTCTTATAACTATTTACCTTTGGTGTAATCTGTTAGGACTACCTGTGAAGATATGCGGCGTCGACAAATTTGGGGGATTGAGAGTGTTATTACTGGGGATCATCAGGAGATAAAGATGGCTGAGGATAGCTTCCCTACTGGCGCCCAAAGTTGTTAAGAACCCATCTCACATCAATTACCCGGAAAATTAGATACAGGCGCGGATCAGTGAGTTTTTTCATTGAAAAGTAATTATTAATGATAAAACTATTACACTGGTCTCAATTCCATTAATTTTTCAAGTAGAATACAGAAAACCACACTATGATGATAACCTACTTAGATGTAATCCGTGAGGTGAGACGGGCTCTTAAGGCAAACACCTTTTCTTACACTTATCCACGTTATTAAATATCACGCGTGAACAAAGTTATTCTAGTAATTTTTTTAGCACCACATTTTATTAACCATTTGGGCTATACGCATATGTACTAATTACGCTAGGGTATTACGGACGAGGAAGGTTGAATTTAGAGAAATTTTACCCGTATTTGCGTGCATGTAGAGTGGAACCATTATTTATTTAAAAAAACCTCAGTACATCCAACCTCGATTTGAGCTTAGATCTTAGCATTTAGGTCAGTCTACTTCAAGAGTAACGCCTTAGACCTTGAAGCCACCGAAGCGGGTCCTAGTCATTTCAATGATATCCAAAGGAAGTAGGCTATCAATTATACATGTTTATTAGAAAGTCAATTACATATATTTTATACTGAGAGTTTTGGCCAACTTTGGAGAGCCATCTTTAAAATATTTTAAGTTGATAATTTTTACAGTTAGACATCCCTAACGAAGGTAGGTTAGCTTTGATAAATAAGACAAATATTGTTATTTTGTGTGTATATGCCAAGATAATATGAATAAAACAATCTTTTTTTTGCAATAATGTAGACACCTTTGGTCAAAAACCAAACCGGAAAGTGTCTAGGTAAGGTGTGTTTAGTTTGGCCGGGTTCCATATTTCAAATGACTAAGAAACAAAACGCAAGCTCAGCAAATCAATTCAAAGAGAAATTTGTTTTGAACAATCATGGCGACTATTAGGAAATTGCTAACGCAATAGCTAATATAAAACTTTTTTAGCATTCCCGGAGTCATTGTTATCATCCGTATTTTATAAACGCCTAATGTCAATAAAAATAATATTTTTCATAAAAAGCTTAAAATAAAAATGTGGGTCTTTTTTTTTAACGCGTTCAACTATATAAATTGTCAGTGATAAGAGGTAGAATGTATAGTAAATGTAGCCACATCTTCACGTAGGGAAATAGAAGAACCTATTTAGGAAAAACCCTTGGTGGGCCTATTAAAAATTTAGTAAAAACCATCCTGTTTACACCTGTATAGAACTCAAGCCATAAACTTCATATCATCGGCAAATTAAAGTAAACGCGCTTGAAGTTTGGTCCGAATGCCTCAAGAACCTTTAAATAACTGACGTCGCATTTCAGCCTTTTTCTAAAATAAAACCTTTTCTCAGTTTTAATTTTCTCATGTGGAAATAATTGAATTGGTTATCTCGAAAAATCCATATTTCCACTTTTTACCGAAATTCACTTTTTTTTAATTTTTGAATACTACTGTAGAAGGACGGTGCATATTTCCTGCAAAAATTCCATTTTAAGAGCTTTCTATATATTATATCTGTTATGATGCAATTCTAGAGGCCTGATTTCTGGAGCTATGGCCTCCAACATCATATAATTTTCTCTCCTGTAAAATTTGTGGAAATATGGCATTTAAAAAAAAAAGACCGATTCAATTGTGCTGGCGTCGACCTCGGTGGTCTTGGGGTAAGTTGTTCACCTCAGGACCCGATGCTCGTGGGTTCAAACCCAGTTGGGGTCAACGGATCTTTCTTGAGCTATAAAAATCCGTAGCACAACTTCCTTCGGAGGGGAAGTAAAGCCGTTGGTCCCCATGTAGATTGTGGCACGTAAAAGAACCCTGGAAGGCGTGTGAAAATACCTTTCCCGGCAAAATTAATAAGAACTTTTGCTCTCACACATAGAAATTCTCGCGTGCTGATATAATCAGTCGGTTTAGAAAGTGCACGTTAAATTCCTCAAATAAATAATCGCCGCTTCAGTGGCCGCATGGGCTATCGCGATACTCTCACAATAGACTGTCGATGACGGAGAGACCAAGGTTCGAATTTCGGTCGGGTATATTGATGGTGGTTTTCCCAGAATGGTTTTCCACTCATCCTCCATGCAAATGCGGGTACACTTCCTATTAATATTACCTTACTAATCCCTAAAATCATTAGTGCTGTTATTTCATATTTGTGTAGCCCAAACGGGTAGTAAGACGCGGTACAAAGAATAATTGTGGTTGTCACTGGAAATGAAAGAAGTTATTCCACAGTTTGCTTCATGCTCAATGTTAGTGAGATAACACCTCAGAATGTACACCAAGCGTAAGTCAAAACAGAGCTTGTAGTGTCATGTGGCGACTTGGACCGTGTAGCCAATAGTCGTTTAACAACACACCTCGTGAACGACCTTCACGATCGACCTTTACAAAAAACTAGACTTGATTAGCAAACACACCATTCAGGCACACATTTTGTTTTGTTTTATAACGGTACAAAATAACCTTAAACAACTTTTTGATTCAATTTTTTTAAACTAGTTCAGAAACTAGTTTTTTATAAATTTTTTTCCATTTAATTTATTTTAGGTATTTAACGAGCACTTTCTGAACCGAATGATAATAACAACACATGACTTTATACCAAATTAAATTTAGAACAAACAGGCACATCATCCAGCCTCCGGCCGTTAATCCTTCACTATGAAAGGAGAAACCCACATTTCATATTTTATTATTTATTTTAATACCGCGTCTTACTACCCGCCCGGGGATATACACTGATTAACTCTTCCTAAAAGATGTGTGAGACGTTTTTATACCCCAAATTTTACTCTGCTTAAAAAATAAATTCTATATTAATTGCAATTATGTACTTTAAAGATGTAATAACACAAATTACGCTTGATACGGCTTTCCGTCACATTTGTAATTTCGTATCGAGGGAAATAATCATGACCGCTTACTCCGAGGCTTACTATCCGTTTGGGATGGATATCTAAATTTTTAAAGTGATAGTAAAGGGTTAAGAAAGGTAAGATTTAGAGAAAGTGTGCCCGATTTTTCTAAAAAGGTTGAGTAAACTTGTATGAATAATACCCGTGAATTTTACTGTAGTTGTTTCAATCAAAGACGTACCCATTTAGAACTTCTTAAGAAAACCAATGTCATCCCACCCAACGAGGCTTTGATAACCTAATTAAAACATTCTTACAAATGTTGGAAAACGACCTTCAACTTGGTCAACGAACCTAATTAGGAAATACTGAATTCAAGTGATAATATTTTAATGAATGGTTGGATTTGGCCGATAAGGTTTCCTATATTTTATAAACAAGAGCCGTAATATTCAAATAAGTACCGTAAGACCCGGTCACGTGACCAACCGGGGTGACGTTGACCCCTGAGCTTTGTTGTTTTTGTGGACTTTAATAGTATTTGCTTTAGTACGAAGTTCTAAGACCTAGGCTTAGGGCAAATAAAGTGTATTAGGCTATACCCACCAAGCTGGATTATTCAAATATTTAATTTTTGATAGAAAACTATTGAAATTCCTGATTTAAACATTTAGTAACTAGAAAACATTGTCGTTTATTGTTGTGGGTCGTTTATTTTATTTCCACTTTCTTATTAATGATTACGGGAATTGACATTTTAATATGTATAATATATATATATATATATATATATATACATTAAAGCACAAAACAAGACGAACATTGTGGAACATCATAAAAATGTTTATTTTAAAACTATGAAATGTTAAACTACGATTCCAGTAATGAATAATTCCGTTTGTAAACACAACCTTAAGGAAGGGCTTTGAATGTCCGTAAAGTATAAAACAAAAGTGATTTCCCAGATTGACCTGAATTTAATGCAAACGTGCGCAGAGAAGTAACAAAGAAAAGATACCAAATTGTGTCTTGCTTTTACACCGCGTCTTTTTATTCGTATGAGCTAACTGCATTTAAATTAAGCTAGTATGGTAGGGATGACAAAGGTAGATCTTTAGAGAAAATGCACCCGCATGTGTCCGTAAGGAGATTGGGAAAACTTTAAGAATAACAACGGCATTAGGTTCGGACCCCAACCTACCCATCACAAGTAAACCAGACTAGATGAGCCCGAAATTCAGTCCGCAGAGTCACCGGTATGGGTATCTTCCCACGTTTCCCTAGCCAATGTCCACTATTTTTTTTTCTCTTCTTTTCACATACTCAATCCCTATTAGCTGCCTTTACTTCCCTTGTTAGTTTATTATGTCCTCAGAGTTGACACATCTTTAACCTCTAATAATATCTAGCGTTCAGTGCCAGAGAACTTGACTGGCGCGTTCAACTCTGGAATCAGGTTCTGATCTGATGGCCGTACATACTATCGAGATTCGATGGTTAATTGTCTCCCAGTTGACCTGAACTGCTAGTTATTTTGTATGGGCTACGGTCCTAGGTTGGCTGCAGTGTGTGAGTAAGGTTTTATAGTTTGGGATACTAAATGGGGTTTTTATCCTCTATTTAGGTGGATATTGGTGCAGTTCTTTAAAAAGTCACTTTTCTCATTAATTGTCCTTAAGTTTTGGAAAGTCGAGTGTTTTCCTAACATATATATATATATATAATGATAAAGAGAGAAACTGGGATAAAACGAGCAGAGAGATAGAGAAGTGGTGCAGGAGTTCACTATACCTGTAATGAACTTCTGTGAAAGCTCAGTCACTCGTTTAAGTAATATACTGCCCATTCGACCTCCGAGGATCATGAAGCCACCACCATCTTGTAACTAGACGTACGGAACACGACGGACACGGAGAGAGAAGTAACAGGAGGAAATGTTAACTGCCCGCATACTGGTGCAAGAGTTGAACGAACCCGCAACCCTTCGGATCCATGAGGTGTGAAAAAAATAATGAATTTTGGTGAGGAATGTCTCCCTGAACACGGGACAAATTCTGGATAGCTTAGTGGCAGTGCAATGACGCGATAAACCTAGGGTCTCTGGTTCGATTCGTGAGTCAAGGTGTATTTTTTTAAACTAGATTTAAAGTAAAAACCCTTTGGTAAACACAATAGGTACCAATTTTAGGTCACATCAAAGTATTCGACTGAATAATTGGTTAACTTTTTTTTAGCACCGCGTCTTACTGCCCGTTGGGGTTATACGCTTAAATGATTAGATCTCCTTCGACTTAACCTTTAAATGGTGAGGTGGGGTCTAGGAGACCCCAGCAGCCCTTTAAATTTCTGTGAATCCCCTTCTCCTCATGCTAACATCTTGTCCCCACCTGACATTTCCTGTCTCAACATGCTCTCACTGTAACTCACTTTTCCAGTCAGTTTCCTTCGTGTGTTTGGTCAGGAAAGACGTCTTGGGGTCCCACAGACCCCACCTCACTGCTAGTGTTCGGATTTTTTCAAATATAGTTTTTTCTAATATTCTGGTATAAATGTCGCGCGAACGGGTAATCTTTCGAAGTGATGATCCACAGTTTGCTAGATTAATTTTGGAGGAGCTCAACAGACCACTGGGTGATGAGTTGCCTATTTCTGATTTGGAAGACAGTGACAATGATGGTGGAGATGCAGATTTTGTTCTGAGTGATCATCAATCTGATTCGGAACAGAGTGAGGTGAGTGATAGTGAATCTACCGATGAGGATGGTGAGAGTGTGCCTCGTGATGTTTACAGAGGGAAAGGTAAAAACAGAATTCCGTATGTTTGGGGAAAACAAAAACCAAGACACAGAGGTAGGGCACCTGCCCATAATATAGTGAGTCATTTACCAGGATTGCGGAACGAAGCCAGAGCACTATCTCCAGGAGATATAAATCCTCTAGTGATGTGGGAACTTCTAATGCCCAATACTATGTTAGAAAAAATTGTGAATTTCACAAATACTCAATTAGAAGCATATAGAAGTAATTTCCAAGACCCGAACCGTACTGACTTACGCAATGTAGACCTGGTTGAGATGCGGGCTTATCTAGGTCTACTTTTGCTTTCTAGTATATCTAAATCCGGAAGAGAAAGCATGAGTTCCCTTTTTTCGGACGACGGGCACGGAAGGGACATTTTTAGATGCACCATGTCAATGAAAAGATTTTTTATATTGACGGTGTGTATTAGATTCGATGATAAAAATACTCGAGAAGCACGGAAACAAGAGGATCCAACTGCAGCTGTAAATGAAGTGTGGGCTGAATTTCTTCTCAATTCCCAGCGGATGTATTGTATAAGCCAAAATGCCTGCGTCGATGAAATGCTCGTCCCCTTTCGCGGAAGATGCAAATTTCGCGTGTACATGCCTAATAAGCCGGCAAAGTATGGCTTGAAAGTTTTATGCCTTACAGATGCTCGGAACTCATATCTTTTCAATGCGTATTTATATGGAGGAAAAAATTCAGATAGCATTGGCCTAACACATGAAGAAAAAAAATTATCTATCCCCACACAGTCAGTTGTCCGTATTGTAAAACCCATAGAAAAATCGAACAGAAATGTTACATGTGACAATTGGTTTATGTCTATGGAACTCCTAAATGAACTAAAAAATAGAGGCCTAACAGTTCTTGGAACTCTAAGGAAAAATAAACCCGAAATTCCGAAAGAATTTTTACCCAATCGGGGGAGAGCACCTGGAAGCAGCTTATTCGGATTCACTAACGCAGCCACTTTAGTGTCCTACGTCCCCAAGAAAAATAAGGCTGTGATTCTTCTAAGCTCCTGCCATCACGATGATAAGTGTGACGAAGTTTCAGGTAAACCGGAAATGATAATTGATTACAATTCCTTCAAAGGAGGAGTTGATAACCTCGATAAAAAATGTGCAATATATTCTTGCAATAGAAGAACACGGCGGTGGACTTTGGCATTATTCTTTGCTTTATTAGATATTAGCGCAAATAATGCCTATGTTTTGTACTCTGACAGTCGGGAACGGAGTCAAATGAATCGTTTTTGTTTTATTAAAAAACTCGGCTGTTTTTTGATAAAGGAACATTTGGAGAGAAGAGCAGTAAATCTCAGACTTCCCCGTGAGCTTCGTCAAAAAATCCAAGCAATATCAGGAATAAAACCGGAAGATCCTGTTCAACACGGGGGCCCACCGAAGAAGAAGAGATGCTACACTTGTCCCAGAAACAAAGACAGGAAGACAGCAAATTTTTGTGTTAAGTGCAACCAAAATATTTGTGGAGAATGTTCGCATGCCATATGCAAAAACTGTGTGTAGGCATCGAGTGCTTTTTTTTCTCTCTCTCCCTCTCTTTCTTTATATTGTATTTATATGTTGTATTTATCATTTGTCTTTCTTTACATGTCTATTTCTTCTATATTGTAGGCTTTCTCTTTTTAATTCAATTTTTGTCATTTTTACACCAGTATATATTAAAAAAAAGAAAATTGTGAGGAACCTCAATTTGCCTTTCGTAAAAATTTATTGCTTGGATGTCATTGAGCATATTTCATAAAATATTAATCTAATTTATTTTATTCATAATTTCCTTTTTCATGGGTATAGTAAGCTGACACAAAATTCATTTATTATTTTATAATTCATGTTTTGGCAATTGTTACTAAATAAATTGTAGAAGAAAGATTAAATATAAAGTAAATTTATTAGTGTCAATTATTTATTATTAATTTTATATTATTTTAAATTTAACCAGTTTCTTATGGTATTGGGTTGCAAGAACACGTATTAAAAGGTTAATGACCTATAAAAAAATTTGGGCGTATATAACAAAGGAATTAAGTCTGGGGTCCCCTAGACCCCACCTCACCACTTGTGATTGTAAACTTCACCTCACTAGTTAAAGGTTAATAAAGGTGCATCGATTAGATATTTTTTAAATACGGTAATTGTATTTTTAAAAGTGATGGCAGGCTCTTTCTAAAACATTATAGTTAACCTAGGTGGTCTTGGGGTAAAATGCTTGCTTCAGGACCCGTTTAGTGGGTTTTTTCTGGAGCGATTAAAATCCGTACCACAACTTCCTTTGAAGGGAAAGTAAAGTCGTCGGTCCCGTGTCAATTGTGAAAGAAACCTGGAAGGTATGTGAAAATACCTTTCCTGGCAAAGTTAATAGGACCTTTCTCTCTCTCTCTTTCAGAGAAATACTCGTGTGCTGATATAATCAGTCGGTTCAGAGAGATAAAGGCGGCTTGCCTACACGTCAACACCCACCAAGTTGTTTACAGACATTTTTGAAATTTAACGGGCCTTATCCAACTGACCATAAGAGAGTCCTGAAGGAACTGTTTCACAAGATGTAAATAGTTCTCGCTAAGGTCGACAGTGCGAGATTCAAGGTACATACATACAGTCAGGCCTAACTGACAGCTAGGAAAGTTACTATTAGATCTACTTTCACGTATGCATAAATCAAGTCGTGTGATCTGCAGATGTCACTTTCGATCTATATCGATAAAATAGCACTAACTAGACCATGTTCTGTCAATTATGGCCACAAAAATATTCTTGTATTTCCTAGAAGGCCCTTCCTAAGAACATTGTACTGTCGACAGTGGCCTGGAGAACCAGTCCTGACTAGTTTTCGCTCGTCCACTACTTCCATCAGAAAATACTGCACGTCTTAACTTTTGCCGGACCGAAGTCTTACATGCACCAAACAAAAATAGAAGTTTCTAGTTTATTTCTTGTTTGGTGACCACTTTACTGTTTTACTGTGTATCACAATCCTCCCTTTGTTAGTGAGCTATATTTTTTTAAGGTGAGCCGCAGTTATAATAACGGTACTATTTACTAATAAATCAAAGATACTAACAAACGGTGCTAGTCCAGTTTGGCGCGTCCCAATTAGGTGCTTACAAAAATGTGTCCCATTTTGGCGCTTTCTTCCACATAGAATTTGAAAGATCCCACTTTGGCGCCTTGCTTAAAGGTAAGGTAAGGTAAGGTTAGGTTAGGTTAGGTTTACAAGAATGGGTTGATGAATGAATGACTATAAAAGATAGAAGTTCTAGTGAAATCCTTACCTTGCATCCCGTGTGGCATAAGCGTCGCTAGCTCTTACTAATTTTATTGAGGAGGACGGATTTAACCAAGTCCGTACCCAGTTTTTTGGGGGGTGGAGCGGATGAGGGGTTAAGGGGAATACTTGCAGGGGCTCGTTGCGACGTCCACAAATTGAGAAATTGAGTTGTATTTTTCTTTACATTAAATATTTTATGAATCATTTTAGTGTTATAACACATAATTCAGCTTGTAGCTATTAGCGAATTTAATAGACTCAAATAATCTACAAGCCTGGACATTGACGAGAAACTATATATATATATATATAAAACTATTCATACTTTCGGAAGAGGGAGGGTTGAAACCTCCTTTCCTCGTTACGGCACTGGAAATAACCAATTTTCTCTTCACATTAAAGAAAAATGAATAATTTTTTACCAACTGAAAAATATGTGATAGGATAATTTATTTAGCTATTGCATTAATCATAGAGCTAAATTACCTTAATCATTAATGCAATGATCTAAACGTGAATATATTTGATTCATTTTTCTGGATAAAACACCTCACTGTTTCTTTTATATCGATACTATCCTATAGTATTTGTGCATATAAAAAACTGCAACGTGATTTAGTCGTTTTTGTGTCATACTTGATCTCAAGTAGGTTTTTTTAGTCTACGGAGTGAACTATAACTTATTTCTGCCTCACAAGATGAACTAAGCAACACAAGTAGTAGAAGAATTAACGTTTTGATATTTGAAAACAAGTTCTGTTCACTAAGGCCCGGTGCCCACGAGCGAGGTGCGTCTGGTGACGCCACGTCACAGCACCCGGAGCAGTGCACACTAGCGACGTGCGTCTGGTGACGCCACGTCACAGCACCCGGAGCAGTGCACACAAGCAACTTGTTTCTATTTGGACACAACTCTCAGCCTAAGCCGGTTTGAAGCCATGGCCGTGATAAGTACACTCCGGGAGTGGAAAAAATAGGCAAACTTATCTTAGCTGTACACTTCTATAATACCCTGCAATTAACTTATAAGTCATCTTTATGATATCTGTAACAATAATGTACATATAGGTATTGTGCCTAACATTGGGTCTCTAATCATTATTTTATAAGTTAACAGTGGTTGTGACATGTTTCAAGTATTTTATAAGTTGTTATTGGGAAAATAAATGGTGGGTAGTAATGTATCTAGTTTTAGTGCACTTTTACTATAATTTCTGGCTAATCCATATGACATATGGTCCCAGTTAATACTTATAAACGAGTTTCCACTGTATATAGAAAATATTTTTTCCCAATTCATCCAAATTATTAGAAAAAAAAAGTTGAGATATAACTCGCCAAGTTGCTTTATCATTATGGCTTCCATTTCATCAGTATTTGGATATAGCGTCTTACATATCTCCATTGATGCTGCTTGTTTTTTTATTTCTGTCGTGGTATTCTTCTAGGGACGACTTCTAAATGACAGGTATATCCCACACCTCATTGATAAAAAGTTCTATCTCTTTCATCCTCCATTCTGACTGTACACTGATTACAGTCACAACGACACGTGCAGTTCGTGTGCACTGCTATAAAATGACGCCAACTTGACGCCAGACCTCACGTCCTGTGTGAACTCCATCATTCGGATCAAAGTAGTGCTGAGACGCAGCGTCACATGACGCGACTGTAAAGATGACGCACGTCGCTCGTAGGCACCGGGCCTAAGGTGTGTGTAGTAGCACTCGCAGTTGGTAGTTGAAAACAGCAGGGTACCAGGTTTTGAAAGATGGGATTGGTTAAATAAAATTATTTAGTGACAGTTCTGAAAATCAACAGATTTAGGGAGAAACCTGTTGACTTGGAAACACAGGCTGGAACTAATCATTGGCAATATTGAGGAAACATAAGAGAATAATTCCTGCTTCTAGGAAAACTGAGGGTTTTGGAAGAAAAAGGAACTATTTCCAAGACAAATATAAATTACAGGCAGTCTTGTCTAATGATTCTCGGAACTTAGAAAGTAAAGTGTCAACTAAGAAGTTAAGCTGCAAAAAAAAAAGTTGTACTAGCATTTTTAATATTGAAATTGACTTATTTACATCCCCACTGTAAGAACCAGTTTTTTTCCCAAATGCAGTATTTTATTAAAAGTTTCTTACCTGCGCAGATTATTGGGGGATGTGTGCCCCGGTCCCACCCTCCCCCCGTGGTATGCTGTTACGCAATTACCGGTATCCGTGTTAACTATTTTCTTTGATATTCAAAATCTTTGTAAACAAGGGTAGGTTTGCCTATGTGCTTCCTTTTTCTATTAGTATCTTTCTTTATTATAGGATGTGTGATGCTATCACATTGTAATTGAGCTAATTAATTAAGTGCGATTGTGTAATTAATGTGTGAAGAATCTAAGAAAAAAAATATCTCAGAAAAAGTCGACGGTTTGGTTGTACCGTAGAGGCAAGATCTAAGATACACATAATATTAACTCAATACAGTTTTTTTAATTACTAAGAATTTTAACATGATAGCCTGAAAATAGCGTAGAAAATATCAAAAATAACTTTCCCTGTAAGGCTTGTAGTGAATTTTACTATATAAATAAATGTTAATACATTTTAAAATTATGTTATTATTGATTACATTGTTAGTAAGGTATTGAATACCAAACTTAATTTAATTAATTAAAATAAACTTGTAGCTTATACAAATCAAAACGTTTAATTCATAGCTTTAGTCTTCCTTTTCTGAAGTATGTCACTAATTAAATCAGTTTCTCTGGTCAAATATTTAAATTGTTTTGTTAGCACAGCCAAATTTATTTATCAACACAATGCAGCGCCTTAAGCCAATGCATTAAAATATGTAATTCTGGGACGGAAGATACGGCAGCGAACGAATCCAGCCGAATATCTCTGATCTACTGACAGAACATGCACTACTGTCCACTCACACAGGGCAAGACACTCCACGGATCTGTGAGTCCCGTACGGCCACACGTTTTGGTTGTGGATTCACACTCACTGACAGAACAGAAACATAATCACGTGACAAGCTCTAATTACAGGGTTCCTACATAAAATCATGATTTTTTTTCCAGGACATTTCAAGGCCTTTACAAGGATTCTCTACAATTCCTCCAGGAGAAGTGTATAAAGTAATCATAACAAAATACACATCACTACATAATAATTTTTTTATCTAATGCAGGCTCCTAACTCCCCTACACCCGCACCTTTCCACACTTTTATTATTTTTTAATATATTCCATGAGGCAACGCGATATTAAAATAATTAAAACATAACAGACTCACTTGCAAATAATCATTGGTGAAATGTAGGTTTTCCCCTTTTCACAGTGAGAAATTAACAGGCGGGGGCTGGACGTTGTGTGTTCTAGATATAGTTAGTTTATAAGTCGTGCACGGATATAATCAGTCGGTTTAGAAAGTGCACGTTAAATACCCCAACTCTCACTGTTAATATTGTGTATGATAGTTTATGTTATGTAAATTAAAAAACAAAAATATTATTTATAAAAGTGACAACAATACAAGATAGTTTTATATTTAATGAATAATTCAGTAGCGTGATAAAAAATCTAATGGGATTTAAAGTAATTCAGACAACTTAAAAATTTCCTTAGATATCTTGGAAATTTCATCTACTGACATAATCCTGTTTCCTCCTGATTTGTTAATCTGTTTTTAAAAAAAGGGTGTAGGCAATAAAATTTTCGGGACAACCTAAAAAATTACAGGAAAGATAGGAAAAATGATAAATTCCATAATATTTACAGGCTTGGAAGAATTATTTTAAAATTACAGGTTTTTTTTAAGCATTGGAACTGTGTCTAATAACATTATTTCAGCCCAAGACGTTCGGCTTTTAGTTAAATTATTTTCAGCTTGGTTCGCTTTGCTCAAGAAGTTATTTGAAAGATCAACCAAACTTAAAAAATCAAGCTCTTAGAACTAAAGACAAGCAGACATCTTAGTAGTTAACTGTTGTGGGGAGATATGAAATAATTGTTGAGTGGAAAGCCTGTGTGTCAATGTAGTAAGTTGTATCAAGATACAGCACTGTAATTTGAAAACATTCATCGCGAAGATAAAAAATAAACAATAAAAAACATACATGCATGTATAAATACAAATGATATATAATTAATAATAACCTGTGTTTTTTTTACCACTTCTTATTACCCTTCAGGACGGTAGCCGGCGAGTTTACCGAATATAAATTTTTCGAACTAATAGTTTTTCGAAAACATCTTTTTCGAAAATCAATTAGGCGAAAATAAATTTTTCGAAATGTAGTTTTTCGAAACCAATTTTTCGATCTAGAAATTCTTCGACCGAAAAGGTTAGGTTAGATTAGGGGTAATACTCCCTATGGGGGGGGGGGGGGCAGGGTAAAGGTAGGTGATTCCCACTCCTCGATAAAATAGCTTCCGGAAAACTCGCAGTTAGCTAAATTGATTAAAAAAAAATAATTTTGCAATGCGCAAAATTGATTCTTCAAAGAATTGATTGTTTGAAAAATTTATTTTCGATTATTTGACTGTCAAACAATTGATTTTCGGTAAATTCACTTCGAGAAATTGATTTTCGAAAAATGTGGTTTCGACAAACATATCGTTCGGTAAAATTGATGGTTCGAAAAATTGATTTTCGACAAAATTACTTTCGATGGTTTTGTATTTGATGAATTAATTTCGATAAATTGATTTTCGAATAACTTTTTTTCGAGAAATTTATCTAGACCCCTTCAGGACTATATGAATTTTTATCACACTACTACTTTCATTGGTGTGCATGTGGACTAGGGTGTTAATCTCATTTAGTTTGAATTGGTGGTGACAGGGAATGTCCGGGTTCAAATCCCGGACTGGAGTAACGAAGGTGGTTTTTTTCTTTAATAGTTCATCACTCTACCACCATACAAATACGTCTAAATTTACTCTAAATTCCAATTATATTAAATCAATAGAGTATAGTTTAAGGGCTCGTCGACCCATTGAGGGATAGATCAATATAGCCCGGACAGTACTGTTAGTAATACGCCGTGAACAAAAATATAAATTAATGGTAGGGATATGGAAGGTAGAATCAAAATCTCGCATTCCAATCACCAGATTAACCTAGCTTGATGTTTGGTCCAGTTGCCCAGTGATACAGATAAACCATAAAACTAAACTTGACTACAGCAATTATCGAGACAAGAGCGACGTAAAGAAGTGAATATATAAAATAGGAGAGGCCAACTGCCCCCACATCACTTTATATCACAACGGTTGTCTCCTTGTTGCTGCCCATTGACTCCACATCACTTGATACCACAGCGGTTGTCTCCTTGTTGCTGCCCATTGCCCCCACATCACTTGATACCACAGCGGTTGTCTCCTTGTTGCTGCCCATTGACTCCACATCACTTGATATCACAGCGGTTGTCTCCTTGTTGCTGCCCATAGCCCCCACATCACTTGATATCACAGCGGTTGTCTCCTTGTTGCTGCCCATAGCCCCATGACTTGATACCACAGCGGTTGTCTCCTTGTTGCTGCCCATAGCCCCCATGACTTGATACCACAGCGGTTGTCTCCTTGTTGCTGCCCATTGCCCCCACATCACTTGATACCACAGCGGTTGTCTCCTTGTTGCTGCCCATTGCCTCCACATCACTTGATATCACAGCGGTTGTCTCCTTGTTGCTGCCCATTGCCCCCACATCACTTGATACCACAGCGGTTGTCTCCTTGTTGCTGCCCATTGCCCCCACATCACTTGATACCACAGCGGTTGTCTCCTTGTTGCTGCCCATTGCCTCCACATCACTTGATATCACAGCGGTTGTCTCCTTGTTGCTGCCCATTGCCCCCACATCACTTGATACCACAGCGGTTGTCTCCTTGTTGCTGCCCATTGCCCCCACATCACTTGATATCACAGCGGTTGTCTCCTTGTTGCTGCCCATTGCCCTCACATCACTTGATATCACAGCGGTTGTCTCCTTGTTGCTGCCCATTGCCCCCAAATCACTTGATATCACAGCGGTTGTCTCCTGTTGCTGCCATTGCCCCCACATCACTTGATACCACAGCGGTGTCTCTTGTGCTCCCATTGCCTCACATCACTTGATATCACAGCGGTTGTCTCCTTGTTGCTGCCATTGCCCCCACATCACTTGATACCACAGCGGTTGTCTCCTTGTTGCTGCCCATTGCCCCACATCACTTGATACCACAGCGGTTGTCTCCTTGTTGCTGCCCATTGCCTCCACATCACTTGATATCACAGCGGTTGTCTCCTTGTTGCTGCCCATTGCCCCACATCACTTGATACCACAGCGGTTGTCTCCTTGTTGCTGCCCATTGCCCCCACATCACTTGATATCACAGCGGTTGTCTCCTTGTTGCTGCCCATTGCCCCACATCACTTGATATCACAGCGGTTGTCTCCTTGTTGCTGCCCATTGCCCCCACATCACTTGATATCACAGATGGTTGTCTACTTGTTGCTGCCCATTGCCCCCACATCACTTGATACCACAGCGGTTGTCTCCTTGTTGCTGCCCATTGCCCCCACATCACTTGATATCACAGCGGTTGTCTCCTTGTTGCTGCCCATTGCCCCCACATCACTTGATATCACAATGGTTGTCTACTTGTTGCTGCCCATTGCCCCCACATCACTTGATATCCACAGCGGTTGTCTCCTTGTTGCTGCCCATTGCCCCCACATCACTTGATATCACAGCGGTTGTCTCCTTGTTGCTGCCCATTGCCCCACATCACTTGATACCACAGCGGTTGTCTCCTTGTTGCTGCCCATTGCCTCCACATCACTTGATACCACAGCGGTTGTCTCCTTGTTGCTGCCCATTGCCCCCACATCACTTGATACCACAGCGGTTGTCTCCTTGTTGCTGCCCATTGCCCCCACATCACTTGATACCACAGCGGTTGTCTCCTTGTTGCTGCCCATTGCCTCCACATCACTTGATACCACAGCGGTTGTCTCCTTGTTGCTGCCCATTGCCCCAAATCACTTGATATCACAGAGGTTGTCTCCTTGTTGCTGCCCACTGCCATCACATCACTTGATATCACAGCGGTTGTCTCCTTGTTGCTGCCCATTGCCCCCAAATCACTTGATATCACAGCGGTTGTCTCCTTGTTGCTGCCCATTGCCCCCAAATCACTTGATATCACAGCGGTTGTCTCCTTGTTGCTGCCCATTGCCCCAAATCACTTGATACCACAGCGGTTGTCTCCTTGTTGCTGCCCATTGCCTCCACATCACTTGATACCACAGCGGTTGTCTCCTTGTTGCTGCCCATTGCCTCCACATCACTTGATACCACAGCGGTTGTCTCCTTGTTGCTGCCCATTGCCTCCACATCACTTGATATCACAGAGGTTGTCTCCTTGTTGCTGCCCACTGCCATCACATCACTTGATATCACAGCGGTTGTCTCCTTGTTGCTGCCCATTGCCCCCAAATCACTTGATATCACAGCGGTTGTCTCCTTGTTGTTGCCCATAGCCCCCATGACTTGATATCACAGAGGTTGTCTCCTTGTTGCTGCCCATTGTCCCCAAATCACTTGATATCACAGCGGTTGTCTCCTTGTTGCTGCCCATTGTCCCCAAATCACTTGATACCAGAGAACACAAACCTCCCTCCCTAGACTCCATGCCACACGACGAGTGACTTACAGATTGTAATGGTGCTCATCCTCTTTATTGAATATTTTCAAACTGTTCTTCGCGTAGCCCTTGAGCTTTGCCAGTCATCTCAAGTTCCAAGAAGATTCTTTAAAATAATCTGTATTTCATTTTCACACTGTAAAATATCATCAGTAAATGGGATTGCAATTTTTTTCAAATATGAATAAAGGACATTTGCCAAAGGTGTAGCCAGATTATGTGATGTTTTCCGTTTGTTTTATAGACTACTTGTACCATTTAACAGTTGTTATTGGATGTTCATAATATTAATGTAAACTTTTTTTAATAGGACTCAAGCATGTATTTTTTCTGCTGCAAGCCCTTCTTCGGTCTAAAAAGTTTGTGAAGCCCTGTTCTAAAAGCCTGTAGGTTTGGTCTCTCTCTTACACAAAGGTCTTCTCTCTCATTTATGGAAGACGAAATGTGTCAGCCGGTTGATCACCCCCCCGCACGCTGGAGTACTTTCTCGAGGGGGAATTTGAAAGCTTGTTGGGATGTGTTTACCCCACTTGACCCTTTTGACACCATCGTGATCTTTATACCCTCCACCCCAGTGAGCCTTAGTTCAGTGATGGGGGAGAGAGTGTTTGGATATAAAGTGCACTGTTATGTCATGAAATCCTCCCTTCCTCCATCCTCCATCCTTTCTTTCCTTAGTCCAACTTCATACATATTCGCAAAATTAACAAAACAAACTTTACTCACCAGATTTGTCATGACACGTTGATATAATAATTAATTCATTGGAACCATTACGATGAGTTGGAGATATTGACCGAATTCAAAATTATGTTTGGCAATATAAATCGTGTTCTATTAATTCTGCTTGTTATTTTGACTCTAGTTCAGGAGAAGGGTGAGTGTTGAATTATTGGTGAATGTTTACTTTCGTTGAAATAAATAGCATGTAAAAGTGCATGCGTTAATATGCATATTATAATGTATATATATATATATACACAAAATGAATTTATTTTAAAATTTTAAATGTACATACTACTTATCAGTCTTAATATAAAAATTAATATTCTATATAGGTTTGGACGGGAATGGCATTTCAACTGCGGTATGGAAAGGGGAAATGAATTAAAAATAAATAATCATGTTACAATATAATTCTAGTGTTCTTATGAATAAAATTATACAAAGTTTACTATTGTAACTATTGTATAACTTACCTCAGAGTCACAATGAAACGTTTTTGTGGTGTAATGATTTCACTAAATTTTGGAAATTATATCAATGATGGGCTAATGGCGTTTAAAATATATTCAAAAGTATCTTGATTCATTCGATTCACGATTGTTTCCAGAAATAAAATCGTGGGTGACTGATTCGAATCTGATACATCCGTTTCCAGTGGACGAACCACAGATGCGAAATCTGACGAGTTTGTTTCTTCCAATTTCTGACAAAAATGCAGCCAGTGGACGACTAGCCTTAGGGTGGTATGGAAGGGATCGTTATTTAAGTTAAGGTTAAATTCAGGTTTCATAACAACAACCAAACTTTTCTTTTAGTTAAATTTACAAAACATTGCTTTAATAGATTCGTTTAGTTTAGTTTTCACAGCAAACTCAACAGTTATTTGAATATTTTTCATGAGCTTTGCAGAATTTGACCAGGACTGTTTATTTTAATTTAAAAAGTTTCTGTTAAAAATCCGCGATGCCCATGATACAATATGAACTAAAAGTTCAGATTAAAATATGTAGAGAAAATAACTAAATGTATCTATTGAAATGTCATAGCCACTGAGCAATGTTTGAATGTTGTTTTGATTTATATAGCTCGCTCGAGTGGACGCGCGGGCTAAAAAGTGATGGCTTAGCGTGTATGAAGTAATGAACTAGAAAGGTTAAACGAGAATGCTGACCATTCATAACAATGTTTGCTCTAGTTGGAGAGGACAGGGGCCATAGCGGAGCATAAAAGACTTTTAATTTTTGGCTTCGGGGCTGTCACAATTCCATCAATATCGCAGGCAGTCACGCTGCCCGACGCTGTACCATATCAGACTACATCTTCGGGTCATCAAAAGCACTTGTACTTAGAGGGCACCCATCGATCCCAGGGTCCCAAGATCGAGTTCTGTACTGGTCACGCACAGTGGCAGTCACTTCATAGGTCTAAGTTTTCAGTTCTTCCACGAGCGCGGGCGTCCAATCTCTTTATTTATCTTTCATTTAACATCACATTTTGTATTATCTTTTAGTAACCACTATTAAACTAAAATTCGTAAACCTACACATTATTTCGAACCCACACTATTACCTCACCTGCAACCTAACCCCTCCCGCCAGCTATCCTGACAAATTAAGTCCACAGAAGCAATTCAAAAAAACAAACATATTTTGCCCCAAAAAGGTTTTTTTTTTTTTGCTATAAGAGCTTACGTTACCTTTCATCTCACCTTAACTCTAGATTATAGAAATATGAACATGAATATATATATTTTTTTCACCATACAAACACACACGATACCGAAATTTAGCAGACTGGAAAGCCGAAAGGAAGTATAATCGTGGTTAAGGGAGAAAGTTACAGTTAGAATTTCGTCAATTTACACAGAGTTACTCAATTTTGAAAATTAGCACATAATGTATATGAAAGTGACGAATCAACTGAACAAGGGAAACTTCGCCAAACTTTTGGTTGAATGAGAAGGGGAAAAAAAGGTGGGAAAACTGAACAAAATATTAAATACATTTTTAAAATGAAACTAGCCTACATTCAATAACCTATAAGAAGAATGGAAAATAAAAAATACATTTTATAAAATTAAGAGTAATTGTACTTATCTTCCCTGGTAAATTATAACATGTTACAAACACTCAGAATAGGGTGATTATGAAGACTTCAGCTTTAACACTACGGTTTGAAAAACACCGTAATTAATACCGATTATGAAACTTTTTTGAAACATTCACTATCATGAATAGTGGTCATGAAAATATTCGACAAGCAAGTTAACCTTCTGTGACCGACGCTATTGCATTTTCGCAACAGCTGTATTTTTTTAAATTAAAGGTAATTCGGTCGGATCCCTTCCAAGTAATCCTCAATTAGTTCCTGCTGTGTGGTGTGATAATCAAACGTTAAAAAAAGTTTATTTTTTGAGTTACGGGAGTTTTAAATGGCACCATGCATGAATGTTGTGAATAAGCAACGGCGCTAGTCGTTACGTCATACGACTGGCGCATTGCCACCGTATGTCTGCATTGCATAGTTCGTGCAGGTTTTATCACGTGTCTGAAAGTTCTATCACGTTAATTTAGATTGCTATAGTTATTATTCACGTCCGGTCGCTCTTATACATAAAAATACGAATTCAAAGAATTCAAGGAAGAAAAGTTTTTTTCAACAAAAATGTAAGTAAAGCTACAGCAAAACGGTTGATCAGGAAAGTATGAGTGAATGAAATTTGTAATAAAATAAAATAATAGGTCTAAGTAATAATGTAGAAGAAAGAATCAGTAATTTTGTAATATAGTGAAATATAAAATAATGCCTTAAATTTTTTTTTCTAATAATAAGATATGTTTTTGTAACAGTTTGAAATTATTGTAGTTTTATCTTTTTTAAATAAAAATTTACAAAAATTGAATATAATTCAAATATTTATTTATAATATTACTTCAATAATAATATTATGTAGGCTATGTATGTGTTTTTGATTATTGTTTAGAACGTTATAGGTTGTTGCAAAAATGAAACGGTACCAGCGCGCCAGTACCTCATGTTAATTTTTAGCACCAATCCCCAAAGGTTAAATATCTTCATTCAAAAAACATCAATTTAATGTAAAGTGATAACGAAAACATACAATTCAAATGACTAATTGTTGCTGCTGAAAAACGTCACTGTACAGAACAGTGATAGCGAAAACTTACGATAAAATAGATTACCTATCACTGGTGAAAAAATGTATCTCTAAATAACCGTGATCACAAAACATTACGGTAGAATAAATTCGCTATAAATGCTGGAAAAACGGCACTGTAATAAACCGTGATCGTAAAAACCTATGACTAAATTTTTTCACCATCGCTTTTGGAAAAATTCACTGTAAAGAAAGATGATCGCAAAAATATTCGGTAGAATAAATTCACCAATGTTGTTGGAAAACGTCACTGTAATGAAAAAAACCGATGACAAAATTAACTCACAATCTCATGACAAAATATCACCTGCGATAAACCGGTCGATCAACAAAAACACAATATTAACAATATTAACTGTTACTGTTGGGGAAAAAAGCCACAATAATAAACCACTATTGCTAAAACATAATACATAAATAATTCACTATTAATGATGGTAAAACGTCAACGTAATAAATAATGATCATGAAAACCCACGAAGCGAGTCACTATCGCCAAAGGTTCCGGGCTCTATTTATATGTACAGGTATACTTTTCTAACTATATTTAACTCTAAAAACTAGTGATCACGAACATGTTAGATTCATTATCACTATCGTAAAACTATCACTGTTGCGAATAGTGATAATGAATATCTCATGCAAATAAAGATTATTACTAATATTACAATTATAGATACTTCGATTCTTAAGCTCTCTGAAATTAAATTATTGGCAACTAAGCAAAACGGCAAAATTTAGAATGATTAATAATTGTTATTTGGTTCAATTACCGACCCTATTTGGTGAATATAAAAGACAGTTGTTTATTATACCCTTATTTTAATTTTTATTTGTAAATGTTTGACTCGGTGAGGCTTTATTTGTAGGTAAAAATACATGCTTACTATTGTAATTTCTAATTATTTTACTAACTATGGATAATATGTTTTATAATACTTGATAAAATGGATCTTTTTCTCAGAAAAAATTAAAATTGAATGTTTTTTAATACAATTTTATATTTAATAACTTTTTTTGCTGTGCTATGAAGTTGTATGTTCTTATATGAGGTTGTACGTTTGGTAAACACAATGAAATAAGAAATGTTTCAAGAATCGAAAATCGAAAAGTCGAGGTTGAACTTAAGAATCGGAATCGAGAAAAACCGGTATCGTGACATCTCTACTTAAAAAAAATATATATCTTTTTACTTTAAATGTACCATTTATTTTAACCAAAACGTTTACCCTTTTAACTTTGGCTTAAATTAAGGGGTTAGAGAATGATTAAGGTAGTCTAAAGGAATAACACCCTAATTATCGCGGAAAGGAGATGGAGGGGAAGAGAACAATGACAAATCACATGTGAAAAACCACCCTTAGTACCTCCGACCTAGACTACCAATCATAGGACGTAACACGCCGATGCCAACCAAGGAGGAAGGGAACCCAATACAAGTTAAGACTTCGTATCACCGTTTAAATTGATTTTCAATAAGTTATTAATTTGTAAATCACTTATGTATATTGAATAATTCCATTACTCAATACTTTCAAATTTAATTACACCTGCCCATTTCGTTCCATGGTTTTTATTATTTTTATCCAATGTTATTTATGATTATTTATATCAAGTTAAATATTGTATATATGGTTTTTATAAATGTTTTAAGGATGAAGGTTAATATCTAACCTGATGATTTCTCCAAATACATTTTAAATTTCAATTTGATATCACATATTTTTAAACATCTACAAGTAGTAGAAGTGTACTATTATATTATAATTGTCATTTTGTCAAATGTTCATGGTTTTTATCTTGCTTTATTATACACCCTACCACACTTTTAATTTTTAACTTTAAAAATAGTGGTCCGCTGTCTTAACTACGATTTTGTTACTCCTTACTTACAAATATTTAGAATGTTTTCTAAAATGAATCATAGGTCAGCTAGTATATTGCACCTTAGGCCGTGGGACTACTGATGCAGGTGATTACGCAAAAAAAATTATAAAAATAAATTTGATAGCTTATGCGGTGGGTGGCAAACAAGGGAGTAACAATGGCGATGGGGACGATGGAGTACGGGGATGGAAAAAATCTAATCGATACTTTGCTAATATCGATATTTTCCCTTCGATGCCAATACTTTTTATTCGATATTTACTCATATGAGTACTTAAACACCGGTAGTGGAGAGATGTCGCAAAGAAACAATAATTTGTTAATAATTTGTGTGTTTTTCTTTATTTTTAGTGATTTAATATACAATATAGGACCAATTTTCTCACAATATATAAAAAAATCCCCAAATATGTACAAAAATTTTAAGAATATAAGAAAAACCATCAGTATTTTCGTACATAAAAAACAAAAAACATTATATTCGGTTAACGTGTTCTACATTTAAAAAAAATACAGATACCTATTGTTATCGTTACTTTTCTTTCGATACCAGGAATAATTAAGATTTCGATATTTTTCTTTCGATACCAAGAATAAGTACGGTATCGATATTTTTCTTTCGATAGTAGGAACGGGAAAATTATCAATATTTTTCTTTCTATACCAGGAATAGGCAAAGTGTCAATATTTTTTTCTATAACAGGAATAATTAAAATATTGATTTTTCCTTTTGATACCAATAATAGGTAAAGTATTGTAATTTTTCTTTCGATGGCAGGAATAAGTAAAGTATCGATATTTTTCTTTCGATACCAAGAATAAGTAAAGTATTGTTATTTTTCTTTCGATTCCAATAATTCCCTAAGATGTAGTTTTGAGTCTCAAATGTGTTTTTGTGTGTTTGAGAGGGGGGAGCTGAATTGTATCCATTCTGAATGGTATTCATTCAAAAATTTCTTAAACAAGCACCACAAATAAAAAGTCTGATTTGTATCCATTCTCATAATATCCACAAAATCCTGAATTGTATCCATTCTGAATGGTCTCCATTCAGACAGTTTTCATAATGGATACAATTTAGTTGTCTCTTTGAGAGTGAGTGAGTGAGAGAAAGAGATTGAACTAGAGGAGAGAGAGGTTCGCTCTTTCCTTTACTCTCCAGTAATAACAGGACAAGTATCACAGTCGCTGACAATTGTATTCCATTTGCAGTTTCTCCAAACTTTCCTGTTTAGGTGGGGAGTTACTACTTCTAGTCTCAAAGTAGAGACAATAATAATACTGTCACATTTAGCGACTATCTAACTTAAGGACACGGGATTCAGAGAACCAGTATTAAATGTAATCACCGGTATTTACTTGAGAAAAGAAAGGGAGGCCCACACTCAAGAGCCCAGTTTGGACTACCACTTTATATGACAGAGAGTCCGGTGCTTTATCAGTGCAGCCAATACAGCCGCGACCAGTATAAATTACAAAGAGAACAAACGTTATTTGCGACACATTTAATACAATTGTTTTAATATTTCAATTTATTTTACCTGCAGTGCGGTCTTTCTACCCGTCTGCGCTCCCCGCATATTCACACTAATGAGTAGAGACGAGGAGATAGAGTTTTAGATTAAATGTACCCAAAATTGCGTAGAATTATAGTGAAAACAGTTTTAGGAAAAAAGCACCCTCATAATACCAGACATGATTCCAACCCTGACCTCCTCGTCCCTGGCAATACAGTCTGCTGTAATACAAACACCCAGTGAGGGTATTGTATTTTACTATCAGTTTATTAAGTGGACTAAAGGTAGTTGACGAAAATACAACTATTTAAATGTAATATTTATGGATTCTAACGTTGTGAACAAAGAAAATTGGAGCACATGAATATGAACGCTAAGTCTAAGCTTTGAAACTTTTTTTAATTCAAATTAACTGACTGTTGTTCTAATTTTTAAACTACCCCTAGAAACTTAGATAGATCACTTAGATTATAGACTTCAGGTTTAGAACTAGTAGCACCCACACCGATGGTCACACGGACTGGGGTATCAATATCCCAACAGACTGGGCGGAGAGCTCCAGGTCTGAATCTCATCCGGGAGCTTGGTGGTTTTCCCAGCTCCTCTACAAGTTAATGCGGGCACACTTACTCTGAACTACCGTCTTTATCCTTAAACCATAGATAAGGCTTCTAAGAGTCCGCCTTACCCCCTGGATAACAACTAACCTAATACAGCCCAAGCCAAGCGTCACATTGTGTTGCGATTATCTTTAGACTATTTAAAAAAACTGGAATTGAAACGAGAGAAGCAGTTTTATTATATTCTTTTAAAATACAACAATATTGAGAAATAATTATTTTAGTAAAAAAACTATTAAACCCATTTCAATTTTGTTGCTGTCAAATAAAGGATACAAAAAACCGCACCCAAGATATGTTTTCTGGTTCGAGCGTAATATTGTGTCTGCTATCTTAGTAAAACGTCCTTAAGATGGGGTGCTAGTGAGCGTGAGTTTAGGGCAGTATTTTCGAAGTTTTTATAACAAAACATTTATTTGGCCGAAATAATCAAATATTTCTTCTATAGAAACATAGAGTTATGTTTTCTGCACATGCTAATCTCAACAGTCCTTTAATATCTGTTAAGGGTGTCCTGGAATTTAATGACAACTTTTTATCTGCATTTAAAAAGTTTGTCACCAAATGCCGCTATGCTCATGACAGATATTCAAGAACTCTTGAGATTAGCATGTGCAGAAAGCTAAACTCTATGTTTCTATAGAAGAAATATTTGATCTATTTCGGCCAAAAAATGTTTATGCTATAAAAACTGCAAAATTAATGCACTAAACTGGCGCTCACTAGCACCCCACCTTAAGATGGTCTTAATAGACATGGTGTAAAACGTAATAATATTACAAATAATTGACATCGTGACGTGTCAAGTGTTCACGTCACCTGGCAATACGTCAATCAGCAGAGTACACCATATTGCCTAGGTGAGATTTTTCAGGAACCCACGGAATAAACACACTCGCCGACTCCTTGTTTTTTAGGGTGGTTTATTAGATACAAAGCTGAAGTAGTAAGTTATTTAATTTAATTTTACACAACGGCCTTCATTAAACAGGTTTTTTTGTTTATAAAAATAGGCATACATCTTTTGTCCATTGAAAATATCAATGGTAAATTTATTGAAATATTAATTAAAGTCAAATTTATTGACACTAATTGGCTTATGTCCATGTATTATGTTTAGGTTTTGGGTTTGCCAACACTTGTAAAAGATCACCGTTTTGTTATAAATGTTTAAGTTTTTTAATTACATGTTATATTTTGCATCTAAAATAACGTAAACTTTAGTTTTCTTACACTGTTTCATAACTTTTAATAATTTTATTTTACTCAATCTGAAACAGTATTTTAAACATAATTAAAAGTACTTACTCTCCGTTTTGGAATGTTATCTACGATATGTAATATAGTGCATACAATAATACCTTTTAATACAAGCATCGTATTTACTTGGAAAAGAGGAAATAATTGTATTTATATATATATAATAAATTATTTTATGATTATTTTATCGTAATTCGAAATATTTAACTGAATAAAATATTTTTATCCACTGCGTGGGTGCATTATTGTAAAAAACTTGTTTCCATCACGTACAATCACATGGTTTAAATTCGTCGGTCGCCATTTTGAAGCTATGTTAGTTAGACCTTTTGCGAAAGTGGTGTGAACAATAATATTTTTAAGTGGATAGAACGATAAATAAACTTTGTGCCGATCTCAAATAAATATATAAATAATATTGGCCTAAATTACTGTGGTTAACTATTACATTCATACATCACAATACATTTTCATTACAGTTATTCAAAGTGACAGATGTCAGCTGTTGGCGTAGGGATATTTAGGGACTATTTCTAGTAACTTCTTGAACTGTCATCCAAGTAAACCAAGGTCGTGAATGTATTTTACTTCAGGTGTTGCTATAGCTCGATATTTGTTTTGGATCTGTATTTACAAGCTATCAACAAGTGGAATTGTTACCGCCTGGACAGACAACTAGTGAGCTCCGAATCACTCTACACCACCCGCTTTCACACTACGCGTAGATTCGCCTCAATAGAACCCACACCAGTGAACGTGTTGTCTAAGGCGTTAGGCTAGCATGGCACCTGGTCACCGTTGATGGCAAGATCGGGAGTCGATTCCACCGGCCCGTGTACTGGCAGTGTTAATTCAAATGTGGTTTCCCATCCTCTTTCCGTTCTAATGCATGTGCATTTCCTCTAATACTTGTAATATAGTACATTTCTATCAATATTGACTGGAAAAACTTTGTATCTCAAACTTTTGTTTTAGCACCGCGTCTTACTACACGTTGGGATTATACGCTTAAGTACTAATTACACAAACTGTGTTAGGGATGATGAAGGTTATATTTAGAGGAAGTGTACCACATTTGCGAACCTTGATCTCCCCGTCATCGGCAGTCTACTATTGCGATAGTAGCACCCTAGACCATGCGGCTACCTTGACTCTGGTCCAAGAGGAAGGCATTTGTTTAGACTCCCGGCCAAGTGCGTACGGAGAAGGTATTCACAATGGATTATTTTAACTGTTGGCTCCCCAAACTTCTTTCAGCCGAGTGCTGGTGCATTTTCTTAAGTCTAGAATTCCCTATTATGTGTGTTAAAACTAGTGTAGTTGTATAGCGCGAACGTGATATAACAGAGACGTGGTGAGATAAAAGAAAAGTCAGCTATACAAACAAGCTTAGACCTGCAGACCAACTTGACGGGGTTATAACCTCGACCCGGTTGCTGGGGGTGGTTTTTCACGTGTTATTTATCAATCGTGATTTACCGTTATCTTTTCACGATAATTATTGCTGCATTTACTCGAAAACTACCCTCCTCATTTATACTCCTCACTCCAGGGTTATCTTTTTGCGGGAGTAAGAGAAAGGCATATTGTAAAGGTTGTTTATTTCCTTTAAAAGTACAGGAAAACCACCAGTTCTTTGGTATAATAAATTATAAATAAGAAAAAATGGGTTAGTGACCTTAAATATTTGCTTCGTTGTTTTCACAAGTGCCCCCAGGAGTAACGATACTTTTTTTAGGTAACTGATTAGTATGTTCTGGTAAGGAAACCTTTACACTTAGTTTATTACGGCCACTCCGAGATCACACATAAGTTTCAATGTTCGCACCGACAACCTTGTACAATTAAGGGCCGTATTTATATTAAAGTTTCGGGAGTCAACCTTTTCCAGTAAACGAATAACAAGCGATTTAGGACAATGGGGGATTGGTTGATATCCGAATATCTACTATATGTACGACTATATTGTACGAGTAGTAGCATAGAAGAAGACCCCAAGACGCCGGTGGCTGTTGTTCAAAAGTGAAATGTTTCGGGTTTGATTCTCATGTCCAGGTGTCAAATTTCAGCCATACTTAATCAAATTCAAACCCAATTCATGGCCGATTGGTATATGGCGCCACTCTCGCAATAGACTAAACTTCTGATGACGGGGAGATAGGGGTTCGAATCCCGATAGGGTGTAATGAGGTTGGTTTTTCCTTCACTCCTCTCCTCGCAAATACAGGTACACTTCCTCTTAATTCAACATTCCTCATCCTTAACACATTAGTGTAATTAGTACAAACATATAGCCCAAATGGGTGACAAGACGTGGTGCTAAAGATAGTAAATGGAAAATCATATATTCTGTTTTGCCAGTGATGGGGAAGTGAGGGTTCGAATTTTGGCCGGAGGTATTGAGGGTGGTTTTTTCCTAAATGTTTCCCATCTTCCTTCACGCAAATGCAGGTACGCTTTATTTTAAATGCTACCTTGCTTATTCTTACTCGAGTAGCGCATTTAACAGGTGTATAGTCCGGACGTTGTTCAAACACGGCCTTTTATGTATTTGTGCAAAAATGGCATAAATGATAATACCTAGCTCCACCGGAACGAGTTCAGAATGTATTGTGCAAATTAGAATTCGCAGCACAACAACAATAACGAAACTTGTGTATGATAGATGTCGTGACGCTCAGATGACGCAGGTGAAGCTAGAACTCGCTCCTGAACGTCAGCGGTTTCCGGACATTCGATGGCGTAGTTCCCTCCAATAGTAGAGAGGACAATCTGTTAACATGCATCGACCGGCAGCAAGGACTGCACTAGTCTTGGAAACAATTGTGTGGGTCAAGGCCATTCCTTGGGACATCAATTACATCAGATCATTCAGATGGTTCTTGAAGAGTTGAGCGTGAATAGTGAACCTGGGGTAGAGCAGCCGGTCGGTAGAGTAGCTTCACGCTAAAATAAAGGGCCAACGTTAGAATTCGGCTCATCTTGGAAAAATAATTGTGGTTTGGTTATTACCTTACCCTCTACACACAGCCCTCGTCTTGCCATTCGTACGGGCTATCCGCATTTTAACTAAGGTAACGGGGTTGGTTAGGAATGGGGATTTTAAAGAAAATGTGACACGTTTGAATCAGGAAGTTTGGGAAGTCGTTTAGGAAAGAAAACTACCCCCAGGAGTCGAACATCAACCAACCCATTACTGAAAGACAGACTTGACGAGCCTTACTATTTATTCCACGTTCTCTACGATGAGAGTAAAGTGTGTTCAAACTCCATGAATCTGAGTTGGAAAAACTTTAAGGCAGCCGCCTCGTCAGCGAGAACGTTTCAATCACCGTCAGGCCACAAGGCTTAAATTACAATGGTCTGAGTCGATTTCTGGAACTACTTCTATAGTTTGTCTATGCTTAGTCACCTTTTATCATGTCAATAATAAAGGTGGAAAGAAAACTACGAACTTCTTACCTCTAGGTAAAGAGGAAAGCTGCGCTGCTACTTTTCAAATATCTTAAAGTTTTATATTGGAAGCCTGTCAACAAATTACTGTATTTGTTAGAGGAAGGCAAAATCTAGAGCCCTTTTCCATCAAGACTAGTCTAATACCTCCACAAATATGCTTTAAAAGTCGCTGAAAATGAACAACTGTCACATTTTAATACTGTTTTTTACTAATAAAACGTGATTCAACTATTTCAAATCATTACAATTCACGGGTTATAAGGGGTCATACTTGTTATTTTATTATTTTTCCGTATCATTGGGTAAAGTAATTAATGTATGGAGGTGAAATTTAGTATAACTAGACATTCATATTCATTTATAATATTTCACTTTCATTTATTAAAGTGCTATCCAACAGACGAGACATCTAACAGGCTAGCACTAAAAAAAATTTGTGTACAATGAATTACAACAATATAGATGTAATAACTTAGTAATAATATAGAGGGGAGAAAACAAAAGGAACTAATCGATTATCGATTATACCATGTAATAGTAATATTAATATTATAAATATTTCTTTGGACATACCTCATATGAATGTCTAGTTATACTAAATTTTAGCCCATACATTAAATAATGTACCTTAACAATTGTACGCAAAAAGCATAAAACAGCAAATTTGACCCCTTAGAACTTGTGAACTACAATCTTTTGAAATCATTGATTTACTATTTATAGCTTAACATATACTTGTTAAAAGTGTGCAGTAAAATTATTATAAACTGCTTCGGTGGTCGTATAGTTTAAGTCGTCACTCTCGTGTTAGACTAGACTGCCGATGACAAGGAGATCTGGTCGGGTGTACCGAGTGTGGTTTTACCAAAATTGTTTAACATTCTCCCTCCAAGCAAATGCGGGTACACTTCCCCTAAATTCAACCTTACCAATCCCTAGCTTATTAGCATAAATAGTGCATATGCGTATAACCTGAATAGGTAGTAGGACATGATGTTAAAAAAAATATCGAATGACCTTGAGTTAATTTGTAGCTTGAGTGCTGATATATATTTGAGAAGTGTACTTTAAACATCTACGAAATAATAGTAGTTATAAAGTAAAACGAAATCAATAATGACTGCAAACAAAAAAGTATTTTCTAAAAGTTCCTTCCAACCAAAATCCTACTATACTTATTCAAAGGGGTAGAAATTGGAAGAGTAACTTAGAATAAATGCACCCAATTTAACTTGGAAAGAGGATGGAAAACTAACAGTGATAAATAACATATGGAAAAACCCACCCCCACCCAACGGAAATTCAAACCTTAATTTCCTCACTACCAGAAAACCAGAAAAGACAAAGAATGACGCCTTTGTCCGAAGGCGCTTACGGTTGCGAGTTGTAATATATTTTGAAATATTAATTCTGTAGCTGGAAAAAATAAAAACTGACGTTAACCAACATTTTGTGACATTTTAGACATATTCATTTTCCTATTAATAGATAGTTTCCCATTCTGTCGTTTTTGTATCATAAATAATATCGCACATCAGTCATACTCATACTCACGTATATCGTATGAGTCTAATTTTAGATTTAAAAAAAGCACGTTAGCTTCTAGGCCTTAAGCAATCACGTGAATCTTCTTAAAGTTAGTACTTTTACAACGCAGTTCGTCCACATATAAAAGTTCTCCTTTGTTCAATTTGATGAGTGGTATTTAAAATTAGATTAAATTAGTTTTTAAAAGAATCTATCAACATTGGTGCGAATCTTGTCTCTCTCTATGGGAGACAAGAGCAACCCTCCATATTTATAAAGCGTTGCATTAAGTGTGCGGGTTAGGGAACGAATTAAACCGTTGTTGTGGGTCTACAAAGACTTTAGATAAATTAGCTTAGCTTTAGGCGGTCTCCTTAAAGAAGAACAAATAACTCGGTCATAATTAACGAGTTCTTCCCCCCCCCCCCCAAAAAAAAACAAGTATACAATTTTGTTTGTAATGTCAAAAATTCCCCAGATATAAATCTTAAGCAAAATCGTTAGAGAAATTTTTGAAATGTTTCGAATTTTCGAAAATCACTCATAAGTGAGCTACCCCTTAGCAAATTTTTACCCAAAATACAAGTAAATATACAGTGCTATTTGTCAGATAAAACACTCCCTATATATCAATTTTGAACCAAATCTTTAAAGACAGTATCGAAAATTTTGGAATTAAAAAACCATTAATCAGAAAACTACCCTTAATTTGCGGGCTAGGATCAAAATAGAAAAAAAAAGTCACGAGATTTTCCCTATAGCATCTAAATATAAAGTTTTAACAAAATACATCCAACCGTTCCAGATCTGTGGCAAGGGACCGACAGAATTGTAACATCAACTTTTTAGGGTTCAGACACACATAAAACGTAAAGATTCATCACAATATAAAAAAACGAAAATTTTCACGATTACAATATAAAAAAGATGATATGAAAAATTCTTGATATGAAAACGTAAAAATGTAAATTTTATACTAGATTTCTTGGTTATTAGGAAATCAAGTATATGATATACGTTTTATTTATTCATGTCAAACGCAAGTTTCTGGAAGTTTTATGGTTTAATTTTTATATTCTATAATAATAAAATTTGTTGAGCAACAGAAATTGCTCTATTTGGACCTTAAATAAACGCACCTTGTTCATTGCATGGTGAACATTCTAACCAAAATTAACAGCAATAATTCAAAGAGAGCCGAACCTTACCTAACTTTGCCAAATAGAACGTCCATTATTTTAATTAACTTGACCAACTTGTCTAGGTCATCAGTATCAGCAACTAGAGTGGTCGTGACGACAAGGTCAAGGTTCGAATCTCAGCCAGATCCACTTGAGGTGGTTTCTCACGTGTGGTTTTTCCATTTCCCCTTCACGCTAATTCGGGTGCAATTCCTGTAAACTACCTTCGCCATTTACACTCTTTAAATGAAACCGTTAAGCACGAGGTTAAAGTACGTACCACAGGGGTAAGTAATTTTAAAGTAGTAACACGCAACGGTGGTACGTGGATAAAAGCACTAGTTCTATCTTGTCTTATTCGCTAGTGACAGGGACGACAGTGTTCGAGTCTCGGTCGGGTGTAATGAGGGTGGTTTTTTTCCAGAATGGTTTTCCCTCTTCTTCCACGCAAATGCCAGTACACTTCATCTAAATATAACTGTTATAGTCTCTATAAAACCATAAACGTAATTAGTAGATAAGCGTATAATTCGAACGGGTGCTAAATTTGTTTACTAAATTCTTCTTTTATCACAAACAGCCGCCAAATGCGGACACACTTCCTCTAAATTCTATCTTTATTTACTATACTCCAATGGTGTAAATAACCGAATAGACCGAATGGGTAGTAAGCCACGAAATTTTCAACGTAACTGTACAATAATATTTTTTTTCACCTGGAAATGAGAATGGTAGCTTTGAAAGACAACCGGATAGAAACAAACCTTGGCCTCCGAGATCGGAGGCTCTAATCTCACGGTCGACCTCACAGCAATAAATAACGGGTTAACACGTGGGTGACGGAGTAATTGTAGTTCATTAGAGCCAACTGACAGATAGGCTATATTCCGTAAATAAATATGTTGAGTGAATTAAGGTTGGGTGCTAGTGAGTGCGAATTTAGTGCGCTAATTTTGCAGTTTTTATAGCATAAACATTTTTTGAACAAAATAAATCAAATTTTTCTTCTATAGAAACATAGAGTTTAGTTTTCTTCACGTGCTAATCTCAACAGTTTTTGAATATCTGGCATGAGCATGGTGGCATTTGGTGACAAACTTTTTAAATTAAGAGAAAAAGTTGTCATTAAATTCCAGGACACATTGACAGATATTCAACAGATGTTGAGATTAGCACGTGCAGAAAACTAAACTATACGTTTCTATAGAAGAAATATTTGATTTATTTTGGACAAAAATGTTTATACTGTAATAACTTCAAAAATACTTCCCTAAACTCAGGCTCACTAGCACCCCATCTTAAGACTGCTATCAAAAGTAAGAACAAATATATGTGAGATGGATCCTTGATTCCTTTTGTAAGGACCATCCAAACGTTTCTTAAAGGGTTCACTCGTGTATATCAATTATAAGGTGCAATGCTTTCAGATGTCTATAGATTTATTTCTATTTTTCCAGCATGTCTTACTACCCGTCCGGGCTGTCCGCATTTTATTACGGTACTCTATTGTGCAAGGAGTGATAAAGAAAGAATTTCGAAGAAATTTGCCCACATTTGCGATTAGGGATAGTGGAAAACCATTTAGGAAGAACCGCTCTAATTACAACCAGGCTTGGATACAAGCCCCAGCCTTCCTGTTACCGGAAAACAAGAATAGTTGAGCTTGATCTTTAGTTCGCGTGCCCACCGATGCTTTCTTAGCTTATTTTATATTCGTGTGACTTTGAAATAACAGCCAAAACAGAATTATACAAAAAAAATTTAAAATTAGATTATACTTTTTATATCTAAACATATTTTTGTATCTAAACAATTTTTTATCATCGCTTCTTACTACCCGTTAGGAGTATACGCATTTGTACTAGTTAAGCTATTGTTTAAGGGATGAGAAAGTTTGAATACAGAGGAAGTGTATCAACATTTGCGTGGGGAGAGAGAGAGAGAGAGAGGCAGTCCAGTCTAGAGTGAGAATGACGCTTCAGAGTAGACCATCCAATCACCGAATAGCTGTTGAATACAATAGTTCTCAAACTGACGTCTTCTTTAATATGTAGTTTTTTTAAAGAGTAATGTAAGTTACAAAACATTCTTACATACTCAACATAATAATGGCCAAGGGAGAGGTAAAGATAAAATATTTATTTACCTTGAAATGTTTAATGATGTAAATTTCCCAAGATTGCTGATGTAATAATAATTAACACACAACAAGTATTGAGGTTTAGAATAGTTTTGTACGTTTTTATACAAACTCTACAACTTGAAAGAACAAATTATTGTACTTGACATTATACATTTGTTTTATTGCTTATGGGTGTACATAATTAAATTGGTGTTGTTTGCGTCTGAACTGTCCAGTTTTTCTATTGCATCACAATGGCAGGCATTTCCTGCCACGAGCTAGCCCCTGACATTCCCAGTTTAAAAATAACCATCGTGACGTGACCTTAGAATGTTGTTTGCTGCTAAACATGGCTGGCTAGAAACATTATATTTCCAAAGTGTATCACTAACTTTTCACGCTAATGTAGTAGGGCTTGGGAAGGTAGAACAGAGAGGAAATGTACCCACATTAGCGAGGAAGGAACTAAATCCAGTGTACACCCAGTCTGAATTCGAACCCCGTTCTCTCCGTCACTGGCAAACCAGACTAAAGGAATTTGGCATTTAGACCACGTGTCCACCGTTATGGATAATATAACTACTCACATACCATTTGAAATAAAGTGTTTATAATAATTATATATTAGACAATTTTATTTTTTGGTTGAGAGCGGCGTGTGCCTGGAATAGAATGTACACAATATTTAATATAATTTAAATAAAACATACACCTTTTTTTTTTTCAATTGACCAATCTATAAAATATTTATATTAAAGCACTGGTCGGAATGATTATTCATTATTACTCTTGATATGTGACGTCTGAGAAGATAATAAAAATTTACATGTTGCTCGTTTTAAATAATTAAACTTTAAACGTGTTTATGAAAACCTATCTAGGATCAATATAGAACACATTTACATTGGTTGCTGTGATATAAATAAGTTAACTGCCTCGTGTTAATTTATTATTTATGACATCTGAATTCTTCTGGCAGTTAGTAAATAAATGGTACGGCGCACCGCACAGACTTTCTCTCTCTTTCTATAAACTCGAAAGATTTCTGAACGGAATAATGTACATTGTATCACCACTCCACATAAGAACACGCATAAAATAATATACAATGATATATAATCAATGAGAAAAGAGGCGCATCTTTGTCCACCTAAGAACATTTCAAACAGTTTAATGTCTTCCACAAGGGTCAACACTTCGTATTAAAATTTCGATTCTGGTTAAAGTTTTAACATTTATAAGGTGTTGCAGATCTTCAAGTCATCGCATTGATATTTAATTATTCATTTATACATTTTGACCAATAAAAAAATGTAAATATTGAGTATTGAGTCTAAAATGGAGATAGATCATTGCTATGCAAACATTTCTCCTAAGAGATTTAAGGGAAAATAACATACTTTTTTAGATACTTATATTTAATTACTCTATGGCATTGGAGAATTATTGCGTTAAGACTTAAGTAGTTTATGTTTACAACTAAAGCTCACAAAATTGTATTAATATATTTGCAAATATCTCAGAAACTGTAGCTTTTATAAAAATATATGTCAAATAAAAGTTTTTTATTTCTAATATTCCTACAATTTTGCAATGATAAGTTGTTTAGTTTCTCCAATAGTTGTGGAGATACGGAAATTAACGCTTCTGTAATGTACCCTAAAAATCATTTTCATAGAAAAATGAAAATAGCCAGTTTATTTATAATCTTAATCAACGCCTAGATACGAATTTTAATCAAAATCGTTTGAGTAGATTTTGAGAAAACCAAATTTTTCTCTTTTTGCCCTTCAGTAAACTACCCTTAATTTTAAGTTTTTATAGGCACACAGACAGGCGGCATTGCAAAGACTATTTTTTAGGGTTCGGGGGGTCATGAGACGTCGACATCCATCAACATTTCAGGTTAGTTTTTTTTTTACGGTTGCAATACTTAAACTTTAATGTCCAAAAAGTTAAAAAATTCATATAATTGCGTATAGATTGAAAGTTATTGATTTTATAAAAATATGTTTCGGATAAAATATCTGTATTATAAATATATATACATATTTGTAATGCTAAGTAATTTCATATCTCAAATAGTTTCGGAGCTATTTTAAAAAATGTTAATTGACGCATCAGACCGGAGCCCTTAAAGCCATTTTGCCGAAATATTGAGGGTAGCCATTTTGTTTGGAATATTTATTAATGTTTATAAATGAAATTTAATCAAAATCGTTTGAGCCAATTTTGAGAAAATCGACTTTTTCTCTTTTTGCTCTTCAGTAAACTACCCTTAATTTTAAGTTTTAATAGACACACAGACAGATGGCATTGCAAAGACTATTTTATAGGGTTCGGGGGGTCATGAGACGTCGAAATCCATCAACATTTCAGGTTAGTTTTTTTTTACGATCGCAATACTTAAGCTTTAATATCCAAAAAGCTAAAAATATATATATAATTGCGTATAGAATGAAAATTATTGATTTTATAAAAATATGTTTCGAATAAAATATTTGTATTATAAATATATATACATATTTGTAATGCTAAGTAATTTCATATCTCAAATAGTTTCGGAGCTATTATAAAAAATGTTAATTTACGCATCAGACCGGAGCCCTTAAAGCGATTTTGCCGAAATATTGAGAGTAGCCATTTTGTTTGGAATATTTATTAATGTTCATAAATGAAATTTAATCAAAATCGTTAGAGCCGATTTTGAGAAAATCGACTTTTTCTCTTTTTTCCCTTCAGTAAACTACCCTTAATTTTAGGGGTAGATATCCAATTCCAAAAACCCCTCGGGGCAACCCTATGAAAACCCTAGATATCAAGTTTCAGCTCAATCGGTAAAATAGTTTAGGCTCTAGTTGGAGGTAGAGACAGACAGACAGACAGACAGACGGAAATTCAAAAACCACTTTTTCGGATTCAGGAAGTCATGAAACGTCAAAATTCATCAAAATCTCGAGTTCGATTTTTTTGACGATCACCATACTTTCTCTACCTGTAAGATAGAGAGAAAGTAAAAATAGTTAAGCAAGCTAAGTATGTGTACAGTGTCCCAGGTAACCATTTGCTACAGGTCTAGAACATAAACTCCATTCACGGTAGGAATTACTCTCTGAAAGATCTTTTTCCCTACCAATATCCTACTATATAATAGATGTATGGTATGGAAAAAGGCCTTTCAGAAAACAATTCCTACGCTGAAGAGACTTTAAGTAGTGATGGTATGAACTAGTCTACATGTATGTTTCATTGTAGACATATATGAACCATAGCAAACCTAGTCAACGACAGCGAAGAACAGAGAGATATCGACCGCGTTCGTACTTTTTGTTGCACCGCGTCTTACTACCCGTTCGGGTTATACGCTTGAGTACGAATTAGGCTAATGATTTTTTGGGATTATGGAGGTTATATTTAAGGAAGTGTACCCGCATTCGTGTGGAGGAAGAGTGGAAAACCACTGTGAAAAAACCACCCTCAGTGCACCCGACCAGTTTCAAACCTTGATCTCCCCGTCATCTGCAGTCTAGCCCACTACAAGAGTAGCGCGCTAGACCACGCGGCCACCGAAGCAGGTGCATCCGTACTAACGCGTATAGAGAGGCGTCATGGAGACTGGTGTAGCAATGATAGGAATGGATAGCCACAAAATTGTATCTAAGAGAGCGATTAGTAACTGAAAGTTGGAAGAAAGGTTACGAGAATATCTGAACCAAGTCTGGAAAAGGACGACCAAAAATATTATCTCGAAAGAGTAAGAAATGATCGCTACAACAGCGGAAAGCGAAGGCAAAGCAACCACTATTGCAAGGGAAATCCAACAAAAGCGAGCGAAGACCGTTAGCGATCAAACCATCAGGCGATATCGACGGCGTGCCGATTTGAAAACCTCTTCATGTTATTCCAAAACCTATGAATACTGCAATGAACATCGATTATAGTTTTGCGATTACCTCCAAAACTGGAATGAAGATGGCTTCATGCATCTCGCTCCATTTGGACAATCCGTCGACCAAATTATTAAAATGATCGTGTGTGGGCTCTCTCAATCACTGACAGTGAGTCTGATGAACACTGATATAAAATAGCAATGGCACCGGATTGCACCGAGCTAGTTATCTGTTTCAATGCAAGAGACTCATGTGGATAATTAAAGAAGGGGAATCGTGGAAGGTACAATATTTTAGGTAAAAAGTTCTGTAAATAATGCCCTTCCTTTACTCCGAGACCCAGCCAACACACTTGACACAGAGCAGGAGTGTTTTCTCCGCGACATATACCTCAGTTTTATCTTCTGTGGTGCTGACTGACAGCTCACAGCTGACTTCTGACAGTCAACAGTTAGGTATATACCTAAATTTTGACTGTCAAAGTGACAACTGATAAATACATGGTTTTTGTAGATCATATGGTTCGGCGTAGGGATACATAAATTGGTCTGGTAGCTTTTCAAAGCCGTCAGAAAGTCACTGTGAGCTGTCAGTCAGCACCACAGAAGATAAAACTGAGGTTATAGCTCCTTGTTTAAAGGCTAACGCAACTCAACAGCTGTTGCGCGAAAGTGGAATTGACTTCTTTAGAAATACTGAACGGTCGGAGCTTCTCGATCAATCCTCAAGGATGCATTAGTAACTATGATGATTGCAGAAAGATGAGAGCGCCGTTATTCACAACATATCTTACTTGAACATCCGAAACAGGTGCTGAAAGATATGGAATTCGACACTTAGTTCGAAAGATTGTTGAGGTCTTAGGTCTTGTCCTGAGAGGCTAATGACAGTACGCTAGGAAAATGGTGCTCATAAAAGTTATTGGTGTATTTACATGTAGTAAATATATGCTAGCTGTACCCCTAGCAAATCGCTATGTGGAGCCCCGTATGATGAAGCTAATTAAGGCTTTATTGGTTTACTTACATGCAGGATATATATAGTATTTTTGGTTTATGTTTAAGATCCAATGACTTATCGAGATACCAAAAATATGTCAGTTTATATAGTTATTTTAAAAACCAAAGAAGCTTCTAGGGTATCTAAGGAGGAGGGCTAAGCAATTTTGGGTATTAAATATTTAATGTGAGTTTGGTAGTCATCTCAATTATACGAATTACATTCAATTTAATATTATTTAACAAATAGTTTATAAGAGACCCGATAGCCGGATCCAAAAGATTTAGTTTTTAAAAACACTTATTATTATAATATGTATGACTATCGAAATTGTTATAAAGAAATGTATAAACTATAGTTGATTTGATATTTATTAATTTAGTTTCCGAGGCCAGTCTCTAGAATTTTCCGGATAAAATTAATGATCCACTATCACAAACATTATTTTATTTGTGAGTGTGATAAAATGTAGATAACACAAAAATATGTGTGTTTTGAGACATATTAGTTTTTATTATTGAGACATATTAGTTTTTATTATTGAGACATATTAGTTTTTACATAGCATTCAAAAAACATTAACAAAAACGCTATAAACTAATTAATATACAAATACACTTTTATAAAGTGTTTTTTTAAAAGTCTAAAATAAGTAACCTGTGTGATACTAGTCATATCACTACAAAAAGAAACATAACTGCGAGTTCAAAGACTTACTAATTTTACGCCCATGTATTAACCCAACAAACCGTATGATTTGTAACTGTCACTTTGGCAGATAGTGTCAACTTTGACAAACAAGGGACATCTTTGTCAATGATGCTACTTTCTATTTGTGTTTTAGGTAAAAGATTTTTGCTACGACGATTAGACTATAGACTTGATTTGAAGTTGTATTTTGCCCTTAATGAACCGAGGACTACTATATGATTTTTGGTACGGTATTGGTTTTGGCAAGCTAAATTATATGAAACTCTAATCTATTATTATTATTATTATTATTATTATTACTATACTACTACTATACGGTATTTTAATATAGGCTACTTATAATTAATTTCGAATAAATAGTAGCTTACCTATGTTCTGTGATGCCAGTATTCGATTCAAAGAGCTTCAGAGTTGGTTATTCAGCTCCATAAAAGAACGACGCCTCAACGCTCTAGACCACATCCAAGACCTAAACATATATACAACTAGATAATAAATAATAATAGTTTACAGTTGAATATAGATATTATTTTAATAAATTAGCGCTTGTATAATATGTCTATTTTTAAGAATCGACTTTCTTTATTTTATTTTCTAAAGCAGAGAAAATGAGGGGGTTTTTTTGGAGAAGGAGAGCCCCCAAAATTCCATTTTCCCGAGCGGACCTTTCTATGGTTCACGTCTCTTTTTTTTTCAGGCACACTCATAAAATACAAAACAGGCACACAATATTAAAAATAATATTTCTTATAGTGTAGCTACCGGTAACATTAGTTATCTAACTTTAAATTGAATTACTGTGTTACTAAGAGGTATATGTGGATAGTAACCATATATATATAGAAAAAGCCGGACAAAAATTATATATTACAAGGGTCACTATTTTTTTTAGCATGGTATGCCATATACATGTTACAAAAAAGGGAGAAATAGGATAGAGGTATAATATAGAGGGAGGGAGAAAAACATAATTGAAACACCAAACTATTTAATGAAACTTACTTTTCATTGCTAATTTGAGTATTGAGTTACAACAAGTCGAATAATACCTAAAATAACATAAATTTCATTGTCAATTTGAATGAACAAATATTAATGTTGAGAAAAATCATGTTCGTACAAAAACATAGTATAGTTTTTAGCTTTCATTTTCGAATTTCATTATTAATTATTATGAATAAATTTAGGAAGTTAGCTGATATTTACTTCATATTAGTACTTCAGGACAACATTTATAATAATGAGTATTAAAAGCAAAACTAATCGATTTTTATAGGAAAAAAAAAGGTAATATAAAGAAACATTTTTGAAATACGTATGTAACAAGAAAGTAAAACATAGGTACTTTCTTCCCTTTTTATGGGAATTCATGCTCATCAATAATTACAGGATAGGAACTTTAATTGCCATTGAAATCCACTTCCTTGGCCACATGGTCTAACGCGCTACTCTAGCAGTTCGAATCTCAGCCGGGTGTACTGAGGTTTTTTTTCCCAAAATGGTTTTTCACTAGACCCACATGCAAATTCGGGAACACTTCCTATAAATATCACCTTTCTCATCCCTGAAACCATAAACGTAATTAGTACATATGCGTATAGCCCGAACGGGTAGTAAGACGCGATGCCACAAAAAAAAAATGCCAGTGAGCGAGTACATAACTTTTGGCAAATAGAAATGGTAAATTTAAAACTTATAAAAGAGAAAAAACACTCAGAACAAAATTTGTTTTCTAATATATTACTTAAAAAGCGGTATTTTTGACATTTTGTTTAAAAGGAGTGGGCATTTTTTGTTAATTGGGTCGCAAAAGGTCGCGGATAAAACACCTTACCCGCACTACCAGAACCGGTCTTGCACTATAAGAGAATCAGTAAGAGTCTGCCAATCCCAGAAAAAAAAGAGACCAAAATGAAGGACCGTGTTTTATATATAATCGCACTAGTAGGGTAGTATTCTCACTGGACGTCCCGTGTTTGGACCTTTACTGGCTCGTTCTCAATACACGTGTGTTACTTATTTGTAGGCACTAGATTATATTGTCTTGTATTCGGGACGCCAGATTGTTTCGTAGCCTAACAACGTTTTATGAGGTTTACAGATGAAATTAACATTAATATGAAGGTGACTTGGCGGTCTAGGGGTAAGGTGTCAGATTTCTGTGCTTGGGGTCCGGGGTTCAATCCCTGGTCCCGGCACAGATTTATCTGATTGCCAAACTCTTCCTTCACCTCTGACAAGACGTGTATTAATCACAACTTGTGAATGTGGGAAACGCCAGGCCTCCACCGTGGTTCGGATCCCACGTTAAACTGTAGGTCCTCCATTTCATCTCACAATCACCCTACCATTACACATTAGCGTAAGTGCGTGCAACCCGAACGGGTAGTAAGATGCGGTGCTAATAATAATAATAATAATAATAATAATAATAATAATAATAATAATAATAATAATAATAATAAAATTAATATGAAATACATATGATCGATCTACCTCTGCACTACTTGACTACTACCCCGTGAGTGGGAGTGATCGATTCACCTCTGCACTACTTGACTACTACCCCGTGAGTGGGAGTGATCGATCTACCTCTGCACTACTTGACTACTACCCCGTGAGTGGGAGTGATCTATTCACCTCTGCACTACTTGACTACTACCCCGTGAGTGGGAGTGATCTATTCACCTCTGCACTACTTGACTACTACCCCGTGAGTGGGAGTGATCTATTCACCTCTGCACTACTTGACTACTACCCCGTGAGTGGGAGTGATCTATTCACCTCTGCACTACTTGACTACTACCCCGTGAGTGGGAGTGATCTATTCACCTCTGCACTACTTGACTACTACCCCGTGAGTGGGAGTGATCTATTCACCTCTGCACTACTTGACTACTACCCCGTGAGTGGGAGTGATCTATTCACCTCTGCACTACTTGACTACAACCCCGTGAGTGGGAGTGATCTATTCACCTCTGCACTACTTGACTACTACCCCGTGAGTGGGAGTGATCGATTCACCTCTGCACTACTTGACTACTACCCCGTGAGTGGGAGTGATCGATTCACCTCTGCACTACTTGACTACTACCCCGTGAGTGGGAGTGATCGATCTACCTCTGCACTACTTGACTACTACCCCGTGAGTGGGAGTGATCGATCTACCTCTGCACTACTTGACTACTACCCCGTGAGTGGGAGTGATCTATTCACCTCTGCACTACTTGACTACTACCCCGTGAGTGGGAGTGATCGATCTACCTCTGCACTACTTGACTACTACCCCGTGAGTGGGAGTGATCGATCTACCTCTGCACTACTTGACTACTACCCCGTGAGTGGGAGTGATCTATTCACCTCTGCACTACTTGACTACTACCCCGTGAGTGGGAGTGATCGATCTACCTCTGCACTACTTGACTACTACCCCGTGAGTGGGAGTGATCGATTCACCTCTGCACTACTTGACTACTACCCCGTGAGTGGGAGTGATCGATTCACCTCTGCACTACTTGACTACAACCCCGTGAGTGGGAGTGATCTATTCACCTCTGTACTGCTTGAATACTACCCCGCGAGTCACGTGAAAACAGTTCAGTTCTGTTCTTGTTTTTCGCTGAACGTGTGAGGCCACAGTAACTACATTGAGTACACAAACCAAACAGTGATTTCCCCGTATTTATAACAAAAGTTAAACGAAATTGTTCATTGAAAAAGTTTGATGTAATTGGTTTTAATTAATTCACAGGTATGTATACATGATGATTCGAAACTCTATGTACAAACTTTATTGGAAGATAGGAAACACTAAAACTAACTTTTTTCGTCAGTGAATGTATGTCCGCAGATGTCAACCTTTGGTGTTAGACGTCGCTGTTGGGCTATTTATCGCCGTCGTCATTCGTAACGCGGAAACTTCATGCGTGTAACGTGGAGCATTTCACGGAATATAATATGTCTGATATGCATCTAGCATATGGGGCATATGGGAAAATGTACAGCAATCAATGCGTCGACGCTGTAAGCCATGCATTACTGTTGGCGGTCGTTCCTTTGTGTAACTGCTGTAAATAAAAATGTTGTTCAAACTTTCTAGCTTTCATTTATGCACAACAGCACCACCATCTAGGACCTAAAGGCGACAACTGCGGACATACAGTTAGTAACAAAAAAAGGTTTGTTCTAGTGTTCCCTCTCTCTGATTAAAGTTTGTACAGACTACAAAGAGTTTCGAATCGTTTTGCATGGTTAAAAAAATGTAACAGTTCGTTTGAAAATAAACTGTTGATTAAACCGCTAGGCTCCCCTTAGGTTCTTAAATAAGCAATAATAATTATCAGCGTATAACCCAAACGGGTAGTAAGACACGGTGCTAAATAAACAAATAAAAAATAGTAATTATCAGTCTAGTTCGGTAGTTCCACGAGCTGTATTTTCCGTTGGGACAGGTCTGTGGCTCAATGTAAACAAGTATAAACAAGGCGCGTCTCCTCAAGGCTAGCCTGCCGGCTTCACCGAGCTCTGTCTCTCTTTGTAAGGTCCTTGTAGCGCGAGAACTTATTGTTTACTAAATCTCACTCTGAAAAACAAATATGGCAAGTGATGCACTGTACTACATTGTGCCAGCTGTACCAGGGGTATACAGAACACATCAATGTATAAATACGCCTATGTGGGCACACGGGAAGACCGCCAAGTTCGTCTAGCTTGGTTTACCAGTGATGGAAAGGTCGGGTTTAGAAAACCGATCAGGTGTAGGGATAACTAGGCTGTTTTTTCCTAAATGGTTTCCCTCACTTTCTACAAGCAAATTAGGATATTATATTAATAGAGGGAATAAAGAGAAGCTGGCTCATCAAAATGACAGACATCAACGCCACCCAACACTGCGATGCCACCCCCAGGCCACCACTCTACTTTGACGCCACTAACTCAAGTCCCTGGCGGATTTCAACTCAACTAGTGCTGAATGTGAACCAAAAGCTTGAGAACCGGCCTCCCCTCTTCTCATCCCTTGTGTTTCAGCTATACCCTCAAAAGTTCCCCTTTCCACCCTCTTCCCCGACTCCTTGAGCTCCAACCCCACTCTTGCACACACATTTCCAATCTCCTCTTCCCTTCCACTCCCCTCTTGAATAAAACCAGTGCTGAGTCAGGGGTCCCGGGTTCAATTCCTAGCATGGTGGAAGCATAGCAAGTTTACTAGTGGTCTCCCCATTCCCTGCTCCCAGCTTACACCCTATGCTTCCCTCAAGACTAGGCTGTGAACCCATATTTTCCATTCTCTCTCAGGGAAAATGCTAGTGCACTTTACCTAGCCTTTGTATCAGGTAGCCTAGCCCTGCTGCTCCCGGCGTCACGTCCCCTAATGGAAAACTTCCACTCGCTCCAAACGTCTTAGACTCGATGTCCATCACATATTGTCATTAATGTATATGCTTGAAGAGCAAAAGGGATTCAAAGAAGCTAGGATTTGGCAGCATTATTCATTGCCTTACTTTACCCCCCAATTAACCACTCACCTTCTCCTTTACATTAGGACAACACACACACACACACACACACACACACACACACACACACACACACACACACACACACTGGTCACTCCAGCTATTCAGCCCCACTTTCCCTTCCATCCCTCAACATCTACCTATAAGCTCCTGGTACTCTCACAGAGATCGTCTGTAGCGTGACGGGATGGAAACCGATGATAATGATGATGATCCTAGTTACAGTTTTGCCAACTAATACTACCAAAATCCCACCATAAGTAATAAAAATGATCTAATTTCCCACTATACGAGTTAGATTAAATCAGGCTAACCTTTTTAACAATAATTTTACTTTAAACATGGGTTTCTTTCCAATGAAAATAAAATGTTAGTCTACTTAAAATTAGTGAAATCATTACATGCTTATAATAAAGTGATATGCACAAATTCCTGATGCAAGATAAATACTGCCGGAAATTAGTATTTCAAACACTTAAATCAATTAAGAAATACTACTTTATACTTTAGAAAATACTTTTAGAGCATAAAATGACAGAAAATCATCATTCATTGAATGCATCATACTTAGAAAACATTTTATCATTCTTTATTGATCAGATACATACTTTATACATGATAGAGTAATGCATCATACTCACTATACATTTGATTATCCTTAGTTGATTAGTCGAAAAGTTGATAGTCCTTTATTGATCAGAATCATACATCAAAGATTTGATCATTCTTCATTGATCAGAGCCATACTTTATATTTGATCATACCGATTAGATATATGTTCCCCTTTCATTGATTAAACCATGTATCTTATCTGATAGTCATACATCGAGCATTTGATCCTAATTTATTGCTAACACCATATCATACTTGATTGAATCATACATCATACTTATAAAACATTTGATCAGAATAATGCAAAATGCATACATAAAATTATTTGATCATCCTTCTTAATTTTCTCACTTAGATGTTCAATACGATAAGTTAATAGATAAATCTAATAAAACTTAATAATTTAAAAAAATCTCAAAATTTCGGGGCATTGGTACCAAGAAGAACGAGGGGAGTAGCCCCCTTGGAAAGAATTTGCCTCTTCCTTTGATATATTATTTCAAATCCTTTGATGGCCTCGAATCAAACTCCAAATTACTTCTATATGCAATCAATTTTCAAAAATGCGACGGAGAAGACCCCTTCAAATATCTTCTATAGGCATATAATTTCAAAATATTTTCAGAAGAGGGCCATTTCAAATAGCTTCCAAGACAGTCCAATTTTTAAAATATCTTCAGGAAAACATCACTTCAAATAGCTTCTAGGGATATCCAAATTTCAAAAAAAATATTAACAGGAATATATTATACAGGAATATTTTTTTTTAATCCAAGGTGAGGACTACTTAAAATAATTTCTAGAAGTATACACATTTTAAAAAATTATGGGGAAGAGTACTTCAAATAGCCTATAAAAATAGGCCCATTATAATTTTCAAAAATTTGGGATGAGGGCCAATCCAAATATATTTTAGAGGCATCCAATTTTCAAACATTTAACTAGGAGGAGGGTGTTTGTGTGAAGATACGTCCCTAAATCACTTTTTTCTCACCTTTCCCTAGGATAAAATAAGGTTCCACCCCACCGCTTAAAATGAGGCGCATCATACCATCTTTGTAAACCCCCCAACGTGAAGAGGATATCTGAAGATAGTGTTGCAAGCGCCAGTTATTTGCACGCCATTTGAATGAGAAAGAAGTGCAGTCCTCCAGATAAACATTCACTGTGTGAAGGTTACTTTGAGATCAGACAAACAAACGTTCCTGCCGTCACTCCGCGCTCTACAGTTGTCATCGTACAATATGGTGTATGCATATCAGTGTGGTTAGGGAGGTTAACTAGAGTTTATAATTTCGTAGTGTCAGCTCGACCCATATTCTAGGTACGTGAGCACCAAGAACACAAGTTTGTGGAGTAAGGGAAAGTCGTCAGGAAGCAGTCTTAGAGCAGTTTCTCTGTTGGAATTATCTTGGGGTGAAGTAAATCTGGAATCATAGGTGTAACTGATATGTACACCAAGGTGATGACATATGTTAGTAGTTGATTAGGGTTCGACTCCCACACTCGCCCGACCGGCACGCTCCCCAACAGCGGCCTGCATAGAGGGCGGTATTCAAAAACGACCGTAGGTCCAGTCAAGCACAAGTAAAGTCGAAGAAAAGTCCGAGTCTAGTTTATTACATGCCTTGCTAGAACGTCTGGCTAGCAGTCACGTGATGAAACATTACACAGAGCTACCACACCCATGCGGAGAATAATATTCACAACATCCACTGCCTTCTATAGTGACGATTTTGCTCGTTAGGATTATTATAGAGCTATTGATAAACAAACAAAGGTGTTAAAATGGCGAAAAACACGTTTTTCAATGTGGAGTAGTGAATCTATTTATTGGAACAAACGATCAAACGATTTTTTTTATAACCGCGTCTTAATATCCGTTCAGGTTATACACTTAGTACTAATAACTTTAATGGTTTTAGAGATATGGAAGGTTGTATTTATAGGAAGTGTACCCGCATCTGCATGGAGGGAGATTGGAAAACTATTTAAGAAAAACCACCCTCAGTACACCCGACCAAGATTTGAATCTCGATCTCCCCGTCATCGGCAGTCTAGTCTACTGCGAGAGTTGCACCTCAGACCATGCGGACACCGAAGCGGGGATATAAAATACACATACAAAAGCCCTAAGTTGGGACTATGGCAGCCGAGCGAAGAAAAGCGTTGAAGAAATAACCAGGAATGTTAACTCTACCGGCCATTTCCAAAAGGTGAGTGTGATTTGATCAGTATATAATTTCATACACCTTTCATCTGTATTATTATTAGCACCACGCCTTACTACCCGTACGGGTTATACGCACTTACGCTAATGTGCAACGGTAGGGTGATTGTGAGATGAAATGGAGGACCTACAGTTTAACGTGGAATCCGAACCACGGTGGAGGCCTGGCACTCCACACATTCACAAGCTGTGATTAATACACTCTTGTCAGAGGTGAAGTAAGGGTTTGGCAATCAGATAAATCTGTGCCGGAACCGAGGATTGAACCCCGGACCCTCAGCATAGAAGTCTGACACCTTACCCCTAGACCACCAGATCCCTTTCATCTGGATCTCTTATATTATACCGATGTATATTATTGAGTAGTTGCTTAGAGAAATCTAGATAATCTAGGCCCACCATATTCTGTCGCGAAAACAAAGCAACATCAAAATACGCGTTGTCTCGATAGTCCATGCGCGCCACGCCATCTTGAGAAATTATCATCGAAGTATGATCAAAGTACAGCCGAAGCTTGTTCGGGACAAGACTTCTGCGTGATTTATCCGCGACTAACTTTATTGCTCGATCGTCCTAGCAAGCAAATCCACACGCTTTCTACATTACCTGTACTTCGGCCATGCTTAGCATCGTTCTTGTATACGGCCCACTGGCACTCCCCCGCGAGACCCTCTCCATCGTGCCCTCTATACGGGTCGAGTTACGTCCTATTAATTAGAGTGAAGTAGTCTCGTGGTGTTAGACCCCTCACGGAACCAATCTCCTTAGCTTGTTCGATCCTAATACTACTTGGGGTATATTACCCTCCCTCCACTTAAATGCGGGCACACTTCCCCTAAACTCAACCTCCCTAATCCCTAACATATGAGTGTAATTAGTACGTAGGCTTATAAAACCAAACGGGTAATAAGACGGAGTGTTAAAAAAATATTAACATAAGAACAAAAATAGCTTAATGTGCAACTCCTCTGTATTGCACGTACCTCTATGAATTGAGGAACCGTAACTAATCTTATAACCAATATTTCCAACACGTTCATCACGTTTTAACCACATTTTTGGCATGACATAGTAGGACAATATTCTCCCACAAAAAGTTTACTCTGCGAATAGATTTTTTGTAGCTTATGCACAAATTTAAATGTTTAATTGAGGTGGTTTCTGAAAGAATGGCTCGTAAAGCAAAATAGTCGTTCGAATAAATTGATGTCTGAACAATTTGTTTTAGTGTAACAGAACCAATACTGTATTCTAACACATCATTTTAATAAGCTTAAATACTGTCTTGTTGCTTTAATTAGTTACCGTAACATCAAATATTTCTAAATTATTCCTCTCATTAAAATAATTACACATTCTTAAGCCCCAGCATGCCCTTTTTCACAAATCAAGTTAAATATAATATATTAAAATATAATGAAAACTATTATATTATGTATTTATTGTTGTTGTTGAACTATTTTAATTGTTAGCTTATGTTGTACAATCTACATTGAATAATAGCGTGAAATATAAAGAGATATAATTACATACTGTATTACACGAATATCTGATGGCACCGTTTGTGTTGTCAGTCTCACAACAAAGTAGGCAAAGAGTTTAAATTGCTTTAGTTGGTTTCTGGTTGCTGAAGATTGTTCACACACACTAGCTCTTTAGAGCCAAGAATAACTTTTAACATAAATGTAACTAAACCAAGTCCGCGGAATACTATTCTTTTACCGTTTTACAGGATCTTAAGTCACCGTGGAAACTTTTACGTTTGTCGACACCCCCGACACTGTAAACCAGGTTCCAAAGATGAACGGGTGTGTACATGGCTGGATATGATGGCGAGCACATTACTGTAACATCCGGTTAAAGTAGTATTTTAGTGATTTTTGTTTTTGCTAACATACGCTTTTATAACTTCTTTTTACCTTTATCTATGGATCGGACCATAGTTACTACAAAAGGTAATGTATGATTTTTACACATAAACATTTTAGATAAATAAGACTTTGCAGTTAGTATGTTTTATTGTGTGTTTTTGTCACCGTAAATCACTAGCCGTTCAGGTTGTACGTATATGTACTAATAAAGTTAACATGTTAGGAATAAGGAAGGTTGAATTTTAGAAGAAATATAGGTTTCCTCTCCTTAATACAAGGTTATGAATATAAAATGCTATAATATATTAAATTACGTGAAATAAAATTGTTCCCGCGACGAGTCTACAATAACACAATAAATATTGGTTAGTACAAGATTCTCCGATGCTAAAATCGGTCAAGTACACAGCTTAAGATGGCCGCCTCTGTCAGCGAGAAATACACAATCGCCGTGAAGCTACAAGGCTTAAAATACAATATACCTCAGTTTTAGCTTATGTGGTGCTGACTGACAGCTCACAGCTGACTTCTGACGGCTTTGAAAAGCTACCAGACCAAATTATGTATCCCTACGCCGAATCATATGATCTGCAAAAAACATGTATTTAGCAGTTGTCACTTTTGACAGTCAAAATTTAGGTATATACCTAAATGTTGACTGTCAGAAGTCAGCTGTGAACTGTCAGTCAGCACCACATAAGCTAAAACTGAGGTATAGTTTGTGTCGTTTTATAGAACTATACTTCTATATTTTGTCTAAGCTTATACTCCCTTTCACCTTTCCCCTACAACAATTCTTTCATATATGTCAATAATAAAGAGTGGAAAGAAAACTACGAAACTTATCTCATGGTAAAGAGGAAAGCTCGCTGCTGGTTCTCAAATATCTCAAAAATTTATGTTGTGAGATTATTAAAAAATATGACTGTAGGATGAGTTAAAGAATAAATCTAGATCCCTCTTTTTTTATCAAGCCTCGTCTCATAGCTCCTCAAATATGATTAAAGTTGTTGAAAATGAGCTAATGTCACATTTTTTCCATTAATAAAACTCGAACTATAGGAATACTATTTAGGTGCGAACCATATTTTGAAATAACGCATCGTAGAATTAAAATAATTTCGTTAGAGCTAAAGGTCTGCGCGGCTATTTCTCGCTTGCCGAGGCGGCCCCCTTAGGTTCAGTGAACACCTTTTCTCACTACAAAAGTTGTAAACTAAAGCCTACTGTTACCCAAAAACATATATTGGAGGGGAAATGTTACCGTATTTGCGTGGGAGTGAGATTTTTTTAGGAAAAAACTCTCCGTACACCCAGTCGGGATTCAAACCACAACATCCTTGTCACTATAAATCGGACAAGACGAAGTTGACTGACGCCTTATCCCCCCCCAATGTGGACATGTCAAAATTTTCTTCATCCATATAGTTTAACAACAATGATTATAACAAACAAATCTTTAATGTTATTCCAAAAATGTAAATTGCAGATGGAGCTCAAACCATTAGTGGGCTCCAAGTACACACTGAAATACTTGCTTGTGCTCCAGAAACAGTTACTTTATAAGCGACTGAGCATAAATTAATAAAAACGATAAATTAATTATCGGCTGAAGAGCATCTTAAACTGTCCACCAAGTCTCTAAAGGCGCCTGTTGTTATTTTCAACTGCAGACAATTACATTTTATTGGAAGATTCGCAGGTCATGAACTGGTCTTCAAGGCCCAAGTCGTCAGGCTTGCCGATCACAGTCGCCATAAACTAGCTTGTTTATTTAATAACACCACGTGATTTCTGTCGACGCGCTGACGTCAGGAGATTCGCTAAGCTGCCACTATAGTAGGATTATGGTGAAAAAGGAACTTTTAGAAAATACAAACATATTTATTTGCAGCCAAAATTGTTACTATTTTACTTTATTAGTACTATTATTTATAGATATAGTAATATATTATCTCAAAAGTGATAGATGCCGGCCATGTTACTTTACGTATAGATATAAGAGCATTATCCCAACTTCTAGTAGCTTTTATTAAGTGTAAAAAAGGTCCTTCCTTACTAAATCAGACTGTGTATGTAGCTATGAACGCGCGCCCCATGAAATGAACTAAGAAAGAGGGTGGCTTAGCCAACAAGTGCCCTTCATCTTATCGTTTCATGTAAATGTTGATAGCCTGGATGGCGTACAGAAAAAAAAATCTTTCTTTTCGTTACTAATACTAAGCTCTAATAAGTATCGTAAAATTATTATCTATGACTTTAGGTCGGTGGTAAATGGCACTTAGAAAATATGAACCCGCTTCAGTGGCAGCATAATCTAAGGAGCTACTCTTGCAGTAGACTAGACTGCCGATGACGGGGCGATCGAGGTTCGAATCTCTGTCGGGTGTACTAAAGACGGCTTTCCAAAATTGTTTTTCACTATCCCTTCCACGCAAATGTGGGTACCCTTCCTTTATATATATATATAACCTTTCTCATCCCTAAAACCACTAGCGTAATTAGTACATAAGCGTATAAACCGAACGGGTAGTAAAACGCGGTGCTAAAAAAATAATCGTATAGTTCTTAATCTGTTCCAATAGATTAGCTTGTCCATACTGAAAAACGCGTTTTTCACCATTTCAACACATCTTTGTTTATCATCAGACTCTAATATAATCCTAACGAGCAAAATAGTCACTAAGAAGGCAGTGGATGTAGTGAATATTATTTCCCGCCTGGGTGTATTGTTTCATCACGTGACTGATAGCCAGACGTTCTAGCAAGCTACAAAAAAAAAAAAAAAATAGTTATTCAATAATCACGCGAGAAAACTATACAAAAGTTGATTAAAATAAAATTTAGATTTTAAAGTCAAAACAATCAAACCACATACAAGAACATGTTTTTATTGTTTAGAACAAAACTTGGTCATATTTTAAGTTTCAATGGAATTTGTCAAAAGCATAGTTACACATTTTTAAAAAGAGAATTTAATTGATAGTTAAAATGACAATATTGTCGAACATCCTAATCTGACATATTGTATGCGATTTTAGCTAGAAGTGATCTTTCCGAGAAAGCTCTGATAAAATAATATGTCGCAATGTCATAACTTTGTGATGTTTTTTTCCATCGTAACCTCGATAAAACCATTACAATCTCGTTTTGACAAGTCATCGTGTAAAAAAACATGCTCCTTTTTCCTTTTTCTCTGATATCTTATTTAAGTGTTAACAGCGTGTTTCAAATGATGAGCTTTATTTTTACATTTTATTTAATTCAAAATAAATTTGAGAGATATTTTATAAACTGAAAATTGGTATTCTTTGATATTGTTTATAAAATAATGTTGAGATATCTTACATCAGTAAATGTGACAAGACATTATGCGGCTCCAATTTATTTTTATAGGACTCGAGTTTCATTACTTCCTTTAAATTAAACTTGTGTGTTTGCTTTTGATAATCTTTTACATATAACTTGCTATATTCCAAACACTTTTCAGTAGTCAATTTTCCTTTCATCTAAAACTAACTTCAAGGGAGGGCTTGTATTTCCCGGGGGAAGTTGGCAGTCTCATGAAATTTTCATTGGCGATGTTTCCCTACTCTGCCTTGCGTCAAGGGAAGGCGGCAAACCTCCCCGTTAATCAAACAGACAAGAAGAAAGTGACGTCATAGCATGCGGATTGTCATACTTTCAAGCAAGCTTTGAATCATTTTTAAAATCTAAGTTTTTTTGTTGGAGAGCTATTTGTTCTCTCTTGACTAGCAAACTTTTGTTCTAGACTAATAATGATTTGTGATTTTTCCAATATTTTTAATATATAAAAAAAAAATTTACTGACGTTTTAATAACTAAAACGTAAATAAATATCGTATTATTATGTATTAATAACACCTCGATAAACGTCAATAAATACTCTGTTTTTTATAGCAATGACAATGTTAAAAGTAGTTAATCAAGAGTGTGCAAATTGCTTCCTAACAAAACTAAATCAAATAAAACACTTAATACCCTTAAACCCCCACCTTGGCTCGAGTTAGGGTATCGTTGAACTGTAGTTCACTGCCACGGACACGGATAAGGAAAGAACCCCTGGTTTTTGGCCACCGGGCTGTATAAAAATGGGAGATGATCGTAGGAATAGGTCACAGCTTCTTATTCCCATGACTGTATTCATGTCACGACCCAAGATGGATTCATTCATGCTCTTCTAACGATGCAGGCAAAGCGCTCCTCCAACATTCTCTTGACCAAGTTATTTCGGACGATGTCACACCAATGCGCCTGTATTTCCCAAGTAAGGTGCGCGACAGCTTCTGAGAGTGATTCACAACACTGGATTAGTTCCACTAGGTGGGTGTGGCGTCAATAGCCACGAGTATATCAACCATGCGTGCAGAATACACACTTTTTTTTCCCCAGACATGTTGATTTGTGGTAGATACAATAATGGATTTAATTAAAAGATTAAATAAAAATTTGTATTTCAATAGAAAAAGTCAGTATAAGATACTTTCTTCGGCTAAAATGAATAATAAATTAATTAAAATTTAAGTGGTACGATGCTACAAGTTAAAAAAAATTAAGCCTAAGACTTCTTTATATTTAAATATTTGTTTTTAATCACAAAAAGGTCCTTATGATCGCCAGTTCAAACACACCTTTTACTTCTTTTACCAAATGACTGGTTGATGAAAATACATTTAACTGACTTTTATTGTTTATCAGAATGTTAAGAAGAAAATTGTAGCTGTTGGTATTTGTTCTGGCAATTTCAGAAAACAACGGCGAATATAAATGCGGTCTGCCAATGTGAAGACATATTATGTTTAGTTTTGAGGGTTAAATCACGTTTAAATTAACAAACTGACCATTAAATTAATTAAAAAGGCCAACCTAATAAATTTCGCGAAAAAATTCAACTTAGTTTTATTTCGAGTTTGTATTATACATTTTAAAAGAATACGGCAATGAACTTTGAATATATTTTGACAGTTATTTTAGTGTGTAAGTTAAAAGTTCGTCAGATACTTCAGTGTGTCTCAACCGTATCTGGTTCAGTATCTTAATTTACATATGCATCGGGGATATATATCATCGCCCCCTTGCCCTCTTTTCAATACCCCGCTCACCGAATATGTTACGTGCTTTTGCTAGTCAAAGTTATACATATGTATAATATGGTAAAACGCTTGACACAGTTACTTCTTCACACAACATAAAAACGAATCAGATCAGAGTTATGGCTGAAGCTGCATTAGCGTACTGTCCTGGCTCTGTTAGCTACAGTATGATATTGGTAAGAAGAACGGTACAAGTTGGTAGTTAGTTACTAAAGTTACTAAAACAATTTTATTATGTTCATACATCAAGCCATGTTATCTGCAGCTGTCACTTCTGGTAGATATTATCAATACCTATAGAATAACATGAGAAATTAAAGTAAAATGTTCTCAAGCTTGGCCGAAAAGAAGCAAGTTTGAATTTTCTCCACTTTTCTTCCAACCAAAATCAGGGTATAAACAAGCTGTAGGCGCTAGAGAGAAGCTGATATATTTTGTCTAAAGTTGATATTTATATAATTATAATATATATTATAAACTCTATATATATAACACATTTAATATTTAGTATCTGATAAAATACAGCAAATAACAAATCCACAAAGTTTATTTGCGTTCATAAACTACTAAAGCTACATTCTAATTTGAAATAAGACATTAAAAATGCTATATTGAATATTTTATTTGAAGTTAATAGTAGTCTATTCGTATTTAGTACTTAACTGTTAGCAACAAACAAAAACCCACCACCAATGGTTGTGCGATACAAGGCGTTCAGCTCGCAACTAAATCGTTGAAGAGGCGGTCGGGGTATGAGTCTCAATTGTGGTTTTCACATCATTTTTCCTGTAGTTTTCTCATACTCCTTCTCTGCTAATGCAGATTAGTTTCCTCGTCTCATAAAACTAGTCGTTAATAAATCTGGTGTTAAACGCAACATTAACAAAATGTATGATATGATAAAATTTGTTAAGGGTTTAAATATCTTGTTTACACAATTTTAGAATAATAATTTTTGCAAAAAAAAAAGGATACCAGCAAATGCAGCATACAATTTAAATACAAATGGTAATGATAATTAAATTTACTTGTCCAGACATAATATAATGTAAATGTGCAGCTAATACAGTTTACAAATGAATAGATAAAATATGACATATATGTTTCAAGTTTACCAACCGTACAAAGAGAAATGGTTATCAACTTTATAAAACAAGGTCGCGGATCTAATTTTGTGAGGAATTACATACTTGAGGGAAAATAGCTTTTATAAAAGTATAAAATGTTGATAAATAAATCTGATACACGATTGTTAATATACACATCTATTAATAAAATAAGGATTTGTCTGTTATGAGCATTGCGCGATATGTATCGCACGAAGAGGACTGAAATTTGAAATATTAACAGCTCCTGTGCACAAACATGTGCACCCCAAAGCTGATATTTTAAAATTTTGATTAGATTTTTTTAGATAAATAAAATAAAGTGATTTTTTTCTGTATGTTTAAGAAAAGAAAAGCGTTGCCCATGGTAGCCACGCTAGGCAGATAAAAGTTCGGATATTTGAAACTGTAATGGCTTTTTTTTGCTGATATTTTTGTCATACAACAACGTGGTTACGCGGTTCTCACCACACCATAGGATCATTAAACTGCATACTTTTGACTTCCCCAGTTAGCTACATCCTCAGATGTGTTGTGCAGTTAATAAAGGAGGTATTTGAAGCTCATTTTCCGTCTTAGTCGCCCATATAACAACCAAAATATAAATACTATGCACGTTTGAACTAAAGATTTACTCCCCAGAGTATTCTTGTAATCTATCACACACGTAGCAGAAATTGTCATGGGGATTATGATCACTTCCTTTGATTCGGCATTAAACAATACAATGGGAGGAAAATCAGAACATAAAAATACTCTACAATAAACTTAGATGAACCGCTCCCGCTATCCCCTCTCTAACTGCAAGACTATTGTGTGAGCATATACGCAGTACAACAATACTCTCGAGACACTGAAAATGTGGGAAACAAAATTGATATGAATTTGATCACTGTCATGTTTTGTTATAAGTCACTTATTATGTTACCCACCTCGGTGGCGTAGTTGGCTTAACGCGCTAGTTTAGTGTTGAGCCAGACTGCCGAGGACGGGGAGATCGAGGTTCGAATCTCGGTCGGGTGAACTGGGGGTGATTTTTCCTAAATGTATTTCCACTCTCCCTCCACGCAAATGCGGGTTCAATTCCTCTAAATTAACCTTCCCAATTCCTAATCCATTAGCGTAATTAGTACTTAAGCGTATAACCCGAAAGGGTAGTAAGACGCGGCGCTAAGGAAAAAAAAGTATTATATTTGATGTAACAACTATAGTGTAGGTCGGTGTGGCTCAAGTGGCAGCCCGCGCTCACTGAAACTGTGTGGCCCTACAGTGTCACGGAAGAAAATTAAGGGAAATACCGGGTGACAGCTGTGAAATAGCTAATGATTCAAATACAAATATTTATTATTTTAAAAAGGTTATTAATACATTTTATTAAACTTTGGCCTATTTTATTAGTAAAATATACTATTTTGTGAAACCATATTTCATAGTACATTTTTTGGAGTCAAATTTGAAAGATTCTACCAAACAAAAATTTACAATTTATATTTAAAATAATTGTTTATTAAGTGTTGTTTGTAGGGCTAAATTAAGTCGATGAGATTAACCAAATATATATTAGGCCCGCGCTGCAAGCTGATGAATCAGATTTGGCCTTGGAATTCTAGAAAATAACATGGTTAGTGTGATTTTGGTAGGAAGAACAGTAGAAGTTAGTTACTAAAGTTACTAAAACAATTTTAATATATTCATACATAAATTTAAGTTATCTTCGCTGTCATTTTTGATGGATATTATCAATACCTATAGAATAACATAAATAATAGAGTAAAATGGTATCAATGTTGGCCGCAAATATAATATAAATTTTAGCACCGCGTCTTACTACCCGTTCGGGTTATACGCTTAAGTACTAATTACACTAATGGATTAGGAATTGGGAGGGTTGAACTTAGAGGAAGTGAACCCGCATTTGCATGGAGGGAGAGTGGAAAACCATTTAGAAAAAACCACCCCTAGTTCACCCGACCGAGATTCGAACCTCGATCTCCCCGTCACAACACGACTAGCGAGCCAACTACGCCACCGAGGCGGGTTTGGCCGCAAAGTAAATGTTTCATTTTCTCTACTGTTCTTCCAACCAAAATCAGGGTATACTTGTAGGGAAGCTAGGGTTGGTTGTCGACGGCCAAAGTCCTGCTCGGATAAGCGAGAAGTGTAAACTGTGGTAATGAAGGAGGCTTTCATCCAGCCCTTCATAGAGTAGTGTCTCCGCACGTAACTCTAATACCCCATATCTGGTTTACAATTTTAACTCCCCACAATAATTTTTTGTAAATGTTTTGTCCCCATGTGACCTTGGGAAAAACTACCCTCAGTACACCTGACCCGAGATTTGAACCTCAATCTCCCCATCAAAGGCAGTCTAGTCTACTGTGAGAGTGGCACCTTAGACCATGCGGCCACCGAAACGTGTGATATTCGTTATTGATTGAAAACCAGCAGTTTTATTCCTCAGACGGGCGACTTGTTGGTGATTTGTATCCAACAGAGGGCGAGGGGGGGGAACCGGGGCGAGAAAGTAACGAAGTTTGGGTGTGGGCCAGCCCGGACGGCGCCTCTCATCTTCCTCGTGCTATTGATTCCAGACAACTTGACGCTCTCGTCCCAAGGACCAGTTCTACTTGACATATCCAGCAAATGAGAGAAACTTTACGCTATAAATTGGCACATGCGTCGATATGCTGAAGGCAAACAAGCTTACAGAGGGCCAGGCCTAGGGACGCTGGAATAAAACACTCCATATATGGATTTGTGATCGTCAATATCGAGCATCGATAAATATTTCCATCATTGATTGAGTAGCTTGCGTATAGAGTTTTGGTAGAAAGAATCTTAGTTAAATACAAATATATTTCTATGTCAACACTGATAGTATTTGTATTATTTTATAGATACCTATAATATCCATCAAAAGTAACAGCTGCTTATCACATCGAAGTATGTCCCGCGCCCAGGCACATTCCTCACTCATATTTTAAGGCAGAGTTTTTGATGGACGTGCAAAAATCCAGGTCCAAGTGTAATTTTTAAATTTAAAGAATATGATATTTAGAAGCTGCTATAACCGTAGTTAACAAATCAAAGAGCTTGGCTATTTAATCCATCATGATATGCGTATTCGTACAATTGTCAGGTCACTGTACATTTGGCAGCATAAGCCCTCTCGAGTCAAACGGTGGCTGCGTTATCTGATAGCTCGTGATCTTAATTGCTTGCTCATATATAGCTGACGATTTCCGCACGTCTATCACAGACTCTGCCTTGAAATATGACTGAAGAATGACCCATGGCACGGAACGGCTACTGTATAGCTCAAATTGTTGTACTAAGCCAAAGATCCGAGGTTCGATTCCCGTGTTCAGGTGCAATTTTTTTATTTAATGGATATGATATTTAGATTCGGCTATATTTGTAACAATCATTTATAATAACTTGGCTATTTAATCCATTATATATAATTATGTAAAGTTATCAAGGTTGTTTAGATAGTTTTTAAAGTTATATAAATCGTAAAAATGAGCCTGCAAGCCACAAAATGGCAATGACGGTAAGCTGGTAGAATTTCGGGTAGAGCGGAAATGTATCTGGCTTGAAGAGTTACCTATAACAACTTGAATGATTTAGGAAGAATATATCATAATGTAAATCCAAATAAATCTATGGTAAAAATATTGTTCAGCTTGTTTTTTAATCAACTCTAATAATAAAGTGTTCTTGTGCCTATTAATTTATAAGAAAATATAACCCCAGTATCAGGGACAAAATATACTCTTCAAAAGGAAATTTCAACTAAAGTAGCACCGCCTCGGTGGCGTAGTTGGCTAACGCATAGCTTCATGTTGAGCTAGACTGCCGGGGACGGGGAGATCGAGGTTCAAATATCGGTTGGGTGAATTGATTTTTTTCCCCTAAATGGTTTTCCACTTTCCCTCCACACAAATGCGGGTTCACTTCCTTTAAATTAAACCTTCCCGAATCCTAGCCCATTAGCGTAATTAGTAATTAAGCGTATAACCCGAAGGGGTAGTAAGACGCGGTGCTAAATATTAATAATAAAGTAAAGTCGCGACGCCCAATATGACTTGACGTATGTTACATGAAAGTAGATCTAATAACTTTTCTATCCGTTATAAGGTTCCCTCTTTGAAAATTGGACAGTAAACAGATAACACGCCACGATTGTTTGGCATTTTTATAGATATAATAACATGCATCCTCACACTACCATTTTTTTTATAATAATGCAGCCCTGACGCTTAAAAACCCCAAAAATAATCTTCAAATAACTTAAAAATTTCTGTTGTGGTCATGAAACAAAAGACTGCATTTGGAAGGCAAGATATAGTTTCCTTCTTCACCGTAATCAATGAACTTGCATATTACGTAGTTGAAAACAAGAATATTTTATATTTTCATATTTCTTTTTATAATATTCAGCTCAAAATGTAGGGTTGTTTGTGATAAAGAGCAGTGTTAGTATATTTCAAGTTGATTTTGTGGTTAACCCTAATTTGAAATTCCAAATCACTATTTAAATATTACGAGATAGCTAAACGCCTGCAATGATTTTAAATTTTTTATAGCCTTAGTTATTTTAGTAGCGTATTCTGAGAGAATTAATAGGTATGTTCTACTCGAAAAGTTGCAGGAGAGATTTGAAGTTCGAGGACCCTCAACCGCCGGTGGCTAAGGAGGTCCGCAGGTTATCCCCTGGGAAACATTTGGATATGGGTCCCTCTAGAACAGTGACTCTCAAATCATTATGGACCCCCCCCCCCCTTTTTCTCTCATGCTAACTTGATAAATCTCACGCACCCCCAAAACTACACCAAAATGTTAAAGTGTCAATAGTTACCAATGACCCCAACCTAAATGGATTATCAAAACATATACTCAAGACTATCACAATAACTACAGTAGCCCCATGGCTTATTTGGTGCTGACTGACAGTTCACAGCTGACTTCTGACAGTCAACATTCAGGTATATACCTAAATTTTGACTGTCAGAAGTGACAGCTGCTAAACACATGTTTTTTGCAGATCATATGGTTTGGCGTAGGGATACATAATTTGGTCTGGTAGCTTTTCAAAGCCGTCAGCTGTCAGTCAGCACCAAAGAAGCCATGGGGCTACTGTACATAAACATATTCAGATATTTAAGCAAAGAGAGTGGGGCTAGGGTCTGCATGAGCACAATCCTGATTGTGTAAGAGAAAGAGACCCGACGATCATGCGGTCAAGATCGTCCATTCAGGTTTTCCGGGGACTGAGAGCCCGGGGATCGAATCTCAGCCAGTGGTACTGAGGAGTTTTTTCTTAAACGCTTTCCCGCTCTCTCTCCACAAAAATAAGGTTAAATTTCCTCTAAATGCTCGGAGCAAAGTGTGAAATAATTGGAGTGAAATTAAGTGTCACATGGGTCTAGTGTCAGTCAGACCTTGGAGGGAGGGAATCCGGTGTTTTGTTCAATTAACGTGTAATTGAAACTCGTTTCTAAATCCTAACACACATTACGACAATGATGGCCTGAAAAAAAACTTGAAAAAATCTATTTAAAAATTGCTGTGGTTTTTACTCAAAAGTTCTCAATACAATAGATTTCAGTCTTTCAGATACACATTTGGACCACATTTAAATACTCGTATAAATAAAGTTGAGACATTCTGTATGCATGTTTTACTTATTTTAATTAGTACGTTATAATAATGATATATAATAATAATAATAATAATAATAATAATAATATAATAATAATAATAATAATAATAAAATCTTGCACGTCTGGGCTACATCACTCATAGCCCAGTTTGTAGAAAATTAGCCAGTAATAATGTATCGTTGTCCAGGGGTCGCCCAAATGTATGTACTATTATTATTACTATTAGCACCGCGTCTTACCACCCGTTCGGGTTATACGCACTTACGCTAATGTGTAATGGTAGGGTGATTGTGAGATGAAATGGAGGACCTACAGTTTAACGTGGAATCCGAACCACGGTGGAGGCCTGGCATTCCTCACATTCACAAGTTGTGATTAATACACATCTTGTCAGAGGTGAAGGAAGGGTTTGGCAATCAGATAAATCTGTGCCGGGACCGAGAATTGAGCCTCGGACCCACAGCACAGAAGTCCGACACCTTACCCCTAGACCACCAGGTCACTCAAATATATGTACTAATCGTACATCCCTTCCAAAGAGGTTCTTTTCATGTCCCGATGAGATGGTGGTGATAGTGAGTAGCCTACTAGGGTATAGAATCAATGGAAACTTTACACCTAATTAACAAATCTCTGGTGACCGTTGGGATAATTCCCCTTTCGGGAAAAATACCCTAGATACAAGCCGCGAATCAAACCCGGGATCCCTGAGCTCGTAGCCAGGTGAACTAACCACTATACCACAGGTCCGGTTATTGGTACGTTAAACAAAAAGTTATTAAGTACTTCACTTAAGGGGTAGTTAGAATAAATAAAACAGAATTCTCAAGGAATGGATGTAAAAATAAACTCAAAGCGAAAATCGCATGTGGTAAACCATCCCCATGGCACTCGGCCGGACGCTTTCAGCGACCTTACGTTTGAGCGAGCCTAGCGGCCTAGACCCCACGGTCCCAACCTGTCTCAAACCATGGGCTAGTGATTCACTTGTCTCAATCTACAGCTATCAGGCGACTCTCGCATGCTTGCCCCGGCCCATCCAGTCTTTCTTGTGCCCTTCAAGACGTTCATGGAGCTGGAGCCTTGCCCTAGAAGGGCTGATGTTATTCTTAGGTTGCTATTATCAGTTGACTCTCGCATGCTTGCCCCGGCCCATCCAGTCTTTCTTGTGCCCTTCAAGACGTTCATGGAGCTGGAGCCTTGCCCGAGAAGGTTGATGTTATTCTTAGGTTGCTATTATCAGGCGACTCAAGTGTGTTCAGTTCAATTCAACTCCTTCACCAGGTATCCACCGAATCGTGCTGGTTTTCCAGAAATATAATCTATTAATGACTTACCCGCTTCGGTGGCCACATGGGCCAAGGCGTCACTTTCCTGTTAAGCTAGACTGCCGATGACAGGGAGATAGAGGTCCAAACCCAAGTCGGGTATACTGAACAGGTCAAAAGACGCGGTGCTAAATAATAATAGCTCATGTGCTTGCTGAACTTCCCGTCTTATATTAAAAGTGACAGTGGATATCAAGCACATTGGAAGCAAGAACTATTCTAAGGGCAAGTTTCATAGATTTAGTGAGCCTCAAGTCCGGTGCTATACTAAATACAAGACGTCACCTACCTGAAATTGAATGGAATGGGCCAGTTTCATATGCGAAACTGGCCCATTCTATTTTGGTCTAGGTAGGTGTCGTCCTGTATTTAGTATCGACTCGCACTTTAGGCGTACTAAATCTGACTATGAAACTGGCCCTAAGAGGAGAATCTTACAAAATATTCACTCCTAGCACCAAGAGTAAAAAAAATCCGGATGGTTACAAAATTATTTTAGCCCTTCCTCCCCCTCTTCCCCCAGTATAGAACCAGGACCCTCAACTCTGCTGTCAACCTTCCTGGCCACTGAGTCACGCGACGCGAACAGACAAGTCTCCCAACCAGATGCCACGCAGACCCCGAGAAAGATGAAACAATTTTAAGTCATTTCGAGCGGACAACGTTGATTGGTTAAGAACTCAAAGCCATACAAACTGACTAGGTTTCTTCTCTGTTCTTGATTTTCGTCGAATGTAGATTTAGTTTTCTCAACGTTTCAATCCTGCCACGCAGTTAACAGAATGACCAGTGAGGTGCATTTTATCGGGCCCACTTACACACCCACTAAATTATCGTAGGAAACTGCACCAAAGCTAACAGTGGCAGTAAAACCCAGCCCACACACCAAGTGACAGCTAGCGATGTGATTCAGTTCTCGTTTAAACTATTGGATTTTATTGAAAGAATGCCAGTTTTTAGCGTATTATCCAAAAACAATGCTGCCAAATACCCTTTTGACACTACGGATCAATAATGGTCGTCCTAATGTCACAGTTAAGTGACACAATTCTGTATTTTTCTGCATCTGGCAGAGATTACTCCTTGAATAATTCTCGTTACCCTCCAATTTTTCTAGTTCAAAAAAAAAATCCTTTCAAACCGTGAATGTAAGCTTGGAAATTAAATTAGTTTGAACCATTTGTTAACCATGAACAAGTATGCAAAACATATAAATAACTATTTAGTACCTTTCACATATAATTTATTCTGCTATATTAGATAAATGACACATCATGGGTAAAGGTATAGCCATCTATAGTAGAAGGCCGCGGCCAGTGAAAAGTGGCAACGCCGCATACTGGGGCTGGACACTTGATTTGACTCAGGGCTATGCTCAAGCGCGCCAAATCATTCAGCCGTCAAGGTGTTTTTGCGATGTTTGCGATAATTAGCTCTAAACATGGTTAATACATGTATCGTGCCTAGTTGCGGGGCTAATTATAAAACTTCATACGCGAAAGAGATATTCAAATTTTTCAGTTGCCTACAGATCCCGTACGCGGAAATGAGTGGATTAGCGTTTTTCCACGTTCGTGTACATATGTGATAAAATAAATAATTAACTATACCAGTTGAGTATATAGAAGTTACTTATATACTGACAAGAAAATTCCAGACAGATAATCTCGAATCCAGGTTTGGTCAGTATCGACAGATAGCTGGATTAAACTGTAATATTACATTTACTCAAGTAATAGAAGCAGAAAAGAAAAGAAAATAAGAGTTAAGAGTGTTTTGGGGTTGCATTCTTTTGGTTGAAGAATATCTTGACTCTGTTACAAAAACAGTCAGAATAGACAATAAGTTATTTTCAGTTCTAGAACAATATTATTTAGAAAATATTAAGTTTGATGACTCTGGAGTTATATATAACTATATACGGCCATGTTAGTTTTACTCTATCCAACAAAACCAATTGTGATGAATTATTGCTAAACAACAAAAGGAAATGTTATGAAAAGTATTTCCAAAGCATTAATAGGTGGGTTATTTGTTCCATAATATTCTATTTTGGCAGTTTGTAAACATGTGGTAGGATTTATGCAAACCCTTTTAACAGAAAAATTTGAGAAATTGTCTATAGCTCTATAGTTGCTAAAAATCAGAAACTAATAATTAGTGACTTAAGCATAAAGGCAATTAAAACTGACCCATTTATTAATTTACTGTTTGAAGTACTGTCACTGTGGATCAGATCAGATAAATACAGCATTAAATATATCTGTTGTATCCAATATTCTTTTAAGTAATTATTGTAAAAATAAGAAATTACTCTTTAGTTAGGTGCTCAAATAAAAGAAAAATGTTATTATTTTCATAATATTCTTGAATGTTAGAAAAAATTATTCTGATTGTGTTTCTTCACAACATATATTTTTATTCTCTAACATGTATAATTAGTTAGCTTTATAATGCTTACAATAATATTAACAGCCTAGGCCTGGATCAACATCATAGTAGATTGGTTTGTGTTAAAACTATAGTCATTACCTGGAGATTTTTTCTAGTATTGTTTGTAAATAATTATAATTCTGTAAAATTTAAATTTGTAACTAACTTCTTGTTTAGGTTTATAAGTTGTAAGATTTAAAACCAATAAGTTATATTAATTTATACTTTGACGAGTCACCTGGTTTACCAGCCAATGGCGGAAATATTGTATATGTTATGTGACAAAGAAAATAATTATTGTCATTATGTTCACATTATGAAATCGTGGTCTAATATTCCAGTTAAAAGTGATGTTTAGTTTAATCTAAATGTTAAATACAATTTTTCTAGTTAACGCAATGTGTGCGTTATTATCAAGCCCCTTTAATAATATTTTGAAGTGCCAACAATTATAGAAAAATCAGTAAAATTACGAGAGTTTTATAATCATATAGATGAGCGAGCAATTTGGCAAGTAACATATAGCTGAGCGAGCAATTTGGCAAGAAACATATAGCTGAGCGAGCAATGTGGCAAGAAACATATAGCTGAGCGAGCAATTTGGCAAGTAACATATAGCTGAGCGAGCAATTTGGCAAGTAACATATAGCTGAGTGAGCAATTTGGCAAGTAACATATAGCTGAGCGAGCAATGTGGCAAGTAACCCCAGTGAGAAGAGGTATTGCGGCGTTGCCACATACACAGCCGCGGCCTTCTACTAGAGATGGCTATGGTAAAGGGCTCGAATGAAGCGGCAACATCCTCAGTGTTAGGATAGTGGTATAAAGTAGGCAGTAAATTTATTTCGGTCAAGTAGTGCATGCATCCAAGAGTACTTGTTGCAATTCCCTCTACCCACACATTCTGGACGACTCACACACACACACACACACACACACACACACACACACACACACACTCACTCACACATACACTCACGCATGCTAAATGTGACATTTAGATCATGCGTCACACTCTTGAATCAACGTGGGCCGCTTCTGCTTCGGCCTTTAAGCTCCTCCACGAAAAATGAAGTACCCACTAATATAGTTCCGCCGACCGTATAAATCGTACCAAATCGGGAGATTCGTCTCAGACTCAATCAGTGGTTATAAACGTCTTGTTTCAGAAGCGCAATGTATACCTAAGTGGCAAGAAATTTAGCATGAAAAGGGTCGTACCTAGAGGATAGCGCGCTACTCTCGTGGTAGAATAGACTGCCTATGACGGGGAGCTCACGGTTCTAATCTTGGTTGAATGTCTTGAAGGGTTTTTTCCAAAACGGTTTACCCCTCTCTCTCCACACAAATGCAGGTACATATAATCTAAATATAATCTTTCTCGTCACTGAAATCTTTAGCGTAGTTAGTATATAAGCGTATAGCCCGAACCGGTAGTAAGACGCGGTGCTATGTTTAGAGTACGGCTTTGCTATTGAAAATGTTTAACATTTAATAAACCTCGAAGTAAATGTTTTTAAAAAAAATTAAAATTGGTTTGGTATGACTAAAGAAATTGCTGTCCAAAAAAATTGTCATTTTATGAAATTGCGGTTTTCCCTTTGAATATATTTGAAGCTTGAAATTTTTGGACACGTCCTTGGTGTACAAACGTTCCTTTCAAAAAAAGGTATTAAAATCTGTTGGGTAGAGGTCCGGGAACCAATGTAGAACAGAATCGCTTCACTATTCAAATAATATAGAATTTATTATTGTTTGTGATGCATTATAAAAGTCCAGTGTTTCAAGAGAGACTGCATTGTTAATATGTTGTGAAGTTAATATATTATTTAGAGATTTGTTTTATCTGTTTCTCATTTTATTTTTATTTTCTCGCTATCTTACAGGTAGAGAAAGTATTGTGATCGTCAAAAAATCTATGATGAATTTCGACGTTTCATGACCCCAAATCCGAAAAAGTAGTTTCTGAATTTCCGTCTGCTCCTCTGTCTGTACCTCAGACTAGAGCCTAAACTATTTTACCTATCGGGCTAAAACTTGGTATTTGGGGTTTTTATAGGGTTACCCCGAGGTTTTTTTGGAATTGGATATCTAACCCTAAAATTAAGGGTAGTTTACTGAAAAGGGTGAAAAGAGAAAAAATCAATTTTATCAAAATCAACTGGAACAATTTTAATTGAATTTCATTTCTAAGCATTGATCAATATTATAAACCAAATGGCTACTCTCATTTTTTTCGCCAAAATGACTTTAAGGGCTCCGGTCTGATGCGTAAATTCTCTTTTTTTTTGTCACATCTCTGAAACTATTTGAGATATGAAATTACTTATCATGCAAATATGTAGGTCTATTTATAGTACAAATATTTTATTTGAAACATATGTTTATAAAACCAATAATTTTCAAGCTAAACGCAAACATATATATATTTTTTTAATTTTCAAACACTAAGGTCAAGTATTGCGACCGTAAAAAAAAAATCCAACCCGATATGTTGATGGATGTCGAAGTTTAATGACCCCAACCCTAAAAAGTGGTTTTTGCAATGCCGTCAGTCTGTGTGTGTTGTTTAAGCCTACAATTAAGAGTAGTTTAGTAAAGGGCGAAAAGAGAAAAACATCCATTTTATCAAAATCGGCTCTAACGATTTTGATTAAATTAGAAATAAGGCGTTGATTAAGATTATTTAAAAAATGGCTATTTTCATTTTCCTATGAAAATTACTTTAAATTACTTTTAGGGTACTTTACAGAAGAAATTTCCTTATCTCCGCCATATTTGTAATACTAAATAATCATTGCAAAGCTGTAGTACTATTAAAAATAAAAAAACTTTTATTTGAAATATATCTTTATAAAACCAATATTTTCGGAGATATTGGCAAATATATTATTACAATTTTGTGAGCTTTAGTTGTAAAGAGATACTACTTAAGTTTTATTGCAATTATTATCTAATTCCATAGAGTAATTAAATATTAGTAAGTCTCTCAAAACGATTTTTTTAACCTCTTAGGGGAAATGTTTGTACAGCAATGATCTATCTCTATCATTTTAACTCACGTATAACCCGAACGGATAGTAAGAAGCGGTGTTAAATAATAAAAAATGTAGACTCCATAGTCTATATTTACATTTTTTATTGGTCTACATTTATATTTGAGGAATTTAATAAAAATGCGATAACCATAAGATGTGCAACCCCTAATAAAATGATGAAAATTTTAACCAGAAGTCGAAATTTTAATACGAAGTATTGACCCTTAGGGACTCAATATTGATTTTTTTTTCCAAATATACTAGTGAGGACTTTAATTCTTTAAAAATAAAATCATAACATTTAAATCTGGGAGTCAAAAAATGTTTAAAGTAAGTATGACGCAATTTTTGCTCGGGATTGCTAGTATATATTATTTCGTTTCACATATATTACGAGTTTTGAGTAATTCTCAATTTTAACACTGGATAGAAGTCCGATCGGAGTTCGTTCTATTATTTTTGTCTTTGTATGGGCTCTGGGTAGTCCAATTTTCATTAAAGTATTCCAAAATTCTAGTTTATATACTCAATAAAAATGTTATATTTTCATTTGATTGTTTGTTCCAAGTTAACCGTGTTCGATTTAAAATTTTAGAGCCTTTTCAGCTCCGGATGTAAAAATAAATATAATATAATATTGGGTAAACACATAGTATTGAAACCTGCAGACAATAGGCTTATATTCAGATCAACACATTCTCTGACATCTCAAAATGTTAACATATTTAAGGTAGGTCTAGTAATTATATGTGTTTGTACTTTGTACGTATGTATAAGACAAAGATAATGAGTGACCCATTGTCAGTGCTGGTTGTTTTATTTGTAGGTAAAACACATTTTTTTTAAGATGGCTATATTCAAGACTGGTGGTATAAGTTTTGTTGAAAAGAGTGTACAAATTGGTTGCCTTCAACGTAGGTTGTTGCAGGGGGCGAACAATTAGACTTCCTACATTTGGGTAAGCAGCAGAGCGTCCCTTGTCCTATTGTCGGGTTTGACGTGATAGAAGTCACATTTCGAATTCTAGCAGGATGTAATGAGAGTGATTTTTTTCAATACATTTCCACTCGCCCTCCACACAATGACGGTAAACTTTCTCTAAACTTCTACCTTTCTTATCCCTACGTCATTAGTGAATAAATATTTTAATAGCCTAAATAGGTACTAAGAATCAGTGCACTCGCTATATGTATAAATAGCTACTTTCAATTCAGGTATATGTTGAATAAGTGGATGGCCAAATAAATGGCTAATACTTTCTAGTCATTTTAATGTTCCATGGGACATGCAAATGTCAAGTATATGATGCAGGAGAGAGGACGATTCAGCCCGCCCTGCTTCATGAAGGTAACAAGGTAGCCAATTGCCGGCCACCATTATCATGTACGTGAATTGAGAAAAGCCAATAGCCCACACTCTGTATTATGTACCTGACCTGAGTGTAGCCAATTGTATGCCCCCTGCATCAGGTACCAGACTTGAAGGTAATTTAACTGTCTGCTTCTTGTAGTTTTTGAGACTAAAATAAAATATGGTAGCCACTTTTTTTTTTTAAGCGCTTCTTATGAATATAGCAAATAAAAATATGAAAAGTCTTTAGTAATTTTCTGACCACGAAGCTCACTTTGGACTACAGCTAAATTTGTTTACTCTACCGGGTACATGAGTCAACACTCGTGGAATTCGTCATGACATTTGTCTGATGAGTGTCACACACTAGACAAGCAAACAGTGAGACGCACGCATCACCACACGGCGCGTTACTCAATGAACTCAACATTCCCTGTGATAATGTGATGGGCCGAGGCGTGGGGAGGAGTTGAATGACCTCCCTGGATTCCAGACCAATCATATGCCACCCAACCCCTCCCTCGCCAAACTCCACGTGGACGCTTCCTTCCAGTCAAACAAAACTTACTACTGCAGCGAGGAAGAATAGTAAACATTTTGATTGAGGCCGAGGAGAGGTTTACATTGGTACGTTTGTTTGTTTTCCTCTTGGTAAGTAGTAGTTCGGTTGAAAAAGAATACGCAAGAATAGTGCGGCCACGTGTAGACTATGTTTTTTTTAGCACCGCGTTTTACTATCCGTTCGGGTTATACGCTTTCGTACTAATTACGCTAATGGGTTAAGAATTGAGAAGGTTGAATTTATAGGAAGTGAGCCCGCATTTGAGTGGAGGGAGGGTAAAAATCCATTTATGAAAAACCAGCCCCGGTTCACTCGACCGATATTCGAACGTCGATCTCCCCGTCCTCGGCAGTCTAGCTCAACACGACAACAAGCGCGTTAGCCAACTACGCCACCGAGGCGGGTCCACGTGGTATATAAAAGGTATAATCTTATTTAGATTGGAAGAAACATTTTTAGATTCTTTTTATACTAAAAATAATTTACTAACGTTACAAACAAGTTACTAAAAGAATTTTAAATTTTCATGTTTTTACATAAAGTCATGTGATCTACGGCTGTACCTTTTCAAAAATATTTCGAAGCCATAGGCTTGTGCAGCACAGTTCAATAAGGTGTGCATAATCGAAGCCCGCTTTATACAAAATGACCATAAATACTTTTTTATGTATGACAGTAGATTTTTTGGGAGGTTTGGAGGGGACAGGGCGATGTCCTACTATCCTACATAACAGGCGGTAGGTAGTAGGCTACACCCACAGGTACTGATTTTAATTCGAGTATTCCCGAAAGTACTTTTTATTTAAGTTAAAAAAATATATTTCTATATGAACTGAGTGGTGAGCTGCGACAACTCAAGTAAGAAATTAAAGAAGTCCAAGTGCCATAGCCTAGTGCAAAGCTAACTTTCAACCCTTCCATAGTGCATTTATGTATATATATATATATATATATATATATATATATATATATAAAATGATGGTCTTACCCAACCAAACTTGACTTAACCTTTAATGTGTTGATGAATAATTGGTTCATGATGTCCAATTCAGATAATAATGTTAAAAATAATTATTATGATACAAACTTAGCTTTCAAACCCTCCATAATTTCTAAATACAGTTATGGCTCTTACTCAACCTAAATTAACCTAACCTTTCTACGTTTATTAATATTGTTCTTATTTAATTTTATAAGTGAAACTCCTCTTTTACCCGTGGGCTTCTATGCAACGCAGGGGGAGGGGGGAGTTTATTTTCGACCCCCTTCCTCCCCCAACCATCATAAAAGTGATACAACTAAGCTATTGCATTCAGGCTACTTATAATCCCTTAATTGAGGTGTCGTGGAGAAACTCGACCATTGCTATCGGACTAATTATCTCCGTGGAGGGACTCGACCATTGCTATCGGACTAATTATCTCCGTGGAGGAACTCGACCATTGCTATCGGACTAATTATCTCCGTGGAGGAACTCGACCATTGCTATCGGACTAATTATCTCCGTGGAGGGACTCGACCATTGCTATCGGACTAATTATCTCCGTGGAGGGACTCGACCATTGCTATCGGACTAATTATCTCCGTGGAGGAACTCGACCATTGCTATCGGACTAATTATTTCCGTGGAGGAACTCGACCATTGCTATCGGACTAATTATCTCCGTGGAGGGACTCGACCATTGCTATCGGACTAATTATCTCCGTGGAGGAACTCGACCATTGCTATCGGACTAATTATCTCCGTGGAGGAACTCGACCATTGCTATCGGACTAACTATATCCGTGGAGGAACTCGACCATTGCTATCGGACTAACTATATCCGTGGAGGAACTCGACCATTGCTATCAGACTAACTATCTCCGTGGAGAAACTCGACCATTGCTATCGGACTAATTATCTCCGTGGAGGAACTCGACCATTGCTATCGGACTAATTATATCCGTGGAGGAACTCGACCATTGCTATCGGACTAATTATCTCCGTGGAGGGACTCGACCATTGCTATCGGACTAATTATCTCCGTGGAGGGACTCGACCATTGCTATCGGACTAATTATCTCCGTGGAGGGACTCGACCATTGCTATCGGACTAATTATCTCCGTGGAGGGACTCGACCATTGCTATCGAACTAATTATCTCCGTGGAGGGACTCAACCATTGCTATCGGACTAATTATCTCCGTGGAGGGACTCGACCATTGCTATCGGACTAATTATCTCCGTGGAGGAACTTGACCATTGCTATCGGACTAATTATCTCCGTGGAGGAACTCGACCATTGCTATCGGACTAATTATCTCCGTGGAGGGACTCGACCATTGCTATCGGACTAACTATATCCGTGGAGGAACTCGACCATTACTATCGGACTAACTATATCCGTGGAGGAACTCGACCATTGCTATCAGACTAATTATCTCCGTGGAGAAACTCGACCATTGCTATCGGACTAATTATCTCCGTGGAGGAACTCGACCATTGCTATCGGACTAATTATCTCCGTGGAGGAACTCGACCATTGCTATCGGACTAATTATCTCCGTGGAGGAACTCGACCATTGCTATCGGACTAATTATCTCCGTGGAGGAACTCTACCATTGCTATCGGACTAATTATCTCCGTGGAGGAACTCGACATCCCCGTATTGTTCATTTCTATATTTATAAAATATAGATCTTATTAAATTTAAACGCTAATCTAAGTTAGTCATATAAATATGAATCAGGATTGAACATATGATAAAGTGCTAGTGTAAAAAAAAATCTGGAAAATTACAGTATAATTTTATTGAGAAGATACTTTTAGAAAACCAAAACATATTTTCTTGCCGTCAACAATGATATAATTTAAATATATTATTAGTTTTATATTCGGTGGCACCATGGTTTAAGACGTTACTTTCGCAATGTACTAGACCACCGAAGATAGGGAGATCGGGGTTAGATCCCGATCGGGTGTATTGAGGGTGGTTTTCCCTTAAAGAAAATCCACTCTCCCTCCACGCAAGTACGGGTAAACTACCTCTAGATTCAACCTTCCTAATCCCTACGAATTAGTGTAAATTAGTACATAGGCGTATAACCCGAACGGGTTAGCATAAAGAAGAGGTGCTAAATAATAATTAAAAAAACCAGTGTTAATTAATAAGTAATGATATTATATCTCTACAGTGATAGCTGCATATCACATTACTTGATATGTAGATATGGGGACATTGTTTAGGACAGTTTTTAACAGTCAAAAATGTGTTTTACCATCTAAATCAAACTGTAGCTATATCTTGTAGCTAGTGATGCCGTCTTAGCTTAGTCGGTAGCGCGTCTGTCTACTGAGCTAAGGGCTCCGGGTCTGATTCCCGGCATGGTTGAAAAGTGTATCATTGGTGAAATGTGGGGTTACCCTTTCACATTGATAAATTAATGGCCGAGGACTGGATGTTGTGCTTGTCCTAGTCTTAAGATAGATTACAAGACATACGACAGGCCTAGCAAGTCTGTAGTGGAAAATATATGGCATGAATAAAAAAAATTGACCTAGGCCACAGGATGGAAACAGTGATGGATGTAAATCAAAACTAGTGATGTGACTACCAAAAGGAACACGTTATTAAAACTTTTTTTTTTGTGTTTGAATTAGTTAGACCTAACTAGTGTTGTCCCCTTCCACCCTGCCACATTACCCTCGGTCATCAATAATCAGGCCTAGTGGTTTTATTTTAATTTGCCACCTCCACCTCCACCTCCACCTCCTTTCCACACGTGTCTGAAAGAGTTATTTTGGTAGTTTTGATGATTCACTGGAAAAAAGTTATCTAACCGACTTAAATGCGAGCGAAGTCACGGGCCAATATTAGTGACTTCATATAACACTTATTATAGGCTAAGAAACAAGACCCAGACACTCAACCGCCAGGTTAAAATGGTTGCGCTCCTTTTGGCAGCTTGAGTCCTTCAACACTAGGATCGCTGCGGTTAGTCCTATCATCACCCAGCAGTGACACTAGCGAAGCTCAGTGTTGAAGGAACTAAGCTGGCAAAACCCCGTAAGGTTGAGAGTCTGTTTCTTATGTAACGTTAACTTACAGTTAGTTACAATTGGATCCACCCCATTATAATGTTGATACGTAACTACGTAACTTTCAAGTACCACCCGCTCCAATAGTTCCGACGCAAATAGAATCCCTACAATAGTACTTTTCTCTGTTGTAGTCCCTGTAGGCTAATACGGCACAGTATATTTCGTACGATACAATCCTCTGTAAAGTACACTTAGAATTGTTCATGAACTTACCTATGAAATCTTCTATCACTAGCCGCCACCAAAGCTGACCTACACCGTGCAGCCAATGTCGAAGAATGGGCCGAGCTGACGAAGGTATACAGTCAACACGTGGTCAATCTCGGCGGTTCAGATTGAAACTGAGGCGTGGCAACATGGAGTACGATTGAAGATAACTATCCGACCGCCCACTGATGGCTGTCAGAAGAACTACCCCAAAAACATCGAATGATCACCGACTTGTTCTAAGATTCTGATGGAACAACTCTACAAGGGGCCTACGTGACCGATGGCAGCTAGACACTGCGTGCTTCAATTACCTCCCTCCTTTTTCCGTGCGACGAAACTCACTATATAACAGGCTGGAATTGTCTACCAAATATGACTATCTAAAACCCACGAACGAGGACGGATCGTTGTCATGGACCTTGACAATGATCGGATAAACATTTATATATTAATTGGAACGTAACTATGTCGTTTACATATCATAGACTCTACTCATATTCCACTTGTAATATTTTTGTGTTAGAATCATTTTATTTTTACTTAATATGTAACTTCTCTCTTTTTCATCTCAGTCGCTTAAATGTAACTTATGTGTCGCCACTTGGGCGTGGTAACCAGTTGGTTAGTTTGGTTTGAAATCCATCATTGGTAATTTTGTTTTGAGGAAATTAAATGTAATATGTTGAAATGCGTGGATTATTGTATTGTACTATTTCTCGCAACTGTAGAAGTAATATCATGCTTGTTATTTATTTAAACTGTCAAATTATTATAAATTTCAATCTTTAACGTTTTGGTTAAGTTCTCAATAGTCTCGGGGGAGTTTGGCTTGAGTCTGGTAGTCAAACTCTCGCGTTATGTTTTGTAAGTCTCGTCTTGTAAACTTGTAACTGTTTGAGGAGCCCATCAGGCACTAATATTTTATGTTTGTTTCATTTTTGGTTAAAAGTAATTAACTTCACTTTTGATGTTAATTGGCAACGTAATTTTGTGTCTCTTAAAGACTATCTTTAATAAACATAAACATGGGAGGTTTATATGCTGCGCTTCACATTTTTAACTTGATTTATTTTCAGCATTATTCAGAATGATATAATGAGACCACTGTACTTTGCTTTATCTATGTTTATAATGAATAAACCGTCTTATTGTGATATTTTAATACTGCTTATATTTTCCCTTATGTTAGATTCACCCTCTCTCTTTTATTTAATTTGGTCGTTAAGTAGAAGAACACGGAGACGGTGTAACACTTACTTGTCTGTGGCCTAGGTCTATGTAAGATTATATTTTGGGCGAGTCTGTATAGAAGTTAGATAATCCATAATCAGGAGCTCGGCTAGAGATATGGTTGGCGGATTATAATTATGTCTGTAAATTTATAAAACGAGGCACCCAAAAATACAAATAAAAAACTTATTCTTATGCTACACGTTTAAGGTGGGCTAAAGAGGATACGAGAAAAAACCGTATTTTTTGCAGAATTATGTCAAAACTTTTTTTTTTGCCAAAATAAGACAAATATTTCTCCAGTACAAACATATAATTTAATTTTCTTCACGTGGTGGCCTCAACATTTCTTGAAAATCTGTCAAAAGTATTCTGGAATTTAATGTCAACTTTTTGTCTATTATTAAAAAGTTTCTCATCAAATGCCGCTACGCTCATGATGGATATTCAGGAACTGTTGATATCAACATGTGAAGAAAATTAAACTCTATGTTTGTACTGGAGCAATATTTTATTTATTTTAACCAAATATTTTATTGCCGTATGAGAACCGCTGAACACTGGCCTTTTCTTGAGTCCCCTTCCATCTGGTTTTTTTTTTATCAAACTGTTTTTATACCGAGCGAGAAGTGAAGCACCGATTACTCCGGGGAAATTTATAAAACGCTCATTTCTCGTTGAGAAGTTGGTACTATGTTTATACAGTGCAACGGGGCCGTGTGGTTTTATTACGAGGCAAGAAAGGCGTCGAATAAAAATACAGACTGATATAGATAGGAAGGAATGTCTTTGACAGTTATAAGACTAAGTAAAACAATTTTCATATCACGTATAAGTCAAGTCATGTAAAAGTGAATATCACTTTTCATAAATAATATAAATACCAATGAAATAATCATATTGGTAATAAAGTTAATATGTTGTCAATGTTGACCGAAAAAAAAATTAGTATTTTCCAAACATTTCTTTCAACCAGAATTCTACTATAGAATATCCTGGGGAAACTCTAAGCTTTACGGTCTGTGTTTTTAAATATTATTTTGCCTATATTGAAATATTTTATATTGAGGATCTAATTAATTGTTAATATACATTTCTATTTAACTCACTGATTTTTGAAGAAGTGTACACATGGGAGGACTTGAGAATTGTGCTATTTCCAGGGCCCTCCCGCGCAAGGCCGTAGCCAGCCAATAATTGGGTGGGGAGGGTGGGAGCGGTTCATCCCACAAATGCCTGAAGCTAGAAAAAAAAAATTTAAAATAATAAACAGTTCTAGAAGCTATGTGAAGTGTGTTTTTATAGCAACATTACCCCTAACTGCCGAAGGCTAGGAAATCTAGCTATTAAACGCCTTTAGAAGCTATATGAAGGTTTTTTTATGGCAACATAACCCTAACTGCTAAGGGCTAGGAATTATTTAAAATATTAAACACCCTTAAAAGCTATCCAAAGTTTTTTTATGGCAACATAATCCCCTAACTGTAGAAGGATAGGAAAATTTCTAAATATTAAACACCTCTAGAAGCTCTCTGAAGTGCTTTTTTTGTAATACAGCCCCCTAATCTGTACTTGTATCTTAAGTTTGATATTGTTTGAACCATAAATAAAGCCAAATATATTTTGTTCATAAAATTTCGGGGGCGGGGGGTTGAACCCCCAAACGGCCTTGCTTCCGCGGCAAAGGTCTGGATGTCACTATTGTATAATGTGCTCAATTGGATTTTTTTTATTATATTCTTCTCGAATCTATTTGGAGTGGTCTTCCCAAAGATTTTCTTAAAAATGTTAATGCCCCAAAAATACATTTAGAACGGTCCTCGCCTGCTATATCTTTTTAATTAGACACCTTTAGAAGATACTTAGAGTTTGTTTTTTAATAATATCATATTCAAACATATAAGAGGGGAGTTAAATAAATCTAAGGGGGGGGGCAAATTCATTCCAAGAGGAAAAACTAATTTCATGGGCCAATGTCCTCCCCAACCTTCACCCCGCAACAACCACATCATTTAAAAAGTGCTCAATATAAATTTTCAAACTTGGAAGGAGGAGGGGCTACGTAAGTTTCTAGATGTTAAACAAATTGATAGCTCCATCCCCCCCCTCCTGGAATTCTGGCCTGGCTACAGCCGTGGTTGCAGATGTAGATAACCATGTTAATTACCTTAAAGCTTAACAGTGAGTGACAGGTTTGTTAAATCAAACGTATGTGTGTTTTGAGATGTTCAGTTTTAAAGGTGTTCCACATAATCCTAAAAGAAAACTTTATCCAGTGATTGCAACAGTTCAGGTAATGCACATAATTAAAGAAGGCCACTAATATCATACATAAGCAGTAGATTGATGAATCATTTGGCCTGGACATTACATCAAAGTGAATGTGTGCCAGTGATAGAATGTGGGAAGAGGTAGCGGGAAAGGAATGTGATATTTAATCCAGTTCAGACCAACAAACCAAAGGAGAAATCTAATAGTCAGAAGAGTTCCCTGATTCTGATCATAAAGGTTAGGGTTGGAATCCTAGTCTGGAGCAGAGAGGGTTGTAATTATCTCAGCGTGAGCTACCATCTTTTCTGAAACCAAATGCTGCTAAATATATATTTTAAATCTCCCCTCTTCATCCTTTGCTATTTTTTTTGGTGTAAGTCACAGACATCGCTAAAAAAGAAAAATTAGGCGCGTAGAAAGAAAGAAGACCACCGATTAAGTTCTGGCCCGGTCTTATTTTAGAAAATATATTTTATGTTCCACAGGAACTAGAGCAATCAGTGAAACCATAATATCTACATCCTTTCCAAAACCGATAACACTTAAATATGTCAAACAAAGCTCTAAATCTTCGTTGAGGATGAGCAGCCAGCGGCTTGTTTAATATAAAAAGCCTAGTTACATTTTTTCTAAAACTACACATTAAAGATTTATTTTTTCAATTGTTGGAACCTTATCTCGTTGATGGTAGCATTCATGGTCCCATATTTAATAAGAGTATAGCTACTATTAAACTACACAATGATACAAAGGCATGTCCCCGCTAGGGCTGTGGAAAAAGTATTGATAATTTACTAATATAGCCTTTAGATACCAACACTTATTTACTTTTACTCGTACGAGTACTTTCACCAGGGTATTGGATCGGTAGCTAAAGAAAAGAGTTATTTGTTTATAAAACTGTTAGCGATTATTCTATTTCGGTACCACAACACTAGCTCCTGCATTACAGCGTTGTTGTGATAGTCGTACGATACTTTCATAATGAGTTTCCAATACATTTGAAAGTAATGCTTGTATATGTAAACAATGTCGTATTTATTATAAATATTAACATAATTAGAGCTGATCACTATTTATTTTAATGGTTTGATTCCATTGATTTTCTATTAATATAGTTTAAATACAACTTTATATTTTTATTAAAAAGACAAACAAAGTGGTTTTAAGTAAAGTATTAAAAAAACTTTATTTTAATAGATTCAATTTTATGCTGTATACCAATATATTTATAGATAAAATAAATTATAAAATTATTAGTAATTGCACTCTGAAGAAGAAATGAGGGGGTTGGGGGGGAAAACACGATAACTTAACCCTCATTGATTCAGATGGGATATTTTCACAATTTAAACGTCTATAAAATCCCGAAATTTAGCTATAAAATAAGTAAAATAGCCATGGATATTAGTTATCTTCAAGGTCTTGACTGACTATAAAAAAACTTGTAGTTCAAGTGGTGTGCAACCAGAAATCACTGCTAACATATTTTGTCATCAAATGAGGGTTATCATGTTTTTTGCCTCGACCCCTTCAATTGCGAAAATGTATCCACATCCTGAATACATGTAATTAAAATATATTGCATAACCTATCTTACAACCATATACAACGTGGACGTTTAGAATCTCGCTACTACAAAGAAGACACAGTTTTCAAAATAAAGTCATGCTTCAACAATGTGTTCAAATCTATTGTAAAAATTAATAAATCTATGATCTAATACTAGACGTATAGCCCAGACAAACCGTGAGTTGCGGTGTAAAAAAAATCATCGTTTTGGCACATAGGAATAAGTTATCACGGTTGATACAATTTAAAAGTTTTTAAATTTCACGACTTTTCCAGGTTTACTAGACAGAAAATTATACTTTTACGCAATGTTTTAACTACAAAGAAATAAATAAAAATTAGGTTACATTAATCAATTTTATTAGATACTTGTACAAAGGGATTATTAAACACAAATGTGTGTTCCTCACAAAATCAAAGATAAAATTAGTAGTTCATACTCGATTATTGCCCTTCCAAATTATGTCCAGAAAATGTTAAATTGTTAGATACTTATTTAAAATTCTCATTACCTTTCCCTTCCACACAAAGTTCCCTAAATGTTTCAGATTTACCCCATTTTTCCAGATGAGTATCAACCCTATTGATATATTTTAATCTAAATCAACATAACATAGGTTACCACTTTATCTCAAATAAGAAATTAATTTCAAGGGCACCGCCTAAGTGGGAGAAATATTCTCACGCTACGGTATTTATTATGGAAATGACAGTTCTGAAGCTTTTAAAGCACTAAAACACTCCTCAATTAACTTACCATTTTCTTTTGTGACCTTTCAAAAACGATTTATTTGCTCGAAGAAAGTTAGTTATATTATGTTTCTAACAATGTACTTAAATATCATAATTGACATATTTCGCGTGAAATGCACTCGAAAATGAGTTAATTCGCCTTTTCATGCATTTTTTTGCTATAAAACACACAGCGTAAGGTTTTTTACTAAATAGGGACATGTTGATTTTGTTGATCTCCATTTTTGCTTGAACCCTATTTTTAAATAACAAATCACTTCCTAAATAATGGGGAATTTCTAGACGTAAGTAACACGTCTCGGCGTTCCAGTAGGCAGCCTTCTTAAAATGCACAGGTTCAATGAACGTAACAAACAAGTGTTTGGAAAACAATGAACCAATAAAGAAAGGCGGAAATATCCATCACAGCTCACCAAACAAATGAAGGAAGCGGTCAGTATAGTTTTGAATAAAAAGCAGCTATGAAATATGCGCAGTAATCGTTGCGTGAATACTTACGTCAAACGAAAGTGACTTTCTGGTGCGTTGGTTTGGACCTTGGTTTGCGGTATTATGCGACATCACATTTAGCTTAAACCAACACAGCTGTAGTCAAGGTCGTGGAAAGGAGAATCACATCTAGCTGAAACAAACAAATGAAGTCAAGATTGTGGCAAGCAGCGTTATTTGGTGACATCATATCTAGCTGAAACAAACAAATGAAGTCAATATTGTGGCAAGCAGCGTTATTTTGTGACATCATATCTAGCTGAAACAAACAAATGAAGTCAATATTGTGGCAAGCAGCGTTATTTGGTGACATCATGTCTAGCTGAAACAAACAAATGAAGTCAATATTGTGGCAAGCAGCGTTATTTGGTGACATCATATCTAGCTGAAACAAACAAATGAAGTCAATATTGTGGCAAGCAGCGTTGCTTGGTGACATCATATCTAGCTGAAACAAACAAATGAAGTCAATATTGTGGCAAGCAGCGTTATTTGGTGACATCATGTCTAGCTGAAACAAACAAATGAAGTCAATATTGTGGCAAGAAGCGTTATTTGGTGACATCATGTCTAGCTGAAACAAACAAATGAAGTCAATATTGTGGCAAGCAGCGTTATTTGGTGACATCATATCTAGCTGAAACAAACAAATGAAGTCAATATTGTGGCAAGCAGCGTTATTTGGTGACATCATATCTAGCTGAAACAAACAAATGAAGTCAATATTGTGGCAAGCAGCGTTATTTGGTGACATCATGTCTAGCTGAAACAAACAAATGAAGTCAATATTGTGGCAAGCAGCGTTATTTGGTGACATCATATCTAGCTGAAACAAACAAATGAAGTCAATATTGTGGCAAGCAGCGTTATTTGGTGACATCATATCTAGCTGAAACAAACAAATGAAGTCAATATTGTGGCAAGCAGCGTTATTTGGTGACATCATGTCTAGCTGAAACAAACAAATGAAGTCAAGATCATGGCAAGGAGCGTTACTTGGTGACATCATATCTAGCTGAAACAAACAAATGAAGTTAAGATTGTGGCAAGGAGCGTTACTTGGTGACATCATATCTAGCTGTAACAAACAAATGAAGTCAAGATTGTGGCAAGGAGCGTTACTTGGTGACATCATATCTAGCTGAAACAAACAAATGAAGTCAAGATTGTGGCAAGGAGCGTTACTTGGTGACATCATATCTAGCTGAAACAAACAAATGAAGTCAAGATTATGGCAAGGAGCGTTACTTGGTGACATCATGTCTAGCTGAAACAAACAAATGAAGTCAATATTGTGGCAAGGAGCGTTACTTGGTGACATCATATCTAGCTGAAACAAACAAATGAAGTCAAGATTATGGCAAGGAGCGTTACTTGGTGACATCATATCTAGCTGAAACAAACAAATGAAGTCAAGATTATGGCAAGGAGCGTTACTTGGTGACATCATATCTAGCTGAAACAAACAAATGAAGTCAAGATTATGGCAAGGAGCGTTACTTGGTGACATCATATCTAGCTGAAACAAACAAATTAAGTCAAGATCATAACAAGGAGCTCGGTATCACATTTAGATGGCAAACCTGCTAATGCAGGTATTAGGATTTTTATTCTTGATATGTGCCTATCACACTGCTTATGCTATAATTGAGTGCCTCTTCCCTTCCTGTTCTCCTACTCCCTAACCACTCACGAAGTTTAATCTCGGATAAGTGCCTGGGTATTAAGTTAATTACGTTCAAATAATGTCTAACAAAACATTCGAAAATTCTTATAAGTGTGAGTATTATCAATTTTCAAATACGTAAATAGTTATGAAACTCTCCATACGTACTATTTTAACCCGCATCGGTGGTTGCAATATCTAACGTCTAACGTGTCACCCATGCGTTTGACTGGATTACCATTGACGGGAAGATCGGTGGTTCGAATCCCGGCTGGGTGTACTAAGGGAGTTTTTTCCTTTTACTGTTACCAAAATGCTGGTACACTTCCCCTAAAATTTAACATACATCATCCCATTCCATTAGAATGTTGTATTATGTGCGTGTAACCCGAACGGATAGTTCACGCGGGGGAAATATGTATATATACACACATCGTGAATAAAAAATCAACGTGTTCGCATTTTTAGCTCGTAGAGTACTAAAGCGATAAAACAATATTCTCTTTTTAAGAAGAGCTCTCCATTACTGAGCTATGATACGATTTTGAGCGAAGGGTGCTTTACATTCGGCCTCGTGACATCTCGCCATGTAAACATAATACGATAGTCTAAAATATAACTTATTTCTGTGTTTGGATATTAAAAAATGACCAAAGTGTAAACAAACTGTTTTAATATAACTTGTACTAAATTTGAGATTAATTGAACATTGGTAAATTCAAAATAAATAATATACAAATTCAAATATTTAATAATGTATTGGGGGCGCACTCTATAATTGCAAAATAAAGCATACATGTATCCAAGTAGGGTCAATAATCTCTCCCACTGAACCAAAGAAAATATTCAAGTAAATCCTAACCCTCTAAGTTGGGCCAAGGCCAGGCTTTGCCCATTTAACTGCAACTTTACTTAAGTTATAAATTTAACTTGGACATCTTTAATTCAGTAGGCTATCATTCAGAGCTGTTCGTGACGGTTTGCGAAGTGTTCATCAGGTACAGCATTGCAGTTCAATAGCTTGGTAAGCTTTTATTCATACATCTATTTACTTTTTTTTTACCAACGAGTATGAATAAGCATTTTAGAAGACTATAGCGATTCATAATCAACTAGCTTTGTCAGTTTTCTAACCTAGCATAACAAACTATCATGTTTCATAGAAAAATGTATTACTTATGATAATAAAAATGTACAATAAACACCATTTATTTGCCTTTTTTTTATTAATTTAAAGGTTTAATGTAAGATTAGGACCCAGGAATTTTTATTTAGCAGTTCGGATAGGAAATGACAGGGCACGGATTAGTTATCTTGCTATTCGTGTGCACCGATATATTGTACGACACAGGTGTACATAATTCATCAGCATGAGCGATTACAAGCTAAAACTTATTTGCAGTATTTATATTTTACTTGCTTTATTTCCTTTGTTAGTAGCAATATTATAATGACATACTTTCATGGGTTCTTTTTTATTTACTTTAGTCTATGATTTTAATTTTAATTTTTTTATTTTGGAATAATTTTAACTTTTTAGTTTAGTTATTTTTAATTAATTTACTATTACCAAAAAATCATGTTGAAACCCTTGTTTCAGGCTCATTATTTTTGGCCGAAGGTTTATTGAAACTAAGGGATTATGGATTAATTCGAGTGTCTAAGTAGTTATAAAAAATATATAAAACCAGAGGGTGCTACTGAATGTAGACGAGCCAATATACGAGCTATGTAAGCATATTAATTTTAGCCTTCAAAGGTTAGACAAATTTCGCGTTTATTGCTGAAGTAACCTTTAAGGAAGCCCGTAAACTGAGTGTCAAATAGAAAGTGGAAACTTAAATTTACTGTACATAAACACACACACAACAATATTAGGATGTTGAACTTGAGAGAAGCTAACGATACCAAGTACGATGTTATTATTATTGGCTGCTTATAACAGTAAACATCTATGGCACACATTTGATCAAATATTCTAGATAAAGTAGTAAAGAGCGTTATAATATTGGATAAGGAGTGATTATAATAAATGAAGTAAGTTTGGAACTTTTTTAATTTTTTTAAAGACATTTGACGTATACTTTCTGAACCGATTGATTATATTAGTACACTAGAATTGCTATGAGCGAAATAGAAAGGGCTTACCAATTTTGTAGGGAAAGGTATTTTCACATAACCTCTAGGGTTCTTTTACATGCCACAATCGGCATGGGGGCTTTACTTCCCCTCCGAAGGAAGTTTTGCTACGGATATTTATAGCTCAAGAACAATCCGTTGACCCCGGCTGGGTTAGAACCCGCGAACATCGAGTCCTGAGGCGAGCACTTTACCCCAAGACCAACGATATCGACCTTAAAGAATAAGTGAATTGACTAATGAAGTGGGTAAATATTGGTGAAAATAGATTTTTTTACGCCGCATCTTACTACCAGATTGGGTTGTACGCCTATGTACTAATTATACTAATGTGTTTGGGATTAGGAAAGTTTAATTTAAAGAAATTGCACCCGCAATTGCGTGAAGAGAGCGTGGAAAACCCTTTAGGAGAGGTAAGCTCAGTGCACCCAAACGGGATCGAACCCTGAATTCCCGTCCTCGGCAGTCTAGTGTAACACGAGAGTAGTGTACTAGACCATGCGGCCAGTGAAGCTGGTGATTTTTTTTAATGTGATGTTTATTAAAGAGTGATATAATATAAAGAAAAAACAGTAAAGTGTAAAACCATTTGTTTATCTTCCAAATCAACATTTGGATTTGAGATTATCCTTAGGGGTGTGCAAATAAAACTCTAAGAGAAGGCACTCAATGATTTTAGGGTCTTACCTAAATCTCTTATCTATTTCGTTTATTGGCTTATAAGTATGAAAGTAGTTAGGTGCTTCGCAAAATAGCTTTTAACTAACCAAGTCGGTAACGACGCTAAGTACTTGAAGAAACAGTAGCAAGTGTCATCAGCTTCCAACATCGGTAGGGTATACATACAGCTAGAGCGAAATATGTCGGCGCCTGTAGTGCTGCAGTCAGCCATTACTCACTGTCTTGCGGGTTGCATACTTACATTTAGACAAAGAAACTCGACATAGAGATTAAAATAACCTCTTAGGAGTTAGTTAGAATTTCCATAAATTATAATTACATTTAATAATTTATTTAGATTTTATAATTATAGTTCTTTGTTGGTTGCGCTAGTCTAGTCCGGTTTGTCGGGGTTCAAATCCCGGACTAATATACTGTGGGTGTTCTCCTCTAAATTGTTTCTAATTTTTTCTCCAACGCAAATTAGGGTATATTTTCTCTTAATTCTACCCTTCTTGTGGCAACACCATTTGTGTAAATATACTGATAGCCCGGACAGTACAAAAATATAACAATTTATTGTGGTAAGTTAGATGTTACAGAAATATTATATAATGGATGATAGATAAAATGGGTAGTCAAATAAAATTTAAAAAATATGTATCTCAATTTACAAGGGCGTAGAAAGCTCATTTTTCTAGGAAGTCCGCTAGAAAATTTTACTACAACTTTATCCAATAAGTTTTTTTAACGTATATATGAACCCTCTTAAGGGTGAGTCCATCAAATTTCAAGGGGGATCCGGACCCCACTTTTTACGCCCTTGACTAACAATAATAACGGGTGTGTATATATAGTAGATACTTCCCACCGAGTGGCCGTGTAAATGACTCTACAATGCTAAAGTGAGGTGTAAGACCTCTCTTACTAGCCAGGTGTAATCCCTGTTCTTAGAGTAAACATTGGAAGCGAAGAGAAAGTGAGACGTCTGGTTAAAAGTGCATAATGTAATCGGTCATTAATCTCTAAATACTGAGTTAAGTTCAAGACAAGAAGGTTGAAACTTGAGCGTTATCTTGGAGAGTTAAACAAACAAAGAGGTGAGTATTCATTCAAACAAGGTGTAATGTTTGAACACCCTGACCGAGCCAGACAACAAGGTCGTCAAGCCAGAGTCCCACACATGTGCAGTTTACTATCGGCATGGCAAGACAGTAAGATTGTATAGTAAGTGGTATGCAACTTACTAAATTATACCTTCCACGTCCTTACCTCCTCATTAGCCCGAACAGGTAGTAATACACGTGCACAAGATAAAACTTTTTCTATAATTATTATTTGTGAAAAGTAAAAAAAAAAGTTCTTATAATTTTTTAAAAAATAAATGAAGAAAATGTGCTACCTTCATCTGCAGTTTTAACACGGCCATGAGCGATAAATAACTGATTCGGACTAAATGTCAGTGCATCCGTTTCAAGCTATTTCAAGCTGTTGAGTAACCCAAGGAAAGATGTCTGACCGCTGTTCGTGACGTAGACTGTGGCACTGTGCGCCTGAATGAGGCCACTACGACATCAAAGTTCACAGCTTGACGAAACTGCAGGAAATGGAAAGTTAGAAAGATCCGGACATGTGGCAGTGCCAATAGCTAATCTGACACATCAGTGACGCGCCAACTGCGTGTTGTCGTGACCAAGGTCGTCACTGACATGGCTGGTGCCGCGCATTAATAAACATTTTTTTTTTTAATTTTACACGTTTAAGTACCCTTTCGGGTTTTACACATACATATTAATTGCGCTAGTGGGTTAAGAACGAGATGGATAGCATTTTTGAGGAAATGTACCCACCTTTTCGTGCAGGAAGAGTGAGAAACAGTTTGGGGAAACAACAGTCACAATAAACCCGGACGGGATTTGAAGCCCGACCTCCTTGGTCACCTGTAAACCAGAACAAATGAGCTCGACATTTAGACCGTGTGCACGGGTGAGTTGAGAGGGTGTGTGCTATCGAAATAAACGTATCGATAATTTACTCATTTTGAGTATAGAAAGAAAAGTATCGATAAAACCGTATGTTTCTGGGAAAAAATATCGATTGCAGTTGGTATCAAAAATATAAGGACATTTTATTCTAATATAGGTTTTTGCGTGTATTTTAATGTAAGGAAATATTGATGATTTATTTTTCTTTATATGTTTTGAATGTTTATTGTTTATACTTATCTAGTATCAATAATTACAGCATTGAATAGTAATAATAATAATAATAGTTTTTCCTATTCTTAATTAATATTATTCATTAATTACTCTACCTTAACAATGATACTCAAAAAAGTATAAAATAACAAGTTTGACCTCTTATAATGATTTGAAATAATTGAATCACTTCTTATAGATTATAATTATACACTTGTTAAAATTGTGCAATAAAATTTTGATGGGTGAATGACATTAAGATACCGATATGATAATGGGTTGCAACTATTGGTAATCAAAAGGAAAATATAGATATTTTAGTATCCATACTTTTTACCATACGCATGTATTAGTCGGGAGGTTGAGGTTCGAATCTAGATCGGGTATACTGAAGGTAGTTTTCCAAAATGGTTTTCCACTCTTATACGCAAATGCGGGTACACTTCCTATGAATATAACTTCCCTCACCCTTTACATAAGCGTATAGCCCAAACGGTAATAAGACGCGGTTCTAAAAAAAATGACACCATAAGAATGAAATTACTAGATTGAAAAATTAATAGCCTAAAAATAAAGTTAATGAATTTAAATGTGGAAGATATATTGTTTACAAGTCTAACCATGGCTTGGACTACTCAAAATTATCAAATAGCCCCACACTTTCTTATAACTAAACATTGTTAAGAAATAGCATCGACCAAATTAGCCCTAGAATAGCAAAATCGATAAAACACGAGATTAGATCAAAGGTCAACTCTTATTTATTTTATAAAATAAATGCTATGTTTTTACAAAAACAAAACAAAAAGACCAGTGCAATACCACCTTAGGTGTACATAAAACATTGGTGCAGCCCTTCATCCAAAAGAATGGCCCGTTCTGCCACTGCACGAATAGGTCTTCCCATTGGATTTGCCAATCAGTACCCTGAACAAGGTTCTAGATTCCCCCATTAGCACTGCATGTCCTGCCCACCATAATCTACTGGACTTGATCATCCTAACAATGTACTGTAATTATAACAGGGTATGTAACTCATCATTATGTAACCTCCTCCACTCCCAGTAGCCTCATCCCTTTTTGAACCCATTTTCCAAGGCACCTAGTTTTCGAACAGCCTAATTGAGTATAAAATTTGAGTCTAGCTCCTCACTGGCGCTGAATCGACGCTCTCTATTCTGTTACCATAGGTCAGTTATAAACTGACTTTTGTAGGAAATGACATCTAAAAGGCCGTTTTTCCTACCTGAATCTCCTATATATTATATTTAGAAGCTACCAGGTGGTATCTACGGTGGGACTGTAGGTAAGTGACAGCTAGCAAAGTTACCAGGCCTACTTTCATTTAAACATTCGCCAAACCATATGATCCAAAATACCATTTGTTGTGTTGTTGTCACTTTGTCCGGTCAAAACTTTCACAACAAGTAATTTGTTTTTAATTATGTTTTTATTTTAACCATTTTTACATCATTAAAACATTAACATATGAAAATAACCATATGGGTGTTTTTTGTGGAAGCGGGTCTGTAGTTCACTTGAAAATGCTTTATAATTGAGAGTTTTTTTAAAAGGCTGCGCTTTACTAATTAATCTGGCGAACCAGCCGAAATAAGGGCGGTTGGTGACAACATACAAAACATCTTTGCTTTTTTCATGAGAATGTTAAAAAATAATAATTGAAACTTAATATTTTGTATGGCTCTTTCGCAAAGATATAAAACACATTTATTTATTTATTTTTACGGCCACTTATAATAAGATACAAGTGTGAATATAATACTTTTTAATTTATTATTTCATGTTCTATAATATTTCTTGTTGCCACAACCATGACACAAAAAAAATAGTTTTATTAATAAATGTTGTTCTTTCTATAAGTCACGAGTCGACTTCGATGGTCTTGGGGTAAAGTGCCTGATGTTTTCGGGTTCAGGCCCAGATGGGGTCAACGGATTTTTCTTGAGCGATAAAAATATGTAGCACAGCTTCCTTCGGAGGGAAAGTAAAGGCGTCTGAAAGGTATGTGAAAATACCTTTCCGACCAAATAGGTAGGCCATCTCACTCATAGAAATTTTCATCTGCTGATATAATCAGTCGGTTCAGAAAGTGTACGTTAAATACCGTAAATAAATAAATAAATAAAAGAAATGAAAAATGAAGTTGCGAAAACGCCAATTATTCAGTAATCCTTAAGAAAGCATTATTAGAATTGTATACAAGTGACTTTCAATCAAAGTTTGCAATAAAGAACTTTCCGCTAGCGGCCACTTGCTGTGAATTCACACGTTCGCCGAAAAACAAGCGCAGAACAGAAACGGGGTCATGTGACGAGCTCTAAGCCAATAACAAGATTTCTGCCTCATCTGCGCGAGCTGTTTTGCTAGAGTTCAATTCATCTCTACTTTGTCCGCTTTGCCCAAGATGTTAGGCACTGGAGAGCCAATCAAATCTCAAACTCAACCATCTCAAATCAGTGAGCATGCGCTATACAGCCAGAAGCAATCAGACAGATTCGTTGGCCTTTGTGAGGAGATTTGAAATAACTCGTTAATGGAAAGCGTTTGTATCGGTGTATTGGATTGTGCCACGACAAAGCAATATAATTTGAAAAAAATCCATCAGGAGAATTATCAAAAATACATGTCCATCTACTAGAAAATAAAATATGTTGATAATCAGCTGTTTTAAGTTTGTGTTGCAATGCATCATGGGTCAACATACAGCGGGTGAATTGCTGCGCTACTCAAACAAATTCAGTTCTCTATTTTCAGCGAACGTGTGAATCAAGCTTTTCCTTCACTCCCGCAGTAGATAGACGGGGTAGAGATAAGAAAGGCAGAATTAAAGGAAATGTTTCAGCATTTGTGAGTGGGAAACCATATAGTAAAACACCTTAATACACCCAGCCGGGACCTCAACCTTCTCACCCTCAAACTAGACGAGATGATCACGACTTTTAATCCGCGTACCCACAGGTGCGAGGTTTTGTCATTATGATATCGCATCATTATGCAACCTGACAATATGTCAATACGTTTATCCGCCCTTAGTCCATCATACGCTATCGCCTGATTGCACTGACCCTCTGATAACATCAACAGTGACATGTTTGTCTTGTTTGGTGAAATGAGCAAGGTTCGCTGCATCACCAGTAGTCGGCTTCGAGGATTGTTCAGTCAGATTCAAGTTCATCTAGCGCGAGTATACTTCAATAGGAAAACTTGTAACGAAAATATGATTGAAACTATCATGAAACCCGCATTGCTAGTCACACAGTCGGAGTCATCTCTCTCATTGTGGACTGGATTGCCATAAACGTGTAGGTTGGGGTTCGAATCTAGGCGCGCGTACTGAAGGTGGTTTTTTATCCCCCCCCCCCCATCGCCCTCTCTTTGCAAGCAAATTTGGGGACACATCCTATATATTCTAATTTTCTCATCCTTACCCCATAAGTGTAAACGGGCGGATATCCCGGACGGGTAGTAAAATGTGATCCTAATAAAAATCTCTCACAAAATAACCGACACAAAACTAATACGAAAACTTTGACAAACTTTCACAGTGTCGTTATTTTCATACATGTTATGCCAATATGTTATGCTAACAAAGAAATAACACTTATTTTAGAAAATTGTTCGTGTATCTACGAATTAAAAATACTATACAAAACACGATATGAAATCCTCTTTCTTCAAACTTTTTAAAAAATATATATATATATATATATAGTTATCAGTTTGTCTGTTAAACATAAAAGATAAACTCACTCTTCAATGTTCTCATGTTCTTCCCTCATGTTCTCATGCGCATGAGCTTGTACTTGACATCACGGAAAAATACAACTTGCACTATCTTCAAATTACGTACAAGATTTCATGATTGTATTCTTAATGGCTGGACTGGTACTAGTCAACTTGTACTGAACTAAGTGCTAAAATAAGGTCAATGTTTATGAGGTAAAAGAGTGCGTGGAGAAGCAGTTGAACGAAAGCTAAGCAAATATAGGCTACGTATGTACACCTGAAGAGTGAAGAGTTTATAAAACGTAAATTTTCTGTTGCTCGTTACACAGCGTGAAATATTTGGGGCAAGCGTTGAAAGGACCAATTACTGCATTGAGGATTACAGGATAATCTTTGATCCAAAATACAACCATAAATCCAAATCATTTGCAGTTTTTCTTTTTCGTTAGCTGGGTTTTTAAAAAGGTGTTAAAATAAAGAAACTTATTTGAAAAAATATTGCTAGTTGTCAATTAAAATTTAAATATTAAATTATACACTAAATTTAGAGTTAGAAAAAAAACACAAATAGATTATTTTAGAACATTTTAAATAAAACATATTTTGCAGTTTTTCAAATTAAATATACTTTTAAATGGAACAGAAATTTGTTTCAAAAATATGTTTGGCATTGCACAGCCTTATGTGCCATTTATTAAATTTCACAAAGATAAATTTAGATGAGTGTTGTGAATGTCTTGTTTTATCCACCACGTTTCACTAAATGTCCAGGCTAGTTAGAATTTAAATATACTATATAGGTGAGGGTGAGGGAGGTAGAATTATAGAAGAAATGTACACACATTTGCATGTGGGGAGAGTGAAGAGGAAGAACCACCCCCTGTACATCTAGCCGGGATTATAGTTCGACCCCCTCCCCTAACACTACAGGCAAATCAAACTAGATGGGCCTGACATATGGCTCACGTGCCTACTGATGTGGGTGTGTCTGTTATAGAATTAAGTTTGTTTGTAAGCCTAAAGCTTGATTCACACGTTCGCCAAAAATAGAGAGCAGAGTCAGCTTGAATGGCGCAGCAATTCACATGCTGTATGTTGAACCATAATGCATTGCAACGAAAACCTAAAACAGATGATTATTAAAATATTTTGTTTTCTAGAGGGTAAATATATATTCTATATCCATTAACGAGTTATTTCAATCATTCAATTCTCCTCACAACAACCAAAGAAGATCTCCGTTTGCTTCTAGTTCTACAACACATGCGCTTTCAAATGCGCGTGCGCACTAATTTGACTTGGTTGGTTGTGAGATTTGATTAGGTTTCCCTAGAGTTTGGGATCGCAGTCCACCCGAAACTGAAAACCGCGGTTTTTTTATGAAAGAGATGTTTTTAAAAAAATTGCCAGGTTCGACTGCAGATAAACAGTATTTTATTATTGGTCCTGTGGATCATAAATGTAACTTTTATCATTGTATTCTGCGAACTGATGGAAGGGTCGATGCAGGGAATCCCTGGAATCGTCATATTGTTTAGAACGTGTATTACCTTTGTGTACGCAGTTTAGCTATTCGTGTTATCTCTAATTAAATATGCATGGACAATGTATACGTATTACGGTGTAAGGAACAGGAGCAACCAGAGAAACTACAACTACACCGTTGACACTACAAGTTGAGATTTTTAAAGCCAAAAAAGATGTACTGAAAGATATCGGAATGCAAAAGAATCAAAATCAATGTCTAAAGCAAGAATTTGCATGTTTAAAAATCCCTGCAAAGAAATAATACACATCTTTACGAAGCACTTTTTACACTAAAACTAACTGAAAGAACAATTTCGGTGAGAATTAATCTTTGTAATAAATTTTGTTCTCGCTTTTCTGATAAAATCAGTAAATACTCTTGTTTTTCTGTGAGAAAATTATCCATAGAAATTATAAATACTTAATCAAAAACAATAAAAGAGTGTTCGGGCATTATTTTCTTTAGAAAAAAAAGATATTTTTCTATTTCTCAATTAGAAAAGTTTTCTATAAAGTCGAAGAATGAGCAGCTACAATATAAATAATATCTTTATCGCAACTCTTGCTCTACTTTACATGCATGCACTAATTAAGCAATATTAAACATGACCATGAATTTTTAATAAAAATTCTAACCGATAAAGTTTCCGGGAATATTATAAATTTGTTCACTTAGATGAGGAAAATAAGGAATTTTTAGTAACTTACTAGGAACAAAATCAAGATATTTAATAATATAAAATCAGGATTTAATTTTTTATATAAATAACTAAGAGTTAAGGAAACAAAAAAAAACCGAAAAACCTCAGTTAACCTCGGTTTTCAAATTTGAAACCCAAAAAACCACGGTTTACTCAAACTCTAGGTTCCCCGTGCCAAAATTAAATCTCAGGCAGAGCGGATGAAATAAAGATCAGTTGAGCTTAGCTGAGCCGGTCTAGCCGATGAGGCGGAAATCTTGTGATTGTGTTAGAGCTCGTCACGTGACACAATTTATGTTTTGCACTTGTTTTTCGGCGAATGTGTGAATCCACAGTAATTCGGGTGCTGGTGTATAAATATATATATTAGTTGGTTAAGAAAGTACACCTAAAAATATCTTTCATATTTTTTTTACAACTCAACACTTCCACCAACTCCCACACAAGAAAAACTCGTTAAAGTGACGTTCGTATATTTAATTTTGCAATAAAAATGTTGTTTTTTCAGTTCAGCCGTCACGCACTGAAATATTTAACCACCAGTTGAATGCCCTATGTATTTATCGTAGGGTCATCGCACGGAATACACTTGGGCGACATAGAATATTGGGGAACGCAGTATACAAACATGGCTTATCAGTTTTGCGAAACATTTTGATAGAAACTGGCAAAATATGTTCCTGTCCACACAATCACTATCTGAGTGAGAGAGATAATCATTCCTTGGAAGTAAAATAGAGCGGTAAATCACTGATTAATGGAAGAGGACTGCCATAAAGTGAAATGTATATATTCTAGTTACCCTGAAGGCATTTTAGTCTGCCATTGAAAAGAAAAAAAATGAAATAATCTCTATTACCTAATAGAAGGTGAACCAGCCTAATTTTTTCTTAGCAACGCGTTTTACTAACTGTTCAGGTTAAACGCATGTTGCGCTTATCTGTTAGGGATGAAAAGGTAGAAATTAGAGAACGTGTACCCGCATTTACGTGGAGGGAGAATGGTAAAACAGTTATCAAAACATACCCTCTAAACTCAATACCACCGTCCTCAGCAGCCCAGTCTATTGATAAAATGACCACTTAGATTATTGTTTCCCAAACAGTGGTCCACGGTGGTGTGCCAGGTGGTCCGCAGATGGGACCACAGGAAAATGACTGGTATGACACAATCGTATTTGATTTCTCAAATAGTCTATAATAGTTTGAAATTAAGTTTAGAAGAATAAGTAATCTAATCCCGAGTGATCTTTATTATAATATCTTGTAAATACTCCCCAGGTTACATTCTAAACAAAATCGTTGTCAATTTTCTATATTCATCCAACATTAAAATGTTTTTTATTTGAGGGGTTCAGTTATGGGGCATAATAAACGTAAAGATTCATCATAATCTCTAGGTCGAAATTTTCCACAGTTACAAAATTTGTTCTTTCATTAGAAAGTGAAAAATAAAATAATATCAAAATAGTACAATATTGACAGGCTAACGCTGTTAAGACAATTACAATGTGTTCCACAAGTATAGTCAAAGTTTCATAGGAAGAGCTTACATTCATAAACATTTTACTACATTATTAGTGTTATTTCATTAATATACAGGGTGGCCCACGGAGAAGTAGCCCACCTCCTAAATCCAGCAGGCGCCTCCCTCTTTAATTGGAGAAGGTCAATCCCCTTCCACTCATGTTGTGACATGAAGAACGAGCAAGTGAACTGCTTGTCTAAAGCACAAGACGGAGTGAAAGAGGATTGACCTCCTCCAATTCAGAGTGTGGCGCCTGCTGGATATAGGAGGCGGGCTACTTTTCCGTGGGTCACCTTAATACAGTATATCAAAAGTATCAGATCATATGACTTGACTTGACAGTAGATTACGGTCTTTTCTAGCTGTCCTATGAAAACTGGACTGTATAAATGTGTACATGAAACAAGGTTGTCTTTACTGCCTGATAAACACATAAGAAAATGTCCTGTTTCGACAAGGTGACTGCTAGATTAAGGTGAGTGGTTCGCTTGTTTAGCTAACGCTTATCAAATGGTCGGGGAAATGTTTGAGAACAACGATACGACCAACGAAGCGAGTATGATTCAGTTGGATTTTTTTTACATTCACCGCTACAGTCCAATTTGCATAGAAGGTTCATTTAAAAAGATAAATCTATATTAATATGGTAAAATTGATACATTTTCCATAGGCTCGTTATTGGTCTTATTTTGTATGTATTGATATTATCTATCAAAAGTGACGCCTTATGAATAGATGAAGATATATCATCTTTTTAGCACCGCGTGTTACTTCTCGGTCAGATTCTGCTCATATGTACAATTATTACGTTGTGTTAGGAAGGGGAGAGGGAGAGAGAGAGAGAGAGGGAGAGAGAGTGAGTGAGTGAGTGAGTGGAGAACCATTTGAAAAACACACCTTTAGTACACCCAACCAAGATTTGAACCCTGATCTCCCCGTCATCGGCATCCAGTCTATTGAGAGAGTGACGCCTTTGACTGGACAGAAGTGAAGTTTAAGTGAACAGAATTCTAGCCCCGTCCTCCCCGTAAACATCAAATCAGACCAGACGATATTGACACCTTTGTCTATGTGCCTACCAATGCGGGTCTGCTTTAGTTCTTAGAAAGAGAGAGCAATCGTTAGTCGACTCTCGCTCCGAGAGTAAAGCGACTGTAAAAATATCTATCCACAACAGGCAAGCAACTGTTGTCACTTATACGTGGCACTTTAACTCGAATTGGACACGCCGGCGAACAAATTTATCAGTTAGCGCAGGACAGAAAAGAGGTGGGCCTCTTTCTCAGTCAAAGTAATTGTTCTTATAGTAATTTTTTGGACCACCCTAAAAACTGTTTGAATACTCGTGTGCAAGCATAAACCTTAGGTGGGCGGCCATTGCTACATCAACAGCTAATGTAGTATGCTCAAAAGTAGTAAGACGCAGTGCTGAAAAATAAATTTAAGAAAGTCGAGGTAAGTAGGCCGTCGTGCAAAATGCATATTGTATGTAATGCTTGCTCATACCAGCAGTGCCAAGTGCTATATAGTAGACAAGTGTATGATAGATAGTAATGCATTATCTAAGTGTTCTCGATGCCTAGTGCCCATAGTCTTTCATGCAGTAGACAAGGTGTATGATGATGGTAATAGCAGATGTAAGTGTTTCGATGCCAAGTGCCCAATGTCTTACCTACACGATGCAGACAAACTGTAGTCAAACTACCCGACCAGACAAACGGTGAGGTTATCTCTTTTATAATTGGATGAAGGGAATCAGTTTGTGTCTCGAGTTATTCTTCTGGCCTGCGTGAAGGAAAGCTAGATAAGAGAATGAGAAGACGAAATAATAGGAGATGAATGAATAAAAGAGGATGAATGTAAAATGTGGTTAAGTGAATAATAAATCAAGACAGCTTTTACTCTCGGCATCCGACTACCCGTTTAGGTTATACACATATATTAATTCCTCTACTGTAGTAAGTATTAGGAAGATATAATTTTGAGGAAATGTACCCACATTCGCATGGAAATATTGTGAATACTGTTAATACAGTGGTTTTTTAAGATAATATACTTTTCTTTCAATGACCAAAGGACTTGAATAAAGGAAATCTTGAGTTGTGTCGTAAGTTTGAAATTCAACTAATAGTTGAGCTGTGCTTTATGACTTAAAAAAGGTGAAGAAGGATGAATAAAATATAATTTAGAGAATCTTAAGTCAAAATGTTACTAAGTATAATTTAATTGAATTAAAATGCGACATAAATAATACCATTCTTTTTAAACTAAAATGTCATCAATGGAAATCGAAACTCATTCTTTACTGTGTAGCTTAAAATATATTAGTATACTTTAAAAACAAAACTTGTTGGTTGGAAACAGGTTTATCTAGTTGACGTTGCAAACCATCATGGGTCAAAATACATTTCTACGATCGTGTGAATTGCTACTGTATTCAGTTTATAAAGCTTATTATGATATATAGTTTGGTTGACATAGCAAAACTTGACCGTATGTTCATATTGTTTTTACTATGGCCATTATCAGGGGCGGATTAAGAATTATTTTCTGGGGGAGGGTGGCACCAAGGGTGAGTTGGATTACTCCCCGGTGGGGTGGGGATCCCCCACCCCCAGAAAAATGTAAAATTTTAGCCTTATAAGTTGTTTCTTGAGGTCATCCTGGGCTTAAGGAAATAAAATAAAAAAATAACAAACGTGTTTAAAATTTATCTGAGTTCATTGGTGTTTTTAAGTTAATTCAATCAAATCTGACTTTTTTTTACTACATTACTTCACTCGGTATCGTTTTATTACAATATACTGTCTGTAATATTGACAAAAATACCATCAGCAATGGATAGGTCAGGTGTGGTGTGTGTGTAGAGACAACAAGATATAGCTGCACATATCATGTTGATCCTTGCACAATATATGAACGAAACAAGCACATTTGAAAAATAAAACAAGAGTAGTTTTGTTTTTGTATTTCAAAGGAAGGTTACAGAATGTTTTCTTTGTGCTTTCTAGCAGAGATGTTTAAAACTGGTTCATACTTCATTGTAGACGCGATGCCCTGGTGTATGTGCGGCAAAGCCAACCTATTTAGGATATTCTGTCACTGTACAGCGTAGTTTAGGTCTTACGACGACGCAGGGTCACTCCACTGTGCTCGTTGTGAGAGCCAATGCGCATAAGAGTTGAAACAGAACTCTTTGTTTGATAGGGTGGAGGCTGTTTTGTAGCCTACTGAAGGAAACTTAGGAAACTCTTCTGAAGAGTTTGATTTCAACATCCACTTACAGGTATGTAGCTATTATTTCAGAACTAAGAAATAAGGCAAATTATCTCCATACAATTCAGCTCCTTGCAGAACTATATCATCAAAACGATCAACTTCTCGTGACAACAGCTTTTAAAGTTGTCCAACTCTTTGGAGCTGTGATTTTGGAAATCTGGAAGAAAGTTAACTGACTATGTAGTCCAGAAAAAGGAAGGTACACTTCAATACGATAATATTCTTCAAGTGACCCACTTGATTGTGGGTGAAAGTTGGTTCTGGGTTTTTTTCGGGATCATTGTTCTAGGTCTATTGATTTCTATCTCCATTTCCAGTGCCACATGTTGGGTATTTTTGAAAAGTTGTTTGAATGAATCATTGCTTTTGTTACGTTTCTCTTGGAGCCCTGCAAATGTCGCTTCGACAAGGTGCATTGCTTTGAGTACATCCATGTTCTCTGCCTGTAACTTCCAAGCCAAGGCCAGTTAGTTCCAAACAAACACATTGCCGAGGAACTTTGTTGACAGTATAGAGTGAAGGAATGAAAATGCATTACTTCCCCTACCTTCAGGTGAGTGAATGATAGTTTCCAAAACTATAGGGAGGCAAGGGAGTGTTAAAAATATCAAAACAACCTCATGTCTTTCAACCCATCTTGTTTCACACATCCTGTTAAGGACATGTTTTCCTATTTTATATCCTATTTTCCACACACGCACGCAAGCATGCACACGCACACGCACACCTCCTAGCGAATTCTGGTGGAGGCAGAATCTCTATTCACAAAGTGGGCTCAGAGTATGAATTTGGGGAGTTGGGCAGTCATACATGTCGGGTTGTTTCAAAATAACCTCAATATATTTGTCTGTGTAACATTCCCATTCTATTTATAGCATCAAAAAACTAGATATTTTAAAAAATATCTCATTCTAGGTAGTGTATTTTATGGTCACCTGGGGGGGGGATGCACGTTCCCCTGTGCCCCCCTCCCCAGATCCACAAATGGACATTATAGAGCATTGGGGGTGTAGTGCGGTCATCCTATTTGTGTACACTCCCAATGTTCGAGAGTGGCAATCTTTATTTTACTTGTAAGCTATAAGATACCTGCTTGAGGTAGCATATCTTTAGCCTGAATGGCCATTGGACTTAATGAGCGCATTTTTGTATGTTCTCAGGTCTGATATGCTATAAACAACGGGTTATTGCACTCTACATATTTATAAAGGATATATACCCCTCTTAAAAAGTAAGTGCAGTGCAAACGGAGACAACCCATCACTAAACAGCAAAATTTAAATTCATATTTCAAAGTTAACGAGAAAAAAAACCCATTGTATGAAAGATTGAAAATAAAGCAATGCAAATAAACCATGTATAAAACATTTCGAATGAAAATAAATTTACCTAAGTGTGGAAAAGAAGCAGACTTACCTTGGTCGATAAAACTACGGCCCTATCTCATAAGATGCACCATATTCTCTCGTGAAGGCAAGTTTACTACCTTTGAAAATGAACTAAGTGTACCATTCGTTTACCTTGAAATATATCTGGCTTACCTTACATGGTTCCACTATGGCGCGGCTTATAAGAGCCAAAGTGTAGTCCAGCAAGGTAAGAATGATACCTTTCAGGGTAAACAGAGTAGACATATTTCCAACTAAATAAATAATCACCAGACGCTTAGGCCATATGTCAAGATCTATCTTTTGGACGAATTAAAGCTCGAACAGGAGTTGAAGGGACATTTGAGTGCTTTCGGCGTTAAAATGGTTACAGAATCATATTTACCTTCCTTTTGTAATGATCTCACAGAAGCAACGACTATAATGCCTATAAGTGACCACGTGGTTAGAGAAGTTAAGGGGCAACTACCGGAGCATTAAGTCAAGTGACACACGTTAAAAATCCCTAATTATTTAAAAACTGGTTTGTTATTTTAATGTATGGTTCACGTCTAAATAGAGACGAAGGGTATCAATACTCCCCCATAGAATTAAAAATATTAAATTTCGTTTTATAGTAAAAAAAACACCCCGGCGGTGTAGTTAGCTAACGCGCTAGTTTCGTGTTGAGCTAGACTGCCGAGGACGGGAAGATCAAGGTTCGAATCTCACTCGGATGGACTGGGATGGTTTTATCTAAATGGGTTTCCACTTTTCCTCCACGCAAATATGAGCTCACTTCCTCTATATTAAACCGTCCCAATTCCTAACCCATTAGTGTAATTAGTACTTAAACGTACAACCCGAACGGGTAGTAAGACATTGTACTAAGTATTATTATTATTATTATAGTAAAAAAAAGTCACAAGTAAAATTAGGGATTTTATTTTCAACAATGTTAAAACGCGAACTGTCGCAGTTTTGAGATTTAGTTGAATTTTTGAGAAACATAAACCTAGCCTTCCTCAAACAAATATTTATTTTAAATACTGAAGTGTGAGGAAATTTCCCTTCATTAGGCGACGCCATTAAGTACAAGTCGTCTATATGAGCCTGGGAAAAGCCCAGAGGGTGCCCGAAACTCAGTACAGTTCAAGGATGGCTATGTTAATCTGAGATTAAGTTGGTTGTGCTGAAATAGAACCGCAAGGAATCACAAACAACTAAAACAAGGAAAACTTGTTCAAGGTTTCTAGCGACCGGCCTTGTGAGTTCATCACATGTAGTAAACAACAAGAGTTTCTACCTCGGAGCATTTCTATCTACACTGGATATCATCTTTGAGGCCACTCCTTGGCTAATATTGGCAAACAACGTTGCCATGCTCTTGTTTTCGTGTGGTCAATCTTCCCTTATATATAATACCAATTTTATAACGCTGGTTCTTCGAGGCTACGAGTAGCTCCTAAGATCCCAGAATACCACCTTCACGACATAACTGAAAGCGAGGAGATTTTGCAACAGTTGATTGATAGAGAGAGCGAAGATTAATCTTTTTTCCATAAAACCTGAAGTTATCTCAGAGGTGATATTGGGTGTAGTGACAGGAGCACACGTCATATGAAGGTGTTGAGTTTGCTTTGTCTGACTTGCTTGGTTCAATTTTGGTGACAATGTTAAAAACTGAAGACATTGAAGACCGGTTTTCTCCCTTCACTCCCTAATAACCAGTGCTCTATTCGATTGAAGACTGCCTCTCATTTTGAGAACAATAATTCAATTATATTCATTTTGCAACTCATTAAAGAGTGAATTAACATATTATATATATCTACCACTGAGCTACCCAGGGATCGTCCTATGCTCAGCGTCATTCTTCACTCATATTTTAAGACATAGTCTATCATGGAAGTGTGGATATCATCGGCTACTAAGAGCCACCATTGATATCGGTGACTTGGTTGTGGCTCCCAATAGCACATACTTTATACATTCCAAGCTAATAAAGATGGAAGAAATCAACGACATGAGACGGTGGGACATGGAAATCAACACTTTCATCCCCAACCTGCATATACAACCGAGTCACCCCCCCTCAAAACCCCGGGCCGGGATTCCAGCCCCATTTTTCACGTTATCGATAAAGCAGACTAGATGACAATATATACTCAATAACCCGCCTCGTTGGCAAAGTTAGCTAACGCGGTAGTTTCGTGTTGAGCTAAGCTGCCGTGGATGGGGAGATCGAGGTTCGAATCTCAGTCGGGTGAACTGGCGGGGCTCCTAAATGGTTTCCCACTCTCCCTTCATGCAAATGCGGGTTTACTTCCTATAAATTCAACTTTTCCAATTCCTAACCCATTAGCGTAATTAGTAGGCCTACTTAAGCCTATAGCCCGAACGGGTAGTAAGACTATGGAGCATTATTTTATTGGTCCCAGTATATTTTGAGCCGTGAGAGGGGCGGGAGGGGGAATAATCCCATCATGTTATTACTAAAACGCTTGCGTTTCTAGGATTGTGAGGTTGAGGACATGTCTGAAGACAGCATTAATAGACTATTATCAACACATGACCTAAAACAATTAACTTAAACAAGGATGGAACACAGTAATACATTGCTAACATAGGACAGAGCGCTATACTACACAGCTACTTTATGAACGAACACAAAACAACGCACCCAATAAATTACAGAACAAGTTATTACACCTGACGCAAGACAGAGAATAATACCACACATCTAATACGGGACAGAACACAATACTAGACACTTAACACAGGTGAGAATAGTACTACACACCTACCACGAACCAAGAATTGTAATATCTGGGACCGAAAACGTATTTATACATACACAACTAGTAAATTATATTGTGTGCCATCTGAGATTCAACTGGTGTCCCCTTGTCTTGAAGTTGACCTCTCTTACCACAACCAGGTATTTCTATGTTGGTATTGGTGTAGCCTAGGGTTGGTACACAGCCAGCTGCTCGACTTGGCACATCACTCCTTGTAACTACTGCTACACTACACACAAACGCGCCAAAGTCACGTTGGATGGCGACCACTTGAAACGCATTATTTTGGTATTGAGTTATTCACCGTCTTGTGTGGGTGGCATTTCTGACGTTTGCTTTAAATGATTTATTTTCCTAAATTAAATTAAACTAATTTTAAAACTAAGGTTTGAAACATTTTTATGTTATTTATGAGTAAATTACAATTATTATTATTATTATTTTAGCACCACGTCTTACTATCCGTTGGGGTTAATCACTTGTAAGATATAATTTATAAGGGCAAATTATGTAAATTTAAAATAAACACCAGAAAAACATTTTGTTTGGCAATAATTATTTTTCCAAATCAACGAACGCATTTTCTTAAACTTTAGGAAAGTTATGTCCGTTTTGACATGATCGTCATAGAGATGTTAAAGTTTTTATCGTTCATCTTGAAAATGATGAGCAGGTTAGCGCTATCTCTCAGCATCTACTTAAGGATTCGAGAGTAGGTCTGGCATAGATAGGAATAGTCTATAGCTATACATCTGGCCATAGTGAAATAGAACTGTATGTTATACTGACTATCGCAAGCGACATCGTCTAGAATGAAATAAAAGAGTGGGATTTAGATTCGGACGATGGAAGAATTTTTCATTGCTGTCGGAAAAAGGAAAATAGCCCATGCGGTCGGCGAGTTCTAGGACTTGAGATAAGCTTGGGTTGGTAGGCCTACAACAATTTAGAGTAAAGGTACACGTTCTTATCCCGTAATCCAGTCAGTTCCTAAATCAGACTGATCATAGCATGTCTTCCCGCAGCTTGAAGGTACGCAAATGATACAACGAATCGTATCAGGTAGCGACGCAATGTTCCTCTTAACTAAGGCCTTATCCTCATCATTATCGTTATCAAGCACGGGTAACAAATATGTGTCTTACTAGCCATATGTCAACTAGCACGGCTATAAAATATAAAAGTCAAACGTCAATCAGCACGTGTCATAAAGGGAAGAAAGTTGGTCGAACTGGTGAGTAAGATTATCAATAAATTACCGTTTATAGCGCATATACCTGGATACCTGTGGACCAGGTATGAAATTGGCAAAACGTTTGAAACGAGTTGATCCCGGCGTTAACGAGTTGGGCCGAGATTGTAGAGAGCACAATATCGGCTACTCCAAAGTGAAATATCTGCCTGGTTGTCATAGCGCGAATCGAGAAATTAACAGAGAAAGCTCTGGGAAAGAATACTAGCACCCGATTTTAAGTTGGTTGTGAAAGCCGAATATTGGGCAGTAACGAACGCGATGAAAGCTAATGTTAAGATGGGCAGTGGTCTGGCGAGAGGACGTCGTCGTCAACGACAGGACATTGAACGACGTACTACTACCGCCACTCGTCGTACAAACAAGAGGAAGAATAAGAAGGTAGGTCTACATAACCTCCTCTGATTGCCGCTGTTGCAGGAGGTAACGCAGTAATCACGAAGTTGTGAAAAGTCACAAGGCAAACACAAAACAACTGAGCAAGGCTCAGAGACATAATCGTTATTCGAGACTTTCGGGATGGGATAAAGGATGTATTTTCGTCTGTATTCAAAAAACTGAGTGAAGCGCTACCTGGACGCAGGGCCGGATTAGAAAACCACTAAGCACGTGCTTATGGCATCAGAAGAAAAGGGGCACCACAAAATTACACATAGAGAAAAATTAAGACTTTTTTTTTAGCAAAATATTCGATGAACATCTTAATATTTTAGTACCCATTTGACTTATTTTAGTATATCAATGATCAATGGAAACAACATAAGATCTGTCACATGTTGACCAGTTAAGTGTTGTACTTAGATACATAAATAATGGTCAACCCAATGAACGATTTTTAACTTTTTATAAATGAAAAGGCATACTGGCGAAGAAATGACAAATTAGATTTTAAATTACTTACGCGAATATTGTAAGCTAAACTTCTCGAAATGTATAGGTCAATCTTAAGATAACGTTGCTAACATGTTTGGGCGTTATAAGGGGATGCAGCAAAAAATTATTGGAACAAAACAAATTTGATATATATGTAACATGTGCAGCCCATTCTTTAAATCTAATAGGCCGGAGTGCTGTAAACTGCTGCTAAGAGGCAGTTAATTTCTTCTCAATAGTGCAGTTGCTGTATGATTTTTTTCGGCATCAATCAGCCGGTGGAAAAAGTTGTATTGGAAACAAAAGTATCTTTAAATCCCTCTAGGACACCAGACGGGAGGTACATGCTATTGCTACAGCAACAATATTGAAATCTTATCCTAATATTTTAGAAACCCTTGATTGTATAGCTGAAGACCGGTATCAAAAGGGAGACACAAGAAGAGAAACAAATAATAGAGCTAATAAGATGCCAGAACTAGAATCTGTCTTTATGTTGAATTTTTGGAATGTAATAAGATTTTCCACAATTTCATAAAGTAAGCCGAGTTCTACAGAATGAGGACGTGAACTTAAAAACATGCGCAGATCTCTATGAATCATTGTCTGATTAACTGTGTACTTCATGAAATAATTTCGAAAAATATGAAGCAGCTACGAAAGAAATGTTACCAGATGTGGGTTACAAGCTAACTCGAAAATATATCAGAAAGAAGGTACTCAATGACAGTGATGGGCCAGAAATATACCTGAATACGAGAGACAAATTTCGAATAAATACCTACAGTACAATTATTGATACGCTACAAACTGAGATGAGGGGAGATAATTATATAAAGTAATAGCAGAGAGATTTTCTCAACTAAATAACGTGCCACATAATGTCACCTTATCATCATCTGAAAGTGAAAGGTATTCTCAGGGTTGAGAAAAGCTGATTAATGCTTACCCAGAGGACTCAAATAATAATTTTGTAGCTGAGCTACAGCAGCTTCATTCTTATGTGCGGCATAAATTTAGTGCAACAAAAACTGTAAAAACAAAATTCATTCATGCAGAACTTTACAAAATAATAATTGTAGAAGACAATATTGAGTGTTCCTTTCCAAATGTTGATATTGGATTCCGCATATTCTTAACATTATTGGTACCAATTGTATTGCTCAGCTAAGAGTTCATTTTCTCTGTTAAAGTATATAAATAATCTCAACACAACAATTATGCAACAAGGCAGGATTGATTCTATATCTCTCCTAAGAACAGAAGCAGATGTTTTATGGAAAATTAATTTTGAGGATGTGATCAAAGACTTTGATACTAGAAAACGTAGCAGAAAACTTTTTAAATAAATAAAGTGGGCATTTATAAATATAAACACTATATTATAACTTAAGTGTAAGTTTTGTTTAGAAAAATAAAATTTTATTTTACGGTTTACATTTGTTGTTATTTTGAATATTGAGTTAGATATAATATGGGGGCATCAAAATCGTTTGAATGCTTAGGGCCTCTAAAGGCCTTAATCCGGCCCTGCCTAGACGATCCCTTACCGAAACAGATCTGTACAAGTACGCTAAAGAATTAAAAATTCCGTACTTTGGAATATTTGTCGGCGAGAGATTCCTTACCTATTGGATCACCGTCGAAGAAAGAGTGTGACATTATCAATCTCGATAGAGATAGAGGTAAGGGTACGCATTGGGTGGCGTATAAAAAAACAGGGAGGACGTGCTCTAATTTCCTTAAATACTCGTGATAACGACTCATCCTGATAATGATCGTCTACAACCTGTCGCACCCGCTTGTAGGAGTAGTAGGAGTAGGAGTAAAACGTGTCGTGGTAAATAAATTGAAATATCTACAATAAATTGTCGTAACTCGTAATTTCAATCAATAGGAATTAATAAAACATAAGCATTAAATATATATATAAATATATCTATCAGACTGTTCAATTTATGTAAATATAGGTAGAACTGTTCCCAATTTTAACTTTAAAATAAACTTATAGATAGATAGATTTGGTTGTAGCATCGCAAATAATTTCAAATAATTTTAAAAATACTACCGCCTATCATTAAAAAACTGGATTTGAAATACATGCCCAAGATTTGCTTTTGGGTAACTTCACAGAGTTTGAGCGATTTGGGTCCATTGTAAGGTCTTCTTAAATTCGCACAAACTTTCTCCCGCTTTTATCTTAAAATCGACATTCACTAAAAACTTGTAAGATTTGTGAAACTAAATAATAGGTTTATACATTGTTGTATAAAAACTCTACACCAAAGATCATAAATGAAATAATATACACTGTTACTTTCTCTATGGCATTAAGAACTAGAAACATTGTTATAGAAAAATTGATAAAAGAGAAACATCTCTGTCCGCCAAAGATCATATGAATAAAGTTTATTTTCAGACCTGAATTAAAAAGTATATATATTTGCTTAAAGCTCAGAAACTAATGGTTTTATAAAATATATTTCAAATATATATTTTTTTATCTTTAATATAGTATTACAAAGTCATTCCTGTTTAAAACGATAAAGAATGTCTAGATAGAAAATGTTTTCAAAATCGTTAGAGCGAATTTCGAGAAAACAGATTTTTTCTTTCTTTGTGCCCTTTAGTAAACTACCCATAAATTTAGAGTTTAAACGGGGGGTGGGGGGGTGGGGGACCTTTTGAAAACACTAGATAGTAAGTTTTAGCCCAATCGGTAAAATAGCTTCGGCTTTAGCCCGAGGTAGAGACAGACGGCATTACAAAAACCACTTTTTTGGTCTCATGGAGGTCATGAAACGTCGATATTTATCAAAATCTCGAGTTAGATTTTTTTTGTTGACGATCACAATAATTCTCTCCGAGATGTCGAGAGAAAGTAAAAAGTATCAAGGCAAACAGCATACATACATTAACATGGACTATGAATACAAAATTTAAAAATATTTTTAAATGTTTATTTTATATGTTTATATTATAAATTTTGAAAATGCAATATCTATTTATTTTTATTTACAAGAACTATTTTCCTAGATTAAATAAATATTCATTTTAACTGATTTTAGTAGTTCAACCATCTTAGTTTGTGATTGGCTGGATGTAAGGTGTCGCAATTACATTGTCGGAAGAGATCGACAGTGTTGATTCCTTCCGACTTACTACTCCGACTCCAGCGTTATTGTAGACAGCCGATACATCGCGACTCTACTTCGACAAGCGGGTGAGACAGGTTGTAGACGAGCCATTAACATATCTATGACACGCTGTCGTGTCAGAGTTCGTATATGAAAGAAAGTCACTTCCAGCATTTTCTGCTGGAATAAGGAATAGTTTATCGGTCTAATCAATCTGTCAACGTGCAATTCCATACCGAACATTGACTGAGGTAAAAATAAATTATATTGTGGTGGAAAAGTATACTGTTATAATCAGGGAATATTTTTAAACTTTTATTTTTAAGATGTATCCATAACACAAATAAATGTACACCTTCAATAAAATAAATGATTTAGGCGTGATATTGAGGGAACATAACCAACCATTTAATATGAGCGTTTCATTTTCTTCTCGGATTATAGTTTCTTCAATCCTTCAGAGCTTTAAAATAATGCTGATCTGCTGACATTACAATTATTATTTTAACTGTAGATCTAGTTAGAGTACTAGGTCTATAATTATAATAATCATTGTTATAACAAAATATTAATTTTTATTTCATACTAAAATAATTTTACCTAAGATAAATTTAGACCCTAAAATTTAAGTCAGAATTATGTTCAAATCTTGGGCGGGTGTAAGAGTCCTTTTTCAGATCTTGTTTTTAATGGTTTTATTTGGTTTTTATGTACGCTCTAAATTTGATTACGTGTACATTTTTCTAAAATTCTCCTTTCTCATACTGTAAGGGAACTTATTTTTAAAGTAGTTATGCTGCAGGAAGTCAAAACTGTCCGTTGTTTGTAAAAAACCCAACAAATTGGTATACCATTCTAGATGCATCCGTGCGAAATCCAACTGTGGAAAGTCACTGGGCACGATACCCGTGGCGGCTGTTAACACGCGGAACTAAACAACAAACACTCATGGGAAATTAAACAACAAAAAGAGAAAGAAAATAGGGACGTCAGTAAATAACTGACTATCTAACCTACCAAAGGCTGTCTTTTTTCACAAAAAATATTAATCTGAGCACGAAGCTTATATCAGCAACTCTCAAGACTGTGGGCCGCGACACACAGAAGCGGCGTGGGATATTTTAAATCCAAACAAATGAATGTGGAACAGGAAATGAGGGTGGTAGCGTCCAGACTGATTCCAAGTTTTGAAAATTGTGCAGTGCCCATCGGCGTATACATCTTACTAATGTTGGTTATTTGTGATAATTTAAGAATAAAATCTAAACATATATAAACTTTGTATTTCAATCTATGTGAATTATTTTTTCAAAACGTCTACTAAGTTGTTATGAAACATTCTTATCAAGTTGTTTAGACCTAGTTATTGTACTTAATGAACGGAGGTGATAAGTATTTACTTTGGCCTAGGTGCACCTTGAAATAATTACCTAGACACACTAAGGGCGCTGTGAACCGAGAAAGGTTGGGAACCTCTGCCAATAACCAAGGATCCAATGAGGTATATGATTTCAAATCAATTTACGGAGGTAAAAAGGTTAATTTTTCAGTAAATAGTTTGTGTTTCAATTTTTATTTTTATTAAAAAGATTAGTTATATCCATTTTTAAAATAATATAACCTAAGAAGTTATAATCAAACAATATGTATGACTACCATCGCCGATTCTTTAATCCGATTCATCGCTATATTAGTCAAAATTAATTTCCAAAGAGGTTAAATGTAATTTGCTATTTCTCCTATCTGTACTATTGAGCATGCGGAAAAAGCCGTCAGTTTCATCTAGTCTGGTTTGCGGTGCCGGGGAGGTTGGAGTTCGAATTCCAACAGGGTGCACTGGGGTTATTTTCCCAAGGCAGTTCACCTATAGATTTATGCAAATAGGGTGCATTATAAAATTCTATCATCCTTATCTCTAGCCCACCAGGGTAAATATGAGTATAGACCACAGGCGTATTATTTATTATGAGACGTGGAAAACCATGACAAACGATTATTTTTGCCAACATAATGTGTTTGGGTAATTTTTGTAGAGTGGTTAGTTTTCAATACCATAGTTATCAACGGGGTGAGGAAAATAATGAAGAACAATGTTTAATTAATTTTGTCTTAAACTAATTAAATGGAACTAAGCTTGCGGAAATCTAATATTTTAATTTTCAAATTGAATCCGAATATTTTCTTAACGACTCAAACCGATTCCAAATCAAATGTTATTCCTTTGAAAATGTTTGATTCGAATCAATATATTTGTTTGAATCATGAAAAGATGAACACGTTTAAACATTAATATAAGCCTATTATAAGTGTTTACGAAATTAGTGAGTTTCAAGGTAAAGTAAAATTATTTGAGGTGATCCGTTAAAAAAAGATGTGAATACAGCCACGTGACAAATGTTTTAATTAAATTTATTCTATTGTCACCGATACCAATTTAATAAAAGTTAAATTATTCAAAAGGTTAACTTTAATATTTGAATTTCTAACTAAAGAGTACGAATCTGGGCTCTATTTGAATTTTAAATTTCTAGTCTGATTCGAATCTTTCAAATATTCAGAATCTCAAATTGAATACTAATCTTAGTTAAATTTGGATTCAACATTTCGAGGTTTTTCCATGGCTGAGTTGGAATCATTGTTGCCAGTCTGGTAGCGTCCGATTATAGTTTCTGCTCATCGCCGTGGTCGGATAGTTTACGATGTTGCCGATAATCTAAAAGCCCCCGGTTCAATATTGAATGGTCGACTTTTGTGTTCTCGGGGTAAAGTGCTCGCTTCAGGACCCAATGTTGTCGGTTCAAAATCAGCCGGGACCGACGGATTTTTCTTAGGGGGCAGCCAGACTGGGCGAGCGAATAAAATATAAAATAGAACACATTGGTTGTAATGAGAGGTGGCAAGACTGGAGCGAGCGAGCGATTGAGCGCGCGCACTTGAAAGATAGAACCGGTTCTAGTTTTCAAACGCGCGCGTATACCCGGTACAGTCTAGTTTACAGGCACTAGGCAATATTATTGTATGTTGGTTCATTGAGTGCTAGGAAAACTTCTCATTTTGACATTTTTATTAATATCGATAGGCTTATCACACTTGCTACTTACTAACAGCCTAATTTAATTGGTAAGATCATAAACCAAATATATATATAAATGATATGTTAAAATACTTCAATATTATCAAAGTAGGCCTTTACAAATAAGAATCACCATTAGCGTGGAGAGAGAATGAGAAAACCACAACAATAAATCACTTGTTAAAACCACCTTCAGTTCATTGAGCCAAGATTCGGAGCCTCCTCGTAAACAACTATAGAGCTATCTGCTAATCACGCGCTCACTCGCTCGCACGCTCGCCAGTCTAGCCACCCAGTCGCTTCCTCGCTCGCACGCTTGTTAGTCTGGCAGAACCCTTAAGAATGAGGTTTACTTGCAAATAACATTGAAATGACCTTCAAATTTAAAGGCAACTTGTAAATGGTGGTTAGGTAGTTTCTGCCTTGAAAGGTCTCAGACACCCTATGTTTGTGAACAACTGAAAAGAAATAGAGTAAATGAGTTGGGTGGGGATGTTGAACTTTAGCATTGAGCTACAGCTTATTAGTTTCGCGGAAATACCTGAAATATATTTCCTTTTCTTGAGGATAGTAATTCTACCTACTTGTCAACTTCCCGTAAAAGAAAAGAGTAATATTTATTTTAGATATTCATTCATTTAAATTTCTCCAAATATAATCCATATTTAAAATAATGTAATGACAATAGGTTGCTATCAAAAAATTAAAAAAATTTGGCGTGGTTACGGAACTAATGATGCATTTATTCATTAAAGTATTGAATTTAATGTAACAAACATGAATAATACATTTTTATTTGATACATTTTGCTATGCATTTAAATAATAATAATAATATTTAGCACCACGTCTTACTACCCGTTCGGGTTATTCGCTTAAGTACTAATTACACTAATGGATTAGGAATTGGGAAGGTTGAATTTAGAGGAAGTGAACCCGCATTTGCGTGGAGGGAGAGTGGAAAACCATTTAGGAAAAACCACCCCAGTTCACCCGACCGAGATTCGAACCTAGATCTCCCCGTCCTCGGCGGCCGAGCTCAACACGACTAGCGCGTTAGCCAACTACGCCACCGAGGTGGGTTATGCATTTAAATAACTTCCAAAACTAACCACAAACACACATGTTTGTTTAGAAAGTACAAATAATTCTAAACGCACTATTAAAGTAGCATATTACTTATAATTAATTAATTAAAAATATATATTTCTTTTTTGTTTAATATTTCAAGTGACAGGTTCACTTTGACATGTTTATATTCCAGTTTGATACTTTACCAAAAGTAAAATTCCGCTAAAATTGAATCAACAACCGTATTTTTGTGTTTTTTATTCCAAATTTTTACTCTATAGTTTGAACCTTTTTGAACTCAAAATATCCATATAATCTAATGGTTACATTTTAATATTCATTGCACACAATTTTTTTTTAACAAACAGTTTGCTCCTATAAATGAGTAGCTTTTTCCTATGAACGCCTAAACATAGCAAAAATAGCCGTTAACACTTGAATTGTAACCACTATTGAATTGATGAACCAAATTTAGTTTAGACAAGAGACACCTTTTATTTGATCAAAATAATTGATCATATTGGACCAAAAACAGCCTGTTTGGTCGAGTCACTTTAAATGTACCATATATATATATATATATATATATAATTTATACTCCTATCAATAGGCATGTGGACTAAATATCGGGTTCTGGTTTTCTGGTGACAGTGAGGTCAAGGTTCGAATTCCAGATAGGTGCAATGAGAGTGTTTCCTAAATTGTTTCCCACTTTCCCTCCACGCAAATGTAAGTACATTTAATTTAAATGTCACCTCTATCTCCAGCTACTCAACTAGCGATATTAAATTCGGATATCCTGAGCGGGTGTTATCTAGGTGTTTTGTACACTTTAAAATGTACATTACTTTTATTTAGATTTTTGTTTAGCACAAGGTCTTACTACCCGCCCGGGTTATACACATTATGTACTAATTACGCTAGTGTGTTAGTTATGAGGAAGGTTGAATATGGATGAAGTGACCAGCATTTGCGCTAAGGGAAAGTTGGAAACTACTTGAGAAAATACACCCTCAGTATATCCATTCAGGGATTCGAGCCCCGTTCTCTCCGTCATTGGCACTCTAGTATATTGTTACCCCTAGACCTTTCGATGACCGAATTGGATTAGGGTAGTTTGAGTGCATTGTAACAGGAATGAGGTGAGAGATTTATGGAAATATAACAGTAAAATTTACAGGATGATAATTATTCCCAGCGCAACTGGTTAGGTTTTGAACCTTGACCTCTTTGTTAACGCTGACCAATTCAAACCAAGACTGATGTATTAGACCTCACGGGGATAATATTTACTGTGTTGTTTTTAATTTCAAATTCAGGCTTTTGGCATAGTACGAGTACAATCTATTGTGGTTGTGTCTTGTCTTGTAAAGTTGAACGTTCTGGAACCTTTAAGTCATTGATTAACATTACGGCCTAATACAAAAAATAATATTGTGTGTTATGATTATTTTATATTTATTTAATAATTTCAGGATTAAAATAAAATTTTTAAACCTAATCCACTCTATTTTACATTGTATTATTTCACCATCCCTTGCCACTCACATTATTTTTGCGACCAAAATTAACAAATATTGTATTCTAAACTATCATTAGTGTTATTTAATAAGTATTGATAATATCTATTAAAATTGACAGCTATAGGTCACGTGAGCTGACGGATGCATACATGAAAGTAGATCTATTAATTTTTATAGTGCCTTCTTATGAAAACTTGACTCTACTATCCAATGATTTTTGGAGGAATGACATCTAGAAGGCTTTTTTTATTACTACATACCACTATATAGTAGAATTCTTGATAGGATTGTCTTAGACAATAATTCATACAAAACTCGGCGGAGCGCTTTAGTTTACATTGAGAATTTCATACTACAACCGAAACCTCTAAGAAATTAAACTTTTTTTTAATGTTATGTTGTATATTAATATAAATTGAGAAGATTTGGATCTTAAATTTTTTAAACTTTGGCCACCATTTTCATTAGAGCATATGACTTTTCCGGCTAAAATATTAGCATATCTAATATTATAAATTAAGAATAAATAATTATTGTTGTTCATTGTTTTATCTGAGGTTGAATCAGATCTATTTTTAACTGATTTCATATTAATTACGATCATTGTTGTATTATTTTCCGAGTCCATGAAATGATTGGTTTAAAAACAAATGTGAATGGTTATTACTATTAATCATAGTAACTAAAAATTCTTTTGGATTATATAAGATTCGATAAAATGTAATATAATATAATTCACATTATGGATCATACCCCGGTTACGAAATACCTCAGACTTGGAACATACACTGTACACAGTCAAAGTATACTAATGATCAGGAGGACATAGGTGTCGGTTCCATCTTGCCTGAGCTATAGCTCAGAGGTACAGCAGTCTTTTCACCATAGGAGTGAGTGGTGGTAACTGACATCTAGCAGAAGTTTTATTTTTGTGCAAACATTGATTGAAAGTCCCTCATATTAATTAACCAATGTGTAAATATTTATTATTTGCTTAATAATTGATGATAAAGTAGTTTTATCAAACGCTTCCAATTAATACTTCCCTTGGAATTACTGAATTAAAAAACTACTGCTAGCTGTCATTTACCACTCTTCCTATGTTGAGTCGACTGTATCAGGAATGTCAATACTTGAATCCTAGTTTGATTTAGCAAGTGTGGGTATCTGACATTGTATCCCACACACTCTCCCTCCTTCCAAATGCTAGTACCCTTCCTTTAAATCCTACCTTTCCTAAATTATAGCCACGCCATTTGTGAAAGAAACAGATAAATATAAATTTTATTTCATAAATGGCTCTCTACCAAAATGTGGGTACACTTCCTCAAATAATAACCATCCTCATCCTTGACCCAACAGAGTAATTAGTACATATGCGTACAACCTAAACGGGTAATCATACCCGGTGTTAATAAATAAAATAAATATAAAGAGTATTTAGGTGAGTATCATATGATAAGGAAATGGGTAAAAACTATGTTGCCTAAGCAACTTAAATAAAAAACACAAATTTTATGTGACATTAAATTTTAAAGTCTAATATGTTCAAATTTACTTTAAGATAGTTTAATTTTTTTAAATAACGTCATTTGAGTTTTTTTTTAAAAGGAAATATCCAAATGTCAAGGAATTACTAGATGGCATAGATTAGAATGCTAGGTATTTTAGAATGTTCTATAAACCTGTAGGATTGTTGCATGTGTTTCCACTCCTAGGAAGAAATATGACTTGGTTTGACCCTCAATATAGTTCAGTTAGGGCAGATATCATTTACAAACAATGCTTTTTACTACACTTTCGGAATACCCGCACATTTACACTAATAGAATAGGGATAAGAAAGATAGAATTTAGAGAAAGTGTATTTGAATTTTTCTAGAGGAAGAGTGGGAAATCATTTATGACTAGCTACCTCAATACAACCGCTGGGATTCAAAACCCATCCTCTCTGTTAACGGCAAGCCAGCCAAGAGGAGACTGACACTTTTTACCACGCGATAAATGGTGTGAATTGTAAGGGCCATTCTTAATTGTTTTTAATTTTCATAAAAATTATTTGCTTGTGTATTTTCTCTAATCTTCCCTCCTCTACGGACATTATCTTTTGAGTTTCTCGACACTTTTTAAAATTCAAACCTCTCTGTTTTTTTGTTTTTTTTTGTGATCAGAAGGATGGTTTCTCCCATTCTTTTTCACCATTTTGAAAAGAAAAATCGCAACAAATTATAGTACTACCCATTCCAACCAATACAGCACTAGCACCTGACGAACTTTGTGTCGGTGCTAGCTTGTTAGAAACTTTTCAGGTCTTAAAAGAGTATTGAAAGATAACCGAGCCCTCCCTCTTCTCCCCTTCTGTAACCAGCCAAGCGTACATAATGGGGTTTTGACAATAAAAGAATGGAGGTAAAGTGACCTATCTCCAATGTAATATTAAATCGAAAAGGCATGAAAATTGTATTTTTGGGTTTATTCAGTTTTTTCATATATAAACACCCAATTATAATTGTACTGTTGCAAGCGTAAACTAGTTGCGATAATAAATGCCTAGTTAAAAATTTTAATTTTTTTCTCAATTAATAGTTTGAAGCTCAAACACATTTATTCATTTATATCTAATTTTTTTATCTAATTATTCCATGGTTTTATTAAATTTTGAGTCTGGCATTATCGTTTTGCATATTGATACCTTAAATTTTACACAATAAATATGTTATTATCATTCATGATAGTTGAGATATCATCAGAATAAGAATAACCTTTGGGTAAATGGGTGAAATGCGGGTTGCGGGCTGCCCCTTCAACTGTAAAGCTCCTTCTTAAGAGTGAAAATACTTTTCCGGTAAAATTGGTAAGCCACCTTCGCTCGTTCATAGAAATTCTCGTGTGCAGTTATAATCAGTCGGTTCAGAAAATTCACGTTAAATACCTCAGATAAATAAAATATATGGCGTTGCATAAACTAATTTATTTATTTTGGCTCTATTTAGTAGTCGTTGAAATTGCTGGCACTTAGGTTGGGTGGTTAGAATGGTTATTTCAAATATTTATATTAATAAATAATAGTAAAAGGATGATTTGAGCTTGATGGGGAAACATTCAGTGGCTACAGAGCCGAGTATTCCAGGAAATAGGGGAATGAGATGTGTCTACCACAAAGTGCACATTTAATCAGTTCGATTTTAATTCTGTCCCTAATTCACAAATATTATGGTTATTTTATTAGTGGTTTTGACTAAATTCCCTGTTTCTACTCGCCACCAAAAAAAAAACTGTTTTATTCCGGTTTTTCTAGTGTTTTACAGGTGCCTGACAACCCTGACCGACCAATCAAAATATCGGTGGTTATTATGTTCCTGCACCAAGGCGTTTATTACTTGCCCTTAAGAGACATATAGGGGTTCGGGGCAGAAACATGATAACCCTCATTGATTTAGATGTGATATTTTCACTATTTATGCTTCTATAAAATCCTGAAATCTAGCTTTAAAAAAATAAGTAAAATTTTCGCAGATATTATCTATCCTAAAGGTCTTGCCTGACTATAAACATTACTTGTAACTCAAGAGGTAAGCTACCAGAAATCATTGCTAGCACATAAAAAAAATTAGGGTTATTATGTTTTTGCCTCGACCTCCTCCGTTATACCTTGATTTTCTTAAAAATCAACATTTAAAGCACCTTTTAGAAATTACAAACTTCGTTTCGATCAAGATTTACAGCATTTCATTATATTATCAGTATTATTTTATGAGAATTGATAATATGTATCAAAAGTGACCGCCACAGTTACCATAGCTTGATGTATTAGGGATATAGGTTCCAGACACAGTAATTACGTAGATTTCCCTCTCATGAGAGTCCAACTCGTCAGTTTGGAGGGGGGGGGGGCGGATATTCGCTCAGTTGGACAGGAAACGGGAAAGAGAGGAGTTTTTATCAAGATACTTCCACAAGGGGAACTAACGAGATGGTTGCCAGGGTTGTGTAAAGGGCCTTTGACCTGAAGCGGGTACGAAGATGGTAGTTTTTTTTTCCTTCATTGGGCTTTTCAGGAGAAAGAACATTTACTTTAAACTTTGTCACCCTGTTCTCGTTGGTTCAATAATGTTGTTTTTTAATCGCTTCTTACTATCCATTCGGGTTGTACTCTCATGCACTAATTACCCTAATGGTTTTAGAGTTTAGGGAGGTTATATTAATAGGAAGTGTACCCGCATTTGTGTGAAAAGATATTGGAATATCATTTTAGAAAAAATAAATAACTCAGTATACCCGGCCGAGATTCGAACCTTCATCATCGGCAGTCTAGTCCAGCACGAGAGTAGCGCGTTAGACCACGCGGCCACCGAAGCGGGTTTTAAATAGTACCTATTAAGTCACAGTTAGCTGGAAACATTCACTATTCACACTCCTAATCCTGTTACTTCAGGATAGTGTGTAAATGATTATCTATATTGATACTATATATAGCTCTCTTCATCCTGACCCTCCAAGATAATGTGGGCTATTTATATTCTTTAATATCATCTTCCACTCTTTTCATCCTGTTTCTTAGGCTAAATAAATCCACTGATATTAATTTTAATACTGGCACAAGTCACTTTTTCTAAAGTTTTTAGGTTAAATAGCTTAGGTCAATGATGGCCTGTAATGAAAATAGATTCTGGTAATACTGTGTAATAAATAGATATGATTTATAAATAGAAAAGTATCAAGGTAAAAGAAAGGCAATATGAAAACATTTGCCCAAACAGAGACTCGAGCCCCAGATATTTGGGTAAAAACGCCACTGCTCAACTAAATGTGCTAGCTGGGGTGCATTGTTACAGATTCGCACGAATCTCAGTACCGAAGTGCTAGAGCCAGAGACATTGCACATTTTGGATGAGTTTATTTTTACGTGGGCCTATACTCACGGGTCTCAACACCTCGCTACAGCGAGCTTTGTCTGGAATTTGTTAGAGTGGTCTGTCGACATAATTTCTCAGTAAGATCAGAAACACTGATAGTTTATGCCTAACGCATATTTTCAAACTAATCCGCCCTAAACTAATGAGGCGAATATCTGATCACTCTTTCTCTGTCCTGCTTTCCTAGTAAATACCTCCTTGGTAGTGTTTAGGAAAACCTTCTCGTCGCCATGTTGTCACCATGATTGGGGTGGAGTGGGGCGGTACTGGTATTGGCAGGCCCTCTATATTAGGTAGGCCAAACAATGATAACCAGGCGTCCAAAGTCTTTACTCTCCATTAGAAAACAAAGGAATTGAGACTAATTAAACTATTTTACAATATTAAAAATAAAATAAAAAAAATTACTTTACTGATTTCAATTTCGATGTTGTCAAGTCCAGAACACAAAAAACCGAACTTAGACGAGATATCTGGCTCAAACTAAGGGCCAGTTTCATAGTCAAACTTAGTGAGCCTAAAGTGCGAGTCGATACTAAATACAGGACGACACCTACCTAGACCAAAATGGAATGGGCCAGTTTCGCACATGAAACTGGCCCATTCCATTCAATTTCAGGTAGGTGACGTCTTGTATTTAGTATAGCGCCGCACTTGAGGCGTACTAAATATGACTATGAAACTGGGCCTTAGTGTGTATCTAATATCCGGGCTACCCGCTTCGGTGGCCACATGGACTAAGGCGCTACTCTTGCAATAGACTAGACTGCCGATAACGGGGAGATCGTGGTTCAATCCCAGTCGGGTGTTTTGACGGTAGTTTTTCCTAAATGGTTTCCCACTCTCTATTTCTCCACGCAAATGCGGGTACACCTATCTAAATTCAACCTTCCTCCCTCCAAACCCATTAGCGTAATTAATACATAAGCTTATAACCCCAATGGGTAGTAAGACGTGGAATTGAAACCAGTGAAACCGTTATGCCAATCGGTATTTTAAAAACTTCAACAAAATTGAAAAATAATTATTTTAAAATTAAAAAGAAACTATTAGACGTATCCCAATTTCACTGGACATCATGTCGTCAAATGAGGAATTCAGGAACCAGCGTTTTCTGGTTCGAGTGTGATCTTGTGCTTAATTTCTCGGTTAATCAGCCGTGAGATCGATTAAAGACACACGCCAGTGGCCAAGTTGTGTAAAGCGTCAGGTACACATTGAGCAAAACTACAGTTGAGGAGAAGATAAGGTTTAGAATTCAGTTCGAGTATATCATGGTTAGTTTTATATACTTGTGATTTAAAATGTGTTTTTTAAGCATCGAGTCTTACTATCCTTTCGGGCTACACGAATATGTAATAACTATGCCAATGTTTTAGGTATGAAGGGATGAGGAAGATTGAATTTAGAGGGGTGTACCCGCATTTGTGTGAAGGGAGAGTGGGAAACCATTTATTAAAAACCACCTCCAGTGCACCCGTCTGTGAGTCGAACCCTAATATCACCATTATCAGTAGTCCAGCCTATTGCGAGAGTGACACCTCAGACCACGCGGCCACCGAAGCGGGTAACTAGGATACTACAGTAAATACAACACTACGCTCGATCAAGTCGCATCAGAGTGAGGTTTTTCTGAATTATTTATTTGACAACAGCGAATTTGGAATTAGTGAGTTGATTTTTCATTTTAAAATCATCGATTTTTAAACTTTTTTATAACTTTGTAAATATAACAAAGTGGTTTTATTGATCTTAATTGCACTATATTGCAGGAAGTACCTACCACACTGCCATTCGACGTCTGTTTTGATTCTCAGACAAGAGTACGTGTCGTTCCCTTGTAGGCTGGCCGCCTCACACCTGATGCAACATTTTGTTTTGTCGCAGCGTGTCGCAACGTGCTGCAGACGTCTCGGCTGTCATAACATCCAATAAAGCGCCGCACACTGTTTGCGACATTGTCGTGAGGCGTCTTGTGGCAAAAGGCGACGCTCCTTTCATTAATGACTCGCGTCAAAACATGAAAGACATTTTGAACTGGGCCCCGAATAACATGTGGATTTTCGACCATATTATTTAAATATTTTTTAAAAAATTTGTTAGTGCTTTATTTATTTAGTGAATATATTAAACATACACACACTTCAGGGAATCAACAAATTATATATGTTAAGATATGTTTTTACTTTTACTGTTTTGTAACTTAATTTAATTAGTTTCGTTATTTGCGATTGTGGTGATAAAATGCCGAGTAACTTTTACCGAGTACTTTCAAATTAATCGGCAAAGTGATTCACTTGGTTAGTCAGTTTTTCGATCGTGTAATTTACACCTGCGAGTATTTCGTAATGAAAATGCATGCGATTCATTCAAACCATTAAGGGTAATTTTCACCTAAAACAGAACCTGTTTTTGTGAAATGAGCTTTACGGAAACATGTGTTTTAAATAGAAATAGCACGGTAAAACATTATATTCAATAAGGTTGATTCTCACTCAGCTGGCAATAAAATAGAAAATAGAAGAATAACATGGACTATTATTTGTATCCAACAATTGTGCCCATCATTAGCCATGACCCAAATGCAGACATTCACATTTATTTAAGAACCAAATAAACATTACACTCAACTCTTTGATGGCTCACTTACAAATGGCGGGAAATCGAACAATTATAACGTATTGCGAGTCAAAATGTATCGGACGTCTCTACATCAAATGCAACGTGATAAGACATTTCGCCTCGAGACAAATTGTCGCGAGTCATATGTTGCATTTAGTGTGTGGTGCCAGACGTATACGCCCTCTAGGATGATACGTCACTTTGGTGTGCTTCATAGTAGTTGCCGATGGCCTTTGCCGTGCTTGCTAGGATCTAGTGCAGTACGTTGAAATACCTGTCGGACGCAGTGGGGGTGTTTTGTTCCTAAAGTGTAAACCAACCCTTCTTCCTACATGAAAATGCAGATACATTTCCTCTAAATTCTGTGTTCTTTGTCCCTATCCCATTTGTGTAACTTATATATGCGGATAGCACAACGTGGTGCTTTAAAAAAAACACTCTTGTACTAGCTTATATTTGCGGGCAGCTGTTAAAAGAGTTAAGCGTATTGGACAGTTCAAAAGTATTTTTTTTAAAAGAGTTATATACCTATTTAAAAATAAATGCCACAACCAAGATATGTACTATAGTAAAAACCCATTGTTGTGGTGGGACAAGTTTAAGTCAGAATTACGTGACGTGACGTGACGTGACGTATGCGATTCTCTGTGGACAAGTTCACAATTGTTCACGATGAAATAGCTAAGTGAAATGTAAGCTATGGCTCAACAACAAAAATTCAATCTATAGGTATTTTGACGTCAAACGAAAATGACTTTCTTCGTCTTCATGAAGCACATATTATAAAAATGTGCAGTCGTATGACCAATGGCATTTAATCTGTTGAGCGTTCCTGAAATAAGGATGCACAGTCACCCAAATTTCTTACTACTTTTAAAGTTTAAACAACGTCCTGCTCAGTTAATTTTATCTTCTTTGAAAATAAATGGACAAATAACGACTGACCCCAGAGAAATTCGTAATCGTACATCCTTTCCGTGAGGCTTTTTTCCATGGCCCGATGATATGAGGTGATGGTAATCGTGAATATGAGGGTGTGGATCCAGTAGAAACTCTTAAACCTAACTTAAGCCTTACTAACCATAGCCTGGTAACTGTTGGGATAATTTCCCTTTCGAGAAAAATACCCATGGTACCAGCCGGAAATCGAACCCAAGACCACTACACCACGGGGCTGGTTAATATGGTTATATCTCATAAGCTACGTCATAGTGGAAACGTGCAAGGTAAGCCTACATAACAATACACCAAATATTATTGTTCGCTATCAGGAGACTTGTACATAAACATACCTCAATGATGTTTCATAGCAGGAAACATAGCTCTGTACATAAACATACCTCAATGATGTTTCATAGCAGGAAACATAGCTCTGTACATATTAGTGCATCAATCAATATGAAAGAAATTTAACTATATAAATAACAATACCTTAATGTTTGATAGTAGGTAAAACAGTTCTATGCATAGTAATATAAAACAGACGGAAAAATAGTGTGTTGGGCAGCCAAGGAATGTGCATGGAGGCATTACAGTCTGTTGCCTTGCTGATGTTGAAAATTCCTATGGTTGTCCTTTCTTTGGTTCTGTCTATGTAGAACGTAAAATGGTGTGAATGACCCAGGAACATTCACAATGAAAGAAGAAGACCTAATAATCACGATAATGACCCAAACTGCGGTAGTTTTGGTCGTGCGGTCAGACTAGCGAGCCGAACCTTGAGCCGAGTCTCGTTAACGTTGGAGAAATAGGTTCGTCGGAATGCTCGCGGCAACCCAGTGAATGTCGGTATTTCGAGGAACATCACAGGATGTTACGAGACGAGACGAGGCTCGGCACAAAACACACTGGACGGCGCTGCAAGCCGAGCCTCGAGCCGAACCACTTGCTACTTTAAATTACTGTTTATTTCTAGCTGAGCAGTTGCGTGTTGTAGATTTTACTACACCTTAAAATTTTGTTTGAATATTTTTTGTGAGTGATATATTAAATATTAACTGAAAATTTGTTTTTTAATAGGCCGAGAAAAATAAATAAGAATTAATTTAATCTTTAAAAATTAGAGAGTATATTAAAAACAATATTTAGTTACATGATTACTCGAGTGTTGTAAACTGTAGGCCTACAACGATGGTAATAGATTTTCTTAAAAATTTTGTTCCACACTTAAAATAATTTTGAAACTTCCTCTGGGGAGAGAGGGGTGGACAAAGAATACACTGTCCCTCTAAGTAGATTATGTGGGTAAATACGTCCCAGTCCACTTCAGTGGCGTAGTGGTCTAACGTGTCAATCTCGTGTTAGACTGGCGTGCTCAAGGCGGGGAAATTGAGGGGGATTTTAAATATTTGGTTTCCCACTTTCCTTCCACGCAAATGCGGATAGATTACCTCTAAAATGCTTATTTCCTCCTTTCTACCCCATAAGATTAGTTATCATGTACTTTATTAATAATATATACTCTGTTTAGAGACCTTAAATAGGTATTGCGGGCTGGTATAAGTCACCGTTTGTTAAGAAACGTATACATGTTATTGTAAGTCTTTAATGCACACTTGTGGATTCGCGTAAACTTCAACTTTTTCCATTTTGCACTTTTGGCCCAATCAAATTAATTAGATGCTTAATCACTTGGTGTTATTCGAGATAAGTTTTTGTGGTGACCACTAATTTCTTGAACTTCAAGTTAGTGGAGCAAACTATTTCCTCTATATTCCAGTCGCCTTAAGTACATTTGAGTTTGCCCCCATCGTCTTTACTGTCTTTTTTTTCTCTCTCTTTGTTGCAAGGTGTAAATAAATTATGCCACGGCAGCCAATTTTAATATTTCCCTGTTCATTACGTGTGTCATCCACCGAAGTACATAACTTTATGAAGCAAAATATGGCTCGCAGGAATGTTGAGGTTTGGCTCGCGACGTGGCTCGCTAGTCTGGACGCAGCTTAATAATATGACCGGTCCAAAGCTGGATTAGACAGTCGCAGCTCATGAATTTAATAATTAATTTATTAAAAACTTTCTTAAACGTCGAGGCCTATTTCGACACCTATTTGCGAACTATGAAAACAATAACTTATAATAAAGATATTAATTATTGAATCTTTCTGACTGCACAGAAAACGGAATCAATCTTTGAATACGAACTAAGCTTCAACTCGCTTACATATCCGTTAAAATACCGTCATCAGTTTGGACAGATATTAGGATAGTTTTTCACTGGAAATTGAACGGATTTAAATGTATAAAAACCCACGGAAGATAATAAGTGGAGGCGCATCTTTAGCCAGCATCCATCCAATTTCCACAGGAAGAGCCTGTAAGAGAAAACACTTTTTGCCGCCAACGTTGATAACATTTTAACCTATATCAGTGGTCGTATGGTCTAACACGTTATCCCCGTGTTGGGTTGGATTGCTGGCAACAGGGATATCGGGGTTCGAATCCCGGGCGGGTTTATCGAGTTTTTTTACCTAGTTGGTTCCCCATTCTCACTCCACTCGAATACGTTTCCATTTCCTCTAAAATGCAAACTTACTTATGCTTGTTCCATTAGCGTAATTAATGTATCCGTATAGCCCGGACGGGAACTAAAAAGCTAAAATTTGACTATGAAAGATGGACGTCGATTTTCTTACGAATGGACATTTGGAGCACCTTTTAGAAAATATAAACATATTTTGTGCGGTCAACATTGATGTCACTTTACTATATTATTGTTAGTTTTTCATAGGTATTGATAATACCTGTCAAAAGTGACAGGTGAAGGTCACATGACCTTACGTATAAATGCATGAGAGTAGCTTTAGTAACGTTTCGAATTTTTGTCAGATATGTCCTTTTATAAGAAAATTGGGGTATAGAAACCAACGTGCCAAAATCAAATGATACAAAATCGATATCAAGTATTTGTGAATATAAACTAACTAACCATTTAGACCAGCAATATCTAGTAATTTTAGATATGACTATCATTATACATTATAGCACGCTGGATATATTTGCGGTCAAGTATGTCAGATCACCTAAATGACTCAGCCTTGCTTAGTAGATAAGCATAACTTGCTCGAATAATGACATAACAGATATATTAGTTGAATAAAAGACGGAAGATGAGCGAAGACAAACAGTGAGTAAGTTTTAATACCCTTGAAAAGAGTTTCCAATTAAAAATGGCAATGGCCCAGAGCGGCGAATAGGGTGATTTAACGTAACCAAACAATTGATTAGAACATGTTTTTGTTTTTAACTCGTGGGAAAGGAGGTGACTACTGATGACCAAGTATGAGTTGTAACCAAGTATGTATGTATACTGTAGGCGCGTACTGAGAAAAACGTTATAAACACTTTTTTATTTCATTTATTTGAGGTATTTAACGTGAACTTTCTGAACCGACTTATTATATCAGCACACGACTTGATTAATTAAATTTCGAACAGACACAACATCCAACCCCCGACCATTAATTCATCACTATGAAAGGGTAACCCACACTTCACCAATGGTAAATTTTTCGGCAATGCCAAGAATCGAACTCGGGACCCTTAGCTCAGTAGACAGACAAGCTACCAACTGAGCTAAGGTGTCTTGACAGTTGTAATGTAAACCAAGAGAGAGATAAATCATCACCTCATCTCTGCAGAAGCTACAGCAAAAATAGTTTCAGGCCGAACAAGAGAACAATTATTATTGGATGTAGTTCAGCTACAAGAAAAACATTATAGCTAACCAAACTATGTAGCATTAATTTAAACAAATCTCAACATGTACACTCAGTTTATCTTGAAAGGTAGCAGTGTTACCTTGACAGATTACACTATTACACTTTTCTTATAAAGTACACCTTAGTGAAATATTGCAAGGTATGCTTGCTACCTTACACGGAAAACGAAGGGTAGGTAGTTGGAAAAGCCATTTTGTAAAAATAGAAGATTGTACCCATGCATTTATTTTAGACAAATTAACCTAGGTAAAATGTACCTATAAAACACGACTTTAAATAAAACCACAAAATAATACAAAAGTCCTAGATTACATATGATAAACCACCACTAATAGGCCTACACCCGATAGGGAGTTGAACCTAAACCCCTTAATCAACGGCAGCCAAGCCCAATGAGAGTTTGTAACGCCTTAAGAGACTTGGCCACTACCGTAGGTTGTTATAACTTTGTCTGAACACTAAATTATTTGAAGAGATATGGGAACCAACATACAATAATATTGCCCAGCGCCTGTAAACTAGACTTTTCAGGCTCGAGCGTGCGCGCTCAGTCACTCGCTCCAGTCTGGCCACCTCTCATTACAACTAATGTGTTCTATTTTATATTTTAGTCGCTCGCTCATCCAGTCTGGCCGTACTCTGACCTGACGCCTTTGGAGTTTAGAGTTAGACCATACGGCCCCTGAAACGGGTGACTAGTAATAAAAAGCTCCATCGATCAAATGAGTGAAATATGGTTACCAGTAGCTAAATATTAAAGCCCACTTCGGTGTCCGCATAGTCCAAGGCACTACTATCGCAGTAGACTAACTTGCCGATGACGGGGAGATCGACGTTCGAATCTCGGTTGGGTGTATTGAGGGTGATTTCCCTAAAATAGCTTCCCACTCTCCCTCCAAGCAAATACGAGCACACTTCCTCTAAACACAACCTTTCTAATCCCTAAAACCATTAGCGTATAAACCGAACGGGTTGTAAGAAAGCTAATTCGAATATATATTAATTAGTGGGACCTCGCCTGTGTTGAATCATTGGAAAGGTTAGGAGTTAAAACATTTACGAGAGTGTACTCAAAATGTATAATGCACGGATAGAGAAACGCAACCAGGAATTATTTATTGAAAGTAATGGTACGTCCGCCTAGCTTACGATGACCTTCTTAGAGACAATCAATGGCATCTGTTCTGTGAAGATGCAGTTTCCAGATGGGGATGAATGGCCGGTGCATGACCTGTGGTTCATCTGGGGACAACTAGCAGAGTTGCATGCAGTTCAATGCTGCCCGCTCCTTCGTCAGAGGATGTAGTTAAAAATAGAACATCTGCGCATGGTGTTTGAATAGAGAGTAGGAAATAATAGTTTTTATTAAAGATGGGTTTAGTTCAATATTTATCAAATCCTAATCTAAAATTTTCTTTCGAATGCCGAATTCGAATCGTTGAATTTTTAAAAGGTGCAATATTAATAAAAAGTGAAAATATTTAAAATCTAATTCAAAAATAGTTGTTCAAGGTTTGGTGCCACTTACAAATACTACTTTTGTTTGATATTTATATTAAGTCATAAAAAAAAACAAGAAAACATTTTTCTAGTAAATTAACTTTATCAATACAATGTTGCTACTTTCCCAAATTACACAAGTTTATATAAATCCTTCTTCAAATTGCTTAAAACTAATGTGCTCTCAAGTCAAGGCCTTCATAATTGTTCTAGGGATACTTTGAGATTTTTACGAATATCCACTCTCTATAATAGCAAGGGATTCGTGAGATTCTAGCGTCCCTTCTCTAATATTTACCAAGAGTCATGATTTTATATCAAACTAAGTTTTTGTGAATAATTGAAGGGGTCCCTCTAAAAACGTTTCAACTGACAAAATTTTAGAAAGTGATGTTTCAGTGTAAAAACGTTCCTTATTAACTGGTCTGTAAAGTGGTATCATCTGTTTGCTGATTTTCGAACTATTTCTATTTATTTCTAATGTTCAAAACTGTCGGCTAGTGTAAAAACGTTTCAAATGCAAGGAAGATGGCGGACGTACCTTCAAAATCACCAGAATCTCTCCTTGTAAATAAGCTAAATCGTGGTAAAAAACGTAAAATAAACTATAATGAGTGGAAACAGGTTAAAAATAAACATCTCAAGGATAGTAGAATGGCTTATTTGGGCTCTAAAGCCGTTGTTAAACCTGCTAAAAAGCCTCCAGATGTGATGAGTGTAATAACGTTACTTCTATATAGATTAGGCTATGATAGTTTTGATTGGATTTACTTATTCATAAGAGTCACAAGTCCCATTGTAAGTACAAAAATGTGCATTATACTATAAACATTAAAACAAAGAAATAGTATAAAATAATGATAAAAAATATATAGTCATATACAATAAAAAATTAAGCATTTTTAAACATATTTTATCAAATTTAAAACAAAGAAATAATACAATATTTTAAAAAGAAAATAATATAGACATCAGCTAAAAAGCAGGCTGATCTGGGTTATCTTTTGTTTATCATTGTGTTAGGACTAGCTCTTGGTAATTTTCTTTTAAAGCCTGTTCAATTTCAATCATATTTTCCCCTCAAGGATGACCTATGTTTGGAGAACTGCACATACAACGGCTGTTCACAGCTTAACGGAGACCTCACACAGAAGCTGATGCTGTATAATATGTTTTATGGAGTTCCTTACAACCAGCAGCAGCAGTTTCTTGCTTGTTTCTTTCTTATCAACCTCCGAGAACCTCAAAGGAAAAGAGAATAACAACTGGAAGATGGTTGCACTCTGTCATTACCTGGTTTCATTGGGCTTCTTCACAGAAGTCAACCAAAATTTTTTGGTAACTGGACATAGCTTTCTCCCATGCGACCGGGATTTTGCCCTCATTGAGAAGCACAAAAAGATTGCAACACTCTACATTCCGGATGACGTAGTCAACATGATACGCTCTGCAAAAGACATAAACCCCTTCATAGTTGAGGAGATGGAAGGAAACTTTATCGATTTTACCCCTGTCGACAATCAAATCTACAAGCATCCCAACTTGAAAATCAGCGAGTGTAGATGGATGCAGTTTTCAAAGGACGGTCCAACTGAAATTCGTACCCGAAAATGCCATAGCATACTTGATGCCTGGAGGGTCTTCAATGTCCTCAAGAAGAAAAAGGGAAATCTACGAATGTCGACAACTTGTACCGCAAAGTTCAACTATCAGAACTTAATAACCTCTACCCTGGACCAAAACTGCCAAGAAAGCAGATCTTGTCCAGATATCTGAGTATCTACCACCAGAACATTGAGCATTCTACCTTTCGTTGACATGTGCTGTCTGAAAATAATATTGCAAACAGACTTTTAGTTGAAAAGAAGGATTAATTTTTGTATTCTCTAATTAAAATGATATTAAAGTTTTTGAGTTCTGTTTACAGATTTTTAGGCCGTTTTTGTTTTCTTGAGGGCTTCTTTAATTTCTATCAAGAAAGACATTTCTTAGCATTCATTTTTATAATAGAGGCCTACAGTTTCTAGTTTTTTTAAAACTTATTTTAAATTTAAAAGACATTAAAAAATACTGTTTTTATTTTAAAAATTACTTAAGCCTACTTTGTTTTTCTCGAAGCCTTTTTTAAATTAATTTTTTTTCAAGAAAGATATTTTTACTACTTTTGATGTTTATAACATAGGCTTACATGTTAGTAGCAACTTAGTAACAAGAAAATACCATTAAAAATATGCATTGTATTTATTTTTAAAAGAATATTACAGATTGTATTCATTGCGTGTTTGTTATTTTTACACCCTTTGTCTTATCATTAGAAGTTTGACATGGAGGATATTTTAAAATGGTGGGGGGAGTGGTTGCCTTCATTAAAAAGTTTAAGGACCCCACCCATTGTTTTTGAAAAGCCTCAAATATTGTTTAAAATGGGCTTTATATTACTGAAACGAAATTGTAAACAAAATAAAAAGTTACAAATGCACATTTTGGTTAAAGCTTTTATGGCGTAAATAGGTTACAACTGTGCACATGAAACGTTTTTACACTACAACAAAGCAAAAATTACTCTTTTTAAGGTAAATAATACTAATTTTAAAAAGAAATAACCATTAACCTTTTAAGGTGGGCCGTATTAATGATTCTGAGCAAAAATGGTAGGAATATTTTACTAAAATTATGAGTATAGTGTTTTTCTTCTTTCCTGAAAAATTTGTCAAATGTCAGTTGAAACGTTTTTAGAGGGACCCCTTCAATTGTATATACCATGTCATTAAATTAAATTGCTATAGAATAGTATATAACTGGTATTAATTAAATTTATGTGTGTCCCCTTTTCAATGAATAGGCAACCGAGCATAGCAAGAACATTAACAAACACCCTCTATAATGTTCTTGATATCCCCTCGGTCATAGCTCAGAGAGAGAGGGTTGGATATTAGTTTAATCAGGACCGTCTATACTCTATAGCGGTGGGACACAAATTGTGGCTCGAGACTCACCGGTGGGTACGATACTATTTTCTGTAGGTTGCGAAAAGTTTTCGGAATGTGAAAATTTTGTAATAATTTGAAAATATAAAATCAAGGGAAAAAAAAGAGGAGGTATCGGGCTCCATGTTCGTGTTTTTGGCGTGGACGTCAATTACGTCATCCAAAGTAACCGGAAACAAGCGCAACCTTTTCGCATAGCTCATTATGAGAAATGATCAGTTTTTGTAAATTTATTTTCAAAAGTATTTTTTCTAAGAAGTAAAATAAATAATTAAATTTAAAATAATCTCCCATAACTCATTTCATGTTTATTAAAGTTAAATGGGTTGCTCTAAAATTTGGGTCACGGTTCTAGAATGTTTGGGAACTACTGCTCTATAAAATACGGATAAGATTTCCTTGGTTTGGTCCATACCTGACAAATATTTGTGAAGCATGCTCCTGCACAAAAACTTTAAGAGGTTTTTTCGAGACTCAGATGGAGCGATAATTTAATCTTCCTCTTGATTGGTTGCGCGCGTTACGTAATTGACCACTGTTAAAGTTTAATACAAAATTACTTATCATTGACGCGTAGTTCAGTGAGATACTATATTTACATTCCATAGTGAGATGTTTATGAATTACGTAAGCAACGAGATTTTAAGAATCCATAGTTTTGACATCTCTGGGCTACGGCTAGTTTAGATAATATCACAAGAAAGTGCATCTCATTCCATGTTAGTTTATAAATCAAGTTTTTTCTTCTTCTGGTGATGCAGATCAATAAAGTGATCCTTTTTATTTAAAAACAATTGCTACGGTACTCCTGAAGAACCAGAGTTGCAAATATGGCGGTTAATCATGGACAGGGCGACCGCCACCACCGCCACCTCCTCAAAGGGAGGGTGACCACCCAAAGTACCAGGTTTGGGGGGGGGGGGGGTGCCGTACCGCCAAATGCTACATAAGAAATAAATAAATTATAAAAAAATTATAGGATAAAGGGTCTAATTTTATTTTGTTTCCTCAAAGCTTAAGATAAATTCGAATACCGTCATCTTGAAGATATTCACTAGGCATTCGTACACTGGAAACTCGTTTATTCGAGTTAGGTCCAAGCCAGACGAGCGGTAATTTGTTGAATATCTCGCTGTTAGGAATGAAAAAAATAAATGGACATTCGCAATGTTTTGTGAAAATAAGACATTTATTTATTGTCTAATACAAAATGAGGAATAAGATGTGATTTTTTGGTACAAATATAGAATAAGGGTTAAAACTGGTTGAAAAAATATAAAATCACCCATAGACTATTTTAGTAGTAACTGTAACCCGATTAGGTGACTGCGTGGTCTAACGCGCTTCTCTCGCAGTAGACTAGACTGCCGATGACGGGGAAATCGAGGTTTCAATCGCTGTGGGTTTACAGAGGTTTTTTTAAATTCACTCTATCTTCATGCAAATGCGGGTACAATTACACTAAATATAGCCCTTATAATCCCTAAAACCATTAGTATAATTAGTAAATGAACGTATAGACCGAAGGAGTAGTTAGTAAGACGCGGTACTAGAAAAAACAACTCCAGGAGGTGAACAAGACTTGCCAGTTGCAATGTGGTGGTCAATCGCGGCAAGTTGTTAGTAATCAAGCGACGCAATTACTTCGCCCCTTACATTACGCGGCGGATGACCTGGAGTGAGGTTTCTATTTATAGACCTGTTCACGCCATTTTAATAGGAAGACCTTCACATCTAATGTGCCACGCTCCGTCATAAGGATGGCATCCAAGCACGACATTATCTTTTTATTACGCTCCGGGGTCCAAACCATGAAAGCCACAGCTTCATTACTTTGACTTGGCCGGTTTACAAACATTTGATGTTACTTAGGGGTAAGTTATTCAATTTAGGAACTTTTAAAGTTGTTTACTATTCACTGGTGTAAAAGTTATTTTCTGAATAAATCTGTAAAGAAATTTCAAAAAACGCAAATCAGCTGGTTAACTAATAATTCAACCTATAATTTGGCGTGCATTCCGTTTCAAAAATTATATTTTAGTTTTAAAAACCCATTTCAAACATATTTTTAGGCCGAGCTTCTTGGAAGGTAAACAATGTTTATAGATTTCTCAACCACAACATAACCTATAAGACATACCAATATTTACAGTAACATAGTGTAGTAGGATGATAAATAAATACTATAAGGTACTGTAAGGTTATTCACACATACCTAAGGCACGAGTTTTTTTAACACTGCGTCCCCGTTCGGAATATACGCATAAATAGCTCTACTAATGGCAATAATGTATTAGGGATTAGGAAGGTTGTATTTAGAGGAAGTGTACCCACATTTGCGTGGAGGTAGAGTGGAAAACCATTTAGGAAAACCCCCCTCAGTAACTCGAACCCATATATTTTACAAACATTTCAAAGTCTTATATCTCATAATAAATAACGCTCCTTACTCTCAACTTTAAAATGTTTTCTAAAATGATTAATCATATTTGTTAAGTTTTTAGCTCGAGTTATATTCGAGAACTTTTTTTTAATGTAGAACAACTTCAAAATATTAGGGTCGTATTATGTGTGAGGCCGTACTATATTCGGGCCAATACAGTATTTAATTAATATATTACTTCCCTAATGAAATCAATATATCGGTGTCAACTTCACTCATAAATATTACTTTGACTGTCTATCACTGAGTTATTACGATAGTAAGACAAGCACAGTGGCTGCCGGACGACTGTTTAGTCGGATCGTGTGGAAGGTGTCCCCCAAACAGTCCCCCAAACTACAAGTCATCCTGCCAAACTGGGGACACGACAATAGGATATTATAGTTAGGACATCCGACTGCTAAACGAGTCGGCCACGACTTTTGATCGGACGACTAAACAGTTAGATCGTGCGAAAGACGCCATTCCACCTAATATATTAGTAGTCACACGACAAAAACTCGTATGACAGAAATAGTAAAGTGTGAAATAGCACTTATGGTTCCTTAACTAAACTACACGGTATACAATGGACCCCAGTGCACGTTACCTGATACAACTCTGAAGTAGTCCCCGCTAAGTAGACCACACAAGCTGCGAACCAACACTCGCATCGAATAGTAGTAAGTTAAATGAACGGACCTTTTTTTACATCCGGGCACTTTCATAAATGAATATGACACCGCCTTTTGATTTTTCATATGTTCCTGTTCAGTAATAATTTCCTTCTTCAGCTTCACGCTAATTTTAACTTTCAGTATTTTATTTAGGGGATGACTACTGTCAGTTCAGGTATACCTTTATTTTCTTATAAATTAATATTTGGAGCACCTTTTAGAAAATACAAACATTTATTGCGGCCAACATCGATAACTTTTTACTATATTATTAGTGATATTTTATATGCATTTATAGTACTTAGCAAAAGTAACAGTTACAGATAACATTGCGTGGCGTATAAATACGTGAACGTAGATTTACTAAATATGTACATCCGTAAGAAAATTGGGGTTTGGTTAGGTATTAAAATCCCAACCTATTAAATAAAAAATGCAATCAATCACTACTTTATTTATATATTTTACATTGAGCTTAGTTTTCTCTTTCAATATACGAGAAGAGCCCATAACTAGTATATAAAAACTAATTAACTCTCATAGTTTTAAAATATACATATTTTATGTCTACATGAATTCTTTCGTTGATATATTAGCAAAAATAAGTAAGTAGAGGTATATATTTAATTAATAGTAAATACACCTCCATCCACCTTATAATTGAGCAGAAAGCTACAACGTGGGAAAACATGGGTGGACTCTTGTTGGGATCAAGCCATTGTTCCTTAAATACCAGGTTAGTTACAAACATCTAGCATTGCTAGTGTGGCAGTAAAATCGTGCGCTTACATCGGCCCTTGCTAAACGTGTACACGGTTCAATAATAATAAGTATTATACTTAATATAGTTCCATATATGCCTATTAGATTCGTATAAAATTGTAATTAAAAATATCAAAATTAGTCTACAGTATACTCAATTGGGTGATTACTGGCGCAGTATATTAATTTACTCTAAAAATTATATTTTGAGTATACTGTATACTAATTATATATAATAAATTGTCATTCATATGAAGTTTCAAACCGATTATGGTTCTAGGTAGGTAACGCCATATATTGAGTCGCTTACTGTACTTGAGGCTTGCTAGTTTACTGAGAAGCTGGTATGGCTGGGAATACCAAATCGACATTCCTGCGTGTTTACCAAGCGGCGTGACAGAAGGCTATATCACAGCAGTAAATGGGAGGTTCCCTCGGCATCAAGTACTGATAACTCATTGTATGGAAGCCTCAACTATCCACGAGTAAAATACACAACCCCCCAAAAAAGAGTGGTACTCGAAAATAACAGCATTAAACTTTTTCACACCATTGTTGCAATAATTCCCATTGACAAGCTTCAAAAAGAATATCTATATTTTATATCTTAATATATATAATTCTTCTGTACGTGTGTATGTCACTGAACTCCTCCTAAACGGCTGGACCGATTTTGATGAAATTTTGTGTGTGTGTTTGAGTGGGTCCGTGGATTGTTTAGATTCACAGTTGTACCCGGTAGGTGGCGCTGCAATCGGGTTCTAGGATTTTATTTTTATTTTTTAGGGAATTTTTTTGGGGGGATTTTTTTAATTTAATTTTTTGCATATCAGAACATGTAACCTCAAAATTTCACCCTTCCCCCCCCTCACACCCAATATTTATAATAATGAATTTAATATTAATAATTGACCGTTTAGAAAAAAATCATAAGTTCATCAATAATTGACCGTTAAAACCTCCTGAAAAGTTCATAAATAATTGAACTTCTGAGAATAGTTCATAGTTATCTTTGTTTTTCGATACAGCTGGTATTTGTGGAGTTGTGGGCGAAATGCCAAAAATGAAAAGATGTTTTATTTTGTATGTTGTCTTGACAAACACTGAATTTGTAATATTTGTGTTACTCACTAATTTGAGTTCATTGTGAATCTGTCGGGTCCGCTAGTTTATAATAAAATTATTATGGTATTTCACTTTGTTGTCAGCAAAATCAAAAAGTATTATTCGGATTGAGACGGGACTTCTGCTGTACTTCTTACTTTTCAGCAAAGAGGCTAAGTTATATATCATCACGCTCTCACATCAGCGAGCGAAGCAGTGTTGAAAATAACCGACTGCTAGTATGGTTACATTGGCATCTTAAATATTTGTAGCAATTCAAATATACTAACGTTTGAAGAATAAATCTTTTTTGTCAGTCAAATGTGGGGTTTGGAAAGATCAACAAACCAACAATGAATTTCCTTAGCAAAGAGTGTTTTGAGATAAAAACAAACAAGAAGAATAAATATATAATTTAAGTAGGAAATGCATTGTGATCGTGTTTTGGCATTAGTCAGATAAATGTTCGAAGTCACAAAGTATGTTTTCAATTATTTTATGGGGTTGCGTGTGAGTTCGGTTTGTTTAATCTTGTTTCTTGATAGTAAGCCAAAAGTAAAATATTGTTTGGTATGTTAGGGCGCTTACCATAGAGTGCTGCTTTCAATTTCTTTCATTTTTGTTTTTTAGATAGTACATTAAAACTATTTATTTTAATATTCATTGCAACAATGCCTCCGCGTAAGAGAGCCAATGCTAGCGTGCATGAACTTGCGTTTCGGTCGGTATGGTTAGGTTGCGGGCTGACGCCATGGAGGTTTTTTTTCAGTCATTTTATACTCTTGCTTATGAATTAGGTTTATTTAGTTTAGTTTCTTGGTACTAGAGCCTATTTACACGAGCATATTTTGCAGCGCTGCTAACGCCCATAGCAGAGCTGCTGTCGCGCTACCAATATTAAACCTGTGTCTCAGTAATAAAATCATATTTTTGGCCATTTTGGATCCCCCTCTCTACCTCCCTCTAACAGGAATAAAGATGATTTGTTTATGCATTATATAAATTGCTGGTTGTTGTACATTAAATATAAATTTATTGGATTAAAACTGGTAAAATTTATAGCAATATAATATATTTTTTAATCTACTCGCGAGTCATCTTACCCCATTCTTTCCTGTTTCTCTCTGTATTACGTAAGCATTGTTCAGACCTCCCCTCACCCCTAAGGTCTTTACGTAATACTTGAATTTGGAATATACTTTCTGCACAATGATTCTCGTGATCTTGTTTTTTCTTGATTATTGCTGTGTTCAGATGACTTTGAATACCAAACAGCTGGTAGCATCTCAAGCTCACTAATAAACATTTCCACATCTAAGCTCTCAAAGGTTTTTTGGGATGATACACGTGGTTCTGTTTTGAAAGGGTCGCGTGTGTTTCTGCCGCCCGTGGAAACAGGACCATTTAATTCAATGTATCTACACTGGCAGCGCTGCTAGGGAACGCCGCGGCTAGTCGTGAGAATAGGCGATCGTGTGGCGATCGTGTGCGGTAGCAGCATTGCTAATTCAACAATAGACGCTCGTGGAAATGGGCTCTTACCCTTAGAGAACAATTTTATTTGTTGTGAGAGGGCGCTTACTTTAGAGTTCTTCTTTTAATTTACTTCATCTATACATAAAATAGCAGTCTAAATTTTACAAAGAGACTAGTGCCCAAGCGGCAAAAGGAAACATTAAGTGTTCCATAAAACAATTTTACTTTTCAAAATAAATCTTCTAGTGAGAAATTACTGACGTCTACAATGAAAGATTTTAATAACATAATTAACTAAGTGTTCAAACACCCAAAACCATTAGAGGTCAATTATATTTAAATATCTAATAAGATATAAAGAGTTTATATTTTGACATCCTGGAGCGATTATTCCAAGTCCAGGCCAGGACTTCTCGTGGAAGTGTCGGCTTTAATAGTCAACCATGTTAGCTGAGCACCAGCTCTATATAGGTCTAGTTGATGGATATAAGGGGGAAATCTTCATATTAAAAGTATAATGCCACGTTGCGAACACGTGCTAGCAGCATGGTTCTGTTGTTAACAACCGTCATTATCTTGACACGTCACCTAAACACGTAGACCGGATCTCTGGTGAGTTGGCAGTTAAGTTCGCGTGAGGTTCGACTGTCGGCCGGTTAGGCCAATCAGCGTGGTTTTAGATCACCTTAGTGAAGTTACTCGTCGATGCAACTTTCATAGCTTTATCCGTCTTCTATTTGAATTATTTGATGTGCACCAGTCATGCGATGTTTGTTGGCCTAGATTATAGGGGGAGTAAAGCACTTATCTTAGACATAGTAAGGTGTTTTAAATGTTTGATATTGCAGGACGTCTATATGTATTGTATTTATTCGGGGGGGTAGTAATAATGTAACATCAGCTAGCAATGCTAATGTTACAAAAATAGATCGTCCCCGAATATAGGCTGCACCCTAAAATTAAGATTAGCCCTCTTTGAAAGGAAAAAGAAAATATTTATTTCTGAAAATGAATCCTTTAGCTTTCCTAAATGCATGTAACCCGAATGAGTTGAAAAACGGGTTGAAAATAAGAAATTGAGAGATATCATTTTAGGTTAATAATCAATAATACATCAACAGAAAACGAAATATTTAACTAAAACAAGTTATCTCTACTTTGATTACACTATATTAGGCCTACCACCCTACGTAAGTGGTTCTCAACTGGTGTACCGCAAGCCAAGTGTTCCGCCAGGTTGGGGATAGACAACATAGATAGAGTGTAAACCAAACATGATAATTAATTTTAATTAGTTGAAAAAACGACACCTGGACACGGGAAACAAACCCAGGACCTTTGACTTAGTGCGCCAATGCTCTACCACTGCTATCCAGGATTCGTCCCATGCTTCTCCTTAAGGACATAAACGTATTTACAATAATATACAGCCTGTGTGTTTATATTAATCCAAACATGTTAATCTAAAGTTCTTAGGTTGGAGATATTATTTGTATTAATTTGTCTTCATATTATTCATATGCTCACATCAATTAAGTATTTGTTTTGGACATAAAATCACTCTTAATTTTTTTATTTAATTGGTTAAACACAAAGGTTATTAACGATTTAATTTAAGAATAAGGATTTGGAGAGTAACTTTGAGGAAAGGCGGCTGCATCGACTTGGAGGTGTAAGGGGAAAACCATAGCCAGTGCACCGCCGAGATTCAACCCCCAGCTTACCCATCACTGTCAATCCAGTATTATGAGCTTGACGCTTCTGAATTATCACTTTTTCGTCGCATCTTATAACCTTCCAAGCATTCGGCATTCTATTACGAGAATGGGGTTTGGACGAGGGAGGTCGAATTTTGAGTAAATGTACACGCAGTTGCTTGGAAGGTGAGCGAGACAACATTTAGAAAAATACACCCTCAGATGCGCCCGTCCGGGATTCGAATCCCAACCTTCCCATAACAATAAAATCAGACTGGACGAGCCTGACATTTATATCGCGCGTTCACCGGCTCGGGTTGTACTGGTGTTGACTCGGAGCTCACCTTGTTGACGATTGTCGGTGAAGCTTAGCAGTTGACAGCTTGCGAACAAGGTTATACGTGACTTATCGTGTGTACAGTTCATCCTGGCTTAATTCCGTGAGACGTGTCCGCGGTAGAAGCATTGAGCATTACTTTCCTTACATCATTGACAATGATGGCACTCCACCTCTTTAACATAAATGATCTCTCTCCTATTATAATCGAACCACGATTGGCTTGGAAGACAGTTATATGCCCCATAAGCATAAAGTCTCGCTATCGATAGTTAATATGCCTAAATAAGCAGTTAATTTCAAACACACGCGTGTTTATTCCGGTTAAAAACGGATTCAATCATTACTATGAAGACGTGTAGCACGACCAAGATGAAGATATTATAATGGTGATGGCCTGACCGAGAGACCAACGTCCGTTCCCTGTGACTTCACCCTGTGACGCCACCCTGTGACGCCACCCTGTGACGCCACCTGTTTGAATATCCGTGACACTACCTGTTTGTATCTCCGTGACACTACCTGTTTGTATCTCTGTGACACCACCAATTTGTATATCTGTGACACCGCCGGATTCTCATTCGAATTTAAACGTGCTCGGTATTTGCGTGTCATTTAATGGTCGCTGCTAGAGTATTTTATATTAGGTTTGGGTGTCAGTTATGTATCCAAACGACAAGTTATTTTAGTAGACAAACAACACATTAATTGATTAGTATTTGGTTATTAAAACCCTTCCTTATCATAATAAAGTTAAACCCATTATTACGAGTGTAGTGCCCATAGCACCTCTGCAACCTTGGACTTTTAAGGGCCGGTCTTATGACTACCGCATGAATATTGCTATCGGGAGGTTAACGTTAGCTACCAGATAACGGTTATCAGCAACTTTAATATTTTACGCGAATTATAAACTGAATTTAACTTCCGGATAGTTATTTGTAGGATAAATATATTTTTATGCATACAACGCAAGGTTGGTACTGTTTTTACTGGTGGCGCAGGCGTACAACCTGACTAGTAGCTACAACGCTCTACACTTTGTTAAATAATGGCGGCTAAACGAGTGCTAGTAAACAGATGGTGTCACGTGGGCGCAGAAGCTAAGATGTCTTCCAAGTACTAAATTCGGTGTCTGCCAAAATGTGGTCAATAGTTTGGTACAACGTTTACAAAATTTCATTTATTGTACTCATATTTTGATAATTTGTTCTAATATAAATATAACTCTACAATTAACTTGTCATTTTATATGAAAGTGTGAATTAAATGTTCTAGTTTATATATAGTTAGAGCCTGGGCCTGTGTTTACTAAACACGTGAAAAAACAGATTCCGATAGGCGAGATCTCATGAAAAACAACGCGTCACTATGGCAACAACCATTTTATCTTTCAGATAAAAGCTATCAGGTTAATAAACCTCCCGATAAAAATGTAATGGATAAATACATTTTATCTGGCAGTCATAAGACGCACTTTTAACTTATCGACTAGATAGAAATATTTATCTGCCAGATAATATTTATCCAGGAGTAATAAGACCAGCCATAACTTCAGTTCCCTTTACGATTCGAGTCGTGGGGGTGATCTCTTCAGTCTTCAACCACATGACCCTTAAGGAAGGATCAACCAATCGGAATCCACCCCATCATCATTTACATTGATATATATTATACATTTTTTTTTTACCGTGCCAAGGTTATCTACATTTTAACTAGTTTTCACTAAAAATTAGTTTTTACTAAACATTGTAGGCCAGAGTGGAATCTTTGAAAACAAGCTCTTCAAAATAACTTGGTTTGTTTTTAACAACTATTGCCCCCTCGTCTGGAAAAATATCGAAATATCATACCATCGGGGCATAAGCGCTATACATTTGGATAATTTAATAGCAAATATTTGTTACGTTTTAACTGGGAGGCCCGAAACGGGGTATTTGCAGCAAAAATATACATAATATGGAATATCCGTCTATTTTATACTAACCCCCCCTTAAAAAAAAGTCAGTATTTGGACGCAGTTACTTTAAAAATAAAATCAGCCTTCAACTCCTTAACCGACTACTGTAAATATAAAGGGAACAATATACTTTGAAACAAACTATAAGTGAGGAATCAGCATTTTCAGATTGAATTTAGTTGTTTTTTTAACACAGCATCCTACTACCCATTCGGATTGTACACCTATGTGATATGGATGAGGAAGGTTGAATGTAAAGGACGTGGACACGCATTTGCGTCGAGGGAAAGTGGAAAACTATTTAAGAAAAAGCACTCTCAGTACACCCTACCGGGATCGAACCTCGATCTCTGTAGTTTAGTCTATTGCGAGAGTGAGGCCTTAGATCATGCAGCCACCTAGGCGGGTAATCCAGTGATTAAATAGTTATTCAAATCTGTGTCGTTTAAAAATTTGACAATTGTTAAAGGAATAATTTGCACAAGTGTCGATCAACTAACTCAAAAGGGTTTCCGGCCAAACTATATTTTAAAATTCCCTGACTTTTCCAGGTTTTCTAGAGCCAAATTACAACTTTTCCATTCACTATATAGGGTGTTTCAGAGTTAAACGGCTGAACTTTGGGAAGTGGTAGTGGACCAAAAAAACTAACTCAAAATGTATTTTGGAGATTTGCTAGTTTTCGCTTTCTTTTCGCGAAAAGCAAAAAACAAAATAAAAACAAAATAGGTAGGCAATAAATAAAATATTTTGTTTATTTTGTTCAAATTGACGGCCTCCAGCCCTGGGACAAGCATTGCACCTATCAATGACAGAACGAGTGGCTGACCGACATTGCGCGACTGTTGTTTCTTCGCACGCTTGCGTTATCCTTTGCTGTATTGATTGAAGGTCATTAACAGATACTTCATACACTTTGTGCTTTGGAGCACTACATGCAAAAAAATCTAATGGCGTTAAATCAGGTGAATGCAAATGCCAATCCACACGTCCAGCACGATCGATCCATCGTCCAGAAAAACTATCATTAAAGCCATTGCCAAATACCTCTGCAAAAAAGCGTGTTTTTACTGTGTTTTTTGCTGTTTGTCTGAAAAGAAAGCTAAAACGAGAAAATCTATAAAATATATTTTTAGTTAGTTTTTTGATCCACTACCACCTCCCAAAGTTAGTCGTTCGACCCGGGAACACCTGTATATTAAAACATTATTTTATTAAAATCGCAACTTAATGTAATACTATTATTAAACACACCTGCTGAAATTGTGTTAATCTATGAAGGTGTTAAAAGATTTCAGCTTGAAGTGATGGTATATTGGGTAGTACGATCTTAGATTTCGATGAACTCGTATTGAACCATTAAAGGTTGAACCATTAAAAGATCATCTTACATCAGTACAGTTTAAAATTGTTGTGAGACATTCTTTTTTGGTTCCTTCTTCCCTATAATGTAATCGAATTCTCGCACATGCGCATAACCGTGACTCAACTTTGATTAAAAATGCGCGTTAAAGGGGCGGAAAGACACGAAAATCACGTTTTAACCTTAAGAATTATGATTAGTATGCTCAACAGGAACAACATTAATAAAATAGATTCTCGTGTGTATTGACGGGAACAAGTATGTTATTTTAACTAATGTATTTTAAAATTAATAGTAATAGAATTCAATTTTTGGTAAAGTTGACAATCTGTGTTAATTTAACATGTAAAAAACATAGATGTATGATAAAATAAAATAATAATAATAATATAGACACTATTATTTGAATCATAAATTAAAAAATGTTTTGATGATAATAGTTACAAGTTATAATATATTATGATGACAAATATGATACAATCATAGAAGTTTTAACAAACATCTAAAAAGTTTGAAATATATTAAAAATTGTTGACTTTTGAGTCAAATTGCATTAAAACAATGCTGTGATAAAATGATGTAAACATGCATATTACTTGTATTGCGTTATATTTGGAAACTAAGCATAGTTATTTATAAGTGAAAATATCAAGAATGAAAAAAGATACGTAAAAAAATTGAATTCCTTCCTTATCTGTAATTCCCTGTTTCTTGGATATTGCTGTAGTCACTGCAAATATGATATTATAACTTTTAATTATTATTACCAAAACATTTTTTCATTTATGATTCAAATTATAGTGGTACCTATACTATTATTATATTATATCATACATCCAAATATAAATCTAAATCGTTCCTTATTAACTATTAAAATGTTTTTCAATCATGTATATTAAAGTTGTGTCCTTTTTTGCGTGTGAATATGTGAGAGTTCCAGAAATTTGATAAAATTCCCTGACTTTCCCTGTTTCCCAGGAAACTAATTTTGAAACGTCTGCGCTGCGAAAACTGACGTCACACGATCAAATAGCGAACGGATTCTACTCGCCAGCCTCCACCGTGCGATATAAGACTTGTCTGTCGAGTAGATCATAATAAAACAAAATTGGGATGCATCCCCTCTTCGGTTGCAACCTTCTTAGAGTGATTTTGTTGAAATAAACCTACCATTGTACAAAATATGTTTACAGAAGAAAAATATATGATCTGCTTTGTACATTTTATTCAATTCTTCATTAAAAAAATTTGTTTAGGTGAAAATATAATATGTATTTTAATTTTTTAATTTTATTTAACCGTCAATTTGACTGAGTCGATAGAATGACATTCTCATAATCTAGAGTTCACGTGTTCAAATTCTGTCATCTCTAATTTTCTTTTAATTTATCAGACTTTAAGCTTTAATTTTAAATGATCGTATTAGTAAGCATATAATTTGTTTTAAATATTTTTATAGACTTATACAAGGTATATGAGCCTATGTAGACTACCATATTATTCTTTAAAAATAATATAACAAGGTAGTAAATTAAAATAATACATTAATTATGAAGTTTTGTATGTAGGTGATTATTTAAAAATTAAATTAATAGGTTTTATAACATGAAAATGTACACATTTAAAAATAAGGCTAAGTAAGCTAATTATTATTCGCATAGTTAAAAAAACTTTAGGGCATATTTATGTTTTAAAAATAGTTGCGAAAGTAAAATATTTTACTGAATTCTAATTATTAACAAGTGATTTAAATTCAGACAAAAAATTAAATTATTATAATCGATCCCGTGAACATCTTGACTTTCAGACAAGTCACGTTATCAACTATGCTAAAGTAGATATTGAATACGAGGACGTTTAACTTCTACTCATATAAACTGAGAAAATTTTGAGACAACAAACTTAGATGCATACAACTGGTAGATAATTTCCTAATAAAACGAAACAAATCGTTTTACATGATGCACTAAATACAATAATATTGTTTACTTTCAGTTACGTATCTTGTACAATGGCGTGTGATGGCATCCCATCGCCTCAATCCTTTGGCACGTCATGGTTTTACAGTGTTGTCAGATTGAAAACTCAGTCGCAAGCGAAACAACGCTACACCAACTCGCACGACAGTAGAAACCTTTCAAAACTAGCTCTGTGTTGGTAGAGCCTGCGATTTGCGAGTTCATGACGATTGTAGCGAGTATTTTCGCATGTTTCAAAATTAGGGGTCCAGGTCACTGGACATTCTGTCAAAAGAGTTTACTGCCATGGAAGAACAGAAAAGATTATTTGTAGAAATGTTTATATTTCTATATTTTAACAATGTATTTATTTTAAATATGAGATTTATGTGTTAACGATTCGAAAATCCCAAAACCCGGATATCCTTAAAAATATAGTTACTCAGAAAATGTGCTCATATTAAAAAAAAGGCAAATTTTAGGGCTGCATTTAACAGTGAAAGGTGGTACCTACTTATATACGAATTCGATGTTAGTAATTTGAAAAGTCTTGATTCGTAAGACTTCAAAGGATTATTTATTTTTGAAAGATGATGTGATGATGTGAGACTACGAGCCAGTTTCATAGTCAGATTGAGTACGCCCCAAGTGTGGTGCTATACTAAATGCAGGACGACATCTACCTATACCAGAATGGACTGGACCAGTTTAATAAACGAAACTTGCTCATTCCATTCGAGTTTAGGTAAGATTAGTCTTGTATTTAGTCTAGCACCGTACTTGAAGCGTACTCAATCTGACTATTAAACTGGCCCTAACTATACCAATAATGTGTCCTTTGTTTGCATAAATTGTTTAGATGTGTATTAATAAACAAGTTTATTTAATGTGTTAGAAGATTAAGAGAAACTAATTCAGTAATTTGCGACTGTCTAACAACAACAAAAATCAAGTTTAAGTTTTTTAATTTGTAAATAATGAATGTAAGTAATGTGATGTAATGTAAGTAATGAACTAATCTTAACTTATTATTTGTTTTCCTCCGGAACTGTTATTTCAGTAGATTCCCTTGTTATCTAGGCGACTGAACGACTGAACAACTGATTGTGTTTTGATGTAAGTTATAGTAGTGCTAGATTGTGTGAAATATTTCCCCTTCAAATAAATACAGAGTTACTTTGAGGACATATTCTTCATTGCAAAGAATATTGTTTGATAAAAATAAATTTTAATTATATAGTTGTCATCGACGGCCTCAATTGGAAGGCATGTTTATGTTAACATTTTATGTTGTGAATGGCGAATGACACAACGATTGTTACGAGGATTGTTATGATGAATCAATAAACAAACAAACTAGAGGGACTGACGCAAAAGGAGGTGTCAGCAGTCCTGAGCTAGGAACCAAGCCAGCGGCCCGGTTAAAAGGGGGTGGTCTTGAGCTCCTCGGGGCTGACTACAGAAGATCGTAAGCTAGGAGATCACGCTGCTTATCACGGGGCCACGCGGGCTAAGTCGTCGAGTTCACCAAGTACCAGTTGGGGCTGCCACTCAATCCCAGGGAATTAGGTTTTACGACCGTGCAGTGACCGCCTAGAAGTCAGGCCATTAGGTAAACCTCATAACACCTCATTCGGTCACTCGCTTCTCTATAGTCACTAAGTTCTTCATTTTAGCTTCACTTTTAACATCACATTTGTAATAGTATAGAAGTATTAATAAACCGTTTAAAAGCCAAGTCTAACGTCAATCACGAACCCACACAAGTATCCATATCATTCCCCCCTTATCCTCGGCCAAAGACACCCTGACATCTCCAGGTCCACACAGCTAGCACAGAGAAAATGGGGAGGCATAGAAACGGGGGAGGTGACATAGTTATTAATTATGTAAATATGTTAGGTTTAAAGATAAAGATTGCAATGTTATGTTTGTTGGGTTGTTAGTGTATGTAGTCTAGTGGTCAGAGTTCCTAGCGACACATCCAGATGTACCGGGTTCGATTCCCGACACTTCCAAATTTTTCTGTGGACCAGTGTGTTTTAAACGGGGTCAACTAAAGCCTCGTGAGGACAAATGAGGAGCTACTTGAATAAAAAAAAAGTAGCGGCTCCCAGTAGCGAGGTATCAGGGTAGGCAGGATAAGCTCAGATATCCCAAAAGGTTTTGAAAGAGTAAACATCCCTTTATATAAAATAGGGCAGCTAGAATCGTCAAATTTGGCACGCTTATAGAAATTGGATGTGCCAATATGCCTGCCAAATTATATGAATCTAGCTTTCCCATAAGTGTGTCAGAAAATTAAAAAAATGTGTGGAGAATGTGCCAAATTGACCTAAAATCAAAAATCTAGCTCTATCTAAGGTATAACCAATGGAGATACGACAAAAATTAATAGGACCAAACTTGTGGATCTCGCCAAATCCGTAGCTGCTGGTGCAATCCGTTTTTTGATAGGTCTTACCGTTTAGCCACAAGAGACCTTCAAAAAAAGGTCCGCACCGACTTTAAAGTTGCTCCAACATTTTGAATTTTTTTCGAGAGTTAAAAATTTTTTTTTTTAGCTTTTTGGAATTTTCCCGCTAGAAGCTATAATTTTGCCAAATTTCAAGTTTCTAGCTCATCTGGAAGTGGGTAAACATTAATGTCAGTGAGTGAGTGAGTCAGTATACTATATATAGTAGTATAATAATGTAAAATTGAAGTTTTAGTGGTCATTTTTTAAGATGAGATCTTAGCAAACGCGCAAAACGAGTTTATCGGTTCTTTTGGCAAGATAGGCTGATGCCTTTCTGCCTAACGCACCCGGAGAATCAGGCTGCGGGGGCTATGGAGGGTAATGCGCGAACAACAATTCATTTCAGCCATTGAAGGCGACCAATAAAGCCGGCTGTCCCCAACTCGTGGGTGTTACATTCGGAGCATTTGGAGTGTGTTTCAAAGTTTTATTTCAGTGTAGATTAGTTTAGTTTTGTGATTGTGACTTGAATTTTATTATTTTATCGAGTTGTTTTTAATTTCGTATTATAATATATAGGTATCAGTAATGTCTTAGGATTCAATGTACCAGTGTACCCTGTGGGGATTACCCATTAGGCCCGGGCCTAGGGGCCGCAAGCCAGAGGATATTTTTTTAATTTATTAAATTATATTTATGCCTAAATAATTAAAAAATATATTTTTTTTATTTATTGATAATGTGTACAAAATGTTTTTTGTGCGTAACTACACGATAAAATTTAGGTATTTATAAGGGTCAAAATTATTTATAGTAAATAAATAAACAAGGCTGTGAGCCCAGCTGCCAGAACAGTCAGTAGACTAGACGACGTTCATCGAGGCTTTTAACTTAGATGTAAAGGACTACCATTTGCCTGGTGAGTTTTTGAAGTTCATACGTGAAAAACTCTTTTCCCTAACATTGAAACGGCGCTGGGAATTTTATTGTGTATGATGTCAACGAATGCATCTGGTGAGAGATCATTTAGTATTTTAAAAAGAGTAAAAGATTATCTTTGTGACTCATTCTCAGATTCAAGTGATGTCAGGCTTAACCAGTTTTGCAGCAAATGCTGAAATGCTGCGTAATATAAATTTCGATGACATTATAAAGGAATTCTCATCCATGAAAGCAGGCCAAGTTGATTTGTAATTTATTTGTTAAAATGTTTTTGGCGCATCATATTCATAACTTTAAAAAATACTGCTATTATAATATGAATATGATTATAATAATATATTGTCTTTTGTTTGAGTTTAAATAAAATATCTTATAGTAATTTTAAAACATGTTTTTTGCGCATCAACTTTAAATTTCAAAGTCTATAGTTTTTCCTAACTTAAAAAACTACTGCTAGGCCTATGTATTTTTATTTCTTTAGTGATCATATTATGATATGATTGTACTAATATGTTCTCTTTTGTTTGAGTTTGAATAAAAATATCTTTTAAAATAACATTTTTTTTTTCATCCAAAAACTATGTTTCAAAGGGAAGTTTCATGTTTTTCAAAGCTTAAATTAACAAATTAATTATTTATTTTGATTTCAGTACTTAATATTAAAAAACTTCATTCAAATAGAACAAAATCTTTTCTCGTAACCTAAATTGCTATTGCATTATCCATGTCTATTATAGTAGACCAGTGTGAATGCCCAGTTGTTGGTTGTTGGTGGGTTTTTTTTGCGGTGGAAGAGGGGGGCCGCAGAGCAAATTGGGCATAGGGGCCCAAGGGCTTTTAATCCCCCACTGTATGTACCGTAGAAATGGGGGACGCTATAGACATCAACAATGACTCTTTCGAGTAAGTTGATTTTTTGTTAAATAATTCCACAGAGGCTTTGTATTTTGAACAAAAAGTGCATTTAAAACGAAAAAAGACAAGATGAAAATTATATGTTTCAGAGAAAGTATAACAAACAATTTATTATTGATTGTATTATTCAAGGCCGTAGTCGGGGGTGGTGGAGGTTCAACCCCCCCCTCCCCCCCCCCAAATTTTATGAACAAAATATATATGGCTTTATTTATGGTTCAAACAATATTAAAATTATACAAGTACAAATTAGGGGGCTGTGTTCCAATAAAAAGCACTTCAGAAAGCTTCTAGAGGTGTTTAATATTTAGAATTGTTCCTAATTTTCAGCGGTTAGGGGGTTATATTGCCATAAAAAACACTTTAGAGAATTTCTAGAGTTGTTTAGTATCTGGAATTTGTCCTAACCTTCGGCAGTTAGAGGGTTATGTTACCATAAAAAAAACACCTCAGATAGCTTCTATAACTGTTTTTTATTTAGAATTTTTTTCCAGCCTCCGTCAATTGGGGAATGGACCCACCAACCCCCCACACCCCTGAAACTATTAGCTGGCTACGAGCTTGGTATTATTATCATTATTATTATTATTAGTAGTAGTAGTAGTAGTCTGCCAGCACTGTATTATATAACTTCATAAAAATCCCATTTTCAACATCGTTAAGTGTGCCCCTTCATAAGTTAGTGTGCATGACTCAGCTTACTCAAAAATTATCATCACACTTCACCACTGGCGGCTTCGGTCTATAAAACTGAGATTAGCGGCCATAGGGTTAGTAGTAATGACCACATTACACCCTCTATCTGGAGAAGTTGGCACTATCTTCACCAACAGACGGCGGCCGCTCGGTCAGTATGGTTCGATTGCGGGATGACACCATTGAGGGGTTTTTTGGGGAGAGCGGGGGTGGTTGATAAAATGTTGGAAATAAAACACTTTTAGCAAAATTATTAAAGAGCCTTTTCCATATATTCCAAAAGCTTTATGTTCATTCGTTGTGTAATTAATAAATGAATAGTATTTAGGGGTAGAACCTTAAGATATAAATCGCGCTAAGGATTTATCACACGTTTAAAAGTCCTGAAAATTTCTCTATCGTCTATAGGATGATTAAATGACAGTAACTATTAATAATTGTGTGTTGCGACGCAACAACTTTCAAACTATCAGTCCATAAAAATAGCTTCGAATAAATTACGCGTTGGTCCCAAACGGACATCGCATAAAACAAGTTGGAATAAATAATGGGTTCAGTGATTTGTGCATGACATAAAACACCTTGGAATAAATATTGGATGGATTGGTTGCGCTGCACACGCATAATACACCTATGAAAAGAGTGGTGTTTTTACTGTGACTTTAACTGAATTGTGGGTAGATTGAATTGTGCAAAACATAAAACATGTTTCACTAAATAAGCTGTTTTTAACCAAGGGTAGGCCTACGCAAAAATAATTGAGTAATGGCTTTTATTTTGTTCCAAATTAACTTAATTTGAAACTATTATAAAAAAAAGTGTAGGCCTACTATTATAATGAATTTAACTAGCCATATTTTATTAGTTACAGTATATTAGTAATTTGTTTCATGTTTTGTTTTTTTAAATATGAATTTTGTATCCTTATTAAAAAAAATCTCTCTTTTAATGCCTAGGACGTAAACAATTTTTCCTATGTAGCGGGTGATATTTGTAATTTAATTAGTTATATTTTATTAGTTACCGTATATTAGTAATTTGTTTCATGTGTTTTTATTGAAATATGAATTTTGTATCTTTATTAAAAAAAATTCTCTCTTTTAATGCCTGGGACGTAAACAATTTTTCCTAAGTGGCGGGTGAAATTTGTAAAGGTTTGTACGTTTTGATTTTTATAACTTGACGTGTAAAAAACTTATTATTAAATAAGCTTTTTAGTTACACACTTCCTTCCTAAGTTAAATAATTCTTTTGAAAACCCCTAAGTACCAATAAGGAGTTAATTATTTGTACAAATAAATCCCTTGGTGTACTTAAGATAAGTGTTTACGAATGAGGCTGTACTCAAATCCAAGAAATGCACGAACCCTTAAGATTCAGTGATTTCACACAGAAATAGAGTTGTTTGTTTCAATGATAAAATTATTTCATCAGAAAGATAATTGGAAGATAGGTTTGATTTAATGATGAAAGATGGGTTTGGTTTGGTGGTAGAAAATAGGTTTGGTTTGGTGGGTTGAAGATAGGTTTTGGTTGGTTGGTGGAAAGATAAAGTTTGTTTTGAGGTGCGAGATATGTTTTGTTTGGTTGTGGGGGGAATATTTTGTGGTGGAAAATAGGTTGGGGGTTGGAAATAGATTTGGTTTGGGAGCTGGAAATAGTGTTGGTCTTGGGGTGAGACGTAGATAGGTTTTAAATATATTCATGTGTTTTTAAATGCATATCTATAGTTTCATATAAACAAAATCGTACGAACATTTACGTAGATACTTAAACAATACATTTCTTACTCCAGCCTGTTTAGAGGAATGTGATATTAAGTTAGTCCACACCTGAGGGTAGTTATTGAAAGAACTTTCACTTGTTCTTTATGCATTAACAGAGTTGTTTCAACAACAATTTTTTTAAACACTAGGTTTTTTAGTTGAAAGCCAAGGTGGGTGACAAACATGTGGGTAACTAGCTCTAGACGGCAGTAGTTATTTTAAGACGGCAGAGAATAAAAGCTCACTTTTAAATCTAACCTGGACACGAGCCAATTTTCAATAAAACAAGAATGAAAAGTGTATCTAAACCAGAAAATAAAACAACTATTTATCGAGTATTCTAATAAACAAGATATAAATAAATAAGTCTTGCACTATAAAGTTCATTTTCCTTCGACTTTACACGTGATTTTAGGCCATGTAGATTTCTAGATAGATTTTATTAAATAAATTGTTTAAGTATGTTGAGGTTTAAGATACACATTAAAGGTGAAATTATTTGTATAGAGAACAGATATTTCAAAAGAGAAGCGATTGTACATTCCAATTTTCATATGAAGGTCCTTTTAGAAAATAGAAACATGTTTTTGCAGTCAAAATAGATAACATTTTACTATATTATATAATTATGATAATATCCGTCAAAAGTGACATCTCCAGATCCATTACCTGGTGTGTGAATGCTTGAAAGTAGATTAATCCCCTCACTATGAAAAATGACTATAGTTTGGCTTCTGACTATACCAAGCGCTCCTGACCGGTAGTGAGCGGCCTTACCGTAGGTACCGACCACGCAAGTATGCCAGTCAGATCGGGTTCGAGTCCCTATTTCAATGCTGCAGCTTTGATGCCGTGTGGCCTGTGGACCCAAATAGAACAGTGTGAAGAAATGTTAGACATAATTTGTTTCATATTTTCCTGTGCTCACAGAAAATTGTTTTGATTTTGAGAACAGTAGTTTAATGTAACGTACTCAAATATATAAAGTAATGTTTTTAAATGTAATGTGATACATTAAAAAAATATTATACTTGTTACAGAAAACTTCACATACATGTAGTACAACTAAAAGGTTAAGTTAAACACGTTAGTCAATTTCTAGTTTATTTTAGGAATGTCTGAGGAATCACTTTGAGATGGAGATGTAAACAAGAGTAAAATGAATATTATGAAAATAAAAATTAAATTTTTCCCTGTGTAGCTTATTTTTTTCCCTTATAGCTTATGATGTAACTAAAAGGTATTTAATCAAACCTTTTGCACACATTGCACTACCTTCTAAGGTCTCAGCTACGATACGGGGGGCGAGCGGGGCCGATCAAGTTTTTGTTTGTAATGTTTGATACGGAGAACGAAGTTTCCTGACTAGGATGGACGAGAACGGCAGGGCGTCATCGCTAGCCTCAGGTTCGGTACCCGTCATTTGGCCCTAAGTGTAGGCCAAATGACTTTAGGCCATTTATTTAAAATGTGTTTATGTTGTCTCTGGAAACTTTCTTTATAGATTTGTAGTGTTGCAACTAGATGGCGAGGTGTGTAATGTTTAGTTAAATAGTATATACTACCGTTTCAAAATACATTTGTCTTATCTCAATTTACTACTTCCCAAGGTATAGCAGCACGTCTATTAACATGTAGTAGTACCACTTTTGTAATTTTGAATTTTTTGCATTGCTAAAGTTTTGTATTAGTTTTTGTAACTTATTGTACCACAAATAAAAAGTTTCATACTGGTACACTTTTGATTAATTAGCATATATATGTGGCCACTCCATTTTAATAATTGTTTTATTTTGAATTTTGAATTTTTTTTCAATGTCAAATCTTTGAAATAGTATTGTACCATTTTGTACCACAATCAAAAAGGTTTGTACTCGGACCCGTTTTGAGTAATTAGCATATAAATGTGGGCACTCCATGTTAATAATTTTGTATTCTCTTAAATTTTGAACTTTTTTCAATGCCAAATTATATTTTATCTGTCTTTCTGCGTATATTTGTTTATTGATTTTGTTAAATGAATTAATCCACCATTCATTTTTTTTATGATTATATCAACTTACTTGAGTTTGCCCACGGCTTCGCTCACATTTAAGTTGGGTAAATTAACTCATTTCTAGCAATCATCTAAACCAGGTTTTCTCAAACTCTATGCACTTGAGCCTTACATGAACATCAAAAGTAATTGTTAAGCCTCACTTTCTTAGAATAAAAATAACTTTTTTACTTTAGAATACAATATACAAATATTATTTCATTGATTTCTTTATTTTCTGATAGGAACTTTGTAGAAATTTACTAAGAATAGAAAGTTTTGTAAAATATTCATAAAATATCACGTTTGTTTTAACATTTTATGACGGAAATATTATTCATAAAAAATATGTACTTGTCATTTGGGAGAATGAGGTTTTTTCCTATCACAAAGATGGTTCATGTCAGATTTTGTTTTTATAACTCACAAAGGAAGGCCTTTTTCAACTGCCAGTCGATTTCTGTAATTCAAATTATCATATTTGTTGAGAAATTACTTTCATACAAATGTATGTAGATACAAAGATCAAAATTAATTTTATTGCTTCATAAGTCAAACAGAATGTTAATTTTTTTAAAGTCAATCATAATTTAGTAAGTGGAAGGAAGTGAACAATTGGTTCACAGATAAAACGATGATGCACCTCACTTTGAATCGCCTCGCTGTTTGAGAAACCCTGATCTAAGCTACCAAAAACACAATTTCAGACAGTGTGAGGCGAGAACTTTGTATGTTGATGAAGCCACATATTACCTATAAGAAGGAACCAAAATATATTTTTTTAATATTTGAGTCTTTGCATTAATATTTGCTTGCTTACGTAGAGACATTGTTGAAATGAACACCAAAATAAATGTTTACATTTACTATTAAAAACAAAACTAAATCTAAATAGCTGAAAAAATACCTACATTTAGGGCACAACTGCAAGCACGTTAACAGTGGCTCTTTTACGTGAGGGCATTGTTGCAATAAACACCAAAAGAAAATTAATAGTTTAATTTACTATTTAAAAATTAATTAATTTGAAAGAATCATTCTAGTAGGGCCATAGTTTATCAAACAAATTGTTCTGTAAGTAAGTGTTTCTATTAGTTTTGGAAATATTTTCTCTACCCCCTTCCCCCAATTATCATTTCTCTACTCCCATTTAAACTTTATAGTTTTAAGACTTATTTCGTTATTTCTTAGTTGTACTTCTACCTGTCAGCCAAATTTCAATTTTCTACTACATCTAAAAGTTTTTTTATACATTCTTCGCCTCTCCCCTTAATTTCCTGGAGTTCCATTTTAAATGTTCAGACTCAATAGTTATTTGGAATTGTACATTTACCGGCCTGATAAATTTAATTTTTATACCACATTGCATGTAGATTTAAAAACCTCTCCATCCCCAAACCCCCCTTTTCCCCCACACACTTTGAGAAATAATTTAGAGTCTAATATTATTTTGGCTATTTTGAGTTTGATTTATCTCTACCTATCTATTTTTTTTATTTTATATCTCATCTCAAAAGGTTTTTTTCTATTATAGTCCATCACCACTATTTTCCCGGATGCCATTTTAAATAATAATAATTATTATTATTTAAATGTTTATTTGACTTTGTTTCCATACCTGCTTAACGAAATTATGCTCTTTACCACACAGAGAGTAATTGAATGTATTATTTTTGGAAATGTTGAGCTCCCCATTCCCCTCCCTCAACGCCATTTCTCCAACTCCCAATGAAAAATTTCAAATTTTAGGATTTATTTGGTTATCTTGATGGGTCCTTATATCCAAGGTTACGCATTGATCTCTGTATAGCTCATTGATCTCTATTATAAGCTGAATGGACATCTGTGGCTGAAATTTTTGAGCTGTTATCTGCCTACCATTGTGTAAGAAAGAAGGACATTTTCGGGTATCTCTTTCTCTCCTACACCCATACAAGGCAATGTGAAATTTTGACATCAGTTCATTAATTTTATTAAATATATGAGATACAACAATGTGTGATTAGTTAAATGAAATAAATTTGTTAGTAAAAGCTTTGAAGAGCCTATAAAAGTTCAAAACTAGTGAGTTTTTTCTTTAAATAAGTTGATGGAGGCTAATATATACTATGATTTTTTGAAGGAAGCTCGTTTGGAAGGTTTATCTCGTACCAGAATCTTACCCTATAGTAATGTTTAAGTAGGATAAAAGACCTTCCAGAAGGGAATTTCTACTTCCGTTCTAGATGGCCGTTTATCCTACTAAAAACTAATATATGATAATATTCTGGTACGAAATAAAGCCTTACAGATTGGGATTCCTACTAAAATCAGGGTTTAGTAAATACCGTGCCTCCTACAAGCCAACCTAAGTTATCTTTTGAAAGTAAGACTTCTACACAAAGTATATCATTCAAACAAATATAATAAGTTTTTAGCTAACTTGTTTCATTATAGTTATCGAACTTTAAACATAATATGGTTTCTGAAAGCAATATACAAGATATGAGCCAACTTTATTTTTTTTAAATAATGGTAATATAATAATACTTTCTACAACGTAACGTATGGCAACTACATAAAGTTTGTCATTCAAACAAATGTAATCACGTTTTAAGATACCTTATTCATTATATTTATCGAACTTTCAATATAGTATGGTTTCTGAAACCAATATACAAGCTAATAGCCAACTTTAAATATAAGTGTTGTATTGGCAGACTGTTAACAATTTGGATAATAACTACATATTTAAATGTATTAAAGATTGTATTCTTATTTGTACATTATACCTATAAAACTGAATTGTATATCCTTTAATGTAAATGTTTCTTCAGGCATGAGTGGTATAATATTTCATTATTTTCAAACAATAACACTTTTATTCATCAGAGACGTGTTTTCGCATAAGCACATTGAAGGAAACCGTTAAATTTGTCCCCCCACAACTAAGCATACAATAAACTTGAGCGTCAAGCTTTGTTCCTTGGCAATGCGTATGTTTATTTCCATCCAGTATAATAAAGAGATCATTGATATAACTGGATGGACATGTGCGACTAAAATTTTTGAGCTGTCGTCTGCACACCATTGTGTAAGAGAGAAGAACACTTTCGGGTATCTCTTTCTCTCTTAAACATATACAAGGCAATGTGGCATTTCATTATAGTTATCGAACTTTCAATATTATAATATTGTTTCTGAAACCAATATATAAGATAATAGCCAACTTAAAATGTATCATACATAGTCTTGACAGAATGTAAGCAACATGAGCGTTAGCTACATATTTTAATATATCAAAGATTGTATTCGTATTTGTACGATATTAACTTTAAAAGTGAATTGTATATCCTTTAACATAAATGTGTCTTCAGCCAAATGGGTTATAATACTTCACTATTTTACTCACCAGAAACACGTTTTTGCATATGAACGTTGAAAGAAACAGTTAAATCTGTCCCTCGCATCCAAGCAGATGACAAACTAAAGAGTCACGATTTGGTTCGTTGCAAGAATGTGTGTATGTTCATCCAGTAGAGTATAGAGATCACTGAGGTTACTAGAGTACAAGGTAGGCTCGTTCCCTAAACAGGCCTTATTCAGCTCTACCCTAGTGACGCTGGTGTGACGTCGGCTCGTGACCTAGCCGAGCTTGCTTCTGTTGAGTACATGTGACTGTGCGGTGTCGCGCTCGTCATTAGCTTCTTATTTATGTCAAGTATGCTACCAAAGTCACTGTTAATAGTAAATGCTTGTGTGTTTTTTTTGTAATCTTTCCTATTATTTATGCGTGAAGTGTTACAAAAAGTATCGTAACAATACTACCGTTGCCGTGTGCAATAAAAGTAATCTAACTAAGGGATATGGTGTTATACACAATGATTTCAAAAAGATTCTGATGTCAGACGAAGATGTATTCACTTATGAACGGGATGGAAAATGGAATCCTTATTCGTATTTTATTTGCTCAGAACATTTTTTCCATGATGATTCTGAACAAGACTTTCAGGCCTAACTGCTAAACTTGCCTAAGAAAAACAAATTAAAATTTCCTACAGTACCCTCCCTTATTTGTGGTGTCTCCGAAAATGTAATCCTAGGGAAACATACTACCTGTGAATCTAGGATTTATATTAGGTTGACGAAACAAATAGTAAGAGATATTATGACGGGTAAAAATATTTGGAGGACCTCCAATATTTTTACTTTAAGTCCATCCATCCATCAATTTATCCATCTCACCTTAAGACATGCTTGAGAAACATTATTTCTTAAATGTGATAAATCACGTAGTTGTCTTATATACATATGTTTTGTACAAGATCATAATTTATTGTATTACATAAACAAATGTATATAGTACGGTAGTTAATGGAAGAAGTAACGTGCACTGCTGATATTCTGAAGGTAGTGTACTATCATCAGAATAATAACGCTGCTGACCCTGACCTCCGTGACCCCCAAAGTGAACCCAGGCCAGTAAGACGCCGTGTGTGTCATGATGTCCGTTTAGCCTGAACTATTAATTTGCCACGTGTATCGTCCGTGTGTTGCTTTTACTTGAGTTTTATCTACACCCCGACAAAGACATTATAACATGTCATTACTTAAAAACAAGCTTTCAGCAGAGTATCATGGTCAGGGTGTATAGCATGTCATTTCTCAACAACACGAGCTTCCAACAGGATGTCGTGGTCAGGCAGGAGGTCCCGACAAACTATATTTTAAAATTGCCTGACTTTTACTCATTTTCCAGAGCCAATATGTTTATTTCCAGCCCCTATATAATATTCAGTATTATTATTTTTATAAGATTTAAACTTAATAGTATTATTATTTTTATAAGATCTAAACTTAATAGTATTAATATTTTTATAAGATCTAATCTTAACAGTAATATTATTTTAATAAGATCTAAACTTAATGCAGTAATATTTTTAGACACATTCTGAAATTGTGCCACTAATTCAATGGGTTAAAGGATTTCAGCCTGAAGCGGTAGGGGGATGGGCTGATGGGTAGTGTGATCTAAGTTAGTTTTCAGTGAGAACATATGAAAACATTAAAAATAGTCTTTTACCAGTATATTCGTAAACAAAGTAAGACTCTCAATAAATATGTTTGTACGTTCGATTCCGTTTGTTTGTTTGTTCGTTTGTTTGTTTCCAGTAAACTCAAAAAGTACTCATCGGATCGATCTGGAACTTCCTGTTGTACTCCCCATTTAAGAAATAGCCGAAGTACCCGGCGTTGCCTGAATTCAAAGAGACATAAAAAAAACTCTTAATTGTATTTCGTTCAAACCAGTTTTTGATTAATTTAAAAAAAATCTAATCCTAATATTAAAATTCCTGCTTCGAGGTGCATATGTTCGTGCACAGGGGCTACCAATTAATTTTTTAGTTTTCAGACCTTTGCGCGCGAAAGATGTCATCAATGCTCATGACAGACAGACAGACACACACACACAAACTCCTAATTTTATTAATGCGGATACAGAGTAAGCTATAAACCATCATACTATTTCATCAGCGAGCGAAGCAGTGTTGAAAAAAACTAATGTGAGTGTGGTTACATCTGCGTTTTAAATTGGTAACAATTCCAATATATTAACTTTTAATGCATAAATCTTGTTTGTAAGAAGCTTATAAACCGAACGGGTAGTAAGACGCGGTGTTAAATATTATTATTGTTTGTAAGACTCCTTGGCAACAAGAGGTTTGTAGATATCAACAAACCTATTATAGGCCTGAATCTCCTTGTCAATGAGTGTTTTGGAGGTATGTTTTCAGTCATTTTATGCATTCACATTAGAAGGTAAATAAATAGTGTTTCTTTGACTAATAAAAAATACACAAAGGCCTAAATAAGCTGTCACCTGTCGTTTGATCTTTGATTTACATAGATAAGGTCAGGAGGTTTATATTCATGCGTAGCTCCTAACTATACCTCAATTTTATCTTTTGTGGTGCTGACTGACAGCTCACAGCTGACTTCTGATAGCTTTGAAAAGTAACTATGTATCCTTCCGCCGAACCATATGATCTGCACAAACATGTCACTTCTGACAGCCAAAATTGAGGTCTATACAAGAAACATATATGACTGTTTTATTTATTTTTTTATTTATATATATTAATTTTTTATTTATTGTTGACCTTGATATGTTGATGTTAGGGCTAGTATTAATTATTTATTTTTTCCATGATATTATTTTTTTTAAATTTAGTATTTAATTCCATATTGTTTTTTTATTATTATAAATAAATAATTTTTAAAATTTTATTTATTTTACTAATAATTATTTGTTGATAGTTTTATTAATAACATTATAAATGTGATAATATATTACTGTTTATAAAATTTTAAAATATTATATTTTATTTAAAAAAAAATTTAAATTTTGCATTTAATCCCATATTAGTTTTTATAATATAAATAAATAATTTTTAATAGTTTTTTTTACAAATAGTATTATTAATAACATTATAAATGTGAAAAATCTAAATGTACTAGTATTCCTATAGAAAAATATATAGACTTATGGTGATCGTTAGTACTAAACCAAATATTAATGCAAGATTCTTTGATGATTGAATAGTTTGGCTGAAGAATTATAAGTAGGCCTAACCGATATTTTGGAAGCCAGTCATATCAATTGAAAAGTGGGCCTTTACAATGCTTTAATTATTTAAATATTGTATAGTTATGTGGAAAAACAACTTTTACTCACAGATTTAATTCCTTTTTTTGAGCACTTCATAAAGGTCTAAGTATATTTGTATTAAGTCCCTTAACCTAGTGGTAGCCTACTGTTTAAAAACTAAAACCTTTGTGGCTATGTAGGACCTTCTTGTAACTAAATGTCAACGCCGATTAGTAGTGTAATAATTAAAAATTAAACATTTTGTGCTATTGTATGAGTACTATATAACAATTCAAACTTTTGTTTATAAAATGAACAATAATATTCTTACCTCTAGAGAAATTCTCGAAGAAAACATATTCATTATGCTCGCCTTTACAATCTGTTATATTATTTTGTTTTAATATGTAGGTCTACTTATGATAACTTTAAATAATTTAACAAATAAAAATCAATATCCAAGAAAATATGTTTAGGCCTATAAAATAAATGACAATGACAAATCAAAAGCTATTCTAACCAACAAAAATCTATTTTAAATTCACTACTTTTAAACAGTTATAACAAAGTCTCTAATAAAAATACAATAACTTATAACTTGAAATCTTAGCCTGGTATTTTATTTATCAACACTGGAGAAACACTCGCAAGTATTTTTTATTACACTTCACAGATGTATTTGGAATAATATAAACATCATAAAACTCGAGGTTTAGCCTAGAGGCCAACACAACACAATCTTGGGGTTAAAATATTTATTTAATAGTCTTGATACACTTAAATTTTCGAATAATGTATATCGATCACTCAGAATCACTCGCTTTTCTTCTTATCACATGCTTTTATTTTATATTTTATAAATAATTATTCTAAGATCACTAAAAAAACGTTTATTTTCCAAGGATAATATGTTCACACTGAAATAATATTCTCAAAAGAACACACAGACTAAGTAGCCGAATTAATATTCAAAAAAGACACTGTATTATTCATAGTTGTGATAAAATTATTAACGGTAGCAAAGATACGCCTGTAAATACTCAACTACAATTTTACAAGTATTAAATATTTTTTTCGCTTCAAAATTTTTACTCGCGCACGTGGTTTTATTAACTGTATTTTATACGAGAATTCACTGTTATAATGTCTATTTAAAATTGTTAGGTTTTGGTTATGAAAATAACCGTTTGGTTGGTTGTTAAGTTTTGAAGTTTTCTTTTGCTGTTTAATTCAAATTAATTATTAAAAGCAAGAGAACGTTAAAAGTGGCCTTAAATGCTGAAAACAAATATGGCCACTGGTTAGAAGCTATGCTGCCGGTGATGACGTAGGGAACTTATTTCAGTTTTTACGGCGAATAGTATTAATACACGGTGTTTACAAAATTTAAACTTAATATTATTTCAAAAACATTTTGTATCTTTTTTACTCTTTACTATCACAAACCATTTATTTATGTCAAAGATATGCGAGGCCCGTTATAAAAATATGAATAACTGAATATAATACTATTAAATGTAAAATTTCACGCTCTATTTAAACTGTAATGGCCACAAGAATTAAAAGAAAAACTAGAATGAATTAACTAGACTTTTTTTTCTTAAATTAGATTATGTACAAGAAAATTATACTCTAATCCTTGGGGAAGCATTGTTAAAAGTGGTTGATAATATTTTTAGTGATAATAATAGTGACACTTACCAAATAATTATTATTTACAAATATGTTGACAAAAGTTACTTTAAGACAATGTTGGCATTACTGATACCATCTGCTCGCTTCTGCTAGCTGCATTGATCTCTATACTATAACTGGATGGACATCTGTGGCTGAAATTTTCGAGCTGTCGTCTGCATACCATTGGGTAAGAGAGAAAGAAACTTTCGGGTATCTCTTTCTCTCTTTCACCCATACAAGGCAAGGTGGCAATTTGACATCGTTCATTAATTTGATTGAATATATGAGATACATCAATGTGAGAGTGTTTAAATTAAATATATATGTTAGTTAAAGCTTTGAAGAGCATATAAAAGTTCAGAACTGGTTAGTTTTTTATTTAAATAAGTTGATGTAGCCTTTTATGTACGATGATTTTTGAAGGAAGCTTACTTTTAAGGCTTTATCTCGTACAAGAATCCTACCATATATTTGTGTTTAGTTAGGATAAAAGACCTTCCAGAAGGAAATTTCTACTTCTGTTCTAAATTGCCGTTCATCAAACCAAAATATTATATATATGATAGTATTCTGGTACGAAATAAAGCCTTACACATTGGGATTATTACTAAAATCAGGGTTTAGTAGATACTGTACTTTCTACAAGCCAATAACCTAAACTATCATTTGAACGTAAGACTTCTACACAAAGTGTGTCATTCAAACAAATGTAATACAGTTTTTAGCTAACTTGTTTCATTATAGTTATCGAAATGTCAACATAATATGGTTTCTGAAAGATATGAGCCAACTTAAATAAACAGGTATTATTACAATAATACTTTCCACAAGCCTATAACCTAAGTGATAGTTTGAATGAATGGCAACTATTCAAAGTTTGTCATTCAAACAAAGTAAACAATTTTTAAGATACCTTGTTCATTATATTTATCGAACTTTCAATAAAATATGGTTTCTGAAACCAATATACAAGCTTATAACCAACTTTAAATATAAGTGTTGTCGTGGCAGACTGTAAACAACATTGATGATAACTACATAAAAATTGAAATATCTAAGGTTTTATTCGTATTTGTACAGAATTACCTGTAAAACTGGATTGTATATCCTTTAATGTAAATGTTTCTTCAGGAAAGTATGGTATAATACTTCACTATTTTCAAACAATAACACTTTTATTCATCAGAGACATGTTTTCGCATAAGAACATTTAAAGAAACCCTTAAATCTTTTCCCCCCTCAGTGTAGCAGACGATACACTTGAGCGTCACGCTTTTGTCCTTGGAATGTGCATGTGTATGTCCATCCAGTTATACTATAGAGATCAATGGCTAGCTGTCATGTAAAACCACAAAAGTGGAAATCAGGGTTTACCTTAAATAATTTTAATTTCCTGGCTTGACAATCCCACCCATGTGACACATACCCGAGGTGGGGATGCCCCTCTCACCCAACAGATAAAAATATATATGTATTATAATATTAATATTATTAATACATTTTAATTATATTATTTATAAATTATTATAAATATTTCACTCTGTACACTTCATATGAATACTATTTATAATGCTATTATTATTTATAGTAATAATATTAATATTTGATTCTGTAAACTCTACATGAATGTCCAGTTATACTAAATTTGATTTTAGACCTATACATTTATTACTTTACTTCAACAATGGTACACAAAATATCATAAAATAGCAAGTTTGACCCCTTATAGCTCGTGAACTGTAATGATTTGCAATTATTTGTTAAAATTGTGCAATGAAATTATAACTTTCGAATGACCTTAAGTAATTTTAGTGATACATAGGGGCTATAAAACATATTGAACGCTTTATGTGGGTAGACTACGCCAACAATAATATTGGGGCAGTTGCAACAGTGATAAGAAATAACCCGCATCAGTTATCACACGGACTAAACAGCAAGTTCATATAGTCTAGTTTGCATCTGGGTTTGAATCCCGCGCCGAGAAATGTTGAGGACGTTTTTCATAGGGGATTTCCTACTCTCTACACAAATCTGAGTATATTTCCTTTATATCCTACCTTCCTCATCCATACCCCATTAGTGTGGTTAAATATTGGTAGTCCAGACGGGTAGTAAGACACGATGGGGGAGTTAATTAATGTTATGGAATATTACTTAATCAAAGAGTTAATTCAGAAGTTTTTATCTCTATTTTATAGAGTGGGGTGGAGTTGTAGGGAACGCGGGAAAAGGACAGTGTTTTTGCACTTTATGTAGCAAAACTTTTTTTTTTCCAAAATAAATAAAATATTACTCTAGTACAAACAGAGTGCGTAATTTTCTTCATGGGGTGATAGCAACAGTTGTAGAATATATGCGATGAGCAGAGCGGGATTGGATGACGAAACTTTTTAAAATGAATATGGAAGAAAACAATGCTATACAATTATGTATATATGAAGAATAAATTATTATAATGACAGACATGAGCCGTATCTCCCGGGCTCGACTCCCGTGTCCAGGTGTCATTTTTTAATTTATTCGATTATAATCGAGATACGGCTCATGCGCGTAATTATAATCATGCTTCGCCTTTCATATATACTTCAATGTATAGCGGTGCTTTTCTTCCATCTTTATTCCCTTTAAAGCCACAACCGGTGGCTGAATATCAAAGATTGATCTTAGTGGCTGATGATTTACACACGTCTATCACAGACTCTGCCTTAAAATATAAGTGAAGAATGACCCTGATCAAGGGAGGATCTCTGGCTCTGGCTCTGCATCGAACAAGAAAATAAATAATTTAGTGCTACTATTAAAGTAACAAAATCAATAAACCTTGTTTACATGCAAAACAATAAGATACATTTTAAAAAATACCTAAATTTAAGACTTAAATGCAAGCACACTAAAAGTGACGTAGAGGCACTGTTGCACAGTACAATAAAATACTTGATATTATGCATTATTTACTATTCGACTCACTACATTTAATTATAAATCGTGATTTTATTATGAATTGTACACTGTACGTTATGCATTACTTACTATTTGTGTGACTAAAATCAAAATCACTTCCACTTCTCACCATTAACACTATTCATAATTTTATATATATCTCTCTTGCACCTATAACCGAGTTTTCTTGACATTTATTATTTATAAGATTTAGTTTCACGTATTCATAAGTCAAGTCATGTGATCAGAAGCTGCCACTTTTAATAGGAATTATCAATATCGGTTTATAAAATATACCAGTAAAATATGTATTCGTGTTTCCTAAAAGATTCTCCAGATATTCATGGGTAAGAGCTCTGATCTGATTGGCCTTTGTGTAGTTTCAGACAGTAACTGTGTCAAGTGTTTTACCATATTATACATATGTATAAGGTTAACAAAAGTAGATCGAGGCAGAGGTTTGTCTCCCCCTCCCTCCTTATGTGAATTGTCCCCTCTTCCTACCATCCCGTTCAATGGAAATTGTTGAGCCTGCCTTGCAATTGATGGACTCCTCAAAGTATACGTCAAAATAAGGCATGGTTCTGAATATATTATTCAACACACACAATATTGGCAGTAGCGTCTCAAGAATGTCCAACTCAATTAAACCTTATTAATTTTAATAATCTAAGATTTTGTAAATTTAACATAATACCTATATAACTCATCCAGCTCTTTTCATACGTACAGTCAACACTTTACTAAGATTCTGAGTGAAAGTTCGTTTAGAAAATACAAGCATATTTTTTGCAGTTGACATTTTATTATATTACTTTGTTGATTAATATCTACCAAAAGTGAAAGTTGCAGATCACATGATTTTTCTGTATGAATATATATTTAAGTAGTTTTAGCCACGTCACATGTTAGTCAGATAGGATTCTTGTAGGAAGAATACTATCTCGTGGAATTTAAGCTATCAAAAATGTGTCTAATAATAGTGAATGCGACGTATTGGAGCGCTTGAATCAGTGGTGCACCAAAGGGGTAGGTAAGGGTAAAAGGATGGGGAATTTTACCCCCCTCCCCCACCATCTTTACACTAATTTCAAAAAATATGTTTAATAAAAACGAGCCTAAAATATGTTAACTATAATATAGACCGAATGTATAAGCTAGATCTTTCGATTTTATTTTTAACTAAAAGGTATAGGCCTACCTACTATACACAGTAGAGTAACCCTATAATTCCCTATTTGTAAAAAAAAATTACTAAAAGAGTATCAAAATATATCAAATAGTCCTCCCCCCGTCCATTTTTATCCCCTTTTTTCACAAAAAATAAATGTCTGGGAGTGCACCACTGGCTCTAACTCCCCAATAAACAATATTTTATCGACTATCAAAAGCTCTAAGAAAAAACCAACTAATTACGTTGTGAAGTTCTGTTTTGGTAGACAACAATGCTTGATATTACACTGTCTTTACTCTATTTTGATATGTTATCCCACAAAAATCTCTGTTAGCGTTTGCAAGCCTTACATAAACACGCCTGTTGTGAATGATGAAACAACTGCGCAAGTAGGTCACAATAATCGTGTTTATTTTGAGCCGAGACGTAGTCACCTACATAACTATATTTATATAAGAAAATCGATGGAAGTGGTTATGTTTATTCACTGACCTGTTTGTCAACACGTAATAAAAACACAGAGCAGAATAACAAAATCAGACTCACCTCATTCTTCAATATATCTATTTTACTCGGAGCAGAAATCAGCAAGTAATAATAACTGTGTAAGCACTTCAACAAATAACTTTCGAATTACAAATAAATTTTAAAAAAACCTTTGACATGCGGAACAAGGTTTAAACCGACAATAGTGAAAGCGTAAAATTAAATAATAAACAGGTTTGTTATTAAAATGGCATTTGTGCTAAACGTGGGAAAACCTACAGGTTTTAAAATACCAAGGGAATAACTTGAGTCTTCCCTCAATCACAGATTATTGGCACAAAAATAATTGTCTTTGCAATAAATAATATATTCTATTATTGCATGCACTTCAAAAGTATATTTCTTAGGTCAGAGACCCCTAATAACTTTCGAAACACTTCACACTTGTATGAATTTAAAACCTAGCCATAGATAATGATATTAAATAAGTTTCCTTCCAATCCAAAACGGACGCAACTTTCCTTACACAGCACTTATGATTCACATTTAGTTATACAACACAACCTAGTTCCACGCAACCGACGACTGAAGCTAACACCGAAGACGAAGAGGGAATGTTGATTTGAGCGCCAGAGAGAGCAGTGCTACCAACTCTGCACATCCACAACATCACGAGCCAAAATACGCTAACTTCTCTTCTCTCTCTCACACATTCGTGTCGCAATAAATGTCTGACGCGTACTATAGTTGTGACCTTGCGGCTGCTTCTTAGATAACATAATTTATTATCTTGTGACGTTATTGTTGTTTCCATGTTACCTGTCTTGCGCACTTCTTTGGTAATTAAACAAGTGATGCCTATCGTCGACAAGTTTGATTACATACACGTTTAAAGCAAAGATAGCCGTTTTAAAAGCCTATTTTACTTTTTTATTTTCGAGGAAAAACTACTATAATATATCACTTTCTCTTGGTGGATTATTCAAAAACTTTTTTATATCTAGTAATTTATTTGAATTTTGAAATTTATTGTGAAATGTTCTTTGTATATTAACTAAACCTGTACATCATAATGTGTCTGGAAATGTATTGTATATGACTTGACTCTAAGCGGTTTCCCAATCTCCCTTGACGAAATGTGGGCACATTTCCAAACAAATTACATTCCTCATCCCTACCCCATAAATATAATCATGTGCTAACTGGTGCAGGTAGGCAAACGCAATGGCCACCACAACACATACACATACACACACACACACACAAACTGAAGAGGATTCAAACATATTTTGAGCTGGCCTGATCACAAATATTTGTTTTTATTTTGCATATTCACTATAGACGCGACTATCCGGTTTAAAGTGGCTCCATTTCGGGCCGAATAACGGAAAATACGGATAATACCGAACCCGAGTGTAAATCATTTTCATTGTACTACTTTTAAAAAAAATCACAGAACATTTAACTTTGTTTTAATAGAATCTGCCCATTTTCTGATTGCGTTGTAAAATAGGAACACAGTAATTGTGGGGGACAGTAAAAATTAAACGAGAAATATTTTTTTGTAATCTTAACTTTACAGTACTTTATTTTGTAAAATGGAACATCGGCTACAACGCAAGAACAAGTGAAAATAGAGCGTCAAATTGATTACATTATAAAGTCAGGAAATGTTTTATGGTGGATATGTATTGATTTATTTATTTTAAAACGCACTTGTTAAAACCGAGAACCCGGCCGGAAAATACGCAGGGCCGGATAATCGAAGACCGGATAGTTGCGACTCTAGTATAGTTATATATAATTATATATGTTTTATATAGTTATGACTATTTTGATTAAAATTGCAAATTAAAAATCTTTGGGCATATTTTAAAGAGTTTTCCAGAATATTTATTAACTATTAGCAAAAAAAAAAATCATATTGCAAAATTTAAAAATTACTTATGAGTTGATGTTTTTGTAATGTCTGAGTAAATAAGATTTTTAAATTTCCATTTTCTAAACAAATTATTTTACGTTTAAGCAATTTATCCAAGACTTCATGAAACTTAAATAAATTTGTTGTGTATTGTAAAATTCTACCATATTTATAATTTTAGAACATATTTTTTCTTATAAAGATATTTGTTTGATATCGTAAAGCGCATGAAGTGCATAACACGTTTTTGGGCATAAACTTTCGAGCAGTTGAAATAATAAATACATAGGCCTACGCTCAGAGGCGTAACTAGGGTGAGGCAGTAGGGGCATGTGCCCTGGGCACCAAATTTGAGGGGGGCGTCGTTTTCATGGTTAAAAAAAAAATACAAATTGATATTTTGCTTTTGTTGAATATTACTTTTGTACCAGTTGAGCCATCGTGGTTTACACATTTTTTCCCCGTATTCCGTATTCTCTTCTCAATAATTTGATGGACTTAGTACTTGGTTAGAACTACTCTTGTTTTGATGGTAGCTAAACTATGCTCGTTAGTCATTTCCACCCCACGCCCCTTTCTTATTCCGCTGTGCGGCCGATTTCTGAGAACTATGAGGCCAAGTAGAAATCATATATTGATGGTAGCTAAACTATTGAATGCTCATTTCTACTATAAGATTTTAAAAATAAATAATTATTATTCTAAACAAAATTAAACCAGAGTAGTTGATAGAACATAATTAATAAAAGAATAAATCTCCGCACAGATGTTTAGTCCAAGCTCAAATAATGTCTGTGCAGAGAAAAATTCAATTAAAAGTAATCACTTTTTTACTAATATACTTTCCCCTCCCTCTCCTTCATCCCCGCTCCATCCACTCCTCCCTGAAGATGTTTATGTTCCAAATTTCTTTGTTTAAACTCTCGAAATAATTTTCAATTAACCGTAAATAAAAAATAACTTTTTTTCTCATCCCTAGACTGTCTAAATGTTCGCTTACCCGACCACACTTTGAAACACTTTAGCTTCGATGGTTCGTCAAAATACCTACATCGGGTGAATCGGGGAAATGCGCGCGCTTTTGTTGCAAGTTCGCAGCACTTTGACCGGTTCGCCATTCCGCTCACTTGTGTGTACGAGGCTCGATAAAAAACCATGTGGCGGATGTTTGTCGGTCTGTCGGTCTGTCCAGAGTTTTTATAAAACTTCCCTATAAGGTACTAAGCTCAAACTTAGCACGGTGATTAATTAAACGTTGTCCCCATCTTTTAAAGGGAAATTAACTAACCCCTTCCTTACAAATTGCATTACTCCCTTACATTATATATATATATATATTATATATATATATATATATATATATATATATCAGGGTAGTTCCTTTATATATATATATATATATATATTACTCCCTGACTTTATATATATATATATATATATATATAAGTCAGGGAGTAATATATATATATATATTTATATATATATATATCAGGGTAATTCCTTTATATATATATGATCAATCATCACTGATCACTGATCAATAAGATTATATTATTGCCCTGTTAAAGACAAGAACCAAGAACTTTCAGGATGCTGCATATGATTTAAAAGCTCTTAAAGACTATTGGTCTGTGAATCAATTGAACCGGGTATGAAACTGTATGACAAATGGGATATTCAAATAGAAAGACGCCCCAGAAAGAAGAAAACAAATGCCCGGTGTAAAAGCAAAAGATGTAGGGATTTCTGAAAAAGAAGAAATGATAAGGATAATGAAGGAACTATTGATCGCTTTCATAATGCAATTGAAAAAGAGATTGGTCCTTCTCCATCACTTGGATTAAAATTTTGTAATTCTTTTAGATGTGAATGTATTATTGCTTGACTCAAATGATGATGGTCTAAATACCTTGAATAAACGTTGTGTCAATCTTGAGCAGTTGTTTAGTAATGATATTGACAGTTTTTAGCTTTATGGAGAAATTCTGGATTGCAAGATACTTCTGAAAAGTCGTGCAAATGCTAAGATTTCTAAGGCTGAGAAATTCCTCAAGTTTATTGTTCAGTATGGCGATGAAAATGTTTTCCCAAACTTAACAGTTGCTGTTCAGATAATGCTCACTGTTTCAATCTCAATTTCTAGCTGTGAGCGATCTTTTAGCGATCTAAAATTAATCTTATCATATTTGAGAGCTTCAATGGGGGAAGAGAGGCTTTCTGCTTTAGCCTTGCTCAGCATTGAGCGTGAGAAAACTGAAACAACCAATTTTGGTGATATTATTGATCAATTTACATCTGCTAAAGCTAGAAAAATTAATTTATAGTGTGAATATCCTAAAAGCTTTTCTACCAGACCAGTAACAATTGATTATTTATGCACTGGTGATTTTTTTAAGCTTCTAAAATAAAATGAAATTTAACAAAGTCATAAATAAGCACGGGGTCGTAGTTATACTAATAACATATTTTAGCAACAATATAAGTTTCATTTTTTTAACAATAGAAATGTACTAATATGTTTTCATTATTTTTTATTTGTAACCAATAACAATAGAAGTGTATTTTGTTTTTATTATTTTGTAACTAATATTTGTACCAATATAACATTTAAGTAAAATATAAACATGTTTCAGGGGGTGCCATAAACCGTAGTTACGCCTCTGCCTACGCTACGCTCCGAAACTTATTGATGAGTATACCCTGATTTTGTTTGGAAAACATATTTCTTTGCGGCCAACATTAACATTTTACTATATTATTTATTTCGAAAATTGAAAAATGACACCTGGACACGGGAATCGAACCCGGGACGTTTGGTTTAGAACGTCAATGCTCTACCACTGAGTGCGGAAATCGTCAGCTTTATTCACGAGCCATCAGATAACGCAGCCATCTTCGACTCGGTAGTTGGCTTGTTACTGCCACTCGTACAATTATTATAATTGTACGGATAATATTAAGAATCAAATAGCCGAAGCTTTTATTAATTTTAGAGAGAAATTCACCATCTAGATATCATATTCTGAAAATTGAAAAATGACACCTGGGCACGGGAATCTAACCCGGGACATTTGGCTTAGTACGCCAATGCCCTACCACTGAGAATATGATATATCGATGGTGAATTCCTCTCTAAAATTAATAACAGCTTCGGCTAGTTGATTCTTATATTATTTATGTTATTCTATAGGTATTAATAATATATATCAATAGTGACAGCTCCAAATAACATAGCTCGATGTATGAATATATTAAAATTCATTTAATAACTTTAGAGACTAACTTCTACTGTTTTTCTTACCAAAATCATATTATAATTAAATGTACCACGCCAAAAGACCTGACTAAAATACAGTGTATGTGACGTGTATACCTAATATAATGTGAATCTTATTATTGGTATTATTATTATGATCATCACGTCTTACTACTCGTTTGGGTTATACGCACTCACGCTAGTGTGTGTAGGGTGATTGTGAGATGAAATGGAGGACCTACAGTTTACAGTTTAACCTACGCTTAACAGCAAACTTACAGTTTATCCGAACCACGATGGAGGCCTGGCATTCCATACATTCACAAGCTGTGATTAATATATGTCTTGTCAGAGGTGAAGGAAGGGTTTGGCAACCAGATAAATCTGTGCTGAGACCGAGGATTGAACTCCGGACCCTCAGCACAGAAGTCCGACACCTTACCCCTAGACCGTCAGGTCGCCTTTGTCAAACTTATTACTGTACTATATTTTGTCACGTTTATTTCTAGTGTAATTTGACTATTATTCCTCTACAATCTTAAGAATGAATAGCCGAGATAATAACCACAATAATTTAAATTTCGTCCATCAAAACAATGTGAAATTGTCAATCATCACTCCATGAATGAAGTTGTTAGCGATAAAGTCTGTTGAGTTGGTAGCACGAGCCAGTCGAGCGTAGCACGTTGACATGCCGAGGAGAGCCGAGATATACCGAACAAAGTCGAACATTGCCGTGAGGAGTGGAGTGGCCGACCTTCGCCTGGACACGCACCTTGGACAAGTTCATTACCACGTCTATCTAACCCTCCCTCAAACTTTACCTTCTCCTTCAACATTGGTATTATTAGAAATATCAACCAATTACTCTTCTGAATAATGATATTGCTTCTCTTTTACTTTCTCCGTTTGGGACGAAAAGGAAACATTTTCTTATTGTTATCCCAAAAAAAAATTCCATAAAGTGGATTTATTGATTTTACTAAAAAAAACTTAATATTTGTTTAGTGTGTCAAACGCTCAGTTAACAACCCGCTTCAGTGAGCACGCGAACTAAACGTCAAGCTAACCTGTGGTTTAGTTTGTTGACGTCAGAAAGGTCAGGGATCGAATACTAGTCGTGTTGAAGGTGGTGTTTTATAAATGTGGGTACATTTCCTATACTATTCTACCTTCCTCATACCTAGGTCATTAGCGTAACTTATATTAATTAAGTGTATCCTAAAGAGGAAATGAGACGCGGTGAAAAATGAAAGAGAAATATGTCAAAGTCTGATAGTCACCGTGAAACCGCGTGTTTGTCTGCTGGGTATGACGCAGTATGGCCTATTTGAAATCATCATCATCATCATCATGAATTGTTTCCAGCCTGTGGCCGGGTCTGTTTAGTAAAATGCCTCCATCTTCCTTTGTCCTTCCACCATTCTTCCTCCTGCACTCTCTTATACTCTACTTCTCTCACTTGCACACTTGCTGCTATCTGTTTCTTCCATCTCTTCCTGGTCTTCCTTGTGGTCTCTTCCCTACAGACTTCATATCCATTAATCTTCTTGGAATCCTCTTCCCTTCCATCCTCATTACTTGTCAATACCTCTGTCATGATCTTCGTTCGTTACTACATAACCTCCTACATCTCCCTCCAATCGAGCTGACATCGCTGGGTACGACACTATACTGGACATCATGGCCGTGTCTGAATAGTCTGTCCCCTACGCACTTGTGCACTTTACTGCACGTTTTAATATAGCTCGTTTCTGTACAGAGGGTGCATGATAGTTTTCGAACAGCAAAGTACAGCTAGAGCCATCTGATGGCTAATTCTGAAACATGAGTTTCTATGGTACCGATATTGAATTTTGATAGTGTTTTGTCAATGGCGTCAATGGTGACATATTTTTAAGGCGCAATTTCATATTTATCATTTATCTTCCTTAATTCTATGAACCTTAGGGTTTGTTCCACTGTCCTTGTAAATAATAAAATCAATTATATGCAGTTGATGTTATTTTACAATAATAAAAAAGAGCATTATAATATGCTTAAAAGTAGATAAAAGTCAAATGAGGTTATGCTATAGTTTTTATTTATTTAACCCCTTTATGTGTTGTTGTTAAAAAACGTATTTGGAAAACGTGCGCCAAAATGGTCTATCCTATTACAGTTTTATAAACATTAAAATTTTGGGAAGCTGACAATTAAACTAGGCTTAGCTTAAATTAATATCAAGTTGTTTTAAAGATTGTACAAGTATTGCAAGATAAATACATCGGCCTATAGGAATTTCAAAGTAAATTACTAAATAATTACTTGATCTCTTGTTTTGAAACATTTTGCCGGAATGAGTGACTGCTGAATAAACAAAGAAATTAAAGCTACGCGCCAAAAGGAGCGCGATGTACGCAGGGATACCAAAGAGCATGTCAAACATTTTTGCATGTGTAGAGAAATGGTTAAATATATACGTATATTATATAAATATATATTGCCCTAAATAATTTATTTATATCTGTATAGTATTATTCTCAAACAAATTTTACTGAAGATCTTTTAACTCGTAAATAAATTTACTTTTGAGAAAGATTTTCACACTAGAAACAGAAATTCAACCGTTTAACATCATGTATGTAAACAAAGAACAAACCATACTAGTTTTATTTAACATTATGTGACTGTTTTATTCCATTTTCACAAAATATATATTACTTTCATTCAATATAAAAAGCTAGTTTAACTAAAGTGCGCGATAAAGGGCAAGTCGTATGTGCCCCTTAGTAAAGTACGCAATAAGGGGTGCAATTGTACACTTTAAGATAATTCAGCCGCCATCAAAAATAATTTCCTGCCTTTAAGCCGACGCCATTGCACCTTTAAAATGTACATGGCTTCCAAGAGCCCTTAGATTGACTATTCAGACACGGCCCATCTCTGAGGCAAACCGCCTTGGTGGCGTAGTTAGCTAACGCGCTAGTTTCGTGTTGAGCTAGGCTGCTGAGGACGGGGAGATCGAGGTTAGAATCTCGGTCGGGTGAACTAGGAGGGGTTTTTCTTAAATGGTTTTCCACTCTCCCTCCACGCAAATGTGGGTCCACTTCCTCTAAATTTAACTTTCCCAATTCCTAGCCCATTAGCGTAATTAGTACTTAAGCGTATCACCCGAACGGGTAGTAAGACGTGGTGCTAAATACATTTTTAAAAATTTCTAAGGCAACCACATAGCTACTAATGGCAAACAGTGTTGTAATTTTATTGTTTTCTTGTGGTCACTCTTCTATTAAATCTAAGGCCAATTTGGCAATAGTGGTTTGTCAAGGTTACCATTGGGTCCTTTTTACCCAAGCATACCACTTTCTGACATAGCTGAGAGCGAGGAGATTTGGCAACAGTTAACCGAGAGAAAGGGAGAGCGAATATAAAAGCCTTTCTCCACAAGACCTCCAAAAACTAAAAGAGGTGATATTGGGTGTAGCTAGATTCTGGTAGATAGGAACTTCTAGAAAATACTAACCTCTTTTTGTAGTCAGTATTGATAATATCTCTCTTTATTGTTAGAAATATTTTGTAATGATATATGAATTGGGTTACCAATTGTACTCTTTTCGAGGCATAAAAATTGTGCACAATTCTTTTCCAGCGTCGATCAAAATGTACTCTTTTATTGAAATTGACAACATAAAAATGTTATGAGCAATTACCCTTCTCCCCCAATGAATTCTCTATCTGAATCAGTGCGTTAAACTTTGAGGGGATTCACAAATACCTTGCGTTCCTCCCTTCCCACCCCGTACGGCCGTACATTGTTAGTCTGTTCATGATAGGTCTTTACTTGGATGACAGTTCAAAAATCATAAAGATATTGGGTTGCCAACACTTGTAAGCGATCACTGTTTTGTTATAAATGTTAAGTGTTTTAATTACATGTTATATTTTACATTTAAAATAACGTAAACTTATGTTTTCTTACACTATTTAATTAAACTTCTTTTAATAATTTCTTCTTACCCAAGCCAAAACAATATTTTAAACAAAATTAAAAGTACTTATTTTCGTTTTAGAATGTTATCTATGATGTGTAATATAGTCCATACATTAATACCTTTTAATACAAGCATCGTATTTACTTGGAAAAGAGAAAATACGTGTCTTTTTTTATATGTAATAAATTATTTTCTGATTATTTTATCGTATTTCGAAATATTTAAGCGAATAAAATATTGTTATCCACTGCGTGGGTGTATCATTGTAAAGAACTTGTTTACGTCATGTTCAATCACATAGTTTAAATTCGTTGCTCGCCATTTTGAAGCAATATTCGTTAGACCTTTAGAGAAAGTGATGTGAATAATATTTTTTTAAGTGGGATAAAACTATAAAACTTTGTGCCCGATCTCAAATAAATATAAATGATATTGGCCTGAATTATTGTGGTTAACTATCACATTCATACATTACCATATGTTTTCATTACAGCTATCCAAAATTAAATATGTCAGCTGTTGGCGTAGGGGTCCATTAGATACTATTTCTAGTAACTTTTTGAGCTGTCATCCAAGTAAACTAAGGTCATGAATGAGTTATAAGTTACCGAGGTTACCGTGCTCATTCAACTGTCGTCAGATGTGGAGTTTATTGTCAAAAGGTCTATAGTACATTCACGACCTTAGTTTACTTGGATGACAGCTCAAAAAGGTTACTAGAAATAGTCCCTAATGTATCCATAGGATAACAGTGATATCTGTCACTTTTGATAGCTGTAATTAAAACATATGGTGATGTATTAATGTGATAGTTAACCACAGTAATTCAGGCCAATATTATTTATATTTATTTGAGGTCAGGCACTAGCTTATTTATCGTTTTATTCAACTTAAAAAAAATAATATTCACAGCACTTTCTCAAAAGGTCTAACGAACAAATCTTCAAAATGGCGACCAACGAATTTACAACATGTGATTGAACATGACGGAAACAAGTTATTTACATTGATGTACCCACGCAATGGATAAAACTATTTTATTCAGTTAAATATTTCGAAATACTATAAAATAATCATAAAATAATTTATGATACATCCAAAAAATCACAAGTATTTTCTCTTTTCCAAGTAAATACGATGGTTGTATTAAAAGGTATTGATGTATGCACTATATTACACATAATAGATAACATTCCAAAATGAAGAATAAGTACTTTTAATTATGTTTAAAATATTGTTTCAAATTGGTTAAAAATAAATTATTAAAAGTAATGAAAGAGTATGAGAAAGCTCAAGTTTACGTTATTTTAAATGTAAATTATATCGTATAACTAAAAAACTGAACATTTATAACAAAACAGTGAACTTTTACGAGTGTTGGCGACCCAAAACCTAAAACATATGATTTTTGAACTGTCATTCAAGTAAAAACCTCTCATGAACGGACTCTACGTTTCTTTTAATGGTAAAATCTAGTTTCAAACAATTTGACTGTTTCTAATTTCATAATTATTGCATTGAAAACCAAAATACGTTTGTTTGAAGTGGTCTAGTGGTCAGAGTTCTTGGCTACAGATCTAAAGGTTCCGGGTTCGATCCTCGGCTCTTCCAGAATTTTTCTGTGAAGCAGTGGGTTTGGAACGGGGTCAAACTCGATCTCATTAGGACAAATGAGGAGCTAATGGAATAAATAGGTAGCGGCTCAGGTCTGGAAAACTTATATTAACCGGTGAATGGTTCGTTGTGCTAACCACATGACACCCTCCATTCACAAATGCTAGCACTATTATCGGTTACGGCTGTGGCCACTTGGTCGGTATAGCTCGATCATGCACTCATGCTATGGAGTTTTTTACCCCCTAATCAAGAGCAAGGCAAAATCTATTTTGATTAATTAAGTTTGCTAATATTAGTGTTATCTCTATCAATAATATTATTGTTGATCCTTATTTGAGTGAAGTAATTTTTTTAAGCTACCAATTTAAAACATTTTCAATGTTAAACTTACCTAATTTTGTATTATTATTAATATGTAATTTATGTGATGATTACACTCACAATAAAAGTGAGTTTAAAATAGTAAAATAAGTAAGTGGCACGTCACAATCGCACAAACCTTCTTTTCCAGTATAGTGTATTATAACTTGGAACGAAATTTTCAAAAATATTGTTTCTATAACCTACCCTTAAATTAGTTAGTCTCTGTAAAACAAACACATCATCTTGTTAATCACAATAAACACTCTTCATATATGAATTTAAAAAACATTTTCAAATATTTTTAACAAATTTCAAATTTTCAAAAATTAGTTATTTGTAAGCTACCCTCAATTTTTTTAAATTTGTAGCAGTAAAAACATATTATTAGTAATCATGTTTCAGGTACCAAACAACACAAAAGGACTTAACTTTGTCTATGCCCCACCTCCTTGTATTTATAAATACTCACGTAAACTAAGGCAGTCTAATGGTGTGGCATATTTAATTATGTTATAAAAATTGTCTTGCTGTAATATAGCTCTGTATAGTTTTATTACATATGTTGCATAGTATGCATATTATATATCTGTATGTTATAGGTACATATATAGCACTGTATAGAATGCATGCTCTAAGTATGTATGGTATGCATAATATATGTATGTATAGTACTATAATATGTTTGCATAGTATGTATACTACAGGTCTGTATAATAACTTATGCATAATCTAGTTCTGAATAGTGTAGGCCCAAATAATATGTATATATACATATATATAATAAAATTTACTATGGGCATATACAATTTAAGTACGTATAAAATACATTCTATAAGTGCATATAGTATACACAAAATACTTCTGAATGGTATACATACTATAGCGCTGTATATAATACATATCATAGATTTGTATAATATGTATAGGCCTACTATCGGTTTTAATAATATATAATATGTATCTTTTTAATATGGGCATGTATATTATATATAGGCCTAAGTACGTATATGATACAAAATTATTCTATATATAAGTATGTATATAGTATATACTATAGGTATGTGTAGTATATACCAACATACTATAGGGATGCATAGTATACATAACATAGATATGTATGTTATACGGACTAAAACTGTTGAGAATCGTAAATATGTCTACATAGTATGCATACTATAGGTTTGAAAAGTATATATCTTTGGTTTATATAATATGCATGGGTATATTATGTATAATGCATGTATAAAATGCATACTATAGATGTCTAAATTATATGTAATATACAACAATATTGCTTACATACTATAGTTCTATCTATAATGCATATTACGTATTTATTTTAGCACAATGTACTAATACCCGTTCATGAGGACTACGTGTATGTACTAATTACGCTAATTTGTTAGGAATGAGGAAGGATGCGGTTTCATGGAGGGGAGTGGGAAAATATTCATTTAGGAAAATCTCAGTGTTCCCGAACAAATTTATAAATCTATATGACTTTAAATACTGAAATATTTGAATCTTTATTTACTAAATAATAATTTTTCAAGGACTTCGCTGGCCCAGGTTTTATATAAAAACAGTATTTTGCACCAACATATTATTCTCTCGGAATACTTCCTCCTCCTTGCCCAACGAAGACAGAATTAGAAGGGATTAATGTTTTGGACTTTGCCATCCATCTCTCTTCTGAAACTACAAAGGTGTTTCGAAAGGAAAGAACCAAGACTTATAAGCGGCGTTTATAAGAATGACAAGAGCTAATGTTGAGAACATTCTTCTGTAAGTAATATATCTATTGCGTTTCGGGCTATAGCAGATGGAAACATGTTTACTTGAATTTATTGCACGGGTTTTTTTCTGCAAGTTTTACCAAGGCCGTAGCCAGCCAATAATTTCAGGGGGGGTTTAGTGGGCACATCCCCCAATTGCTGGAAGCTAGAAAAAAAATTCTAAATGATAAACAGTTCTAGAAGCTCTCTGAAGTGGTTTTTTCATGGTAAAATAACTCACTAACTGCCGAAGGCTTGGAAAATTTCTAAATATTAAACACTTTTTGAAGCTCTGTAAAGTTTTTTTATGGTAAAATAACCCTCAAAATGCCGACGGCTAGGAAAATTTCGAAATATTTATCACCTATAGTAGCTCTCTGAAGTGCTTTTAATGGTAACACAGCCCCCTAATTTGTATTTGTATCTTAATTTTAATATTGTTTGAAACATAAATAAAGTAATATATATTCTGTTCATAAAATTTCGCGATGGGGTTTGAAACCCCCAAAACCCCTCCCTGGCTACGGCCTTGAGTTTTACAACTTGTTCTCGTTACTCACACTTAGGGTTGCCATATTTCTTGGTCGTCAAACCGGGACAATGCTCAGCTAAAAAAAAAAAAAAAAAAAAAAAAAAACAGAGAGGGAAAGTGGTATTTAAGCAAGTAAACATAGAATTATTGTATAGAATACGTTTATTAAGAACAAAAACAAAACAATCTCATAACTGAACTTAAAAATTATACAAACAGTGCTGACAATACTGATGATATATATGTATATGTATAAGGAATACATTTTTTAGGAACCAAAACAAAAATCACAGAAATTATCTCACAAATCTTACAACTCAACTCAAAAATCTACTGCCAACTACAGTTACAGACTGAGAGTTGTAAGGTGTGGAGCATGGAGCTGGGTAGGTCGTATGTTTAAAAATACCAAACAAGATCGAGGCACGCAGCGTGCCGCACGCCGAGTGTGGCCGCTACCGGTTTGACAACGCCAAACAGGGTACAATTCGAAAAAAGCGATAAACCGAAATATTTGAACGTCCCGAAAGATCTAGCCGGAACACCGGGACTTTAGACTCAAAATCGAGACAATCCTAATAAACAGGACACCTGGAAACCCGTACTCACACTTTAATCATTCGTGTGTGTACGGGATGAGTAAGATATAGTTGATATAAAATGTATCCATATTTGCGTGGAGTGATGGTGTTAAATCTAACCAGTCAAACGGAACTATGGCTAAGACTCTTCTGCATTTTCTTCTCCTTTATTTTAGCTCCACAGCAGTGAAATGGCACTGAATGAATCAAAATAACCATATCGACTAGGCCTAGTTCGAATAAAGTGAAACCAATCGTCACACGATGAAAACGGTCATGGAACAACCTTATTTGCCGACTCACAACACGCCGTAGCAGTTAACGTTCATGATGAGACGAATTAGCCTTTAATACTCATTCGTGTGTTACTCGACGAGTGTAGCTAACCTCTAAGGTGGACAACACATCCTCACCGTCCGGGTGCTCACCGGGAAGTGTAGCGCGTCTAACGCTTCCCTTCTCAATATTATAAAAAACGGACGCTAAAAACTAATATGCTGATTGGCTAGCTGTTCGCGCCATACTCCCCTTTCCACTGTGAGGTCACACATGCAGCTACACGTGCATCTCACAGCTTCCGGGTGAAAATAAAATAAAACAGCTCAAGTTAAAGGCCTAAAATTGATACAGTCCATTCATTCCTAAATTTCTTCTTTTTGACAAAAGGCTCAATTGTTAATCCTTTGGTGAGTACATCAGCCTTCTGGTCTCTAGATGGAATATATCTTACAGCAATTACCCTGTTTTCACATAGATCCTTCACAAACTTATACTTAACCTCTATGTGCTTCATTCGTTTTTGTTCCCAGTTCCCTAAGGCCATATGCAAGACTGATTATCCTCAAACATGGTCACTGGTTTACTAACCCCAATATCTAGTTCTTCAAATAGCTGCATGAGCCAGTAAAGCTCTGAGGGGGCTGTCACCAAAGCAACAGATTCAGACTTGTTTGTGGATATTGAAACAGTAGGTTGTTTCCTGGTTGCCCATCAAATAGCATCTCCATACATTTTGAATATTAAGCCTCTTATAGACTTCCTATCAGGTTGATTTGCAAAATTTGCATCAACATACCCACAGAGAGTGACACTGCTGTTCCCCTTTTAACCACAATCTCCAACTTAAAGTTCCTTTCAGGTACCTCAGAACTCTCTTCAGACCCACCCATTGCACTTCAGTTGCATTTGATTGGAACTGACTGTAGAAATTTACAGCTGCACAGATATATGGTCTGGTGGTTAAGCATGCATACATAAGACTGCCAATTAATTCCCTATAAGGTTTGAACCAATAATGAAATCCTTTGTGACATTTTGATTTGGTTTCTACTCTAAAGGTGTTTGCACTGTTTTATAATACTCCATCTGAAATTTGTTCAATAATTTTGTCAAATAGCTAGCCTGACTCAAATACATTGTCTGACCTTTCCGTTCTAATTTTAACCCAAAAAATACTTAACATTCTTTAAGTCTTGCATCTTAAATTCAGACATGAATTTCTCTTTTAGTTCTTCAAGCTTATCTATAAAACTACTACCAATCCGAAAGTATTCAACATAAAGTAGCAGATACACAACATTCCTATCTTCCCGATACATATACAGACACTTATCAGCCTGACATTGTTTGAAACCAAGGGACTTCACATTTCACATCAAGTCTGGAATTCCATTCTTTTGGTGCTTGTTTTAGGCCATATAATGTTTTTTTGACTTGAGAACCATTCCTTTTGCGACAACTCCCATCATGTGGATACATAAAGATTTCTTCCTTTAAAACCCATGCAAAAAAGCATTTTTTAACATCCAAATGATGGATGTGCAATCCATTATGGTTAGCTAAACACAACATATTTCTTAAGTAGTAACTTAGCAACAGGAGCATACGTATCATTATAGTCAAATCCTTTCGATTGTGCATCCCCTAAACTACTAACCTCGCTTTGTATATATCTAGATTTCCATCGTTGATCCTATTTCAATGTAAACACCCATTATTATTAGTATCCTAATTCTTTTCCTTCTGGTTTTCTTACCTCTTCCCATGTCTCACTTTCCAATAATGAATTTATTTCCTCATTAACTGCTCTCATCTAGCAATCTTTGTCAATCCTATCTTCCAACCCTGCCATACTTTGTGGCACCCTTTCACAGATTGAAATGCCATTCATTGTAATATGTACATCCTCTACTGAGGACATAGTAAGCAACCCTTCTGGTTTCCCCTACTCCTCTGGTTCTTTCATTGAATTCACACATCCACTCCTTACTACTAAAGGTGTTAAATCTTCTCTTTCCTTAAGTCTTTCCAGCTCTAGACCCTTTCTTTAATTTGCCCACAACATAATTCCCTAAATACTCAGAAACCTTCCTAACCCTTCATCTACTATATTCCTCATCTTCATGACCTTGTTCCTTAAAACTTAATTCCTCAAAGCCTCTGAATTCTTCCTGTTCCCCTACTCAATCTATGTTCCTTCTTTCTCCTACAAGTGATTCTTCAGTTTCTACATTATTCCATTGATGATCCCACATCCCTTTCTCAAACTCGTTTCTAGTCTCATCAAACTTGACACTACTTGCCACAATAATTTTTCTTAATTCTGAGCACCACGACCTATATCCACTGTAACGACTTACATGTAATGTCAATAATACCAAATAATATCGAATGGGACAAACACTCACCAACCAAGCGGCCCGCTCTCGGAAGACCTACGCACGACCTACACCACTAAACCCGGCCTCCACTCTCGAGAATAATGCCCGTCCAACTGAGCCACGAGTTCCCAGCCAACAGACTGCGAGAGTCGAACACGTGTCCAGCCAGCCAGAAAGAAGAGTTCCGTTTCCGGCCACGCATAGCCCTGGGCGCTTCGGCAACGTTCTCGAACATCCAGTTCCTTAGTTTGTTTTGTTTTCCGACCCTCCTTCTCCTTCGGTCCTTCCCCCCCTCTGAGAATTTTCATTTGTATATATACAGCTACGCCAATAAAGTAAAATCACTGACTACACTACAATCTCATGGATAAGAGGTGAGAACGGCGACTAGGTCTCGGGGATTATTAATATTCTAAATTATAAATTCTGTTTCGGCGTCATGGGGGGAACTGTATTCTAAATTACCGTCTGGACTTCAATTTTGTAATTAATTATTTATTTGAATTGCTATGCCATGCGCTTCCCGCGGCATATAGAAAGATGTCGCCCTTCGTCATCCATTTTAGCTGGGATTCAAACCCAGACCTTATTATTTGTCGTAATTGTATATTCTTGTTTATTATTTAAAGCGCACTGAGTGTCAGCGCGCTCCGGGTTCAAGACCCGCTTAGTAAACTTCCTTTTGTACTTTGCGATGGCAGATGTTATAATCAAATTTATTGTTTAAAACAGGATAGTAAAGCGAGACTTAGCTCGCTCTTGCATTAGGGAAATGATGTTTATACGTGACGTCAAATTATTTATGAACGTTTGGAATTATTGTTTTGTACTCCATTGCTGAGTGACGTCACGTAAGATAAAGCAGTTGTGGCTTATACCTTATATTAAAATCATTATTATAAATACTAAGTAAATGTATCAAGGAGCTAAAGCCCATAAGACAAGTTTGGCATCAGAGATCCCAGACCTCGTATTATGTTGTGTTCTACACGCTTAGTGTTGTTTATATAATCATACTTAGGAGAATTTGAGATTGATTGTATTTGTACTTAATGGTCTTGATGACTAATGGAGGTGCGCTTCACGCACGATGTTTGTTTTCTCAAGTATTGTAAAGTTGTTATTTCAAAAATAAAATTTATTTTGTACAATCAGGTGATTCTTTTACCTGATATTAGCCTTCCTCACCCTATAGATATTGATAGATATAGAAGGGGAGGTAGCAAATGGTAGCAGAGCATGGTTTTGCCCTTTTTTATGGTCTTAGGTCCTTGGTACACGCCTGGAGAGATGTTGAGAAAACAAAATATATATATATAATTTTCGGAAGGTTATATTCTATGTTTTATACACTGTACTAATTCCTGTCGTTATCTTGTTTCATACTGTCATTGGCCATGGCTCCTCCACTGAAACCAGACAAGGCGTCGTCCAGGATGACGAGATCCGATGTGTACCGACTTAGCCGCGAACAACTCCTCGCCGAGCTCCAGGTTTGGTCCACCCCTGTTCCACCCAACGCAACGGTGGGTGAGTTGAGGTCTCTTTTATGTGAACTTGTGAGTGATGTCGGGGCGTCTCAGGCAGATTTAGGTATGGACACGGATGTGAGTGGTGAACAACCCACGGTGCCCTCCCGTTCTCCCGTTCCCCATGCGCCAGGGGGATATTCTAAGAGTCAAAGTAAAGTCATATTGGAGATATTAGGCCGGGTTCCGGTGTGCAGTGGCCAGAACTACACGGAATTGTTTAACTTTTTAGTAGAAATTAACCGGGCCTCCCGCCTCGAGCTCGTTAGCGAGCCCGAGTTTCTGACTTTGTGTTTATCCAAGACGTCCGGGTTCTTGACCGAGTTGTTTTCCAGGGGCATACAGGCGGATTTATCTGTTAAGGCAGTGACTGATCAGATTTTAAATACGCTTTTGCCTAGTAGAGTTAGGCATAAGTTATGTAGAGAGGTTGTGCACAGGTTCCAGGCCCCACACGAGTCATTTAGGAACTTTGTCCTTTCTATCACGGAGGCGGCCCGCGTGCTTAATACCGACCTTAAGGAGCCCGAACTGGTAAACATTATTTTGGAAAACGTGTCTCCCCTTACCAGGCGCCATTTTGTTTTCTCGAGTAAGCCTTCAACTATACTTGATCTCTATGCCCTGGCTTCGCACGTAGAGGAAACTCTTCTCTCTGAAGACGAATACCTTATCGCGCAAGCGCCCGTGGCTGTCAGCCGCGCGCGAACGGGTTCGAGTCCCGGAGCAATTATTTCTGCGCCGCCTATCGGCGCTCCTCCACTCGATAGCCGTTCTAACTACGTTAGGGATAGTAACCCTGTGGGTGCTAGCCGTGGGGGTCGCGCACCTCGTGGCACGTCTAGTATTAGATGTTTTCGCTGTAATAGGCTGGGACATGTTCAGAGGGAGTGCAGGCAGGTAAACTATTGAGGCGCGCCCGCGACCGTGGGGCGGCCGCGTCTGGAAGTTTTAAACCGCGGGTTCTTAATCCCATGATTACTGTTTCTATTGGTCCTTTGGGATGCTTAGGGTTATTTGATACTGGAGCCAGCCACTCCTTTGTTAGTAACCAGCTTCTTAGTGCTATTGAAGGTAAAGTTAACGTCTTTTGTGAAAATATTGACCCGATCACTTATGCTATCGCGAATGGGCAATGTTTAATTGTGAACCGTAAGATACGTCTTCCGATTAAAATTGGCAGGTTTTCTTGGAAACGTTCTTTTTATGTAGTACCAGCCCTCCCGTTCGACTTAGTTTTGGGGAACGATTTTTTGTTTGAGACCAACGCTAAATTGGATATGGGCAAACGGGTAGTCTCCTTTAGTTTTGCGCCCAGGGAATTAGTCTCGTTTGCGTCTGGGAAAACGCCCCCAGGTATGTTTTCATTGGGTAAGGAGAGTGAGGCCATTCAAAAGGTGGTCAGCCGGTTTCCCGATGTAATCACAGATAGGTGGGGGAAATGTAACGTTCTCCCTTATGATATTGTTGCTCTTGACAACATCCCCGTGCGGTCAGGGCCATACTCCTGCGCACCTCCTAAAATGGAGATTTTTAGGGAGCTGATTTTTGACTTAGAGAAGAAAGGGGTCATCCGCCCATCCAAATCGCCTTACGCCAGCCCCGCCTTCATCATCCCACGCAAGGGCAAGGGGCATCGCCTCATTGTTGACTACCGGAAGCTAAATAAAAAACTTGTTTTTGATCCCTACCCGATGCCAAGCATCGAGTCGGCATTCCAACACCTGGGTAAAGCCAGGTATTACAGCCTTATAGATCTTAATGCTAGCTTCCTCCAGTGCGCGCTCTCGGAGCCATCCAAGAAGTTTACCGCCTTTATAACCCCGTGGCAGGTCTACGAATTTAACAGGGTACCCTTAGGCATTAGTTGCGGAGGGCAAGCTCTTAGCAGAGTGTTAGATCATATTCTCGCTGACCTGAAGTTTAAATTCGTCTTCAACTACCTAGACGACATTTGTATTTATAGTAACTCCCTTCAGGATCACTTACATCACGTTGAAACCGTATTACAACGCCTACGCTCGGCTGGGCTCACTGTCAACCCTGAAAAGGTCACATGGGCTAAGGAGTCTGTCCCGTACCTAGGGTATGTTATCTCCCGGGGTAATTTGCTCGTGGACCCGGAGCGCGTCAAGCCTATTCTGGACTTCCCTACCCCGAAGAACTTAAAAGGGGTGTCTAGGTTTTTAGGGATGTGCGCGTACTACGCCAGGTTTGTCCCCTCGTTCTCAGAAGTAGCTTACCCCCTTAACACCCTTAAGAAAAAGGGGGCTGCCTTTGTATGGGGCCAAGAACAGAACGACGCCTTTCTTGCTCTCAAACAGCATCTGGTCTCTCCGGCAGTATTACGCATGCCCGACTTCTCTCTCCCCTTTCTTTTACACGTTGACGCGTCATCAGTTGCCCTTGGCGCCGTCCTCTCGCAGCGAACCCCTGTAGGCTGTAGGCCGGTAGCGTTCGCTAGCAGGACCCTTAATGCGGCCGAAAAAAGGTATAGTACTTTTGAAAAAGAATGCCTTGGATGCGTTTTTGCGGTAGAGAAGTTCTCCGACTACCTCGAACTGAGAAAGTTTGACCTGTATACCGATAACATGGCGCTCACCTGGTTATGGAACCACCCCAAGCAATTGGGCAAGATAGGACGCTGGATTTGGAGGCTTTCTAGATTTGACTTTACCACCCACCATGTCGCTGGTAAAGAGAACGTGGTGGCGGATGCGCTGTCACGGATGGCGGAGGATCTCGACCCTGTTGGAGACGAGCCGGAGGCGGGAACCTTAAGCGTGATTCACACTATCCCAGAATCCTTTATCTCCCTTGGTACTCATCAGGCCGAGGATGAGTTTTGTAAACAGGTGATAGGCCGGATTAGAGCTGGGGAAGTGGTTGGGGACTATCGCTTACGCAAGGGACTCTTAGTGGCTGTTATTAGAGGGAGACCCAAGTACTACATTCCCGAGAAGCTCAGGCCCATGCTCCTGAAGTATTTTCACGACTCCGCCTTTGGTGGGCACTGTGGTGTGCTCAAGACGGAGCGGAAGGTCTCCAAGGAGTTTTTTTGGCCCAACTTACCTAAGGATGTCAGGGAATGGGTTCGAAAGTGTGAGCCCTGTCAAAGGGCCAAACCCTCCCAGAACTCGAAAATAGGGTTTCATTCTGCTGATATCGCAGCACGCCCCTGGGAGAAGGTTTTTATTGACTATGTTGGGCCCCTTACGCGTTCCTCCCAGGGCAACACGTCCATTTTGGTGGTTTTGGATGCCTTTTCTAAATTTGTTGTGTTAATCCCCCTTAGGGACATGAAGGCATCCACAACTGTAAACGCTCTGTCTAGGCGAGTTTGGGGTATGCTAGGGACTCCGAGGGTTGTGGTTAGCGACAATGGCCCCTGTTTTAGATCCAAAGCATTCAAAGACATGTGTTTCTCTTGGGGAATTAAACACGTGACCACCAGCCCGTACTACCCCTCCCCTAACCATGTTGAGCGTTTTAATCGGAACTTAAATGTGGCACTTACTATCTTCCACCATCAGGACCACTCCCATTGGGACAAGTATCTGGATTTTCTGAACGTCGCATTTAACTCCGCATACCACGAGTCTGTCGGGGCCGCCCCAGCCTCAGTCTTTCTGAACAGGGATCTGAACCACCCCCTATTAGCTTCGTGGGATGTTGACCCGCTCCTATCTGAGGCCAATGACCGCCCCTTTCAGGAGAAATGTGAACTCGCTTATCGACATTTGCAGAAGTCTCAGAGGAAAGTAGCCACTACTTTCAATCGGGGACGTGTCCCCGTTCCGTTTAAAGAAGGAGATAAAGTAGTTTGCAAGTCCTTCCCCCTGAGCTCGGCGGTGGACAAAACGACGGCTAAGCTGCTGTACAAGTGGAGGGGGCCATGGCGCATCGACAAGTTCTTAACGCCCGTCTCTGTGCGTCTTATGGATGTTGCTGACCCGTCAGTAACCCGTCGTGCCCACGTTAGCCACCTTAAGGTGGTGGTGTAGTAAGTCCGCGCCCTATAAGAGGGGCGTGTAATGTTACCTGTTAAGGGTCAAGTATGTATATAAGGGTCAAGTATGTATATAGTGTAAATTTTTTTTTTGGATTTATTGTGCATCTTTATTATAGTAAATATTAATTTAATTGATAGAAGGGTAGGCCTACCCAGATTTCTTAAATGTATTAGAACTTTGATTATCGATGACTTGTGTCTGAATGTGCGATGATGGAGACTTATAATAAGCAAACTATTGCGCGTGTGCACGCCTACTCAAAGAAGAGAGAACTGTATGCAGTACATCTCCTCAGAGAACACTCTCAAATTTTCCGTGTCTATTGGGAGACATGATCTCGTGTGAATGTGCTCTAAACAGACTGGCCAAGATGGACTGCACTTAGCAGCGGCCGTGTCAGCACCTTGTGAACGTTGGACTTGTGTTGTTGCTGTAATTGTGGATTTATTTTGTTCTCAGAGAGGTTCTGCCCTTCCCCTACCCCTCTCCTTCTGGTTCGAGTTACGGATGTTGGAGTAGTCCGGCTACTGAAGATGGATGCTGGCTGGACCAACAGTAACGTGGAACGGGCCTCAACGTCATAGGGTTTTGATGTTGGAGAGAGTTGGAGTGTCGGTGTTGTGCGTAAGGTGTTGGAGTTCTGGGGGATATCAGAACGCGACTGCCAAGAAGACCTGCTACCCGAATATGAGGGCAGCTTTCCATGGGCCACTTGCTGGGGTCCGGGAGAACCGTCCCCTACATACCAGCTACTGACGACAGGGAAGGTACCGCCCTGCCGTTACACCCACTGCTGAGGACGCCTTCTGACCTCCCGTCAGGGGGGGAGGATGTAACGACTTACATGTAATGTCAATAATACCAAATAATATCGAATGGGACAAACACTCACCAACCAAGCGGCCCGCTCTCGGAAGACCTACGCACGACCTACACCACTAAACCCGGCCTCCACTCTCGAGAATAATGCCCGTCCAACTGAGCCACGAGTTCCCAGCCAACAGACTGCGAGAGTCGAACACGTGTCCAGCCAGCCAGAAAGAAGAGTTCCGTTTCCGGCCACGCATAGCCCTGGGCGCTTCGGCAACGTTCTCGAACATCCAGTTCCTTAGTTTGTTTTGTTTTCCGACCCTCCTTCTCCTTCGGTCCTTCCCCCCCTCTGAGAATTTTCATTTGTATATATACAGCTACGCCAATAAAGTAAAATCACTGACTACACTACAATCTCATGGATAAGAGGTGAGAACGGCGACTAGGTCTCGGGGATTATTAATATTCTAAATTATAAATTCTGTTTCGGCGTCATGGGGGGAACTGTATTCTAAATTACCGTCTGGACTTCAATTTTGTAATTAATTATTTATTTGAATTGCTATGCCATGCGCTTCCCGCGGCATATAGAAAGATGTCGCCCTTCGTCATCCATTTTAGCTGGGATTCAAACCCAGACCTTATTATTTGTCGTAATTGTATATTCTTGTTTATTATTTAAAGCGCACTGAGTGTCAGCGCGCTCCGGGTTCAAGACCCGCTTAGTAAACTTCCTTTTGTACTTTGCGATGGCAGATGTTATAATCAAATTTATTGTTTAAAACAGGATAGTAAAGCGAGACTTAGCTCGCTCTTGCATTAGGGAAATGATGTTTATACGTGACGTCAAATTATTTATGAACGTTTGGAATTATTGTTTTGTACTCCATTGCTGAGTGACGTCACGTAAGATAAAGCAGTTGTGGCTTATGCCTTATATTAAAATCATTATTATAAATACTAAGTAAATGTATCAAGGAGCTAAAGCCCATAAGACAAGTTTGGCATCAGAGATCCCAGACCTCGTATTATGTTGTGTTCTACACGCTTAGTGTTGTTTATATAATCATACTTAGGAGAATTTGAGATTGATTGTATTTGTACTTAATGGTCTTGATGACTAATGGAGGTGCGCTTCACGCACGATGTTTGTTTTCTCAAGTATTGTAAAGTTGTTATTTCAAAAATAAAATTTATTTTGTACAATCAGGTGATTCTTTTACCTGATATTAGCCTTCCTCACCCTATAGATATTGATAGATATAGAATGGGAGGTAGCACCACTATCGAAATACCCTATCATGATATACTTCCAACTATGCGAGTCAAACATTCCATTTCCCTCATTTTTTACTTTGTGAGCATATGCTATGCACCCAAATACCTTCAGTTTTCCTAGATTAGGCTTACTTCCATACCACAATTTAACTGGTAGTTTCCCATTTGGTAATGCTACAGATAAGATATACAGCAGTCAAAGTCGCTTCGAAACAAAATGTATTTCTTAACTTAGAACCTAGCAACATCCACCATGCCTTGTCCAGAATAGTGCGATTCATACTCTTCACCACACCATTTTGCTCAGGGACTCTTGGAATCGTTAGATCATGCTTTATTCCTTTTTCTACAAAGAACTTATTTACAACCTGATTAACATATTCTCGCCCATTGTCACATCTGGAGCTACATTTTTAAAATCTAGCTGTAGCCATAGCTTCATAGAATTTTATGTAGTACAATATTTAATTTTTTTATTTAAGACCAAATGCTACAATAAAATGAGTATAATCACCAATTAAGGTTAGAATATAATTGTTTCCATCATAGGTGCTAGGTGAAATTGGACCACACAGATCACTATGAATTATTTCCAATGGTCTCCTTGCCCTTATTCTAATGTGATTATGTGAACCTGTAGTTTGTTTTCCTTCTATACAGATTCCAGACAGTTCCTTAATCCCTTCCTTAGTTTCCCTGATATCATCCACTATATTTGACAACTTGTACAGGTTCAGATTCCCTATATGGCCTAGTCTAGCGTGCCACAACTTAGTATTATATTTAATTATACATGCATTAACCTCATCACAAAATGTACCATAGTCACCGACATTTTGTACAAATTGCCTTCTCTATTTCCCACTCCAACAACATTATCCCTCTTTAAAATAATACATTTTCCATTCTAAAACACACACTTATACCCTTTGATTTCTAACTTTGGTATTGAGATTAAGTTATACTTCAAGTTTTCTACCAGTAAAACATTCTTAATAGAAAGTTTTCTAAGCTTAACATTCAGTTGAATTTGTGCATATACCGCACCTATTTCCTTTGCCTCTAGGAACACTTTCGATTTAGAAACTCCTATCGATATTGGTGTATCTAGCTTCCTCTGATTCACTAGCGTATCCTTCATTGCAAGATGATCAGTGGCTCTCGAGTCAAGAACCCACGTATCACTTTACCTTGATCTAGGGATGTGAAAAAAATATTGATACTTTACTAATATCGGTATTTTCCTTTCGATACTAGTATTTTTTAAACGATACTTTTTCCTGATACTTTTACTGATATTAGTACTCACATTTCAGTATCAAATTGGTATCGATAGAAACACATTTTTTGCTATCTTCACTCATGGCCCATGCTGAGATTAAATATTTATTAGTTATTCTTTAGATGAGAAAGAACTGAAGGTGAAGGTTGAAGCTCTAGTACAAAAGTTTCAAACTGTTGCGTCAGCAGAAAAATCCTTAAGTAAACTTGGCAATGGGTTGAAGACCTGGCAAAGAGTATCAATAAAACAACCGTGCTTCAATTCGCTGTCCTTACTAGAAAATTGTAACATTTAAGTCAGTGAGTCAGTTACAAAATTTATGAACGCCAACTGCATATTATTTCTTGTCTTACCCACGTTTATGAACACAATTTGTGAAATTCAGGACCGTGCGGTAGATTTTCTCAGTATGATGCAAGTCTTCGAAATGTCACCCCTTAATTTTTTCCAATTTAAAATAACCTTCGTTTGTAATTTTTTTTAACTGCACAAAATGTACGAATACTATTTTTATTTTGAAAATATAAACTACTTTAAAATAATGATATCAACTTTCAACTACAGCAATCTACTACAGTTTTACCCTTCTAACTTTAACGTCAGCAAATTCGTCAATTAGGGGTGTGTAGTCTAGAGTGGCAGCCAATATAGATTCAATAGAAATTAATGACAGATTTCTAAGTTTTGTTTGGCTTATTGAACGTCTGAAGAGTGTTTTTATTAATTTTAATTTGGAAAAACTTATTTCCCCACTAGCTACAGAGACAGGGAGTGTTAATAAAATTCTCAGAGCTACAACAGTATTCGGATACAAAGTAATTAAGTTATTTTGGCACAAATAATTTAAAACATCCAAAGGTTTTATAGAATAGGGTAGCATTCGGGATACATCACGTAATTCTTCTTGAAGATAATTAGCATTTATATCTGATTCATTTTCGACCGAAAGTATTGACTGGAAACTGGTGCAATAATTGTCTAGCATTTTGTCATCTATATCATTGAGTTTTAAAATGGCATATAAAAAATTAAAAAATTTTGCTATGGGTTTCCTGAAGCGTGAATTCTTCATTCAGAGAATTAAGGGTAATGTCCATAATATAATTGAAAAAGTTTATTTTAAATTTATTCTTCTCTGTTAAGGGTTCAGCGACAACTTCTTCATAGTCAAATTGACGCTTTTTCCTTCTGACTCTAACTTCAGTTTCGGCAGGAAATTCTTCACTGCATTCAAGATTCTCTGCAATCTCATTAGCAGCAATTTTCATCTGATCATATCCAGATTGTCTATAACTTTTCACTTTTTGTATGGTTTCTGATAAAATTCTTACACAATCTGACAAATTTATAGTTACAGATTGCAATAGCTTCGAGGCTGAATTTATTTCAAATAAAATATCATGCCAAAGAATTACACCGCATATAAATTTGTAATTTTTAATATCTTTTGTTAACCCTCTTGCTTTAACTTTAGTTTCTGCATCTCTGTTGACGTCTTCTATTATTTGGAATAATGCATCATAGATTTCGCAAAGTTGAAATCGTAAAGGTTTTAACGCATCTACTATGCTTGACCACCTAGTAGTACTCAATAGTTTTAGAGTTAATTGTGAAACATATTTTTTTAGCACTTCCCAACGCTTTGTAGAACCAGAAAAAAAAAGTGTAACGTTCTTGTACAATAGAAAAAAAAGTTGTTATTTCTGTAGAAGACGCTGCATCATTCGCAGCTAGGTTTAAAGAATGACAATAAATAACTCTATCTATCACACACAGGCACACGTTCCGCACCTGAGATATACCCAGTTCATGCAAATGCTACTTTTTAATTCGAGTTCCTATTGTCATAACATAATCATCTTCAATGATAATAAGTAACTACAATTGCTGTAAAAAACCACAATTCTCTTACCTGATCTACTTTTTAAACACAAAAATTAAATTAGTATACATGCAAAAATATTATACTGATACAGATATATTATATATCTGATTTACTGATTTAAACACAGCACAACCACTTGCCACATCTCGAGACAAACTAACATTAAAATCAAATATTGTCAATAATTGTAAGTTCAAAGCAGAACTATCAACACGTAACACGTGCAATTTTCTTTTGTGATAATTACCGCCTCTGCTTTTAGGAGCGTCCACGCGGTATATTACAAACAAAAATAATAGCTTCGCTCTGTCAGATCAAAATTCTTTCAGCGAGCGCTCGCCAACGATGCACCTGCACCAGAAACCAAAATCAAAGGGTACCGAAAGTGCTTAGGCAGAGGCGTGCGATAAATCATAAATCGTATACATCAATATCGGAATAATATGGACCAATATAGAAAAGCGTTGCGTAAAGATTTTTAATTATTGAATGTTTCAAATTGTATTTTGATTTCGCTGATTATGGCCTCCCCCCCTCCCCCTTTCGGTGCCGCCTCTCTGTAACATAGCACAGAATGGCCCTGTGTGGGTGCTAATCCTAATATTCATCACGCTGCAATCGCAAGAAGGCAAAGCTGCCGTGCACTGATGTTTGCTTTTGTAAAAATACATGTTCTTCATTGTAGTTAATGTGTGAAAAGTTAAAGTCAAAATGTATACCTTTTCAACAATGTCTATTTTAATAAAGAGTTAAAATAATGTATTAATAATTTTATTTATTCTCAATTTACGAGAACATTACCCTACACACATTAACTTGTACATTGAGAATATGTACACTAGCTCGATATAATATGTGAAATCTTGGTGGCCATTTTGAAGTGCTAGCTAATATTGGCCATGTATTTAGACAAAAATGTTCTCCCTAAATATATAATTTAGTATTACACTAAAATTTAAAGTTTTTAACAAATTGTGAGTTAAAGTGTATCATACGGAAAATTTCCTTAATTTTGGTGGGCAGATTGACTAATTAATTAATGCCATTGCATTGATCTCTATAGTATAACTGGATGGACATACACATGCACATTCCAAGGACAAAAGCGTGACGCTCAAGTGTATCGTATGCTACACTGAGGGGGGGAAAGATTTAACGGTTTCTTTAAATGTTCTTTTGCGAAAACATGTCTCTGATGAATAAAAGTGTTATTGTTTGAAAATAGTGAAGTATTATACCATACTTTCCTGAAGAAACATTTACATTAAAGGATATACAATCCAGTTTTACAGGTAATTCTGTACAAATACGAATAAAACCTTAGATATTTCAATTTTTATGTAGTTATCATCAATGTTGTGTACAGTCTGCCACGACAACACTTATATTTAAAGTTGGTTATTAGCTTGTATATTGGTTTCAGAAACCAATTTTATTGAAAGTTCGATAAATATAATGAACAAGGTATCTTAAAAATTGTTTACTTTGTTTGAATGACAAACTTTGAATATTTGCCATGCATTCAAACTATCACTTAGGTTATAGGCTTGTGGAAAGTATTATTGTAATAATAATACCTGTTTATTTAAGTTGGCTCATATCTTTAAGAAACCATATTTGTTGACATTTCTATAACTATAATGAAACAAGTTAGCTAAAAACTGTATTACATTTGTTTGAATGACACACTTTGTGTAGAAGTCTTACGTTCAAATGATAGTTTAGGTTATTGGCTTGTAGAAAGTACAGTATCTACTAAACCCTGATTTTAGTAATAATCCCAATGTGTAAGGCTTTATTTCGTACCAGAATACTATCATATATATCATATTTTGGTTTGATGAACGGCAATTTAGAACAGAAGTAGAAATTTCCTTCTGGAAGGTCTTTTATCCTAACTAAACACAAATATATGGTAGGACTCTGGTACAAGATAAAGCCTTAAAAGTAAGCTTCCTTCAAAAATCATCGTACATATACTGCTACATCAACTTATTTAAATAATAAACTAACCAGTTTTGAACTTTTATATGCTCTTCAAAGCTTTAACTAACATATTTATTTAATTTAACCACTCTCACATTGATGTATCTCATATATTCAATCAAATTAATGAACGATGTCAAAATGCCACATTGCCTTGTATGGGTGAAAGAGAGAAAGAGATACCCGAAAGTTTCTTTCTCTCTTACCCAATGGTATGCAGACGACAGCACGAAAATTTCAGCCACAGATGTCCATCCAGTTATAGTATAGAGATCAATGTGCCATTGATAGCTATAAATTAAATGGATAGACATCTGCGGCTAAACTTTTGGAGCTGTCGGTCGCATCCCATTGTGTAGGAGAGAAGGAAACTTTCGAGTATCTCTTTCTCTCTTACACAAGCAATGTGGTATTTTGACATTGTTAACTAATTTTTATGAATATATGAGATATATTAATGTATGATTAGTTAAACGAAATAAATGTGTTAGTAAAAGGTTTGAAGAGCATAACTAAGATCAACACTAGTGACTTGTTTCTTTAAATAATAGTAGGCTAATATAGAAATACTTTATACAAGCCTATAACCTAAATGATCGTTTGAACGTAAGGCTTCTACATAAAGTTTGTCCTTCGAATTAAAGTTATCAGGTTTTAAGCAACCTTATTTAATTGTAGCTAGGTATCGAACATTAATTATAATATGACTTTTGAAAGCAATAGGCTATACAAGCTAAGAGCCAACTTTAAGTAAATTGTAATATAGTATTAATACTTCCTTCACGCCTATAACCTAAATGCTATTTTGAATATAAAACTACACACAAAGTTTGTCATTCAAACAAATGTGATAAAGTTTCAAGCTTCCCCTTTTCATCTTAGCTATCGAACTTTAAATATAATATTGTTTCTGTAGTCAACATATAAACCAATAATATATTTTAAATATAATGTAGTCGTGGCAGAATGTAAACAACATGGTCGATAGCTACATATTTTAATATATTAAAGATTTTATTCTTATTTGTATTATATACCTCAAACCTAATAGTATATCCTTTAATGTAAATGTGTCTTTTTCCAAGTGGGGTATAATACTTCACTATTTTCAAACAATAAGACTTTTATTCACCAGAAACACGTTTTTGCACAAGAAGATTGAAAGAAACCGTTAAACCTGTCCCCTCGCTAACAAGCAGACGACAAGCTTTTGCATTACGATTTGGTCCGTTGCAAGCATTGATCTCTATAATATAACTGGATGGACATCTCTGGCTGAAATTTTCGAGCTGTCGTCTGCATACCATTGTGTAAGAGAGAAGGAAACTTTCGGGTATCTCTTTCTCTCTTACACACATAAAAGGCAATGTGGCAATTTTACATCGTTCATTAATTTGATTGAGTATATGAGATACCTCAATGTGTGAATGGTTAAATTAAATAAATATGTTAGTTAAAGCTTTGAAGAGCATATAAAAGTTCAAAACTGGTTCATTTTTTCTTTAAATAAGTTGATGTAGCCTAATATATACGATGATTTTTGAAGGAAGCTCGCTTGTAAGGCTTTATCTCGTACTAGAATCCTACCCTATAGTAGTATTTAGTTAGTATAAAAGACCTTCCAGAAGGAAATTTCTACTTCCGTTCTAAATTGCCGTTTATCCTACCAAAATATTATATATATGATAGTATTCTGGTACGAAATAAGGCCTTACAGATTGGGATTATTACTAAAATCAGGGTTTAGTAAATACTGTACTTCCTACAAGCCAATAACCTAAATGATCATTTGAACGCAAGACTTCTACACAAAGTGTGTCATTCAAACAAATGTAATCAAGTTTTAAGATACCTTATTCATTATATTTATCGAACTTTCAATATAATATGGTTTCAGAATCCAATATACAAGCTAATAACCAACTTTAAATATAAGTGTAGTCTTGGCAGACTGTAAACAACATAGATGATAACTACATATTTAAATATATTAAAGATTTTATTCGTATTTGTACAGTATTACCTGTAAAACTGGATTGTATATCCTTTAATGTAAATGTTTCTTCAGTAAAGTGTGGTATAATACTTCATTATTTTCAAACAATAACACTTTTATTCATCAGAGACATGTTTTCGCATAAGAACATTGAAAGAAACCGTTAAATCTGTCCCCCCCCCCCCCCCCTCAGTGTAGCAGACGATACACTTGAGCGTCACGCTTTTGTCCTTGGAATGTGCATGTGTATGTCCATCCAGTTATACTATAGAGATCAATGGTTGCAAGGGGTGTGTTTATGTCCATCCAGTATAGTATTGATGCTAGCGGTTCAATACCAACCCCATCATATTTCTTGATCCTGAAAACATAGTATTTGATACCGAAACATTTCTTTATTATTATTATAACCGAAAATAAAGTAATTTTGATGTTCATTAATACCTATTGTCAGCCATTTTTTTTCTGAGCACAAAACACCTGCTAGGAAAATCCGGCCAGGGTGCTTTGCTTCTAATTGAATTCAAACAAAAAAATCAACCAAATTTTGTGCTTTTATCACCAAATGAACAATTCCGTTTCTATTTTACTTTTAACGGCCCCACTAAATGTGCGTACGGAGACGTAATCAATGACACATCAAATCCCTCCAAGTAGCGTCATCTTTCAATTATCTTTACATAGAATAATATGAATAAATTTAAGAGTATTACTTGGCTACATAGTTTTAATGTTGGACGTTTGCGCCCCACCATGATTTCCCCAAAATAAATAGTATACAAATGTGGAGAACTTATGTTTTCTTAAATGTGTCGGTAAAATCAATGGTAGCTATTATTTTATTCTGTAACATATTCGTTTATAAAATTAGTAAGCTCAATACTTTATTTACTGACAACAATTTTCATACGATATTGCTTTTAGATGACCGTTTGTCTTTTAAATATAATAATAAGCAATTCTACCTGGTTCAAATGACCCAAGTAGAACTTTTTTTAACTACTGGTATTAATTTTAAATATAATAGTTTCCTCTAGAGTGAAAAAATATTATCTATTCTGTATATCATAGTTTTTTTTAAATTAACAAAACTCTGATGCTTCCATTTTTTTAACCATGTCTTACTACTCGGTTGGGCTATCTACAATTTAGGCATAATTAAGTGTCTAGTTAGTTTCACTAGAAACTAACTTAATTATGCTTAATTGCACCAAGCTCAAAAATAAAACTGGGGTTGTAAGGGGACCCATTTGGTGACGACTTCTCATCCCCAGGACGCTTAGTAGATCGCCTTGGAAAGATAATACTATGTAGAAAGGGTTCTTGTATAGTTTGCACTGAGGGCGGGTATTATTTATTTACTTTGTCAAATTAAGAGAAAGTGTTTTCTACCACCTAGATGTACATGAGCAATTTCTGATGATAACAATATAAATTGTAAAAAAATTCTTATAAAACTCACCTAATTGCTATTTTGAAGCACCATTCTATTTTGTTAGGTTGTCCTAATAGGCTTAACTGGGGTAATTGTGAACAGAAAATACTAAAGTGAAAGTTATTTATTCATACAAAGTTTTCCAATTCTTTTAAAACACCTACACCCAATGTAAACAAATGCACAGTTGTATTATCTAGCAGTTGCATTTTTAAAATAGGCAAATTATAACTATTTAAGACATCAAAAATACAATTCCCAATCACCCCATCTGTTTCCATTCACACCGAAGACTTGGGGCAATTGTGAACAAGTAATTTTGTATTCTTTATAAATACCTTAAACAAAAATCGGGTTAGCTGTTGCTAAAATGTTAAGTTAAATGGTTTTTCGTTAACTTTTGCCATTTTTTTGCACGTTTACAATTACCCCAAAAATGCCAGTCTTAATTATCCCAATATGGATAAGGTACGCTAATAAAAATCTTAATCTTTTAAAATGTGTTTATTTAACATTTAATCATGTTTGAGTTTACATATTATGTTAATATGTACAATAAACAGGTCATAAACAGGTCTACATTTAAAGTTTAATAGGCCTACAAATATATATATATATATATTTTTCGTGAACGGAAACAGATCCTGGAAATTCACAAACTAGTTTTCTATCAATTTCCTTTACTTCTGGGTTTGGCAATATTGCCAATATTTGCTCAAATGTGATAGTGCTGTCATCATTTTCCTTTGCTACAAATTGAGTTGATACAGCATTCATCCTTTGATACCCCAAAACATAAATTTTTCCATCTTCGTCATCTTTTCTTTGGACACAGCATACATATTTGTAGTGTGTTTTATTGTGAGATCCTCAAATAAAATTAACAAGGACAAAAATCCCTGACTCTTAGTTGCCCCACTGTGGTTCTTCATATGCCACTTCAGTTATATTTTCCTGCAATATGCTCATTTGAAAGATTCTTTGTCATCTTCGCAACTCATCACGCAAAAGCTGTCTTCTTTGAGTTTTTTTTAGCAGTTTCACGGGTCAAAACTGAGTTTTCTTTTTGTCTTTTTTTTGGACTGGCCAAAGCCTTTTGTCCCATTTTTCAAGAGTGGTATTTTGCGTGTTTTTTTTACAGCAGGCCTGTTTTCATCCGACATCATATACTGTTGGGTTTTGATTAGTGTGTATGTAAAAAATCTGTATGATTCCATTTGGAGTTTTTGGCGTTAATTTTGTTTGTGGTGTTTTGACTGGAGTTTGTGAACTAGGGCTGGAATTTGATAAACTTAACACCATTGAACCCACAGAGTTGGACAGTCGACCTTGCTTGGCCATTACATGTTGCTAAAGCAGACTCAGCAATTATAGAACTGTGCTGAGCTAAAGGTTTGAAGGGTCTGTGTTAAAATCGCTCTCATCGCAGTTAAAGAAAAAAACATGCTTTTTCTTCAGAGATGAGACCACATGTGTTTACAAGTGCTTTAACTCTGAATAAAGTCATAGATTATGTCGGGCTTCCTCGCATCTTTCCTGTTCTTTTGCAACATTTCAGGCTTCTTAAAGCACATAATTGGGCGATGGTGTAAAAAACCGTAGTACCAGTCATTACCTGGTATTCCATTTTTGAAAGGTGAATTTAGGTCATTTACCTAATACACTCTGCTACAATATTAATTACATCTTGTTTGTCACAAGGGTAACCATCAGCTATGCTTTTATACTGTTCACTAGGTCTAATTCATCTTGTGGAGCCAACACTGCTTGTCGGCCAGCACCCATTTTGTTTATAGGAATGTTTCTAACTTTTAATCTTGTTAAAAATCACACTTTTTGGTATTCCATAGCGTTCCTGTGCTTGTAAATAAGTGCAGTTTTGGTTCTTGACATCCCTCACAGCTCTCATGATGTCTTCAGCTGTATAGGATGATCCTGATATTTTCTTCACATAGTCCTCGGCATTTGATAAAACAACCACAGTACTATTAGGCCTACTCAAGAAATTAATATAGAGGCCTGATTAGCCTACTGAGTTGTACAATAGGGGAAAAAAAAATGTTTAACACAGGGTTAAAACAAAATAATCCTATTTAGACATGATCCAAAGTTTCAGGAAAGCAAACAAAAAATCAAGAAAGGCCATAGACCCTCAGATGTCACAGTTAGATAACTCAACATTTCTTGCAGTGTAGGCTAACTGATAATTAGTATTAATACAAAAACCAGCTTAGTATACAATTTTGTCCATGTGAAAGTCTGAAAAAGTACAAATATTCATAATCACAATTACCCCAAACTATTGTTTCCATTTACCCCTACAATGATTATTTGTGGGGTAGTTGTAAATAGACTCTCAAGTCAACCCTACTGTGTGTATGGATGAAGATAACTCTAATATTAAAGATTGAATGTTATAATTACCTTACAATGTGTGATCTTCAATCTCAATGGGTGTTTCTTCTCAAAATGCTGATTTCTATTAGAACCTCCAAAACTTGTCAACAAACTTTTTTGTAACCATAAAGAGATGCACAAAAATTAACCTCAAACTTCCACTTAGAGCTCCAACAAGAAAGAAAAGTTTTGGAGGGAAGATTAATACATGATGTCATGGCAGACTGGCCAACCTCAACTGTGCAGAGAAAAAACCCTACTGTTCTCAATTACCCCGAATTTCCAATCACCCCAGTTGATCCCTACTTCATTTCCTTCTAACAAAAGATTCTAAAAACAATAGTAAATCTAAACTTTTATTATTCACACATAAAAGGTTGGGTTAAGCGTATTAGATTTTTTTTGCCACAGATGAAAGGCTAGGTTAAGCTCAGTAGGGGTTTTTTTTGTTTAAAATTTTAAATAAATACTGTGCACCAAAAATATATAACGAGCTAAAATATTCCCACGCATTTGGGATGTTTGACGAAAAAACTTAGATATTTCTAAATGAATAGGCCTATGATTCGATGTGGATTGACATGGGCTTGTTGTCTGATTGTGAATGTGTGTAAAGTTTTTATGGTCCAAAATAACAAAATCAATTTTATACAATCTAATCTTGAATTAGGGGGAGGGGTGCACACACACCCACTTTCTTTGGGTAGCATTAACAAAACTAAGTAATAGGCCTTATATTCCAAAGCTAATCCCTAATAAATCACATTTGTGAAAGGAAAACATAATATTTTCTTTTGCTCCTTTGCTTTAAAGTGTTGTTTGGCGTATTGGCATGCCAACAAACTGGACAACTAAAACTAAATTCAAGAAACTATTTTTAAATTTTATTCATTTATATCTCATATGGCAGCCCCTATGCAAAATATGCACCATAACATGTCTCTTAATCTGACAATACAGTGTGTAAGTGTGCACTGAAATTATACCTCCTTAATATAAAAAAAAAGTAAATATTGCCCCAAAATATGTTCATTTCAATAGGCAGAATGCATGCATTTGTTATTTTTTCAATGCAGCTCTTGATAATTTATCCTTATTATTTTATGTTGCAGTACATCTAGACACAACTTTGATGCAACTGACACATTCATGTTCTGGAATATTTGCCGACTTAAAGGCAAAGTTTACTTTCTTATTGGTCTTTTCCTCACAACATTGCTGTGGAAACTATTAAATAATATTCTTTCTCCTCCAAGTATCACTGAACTGACAGAGCTTTCAAAATGTCCAACATGTTTTGGTGTGACTATGTGTCCAGCATTTATGCTGGGCGAAATCAAGCTGATTGGATTCAGCAAATACACCATATTGTTGAATGTTCTTGGATCAAAAAACGTTATGTTTGGAACTCATGGGAGAAATCAAATTGTACTGAAAAAGCTGGTCACAGTTGGGAGCTTGAAAAGCTTGATGATAAAATCTGTAAAGAGCTGAAATTGAATGCTGACTGTCAGGTGAAGAATGCAGAATGGAACTTGATTGATTTTCATACTCTTATTGCACAGTCTGTGGCAATATCAGATAACACTTCACGCCAAACAAACAGTTACTCTCCTGGTTACAGGAACTTTCATCTATGTCCGTCCACGTCAAAACTTGATGTTCTTCTCAAAAATATTTTTCATAGACACAAAGCCATTGGGTCAAAGATTTACTTGCAAATATTTGGACTTTAGTACTTCTTAATGCAGAGCCTCTAATTCTTCAGGTAATATAGTGTAAAATGTATATTATTATTTAATATAAGCTAAGCCTAACCAAAATATGATTAAAACTATTTATTTTTTAAATATACACATGTTAAAAAAATCACAACTGCACACAGCATTCAAACGTGAGACTTAAGGTCTGTATTGTCATTTTTCAACATATGTTTGATAATAACTTATGAGCAGCAATTATCCGTCCCAAAAGTTAATTTGAAACACATTACACTTCTTACTGATATTTTCTTCTTCAGCAAGAAGAGCAAATTTTAAAGCTCAAAAATCAGTACACCGTACAACAGCTACAACACCTTTTACTACACAGGTCTTTCTTTAGTTATAAATTGTAACAGAATCGTTTTAGAGCCATCTTTAAAGAATTTGAAATGTTTATAAATCATTCATCAGTAAACTTACCTTAAATAAGTTTTTCTAATAATAAAAGTATGGAATCAAGAGTTATTTATTATATAACTCACTCCAAAAATAATAATTTTAAACAAAATCAGTCGATCAATTTTTAAAATAAAGATTAGAATCAGTAAATTTTCTTATATTAGAGATTCTCCTTAAGGTGGGTATGTAGGTAATGCGAGAAAAGATCAGTATTTTTGCATTTCTTGTATCAAAACATTTTTTTGGTCAAAATAAATAAAACATTGCTTCTGTACAAACATAGAGTTTAATTTTCTTCACATGGTGACCTCAACATTTCTTGAATATCTGTCAAGGGTGTCCTAAAGTTTGTCATTTAATGCCGCTATGCTCATGATAGATATTCAACAACTGTTGATATCACCACGTGAATAAAATAAAACTCTATGTTTGTATTGAAGCAGTATTTTGTTTATTTTGGCCAAAAAAAGTTTTGCTATAAAAATGGCAAAAACACTGACCACTGACCTTTATCGCGTCTCCTACATTTATATCTTATTGTATGAGCATATACAATCTAGTTATAAAGTTTGAACAAAATCCATCAAACTTTATCGGCTTTAACTCCAAGTACAATAACTTATGGAACAAATCGTAAAATCTACTTTTTTCTATTTGAATGCACATAAAACATCAAGATTCATCACAATCTTGAGATTGAAATTTTTTACGATTACAATAATTCTTAATAGTGGAAAGTGAAAACATTAAAAATAAAAATACAGAAAAACTCCAAGGCTTGAGCTTGCTATCAAGCTATACCGTCCGAGCAGCCGCCGCTGTTAGTGACAATAGGGCTAAGAAACAAAATTTCCTGAAAATTTAGATAACTGTTGAAAATTAATACCTGAAACCAAGCTTTATAATGATTACACCACTCAATTTCACATCTGATACAAAACATATCTTTTCCCCCTCCATTTCATCTTACCACCCATCTGGGCTATATGCTTATGGAAATCCCGACCCTTCCAGTACTGGCAAAACAAACTAGGCAAGCCTGGCACTTAGTCTACGTATCCACGAATACAGGTTTCAACTGATTTAAATCAAACAAAAGAAGATATCAGTACACATGTTGATGTGTTGTAATGTTTAATAAGCTGATTATCTCAACTTGTGACTAAATGCTGATAATCTCGGCTAATAAAAAATGATCATATTGAGCTAATCTACATAATAATATAGTGTTGTTTATAGTAAATGGTGAGGCTATACCGTTACTGTCTTTCACAAGGAATTGCCAACAGTCACCTGAGACTAGAAAGAACGATTTTAAAGACATGTTGGTTACTGACACACAGTCCTGTGTTCAGATCCTACCAGCAGAAGAAGACTGGCCGGTGCCAAAATACTATGGGGCGTGTGGCCGGGTGGCAGTGGAAGAGTTTGCCGGCACCATGTTGACTGCCCACCACAATTCACCTGGCTGTCAAGAGCTGACATGGCCCGTCAACTATTGATTGCAGCCAAGCAGTTCACTGTAAGGCACCCCTACTTTCGTTTCTACCTCACTGATGTGTCACCTGATAACATCGCCGTTGATTCTAGTGGAAGGCTACGCTTTGTCGATCTCGAAAATGTCATAGTTGTGGACAAGAACATTTCTAATGATGGTAATTGTAATCAAGAGTAGCTTTTAGACTAGATGAAACTTCTACTTCTTGATATTCATTTGGTTGATCATATAAACTACATTTCATAATGTACATAGTAACACTTGAATGTGTTTCTATCTTTTTTCTGTATAGATGATCTTTGATTGATATTCAGTGGAAGGGAACACTATTCCTAGTCATGGAGCTAGCTTCGGTTTCGTGTGCACTTTTATGTACCCACAGTTTGACTTCACATACTTCATTTAGGGTGTCAAGGTGTGTAAAAACCCTTGGTCACATGACTCGCATTTTGATCGCTTAGCCGCCATATTGGAACCAAAATGGCGGAACATGTTTTTTTAATGATCGCTTGTATCTCGACCATTTATAAACCAATTTTCCTTTCCATTTTTTTGTTTGAAAGATTTAAAATAGTTCCTTAATATTTGCTATGATCATTTTGTTGGAAAACGCAACGTTTTCCTGTAAAACTAGAAAAACTTAAAAAAATAGTATTATTTATGATCGCTTTTTCCTCGCTCATTTATAAAGCGATTTTTCAATATATTTTTTATTTGATCTGTCTTATAGAGGTCTTCATTTTTATATCAACATTTTGTAGGAAAACGGAATGGTTTTTCTGGAAAAATCAAAAAACTAAAACAATTAGGTTTTTTCTTAAATTATTTATTACGCCCCTAAATTTAGATATAATAAACTGTTTAATATTTAAAAAAGTATATTTTATTTAACTATGGATAGACAAAATCTATTTGACTTGACTTGATTTGTACTTTACTTTGTCGGAAAATGCAACATTTTTTCATGAAAAACTGAAAATAAGTTTTTCCATCGCTTGCTTCTTGGCCATTTGTAAATTGATTCTATTTGTTTATTTAAAATCCTTAAAGTAGTTTGTGCAAAGATTGTTTATTGTTACAGGTAAGGGATTGATTTAAGAACTTCAGGTTTTCATGGAGAAAGTACAGAATATAACAAATGAGTTGAATAATGTACAGAACCTGTTACTGTGTATTATCTGCAAGAAAAAGAAGGGTAAGCTCAGCACATACAGCGACAAAAATGGCAGGAAGGAAATTTAGGAAGCTTCGATTATTCTGCAGGAAAATATTTTATCGGCTGTCTCAGAAGTTAGTCTTGAACATTTTTGCTACCACATGTGCTATTGCGGAATATATATCTTAAGAAGTGATTTAGCTAAAGGCATTGTAGAAGCTAATGCTGAACCAAAAATCAACGGCCTCAAGGGACCTGCTCTGAGCCTCCTCCTAAAATCGTTTCAAGCGTCAGGTTGAACAATCAAAATCTTCAAAAAAAAATTGATTGTTGTTTGTATGAAAAGTGTAAGCCATAGAAAAAATAACTTTCCGTATATGTGAATCAAATCAAGGTAAGGACTTTTTGAATGCCACATGATTTTACCACAATGATGTGTTCCAACGAAACCTCTACAATGCAAGATGAAAAGCACGTATTTGCTGCTGATATCATGTATCACAAGATCTGCCTAAGCAAATACATACTGAGCCAAAGACTAATACCAGTATCGAATGTGTTAGAAACACATTCAAATTTCAAAGTCATGATAACCACACTAGCTTTTGAAACAACAGCTTACAGTGTATCTTCCCTACATGGAAGTCTGAACACAAACTATCTTTGTGAAGAAAACTATGCTTCTAATTGACAGTTGAAGAGCATGTTAATTGAACACTACAGTACATCAATATGTTTTACATATCCAAGAAACAGGATTGACTCCCAGTTGGTACTCTTCACAAAGGTTTCTGAAGCTGGAAGTAAGAACTCTTGAATATTTGATTTGAGAATGATACAATTTGTGATACAAATGATCTCAGGACTGTCTTTCGTCAAATTCATGAGAAAATTTTTCTCCACTCTTTCTGCCATGGTACTCGATCAAATAATGTAAAACGAAATGTGAGATGGTGTTCCAAGTGTTAGATTCACTTGTACATGATGGAGGAAGAAAATGCCACTACTGTTAAATGATTGACCAATGTGTGCATAAAATGACACGTTCCAAAATATTAATACAAATCTTGAACAGATTTGGTCTTGCTGTAAGTTATGAGAGTTCAGTAATATTCATTATAGTTGTGGTAACCAGAGCTATGAAATTATAATATAAGTAATGTACTTTTTACTTAACTTAAATTGATTGGTATAACTTCTTTGGTCAATTAAATCAAGATAAAAATAAAACATAATGTGCAAGATGATTTATTTGAAGAAAGACCTAATTTATCATGAATTATGAAGTCAATTAAAACAGGTACAATGACACTTCTAAAAAGTCATTATTAAGATTGTTACAATAATACTGTTCTGGAATTATTAAATTAACAGATAAACAAGGAAAGAATAATAATGTGTGATGATTAAAATATTTTAAGTAACAGGTTATAGGATTGGCTGATAAGCAAATTGGACTAGTGTAAAATATTGTAATTTGGACTAGATTGGAGTTATTAATACCTTAAAAACGTTAACAAAGAATTAATAAATTTTAATAACTTTGACATAAAATATTTAAAGACTATATGAAAGGTATGACTTATCAAAAATAATAGGTAAATTGGTATGCCATCAATAATGAACTTATTAGTTGAATTAATTGTATAAATTAGTACATTGTTTTAAAACAAGTTAACAAGGAAAAATGTGTTCTATGATAATTAAAATATTTTAAGCAGTGACGGTAAAAAAATGACTAATAGAAGGTTAATTAGTTTGACATTGTTATTGATGTACCTTACACGAAAAATTTTCAGGATTACTTACAACCAGTAAACCAAACATCTGGTGCGCTACAGTGTGATGAAGGTGTTTACAAATGTGCAAAGGAACTGCAACTTCTACTTCCAACAAATATTCTCATTGGCCTTGGAGGTTTCCACATTGCAAAGGAAGTACTTACCTGCATTGGTGCATACCTAGCAGATGGTGATGCATATTGTGTTTTTACAGAAACTGGCGTATTTGGTCCTGTAATAGTTCAGAGCATTCTTAGTGGCAAACACTTTGCATGTTCCTTCAAGGGTCAGTTTATGTTAACATAGGCTATGAACAGGCTTATATGGAAGACATTTTTATTGAAACAGAAAAAGTTAAATTAAAGTACAAATCAAATAGATTTTATCTATCCATTGTTAAATAAAACGGTTTTTTACATCTAAATTTAGGACCGTAATAAATAAGTAATTTAAGGAAAAATCATAATTGTTTTAGTTTTTCGATTTTCCCATAAAAACTGTGGCTTTTTCGACAAAATTATGGATAAAAAAGATAAAGACCTATAACCCAGTTCAAATAAAAAAAATATTTAAAAAATCGGTTCATAAGTGAGTTAGAAAAAAGTTATAAAAAATAATACTTTTTTCAGTTTTTCTTATTTTATAGGAAATCCGTTGTGTTTTTCAACAAAATGATCATAACAAAATTTAAATAACTATTTTAAATATCTCAAACAAGAAAATTAAAAAGAAAATCAGTTTATAAATGGCTGAAATACAAGTGATCATAAAAAACATGTTCCACCATTTTGACTCCAAATATGGCAACTAAGCAATCAAAATACGAGTCATGTGACCAATGGATTTTACACACCTTGACACCCTAAATGAAGTATTTGAAATCAAACTGTGGTACATAAAAGTGACATCGAAACCGGAGCTAAGCTCCTTGAATTTACAAAACTAGTACAGTATAATTAAACAAAGGTTTCCCTGGCAACTCTTCACAACCACCTAAAGCATATTTTCATGTAGATCTGAAATTGTTGAAAACACAAACTGAAGATCATGTGAAATATAAAAATCAAAGTTTATGGGAATTTAGAATGTTTCAATTATTTTTGGTAACACATCTTACTACTCGTTTGAGCTCTCCACATTTAAATATGATAATCATGAAGGGATGACGAAGTTGTAGTTTATAGAAAATGTGCCCCGATTTGTGTAGAGGAAGAGTAAAGGAAACCCTTTAGGAAAAATAACCCTTTGTACTTCAATCTAGAATTTGAACCTTAACCTCCAAGTCTCCAGAAGACCAAACCAGACGAGCTTCACATTTAGTCCACTTGCAGGTTTAAAAATACTAAAAATAATTGATTGAGAATCAAATTGCACAAGAGAATGTGCTATGTTTGAAGGTATTGTTAATTAATTAATTTTATTTATAGTCTTATTTATTAAATAACAGGGCTTATTTTCTTAATCTACTATTATATTTGTTGAAGGCAAGCCCTCTTCATGGGACACACTACACTCCAGTGAAAACTTTGACTGTCCAGGATGTTTTGCTTTCTCAACTCATGAGCTTTGCACTCATCAAATTAGTGATCACAACTTCTATGCGGTGTGTCAGGTAGGAACACAGTAATGATTGCTTGTCATACTACTAATTTCAGTTGTATTAGAGCGTCCAGGTGATTTGTCCATCCAGTGAAGACAGATTGATTTTTGTTAATATTTCCTAAAAGCATAATTTTGTGTAAAAAATAAACTAAATAAATTTTCAACAATAAACTTTTTTTTACGTCCGTTTCTGCTTTTAGCCTGTGGCCTGGATCAGTTTTTTATTCAAGCCACATATTTTCCACTACCAGTTTGCTAGGCCTGTTGTAGCTTCATATGCCTTATAATCTAACTTAAGATTAGGACAGGTCCAACATCCAGTCCCCAGCCGTTTATTTATCAATGTGGAAGGGTGAACCTACATTTCACCAATGATAAATTTTTCGGCCCTGCCGGGAATCAAACCCGGGACCCTTATATCAGTAGACAGGCACGCTACCAACTGAGTTAAGGCTTTGGATTTTCATCAATAAACATGCACATCATTAAATCACATCAAGTAAAAAAAAATCATTCTAAGTTTGTTATTTATCTTATAAGTGGTAGCTAGTTATTACAAATTAAAAAAAATATTATCCACTCAGATTTAAAAAGTACCAAAACCATCAAAGGAACTCTTAGATACTTTCTTGCTTTATTAACCAAACGAATATCTTGTTTCATTAACCAAATGAATGTATTTTTTATTTAAGGTCTTAATTTGGAGTTAAATTATTTTTTCTTTTATACAATATCTTACTTTAAATGTGGGTTGTAAAATATCAAGCTACAAGCTCTGTACCAAACTTTGAACTTTGAATTACTTTTGTGTAAACCAAGTATCGTCTTAATGCAACACTTATGTCTGGAAAGTAAATGTATAGTATATTTCTTATTATTCATTTGACTGTCGAAAGGTAAAGTAGGGCCTATCTTTTTAATAGTTAAACTATAGTTTCTTATAATTTCTCGCAGCACCTGTTGGCTCCAGACATTTCGTCTGACTTATTACCCGGGGGTCTTCTTCATGATATTCCACTGCATATTGTCAAGTCCCACCCACATCTTCCAGACCTGCTGAAAGAGTGCTCCCAACCTGACAAACTCGCAGACAGATTCATCGCTGCTCAACAACTCTTAACAGTTTTGATTGAAGTCATCACAAACTATTATACCGTCACATAAGTAGGAGTGTGTGAATAGGCATTTTTCACTTTGAGTCGAATTCAAGAGTTTTAATAAAAAAATTGAGTTCAAATAACACAGAATAATTTTTTGATATAAGTACTCTTTGTTGAATTTCTGCAATATATTCATGCACAATCCATACACCTAAATACATACATATAGTTTAAAGAATTATATTTTTTGGTTAAAAAAGTTGTTATAAAACAAATCAGAATCTTTAACTAAATTTAGTATAGGTAAATTGTTTTTTTTAACTCGACCAAAGTAAAGATTGAGGAACTGTTTGTTTTGTTTGTAATATCCTAAGATTGAATCAAATCAATAATTAAACTAAAAAAAAATTCAGTACCAGTACTCATAGCTTTTGAGTTAGTTTTGGAAAAACTTTCAAGCTGAGCTTGAACAATTGCTAAGACTCAACATGAACTCGAATTTTCAAGTACTTACACTCTTCTACAAACACCACTTCATACAAAATACTGAATAAAATGATAAACATGTTTCTAATAACTTAAGTTTTATAGTCTGTCAAGAATGTATTTTTGTACTGTTACTGTTTAAAGTTGACCTCACATGATTATTTTCTGGTTTTTGATTTATATTCCTTGTGTTTATAATGAAACTACTCTCTCAGGGCTCATCTTAGGCATTTTCTATAACTAAATAAATAAAAATATTAGTTGAAGCACAACTATATATTTTGCTCAATTTTTCATCCTCAGACAGTTGCCATTTGCTGTTTACAGTTGAATTAACTGAAATTTCATTTAGTGAGTTTACAAATACGATTATATTTATATTTCTCATTCTCTGGTATATTTCAGAGTAGTTTATATAAAAATAAAATAAATTATCTTTTATTGAATCTATTTAATTTTTTCAATGTAATACGATGTCTCCTGTGCCAAATAGTATAGCGTATCTTTTAATTTTAAACTAATACTTTTACAAGGCTTATTTAATACAATCTAAATAAAGTGATTTTTGTACACATATTTATACTCATATCAAAGGAAAATTAATATTGGGGCTTAAAGTGTTCACTAAACTGGAACATTTTGTAATGTATGTTTAATTGTAGTCATAATTAGTATTACTTTGTACAAATTGTTCATTTGTATGAACAAAAATAAAGATTTTAATTACAAGAATATGCTTTCTTTGTTTTCTGTTATAATAATTTTTTTTCCTCAACATATACTTGGAAAAAAAAAGGATTAATTTGGTCATCTGAATTTTCTCAACTTGTTTAAGTTTGTTTTTTATAGAAAGTTGGAAATATTTCAAAACACCTTGGACGTCATTTTGTTAGTTTGAATAAGTGCACACAAGACTGAACGTGTTGTCCTTTTCAAGGTCATTGCTGTCCACAAGATACAACCCATTGTGTAACACATCTACCCCAATTTGGTGTTGTTTATAATTGGCTTAAATATTCTACGATCCACTTAAGAGTGGCCGTGTGGTAAGAGTATTAGGAAGCCTGTCTAGTGCAAACCTTCCTTCCTGATGGGGTGCAAGTATATATAGCAAACTTAGGTAAGGAGTTGTGTACATTCTGTAGTGTTGGTCACCACTGGTTAAGATGGGTGTCAATTTTAAGGTGTTCAAGAAATGCTCCCCTAATGGCAAGATTACTGTCTATCTGGGCAAGAGAGATTTCATTGATCACATCACTGGCATCGAACCAATTGGTGAATACATTTTATTATTTTGATCTATTTTAGTTTTCTTTCAGCTTACTACCTGTTCGGGCTATAATGATTTATTTTAACTATAGTTTTTTTTGCACTGTCTTACTACCCATTGAGGATATACACATCTTAATAACACTAATAGGTGAATGGAAACGATAACTTTTTTTAACATGGAGAGTGATCAAATAAACCTTTTTTCAAATCCAAATCTCAAATTTGAATCTTCATTATGCCTACATATTTGAATCTTATAAAACATGATAAACATGATAGGAAGGCTAAACTTTCCCTCCTTAGTATGACTATTTTTTCTTGAATTCTAATTTTGTTTTACATTAAATATTAAGATGCTATAGAAAAAAAAAGTAAATGTTAATATTGTTTAAACCTATGCTCATGAATGTTTCGCCATGAATTGTGTTATTTATACAAAGTTTAAAAAAAAAACTTATTTAAAAAAAAAGCCCAATGCAGTTGGGTTATCAAGCAAATATATTAAATATTTGGGATCATGCGAAAGATATTTTAACTATAATATATAAATGAAAGAAAAAATAAAGACATAATAAAGTAAAACAATAATGCAACATTAAACTAGGTTATTCAAAAGATTGCTAGCAATTTTTTGTGCGAAAAAAATTGTATATAGTATATAACTTAGATTGTTTTGTTGGCAGCCTGATCATGTAAATCAAGGCTGTTACTTTACAGGGAAAAGATTTTGTATTAATAATATCATATTACATACTTTTTTTTTAATCACACACACTAGATAATGGTCAACAAACTTCAGTATATGTTTTATTTAATAGTGTTTGTAAAGATTTTTAAATGGACGGAGTAAGGTCTGTTCACAGAACCACTAGTTTAGTGTTTTTATATGTTACTAGAAGAAGTATCCAGTGTTGCCTGGGGTAACCCATGCAATGTATTGTGTGGTTACCCCTGACAACACTTTTCTTTGCTTCAAACAAATAAGAAAAAAAATCTCGACATTTTATTTCCTCTGACCCAATTTTTAATAAATTAAAAATATCAAATTCAAATTTTAAAATTCCTGCCTTGAGGTGTAGATGTTAATGCATAGGGGCTACTAATTTTTAAATTTCAGACCTTTGCACACGGTAGATATTGCACAATGCTAATGACATACAAACTCTTCATTTTATTAATATATATAGTGTTGTGTACATTCCATAATAGAACAAATCTTATTTCCTACTCTGACACCTCTAACTTAATTCATTGTGTAAAAATTAATATATATTTAAACAAACTCGAAACAACACTTAACACTGGTGTTTCATCAATGAATGACTTTCATTTTTTTATTCCAAATATACTGCTACTAGCGCTATTTATATAAACATAGTGCTTATATGAATGAGAACACTGTTCATGTCATTGATGGGTTGGAAGCCCCATTGGTACACAGTTAAAAAAAGTAACAGTCTAAATGTTTTAAAATTTGTATTAATATCGATAAAGCACTAAAAATAGTAAATAATACTGTACCATATTTTACTGAAGCTTAGTATACTTTTTATGTTGCCCAGTAAACTACTGTTGTATTTTCGAAAACATTTTATTTCTCTGTGAGTAAATTATAAAAAGTTATACCTACCTTCACCCCATATGAATTTCATCACATTGTTTCTGTGTGTGGTGAAAGCAGATAAAGTGGGCAGTGCTTAATAATGCCTGTCCTTTGGAAGGATATGACAAACAAGAGGTTCACTAAGGGTGAAAGAGTTTCTGACTTCCATTTTTATTCATTTCTCTCCCCAATCCGTTGTCCATTCATTGTTTCTACCTTACCTATCTCAATTGCCTTATTTTTCCTGATCTTTTAAGATTTTGGTATTTACTTGCTCATTTTCTTAGGAGGTTTGTTTAGAGTAAAGCAGCAATATTAGCTTGGAGAACGGGTGGTAAAAACCACGATGCCAAATAGCATGTGAAACACCACTTAAAGTATATTTAGCTCAACCTTTCCATCACCAAAAATTAATTTTATTGTGATCCTACCTGCTTTGTTGGCCGCAGGGTTTAGACATCACTCTCACAATAAACTAGATTGGGATGATGGGGAGATCGAAGTTCGAGTACATATGTATGCAACCTCAACGGACAGTAAGATGCAGTGCTGATACATATATCACAAAAAAAAAAAAAAATTGTGTTCCTACTACTTTATACCAAGTGACCACTAGTGGGGGTATTATAAATCGACCTCAATCACTTCTATCAAAAACTGACTGGCTTTGGAAAGTGACAGGCTTCTTTTGGGTGATTTTATTCCATTGCCTTCATAAACACAAATTAAAATAACATTAAGACACAGAACAGAATCTTCATCTTGTATTGAAGTAACATTTTCACAAAGTTTAAGGTGGGATGGAAGGGGATGTGAGAAAAGATCTGTGTTTTTACAGTTTTTACAGCAACACATTTTTTTAGCAAAAAAAAAAAAGCTCCAGTAGCAAGACCTAGTTTCATTTTCTTCACATGGTAATATCAACAGTTGTTGAGTATCTGTTATGAGAATAGCAACATTAGATGAGTAACTTTTTAAATGAAGAGAAAAAGTTGTCATTAAATTCCAGGACACCCTTGACAGATATTCAACAACTCTTGATAGCACCATGTGAAGAAAATGAAACTAAACATTGCTACTGGAGCAATATTTTATCTATTTTGGACAAAGAAATGTTTTTCTATAAAAACTGCAAAATCACTGGTCTTTTCTCATGTCGCCTTCCACCTCACCTTAAATAAAAAAAATCTTGACTAGTGTTACCCACACCACAAGAAGACACTGTGCTGATAACTGCTAATAACATTCAACAAGGCACCAATTCAATCAGGTACTTTCCTGCCCTCTTTTATTTATTTACTTTTGAGTCTCAAATGAAATAGGACTCAAAATAGTCAATTATTGCTGCATATATTAAATCACTGCTATATACAATGAGTATTGTTACTAATAGTAATAATAACGGCGTGTCTGGGTTGCATCAATCTGTATCTCAGTTTGCAGAAAGATTAGCCAGTACTAATATACCTTTGCCCAAGGGATGCCTGAATGTACAATTGTACATCCTTTTTTGTGGACGATCTTTGCATGTCCTGATAAGGTAATGGAATCATAGTAGTGAATATCACAGGGCCAAAGATGATCTTAACTTCACTTAAGCCTAACTAACCAAAGCCTGGTGACCATGGGAATTATTCCCCTTTCGAGAAAAATCCTTTGGCACCAATTGGGAATTGAACCTGGTGCCTCTAGGTCCGCAGCCAGGGGCTCTGACCACAATACCATGAGGCTGGTTGTTACTCGTAAGGTCATTTTTCAGAGATTTTTAAAATAAAATGATATATGGTTCTTTTAGACTTAGGTGAAGTCATTATTAACTGTTGGAGTTGGCAAATATTGTGTGCATGATTCTGAATCAAGGTTCGGTCACTATTGGCTATACTGAGGGGGGTTTCTGCTAAATCTAGTTTTACATTCATGATTCATCTCCAGCGTAAGACTCGTGTAGTTTCTGCTGTAGTCTCTAAGGTTAGAGTCCGACACCTTAGCTGGTTGGCAAGGCTAAAAAAAATTAATTAGTAAAAATGTGGGTTTCCCCTTTCATAGTGATGAACCTACAGGCGGGGGCTGGGTGTTGTGTCTGTTATAGATCTAAGTTGGTTTATAAGTCATGTGCTGATATAATCAGTTAGTTCAGAAAGTGCAAGTTAAACACCTCAAATAAATAAAAGAATTTTAAGTTCAGATAGTTGAAGTGACTGATACAAGGGATATATTTTATTAAAATATATAACAAAAGGGTTATTAACAGTAAAAAAAAGTAAGAGACACAGATAGTAAATAATAAAATGGACCAGCATTTAGATGGAGGATATAAGATTAAAACTCCATCCTATTAGTTCTTATGGTAATAACACTTTTCACTATCCTCATAATGTTCCCTTAAGTAAAATAGCTTGAATCAATAATATATTTTACTGACAAGGTGTGCAAACAAATTTTTAAATAAAATGTTATTTATTTGAAGATGGCGTGATCCTACTTGACTCTGAGTATCTCAAGGAGCGCAAGGTGTTTGGCCAGGTGGTGTGCAGCTTCAGATATGGTCGCGAGGAAGACGAGGTCATGGGGCTAAATTTCCAAAAGGACCTGTACCTTGCCTCTGAGCAAGTGTATCCACCTCCAGAAAAAAGACATGAAAACCTCACAAAGCTACAGGTAAAACATGGGGGCTTACTCTTGATGTGATGGTTAAATATAATAGTTGTCAAGCATTTTAACACTCAGGTACAAAACGGGGCTTAATCCTAGAAATGAAATTTCAACTATCACTGAAAGATTTTTAAGTTTTGGAAGAAAGCAACACCATACAATTAAGTATATATGAAATACGAAGTTTGGGGGATGAATTATTATAATTACGGAAATCAGCTGTAACTGAGTCATTCGAATAATTTGAAAAATGACACATGGACACAGGAATCAGGCCCAAAACCTTCGGTTTAATGCGCTGATGCTTTACCACTGAACTATTCAGGGATCGTCCTGTGCTTAGGGTCATTCTTCACTCATATTTTAAGGCAGAGTCTGTTATGGACATGGATATCATCAACTACTAAGCACTATCAGTGATATCACAGCCATCGACAACTTGGTTTTGTTTAAAAAAAATATGGGCAGTGGTTATAAATTATTGCTCCAGTGGATACTCAAAGAAAGAAATTCTAAATTTTAAAAAATTAATCTTTATATTTTATCAAGTTTCAAAATAACTCATGCACATAATTATCTTTAACATGGTAGCTTTGTAATGGTTCAATTCATACTCTGTTTGCTCCCACTTCAGGAACGCTTGATGAAGAAGTTGGGCCCAAACGCCTTCCCATTCACGTTTGTGCTACCAGCCAATGCCCCTGCTTCTGTGACCCTTCAGCCTGGCCAAGATGATCTGGGGGATCCTTGTGGAGTGCAGTATTACGTCAAGATGTTTGCCGGAGAGAGTGACACAGACCGCTCCCACAAGAGGTAAGTTACAGTGACAATTAATAACTCAATAAAATAACCGTTAGGAAATTGTACCCTAATATTTGATTTATTTGGGGTATTTAAGTTGGGGTTACATGGCCAAGTAGAAAATCTCCATGTTTTGGGAGAGGGGAAAAATTATTACTGCTCTTTTCTTTTATTTGATTTCCTTCTTGTCTATAACAAATCAGAATGTCAATTATTAAAGATAAGAAACATTATGGGGGAGTGGGGGTGTTAAGGTTGTTAACTTGCAGCCTAGGGCCTCAAACTGAAGGTTGACTCAATGTATTTAGAATTTTAGTTTTAGGCATTCATAGAATTATGTTGGTTGCTGGCTATGCACCCCGTGGAAGATGAAGACGAGAATGTGAAAGTGATGTTTTGGAATGAGCTTATTGGAGTCTTAAATATATGGGAACTAGGTGAAAGAATTATCTTGTTAGGAGATATGATTGAATGGTTGGCCACCCAAAGAGAGAATTCAGAGTGTGTTAGGAAGGTACGGTAATTACAAGGTAAACGAGAATGTTAGTGAGTCTGTGTTTAGAGAAAGTTTTATTTGAGTCAAACGCATGGGTTAAGCACAAAGATATTCACTTGTATGCATGGCAAAGGAGCAATTTGAGACATGAGGTTTTTATTTTGTGGTGGTATATGATGAGAGACTGAGAAGTTTGGTAAAGAATACTAGGGCTATGCATAGAGCTGAATGTGGAATGGATACTTCCCAGTGATCCCAGTAGTTGAATTAGGTAGGAATTTTGTGAGGAAGCAGCGAAAGTATACTAAACAAGTAAGAGTGAAAGTGGAAAAATTCCAGGATAAAAGTGTGAAAGTGCAAAATGAAAAATTGCAGGGTGAAAAATTAACTTTACAAGAGCATGAATGGAATTATTGAATAAAAATATAGAAAGTGCTTAGAACAGAATAAAATAAATCATAGTTGAGTGCATGAAAGATGTGTGTGGATCTGCGGTGATGGGTAACTTAAATAGAGATGCGTGGTGGAATGAACATCTGAAAGAAGCTTGCAAATGAATGATTGCTGTGAAGAGTGAAACAGAACGTAAGAGATTGTGGGACATATACAGAGAGAAAAAGATGACTTCAAAAAAATTAGTACCTAAAGAGAGTAAGGAGCAAATGAGGAAAAAAGGAGAAAGAACGCAGAATAATTTTGAAAGAAATAATTTGTTCTGGAATTAGGTAAAGAGAATGAAACAATAAGTGCAAGTAAAGACCTATAGCGTTCAGAGTGAGCTTAATTAGATGATTTGAGATTAAAACAGTATAAGAGAGCGATGGAGTATTTTGAGCAATTGTATGGCTAAAACATAGAGAAAGTAGCAGAAAATAGGGAAAATGTTATGATGAGTGAAATAATTAACTAGGCTGAGGTGCTAAAAGCTATGAAAGTGTTAAAGAATGGAAAAGCTGCGGGAATATATGGGATCACAAGCGAAATGCTTAGGTTTGGGGGAATGATACTACTTGCCACATTGTGTAAGTTGTTTATTGTGTGTGCTGGGATTTTGAATGTTCCAAATGACTAGAATAATGCTGTCGCTGTTCCTTAGTACAAAGGCAAAGGCAGTAACAGTGAATGTAATAATTATAGGACAATTAGTTTGTTGAGTATTATAGGCAAAGTATTTGGGAGAGTCTTAATTGAGAGGACGCAAGAAAAAAACTGCGGATAAGATTTGGGGTGTGCACTGTGGTTTCATGCCAGGTGGAGGTTACATGAATCAGATATTTACACTTCAACAAGTGATTGAGAAATGTATGGCAGTAAGGAAGAAAGTTAATTGTGCATAGATTGATCTGAATAAAGCATACGATCGGGTGAATAGGAGTATGTTATGGAATCTTCTGAGAGAGTATGGTGGGAATGCATGGTTTGTAAATGCAATTATGGGGGTGTATTATGGAACTAAAGCGTGTGTTAGGGTGGATGTAGCTTTGAGTGAATGGTTCAACACAGGTTAGTGTACAAATGGACAATGTGAATGTGAGAGTGCTGTTATATGCAGATGATGCCGTATTAATGGCTGGTAGTAAAAGTGACTTGCAGAATGTATTAAATAGTTTAAATGTGGTGACAGGCAGAATAGTTCTTCTTATAAATGTATCCAAAACTAAGGGGATAGTTTTTGATAAGGACGGATCAGGAAATAATTGTCAGCTTAGTATAAATGGAAAACTGTTAGAACAAGTGAATGATTTTGTGTATCTGGGCAGAATGTTCTGTAAAAATGAAAGGTTAGATGGCGAAATCTACAGACAGATGAATGCATCTTTGAGAGTAGTTGGTTGTATGTAGACTATTGCAAATAATTAAGGAGTATCAAAAGAGGCAAAAATGGCACCATATGAAAGTATGTTAATACCAACATTATTTTATGAATGTGGAACGTGGACTTGTTAGGAGAAACACAAGAGCAAAGTGAATGTGTTTTGAATGTGATATCTAAGAAATATGTGTGGAGAAACTCGTAAGGACAGAGTCAGTAATGAATGGGTGCTGAAGGAGTGCAGTTTGAAAGGTAATTCAATAGGTCATTCTGAAAGAAGCGTCTTACGTTGGTTTGGGCATGTTGAGTCTGGATCAGTAATGAAGCAAATATATTAATGTAGAGTGTGTGTGTGGATCAAAAGGAAGAGCTAGGTCATGCAAGACGTGGTTACATGTTGTAGACAAATATGTAAAAAAAAAGAAACGTTAGGTGTTTAAGAATAAAAGATCATGTATGACTTTGTGTATGGCTGTTGTTGAAGTAATGAGAGTATGCTAGGTTAGGTAAGTTTGTAGAAAGTTAGTGAGGATTGATTAAGTATAGATTTGGTTTTTTTAGCTATATGAACAGTTTCTTGCCTACCTTGTAATGGAACGGCGTGATTAGGTATGTATGTAGTTTTAGATTAGATTTATTAGGAGTATGTTTGGCAAGACAAGACGAGCTAGAATACGGAATGACTAAATCAGAAATTTAGGTCAAATTTGTGGGTTACAGGGTAAAATAACATCTCATAGACTCACGAGATGAACAGAATACTTAAGAAAATGTATTAATCACACGGGAAGATAGAAAACCAAGAGGAAGACCAAGATTGAGATATAAGGGGGAATGATAAAGACAGACATAGAACAGAGAGGATAAGAGTATTGAAACAGTATTGAATAAGAAGCTAGAAATACAATTATCAAAATTGGTGAACTTTGTTCGCCAATTGATTGAATTGATGGATGGTGGTATATGATAATATGTTGCGTTTTAGTAGAAATGAGTTGGCAGCTTTGTTACTTTGTTATTATGTTAGGTTATATTTCACAAGAGGTTCACTGGTTTGAATCCCAACCAAAATATCTCATAATTGAACAATGATCAATTTGTTTTAATATCAAAAAGATGATGATTATTATTATAAGCTCCTAATAAGGCTGTCATAGGCTAAGTATTTATTTCAACTCCCTATATAGAATCATTATTTATAAATAATCTTATTTTATGACTTTAATTTCAAAGATTGTGTAGTTAACCCCCTCCCCTGACTTAGACAGGGACAACATTATTAATAAAAATAATAATCCGGTCGGCATGTGAACAAAAGACACACTCTTGTCTAGTCTGATTTTCTGCTGCTATTAGGTTGAGGTTCAAATCCCTGCCTGGTACACTGAAGTGCATTTTTCCTTAATAACTTGACACTCTTCTACCAGACAAATGCAGGTATCTCTTATCTGGAAATCAGCTCAAAATCTCTTCCTTTCAAAGGGAGGTCAAAGGGTGCTATCTTCCAGCAGAAAAATAAGTGTTGATACTTAAAACCCATTAAGCAATCCAAAATTATCTTAACATATTCTACTGTAGCTATATAAAAACGCGACTTTGTTTGTTAAAGGGAGTATTTGAGAGAAGGTATAGGAGAGGTGGATAAAAACATATAATAGAGAACGAACACAATATGGCTTTTACGGTGAAAAGAACACAATTCACATTTTTCATTGCTGCCACTGGACAAAGGTGTAGTGGTAATCTTGAAATAAAATCAATTGTTACCACCCAGTCTCTCGACCTAGGTTTCATTCTATCGGAATTCATCAGGAAGGAATGTGAAATGTGCAACACAACTTCCTAAAAGAGGAAACCAAAAAACTCAAAAGGGAGAAAAAGGAAATTTTTTTTGGTTTCCTCTTTTAGGAATATATGAAAAGGTGAAATTATCTCACGATCAATGACATTTCATGTGAAAAGGCACAATTCTGAGATTAAAGAAAAAGATTTTAAACATAGAACTAGCCTTCCTTTAAAAATTATCTTTAAGGAAAAACTCTTTTCACTTTTTTTAGCTATGTGGTATATATATACATCCAACTACCTAATATTTAATTTACCATATATATTTTTTCTTTTTTATATCCTTCTGCAACTGTCATACAAAGTGACTAGAATATAAAAGGTCTCATTAGGATAGTTATTATTGTATGAATTGATTGTGGTACTTTTAGCACATCCTATTAACCTTCTGTCTGTAAACTATTGTTTAAGTGCCAGACCAGAGTTTACCATTACTGTCAGGTATACCTCCACTGTACCAACCTTTATCCACGGGAATGTTGGCGCATTTCCTTTGAACTAACTATTCTCATCTTGTGCCCTTGGATGTGTTATAGTTACTGATAGCCAATTCAGGCAGTAAACCAAATAATTACAAGTAAATCCTGTTCCTGAGGGATCGGTAACCCTGGCTCGACCACATATGATGTCGAAAATAATGTAATGTGTGAGCTAGTTCTTATACCCAATTATTAAAATTATGTGGCTTCTATGTTTGGGTGCAGGGCCATTTCAAGAAAATGTGAGCCCCGGTGTAAAAAAATCTGAGGCCCCCCCCCCCCTTTGTACGGCAGTTTTCAAGTTTTAGCATTAACGCCTATAATATATTGATACGTACTCGGTACTTGTGTTACTTAATAATTTCTCGTGTTTTGTGAAATATTGATCAACCCACTAAATGACTGTACTTTATTAAATGCAAACAAATTAAGTTAGCAAAAGTAAATTCCTCTTTGCACCATTGCAGTGCTAGTTTTCTGTGGACCAACAGCAGTAGCACAATGGTGGCATATTCTACTGTATCACAGCACATTACTCGAATAACATAAATTTTAAATTATGTAAATCTAGTGTTTTCAGGAATTTGGAATGGAATCCTGTCATTAAGCGAATATTTATTGCAGTTAATTATCTGTACATTATTTAATGTGAAATTTAGAATAATAACTATAATCTAATTCAATATCTTTTAGGGAAAATGTGGCCCCCTGGAATGTGAGGCGCAGGGCAATTGCCCCCTTTGCCTCCCCGTACGCGGCCCTTTTTGGGTGTTTCATATTAGTGTGTTGTCTTAGATTATTTTAAAATCCTTTCTTTATAAAATAGTATTGTACTTAGGGGAGAGGGTGTAAATAAATTAGCATCTACTAATTGTTAACTCGTAGAGGGGGCTAATAATGCTCTGTGTCTATAGGAGTAGTGTAAACCTGGGTATCCGCAAGATCCAATTTGCCCCCTCCAAACAGGGGCGTCAACCCTGCACAGTGGTGCGTAAGGACTTCCTTCTCAGTCCTGGAGAATTGGAGCTGGAAGTTACCCTTGACAAACAGGTAAAAATGTTCATTGTTGTCAAACCTAACCATGCATCATCCCTACAAACTAGAGATGTTGCAAGAGAAGTATTTTCTATAAATCATGTCATTTTGCTATTGAATATGCTGGGATTCTACCTCTAAATGTCTTTATTAAAAATCTTATCTGAAATACTTGTATATGATAAATAAGGTAAATTTGTTTATAGTTGTAAAAAATCAAGAGTTCCCGATTTTAAAACAATTTTTATCTTAAAATGATGCTAATTGTAAAAACAACACAAATTATGTCTCATCTCACTAATATAATTTAACATATAGTAGGTTAACGTACAATACCCTCTCTATGGAATAATAATTGGAACCTTGAGGAATCATCTCACAGCAATACAGTTCCATAATCCATAACATAATTACATGTTCTAACATGTTGTCTTTAACTGAACTGAGTGCTAGGGTATCAGTCTTCAGAAAATTTCTAAAATACAGCACTTTAAAGATCACCAAAGTGGTTAATACTTGAATCCTTCTCTGAACTTCTTGGGCTAGTTTATAAAGCAAAATATTACTGTTTAAAGTCAAATGTAAGATGTCTCTAAGTACTACTAACACAGATATACTCAGTGTCTAATCTAATATTATTAAAAACAAACATTATCACTGATATGTGCTAACCATAATTCCAAACCTTGCTAACCATACAATACAATATTGACTAACCACATAGCCATCCGTACCTAGCCAAATATATAACCATGGATAACCACACATCCAACCTTGACTAACCACATATGAGGGGGTCGAGGCAAAAACATGATAACCCTCATTTGATGACAAAATATGTTAGCAGTGATTTCTGGTTGCACACCACTTGAACTACAAGTTGTTTTTATAGTCAGTCAAGACTTTGAGGATAAATAATATCCATGAATATTTTACTTATTTTTATATATAGATTTCAGGATTTTATAAACGTTTAAATAGTGAAAATATCCCATCTAGATCAATGAAGATTATCATGTTTTATCCTCGACCCCCTCATATATGACCTTGTAGAATTCATCCTAACTATTGGAAATGATAGTGTTGTTGCTACACTGCAACATGCAGTTTGTATATAGCAGTGTATCTATGAATCTGTACATTTGTTTGTATTTGTGTAGCTGTACCATCATGGAGAGAAGATAGCAGTGAACATTTGTATCCGTAACAACAGTAACAAGGTGGTCAAGAAGATTAAAGCCATGGTTCAGCAAGGAGTGGATGTCGTATTGTTCCAGAACGGACAGTACCGCAGTGCTGTGGCAAGCCTAGAGACACAGTGAGTTATACAATACCCAGAAACAATACATTCTATTTAGGTATAATTTAATGTGTGTTTTAATTCATCCTCTTTGGAAAGTTGCTCACACCAGTTCTGTAAATGCAAGCTATTTTATTTCCGTTACTAAACTATATGTATAAAAAGAATGATAATGGAATAGTAAGAATTGATATTTTATTAAATTAAATTAATTTTATAATCTTTTATGCAAACATAAAATATTATAGAATATTTTAAACATTTAAATGATGCCAAAATTTTACATCTAAACATAGAATTAAAACTCAGGACTTTTGGCTTAGTGTACAATTGCTTTACCACAAAGATGTCATGATTAATACTTCATTAAAAATTAAAGGCAAAGTTTGTGACAAACCTGGATAGCTGAGTTCTAGTCTCATACCAAGGCGTCATTTTACTACACATATTTACATGAATATTTAGAAACAATATTTATCTATGTAAAACATTAAATTCGATGCATTGTGAATTTTAATAACAATATACCAATATGTATATATATTTTAACTGGAATTAGTTTTAATATTTTATTTTAAACTTATGATGTGTCTCAAGAGTGAGTTATATTTTATCAATTTAATTCTCTAATTTAATTTTACTAAATAATATATAGTTTTTTAATGTTTCAAAACTCTTCATTACATGGGAGTAGAATATGTATTATAAAATAACTAAAATAAAATCTCTTTTTCTTCCAAATAAAATAAAATACTGCACTTATTAAAGCTTTAGTTTTAGCTTTATAATGAAAATATAAAGTGTGTTACTTAAGTTACCTTACATGTTTATGATAAGAAATATTTTACCTATAAAGAAAACAAAGATAGTCCTATATTACAAGTGAGTTAAATAATAAAGCTAATATTTAAAAAAAATGCTAGTGTCTACATAAGAAACCTATGGGGGAGGGGGAAAGGGGCACTTTCTTCACTTGGGCGCTGTATATACCACTGCCTTTACAAAAAAAAGAAATATTTATGTTTAGTTTTGATTCTGAAGACATTGATTTATGGAATGCATGTGCTCAAAATGTTTATAAAGTTATTTATTTTAAAACCAGTTTTAAAATAATAACTGAAATAATGCTCAATCAATTGCTATTAATATCAAATTAATTTTAAATATTATGAATGATTAAACTTTTCTCTTGATTTCTTCATAGATTCTTCACACTACATCTTATCATCACTTTCACACATTTAAACACGATTTAAATCTTTTGGAAACATTCCTTAACCGTTTGAAGAAACACACAAAAATAAATGGGCATTTTATGTTATATAACTAAAGTAAATAGTTAAGCCACATTTAATTTTGTTTTTTCTCAAGATACTTTACTCTAAACCAAATTAGTTAATATTGTTTCTGAACGTATTTAGAAACATAAAACTAATAAATACGTGCAATGTTAACTGTGTAATCTATTTGTGAATGTAGTTAGTGTTTGTTATCTTGTAGGGAAGGCTGCCCCATCCAGCCTGGCTCTTCCTTGCAGAAGGTCATGTACTTGACTCCAACCCTTGAATCCAACAAAGACAGACGGGGAATTGCCTTGGATGGACAACTGAAGCACCAGGATACCAACCTTGCCTCCTCCACACTGTGAGTATACTATCACAATTATTGACAACCGAGCATCTAATAAAGCTCTTTAGAGTCTACTCAAGGGCAATTTACCAGGATATTAGATACAAAATTACACTAAAACCAGAAAATTATCAAGTGCAACTTAAAGCATTCTTCACTTGACAAAGCAAAATTGGGATAGTTTTTAAATTTTAAAATAAGTATTATTTTGAACTTTGTAGTATTTTTTAACATGAGGTAAAATTGTGTCACTAGTTTCAATTTTACTGGTTTTTTTTTAAGTAGAATACAGAATACTGCACCACGATTCAATGTCTGGTTCGAACTGTACTACTTACCTAAGTTAGGTGTTATCTGTGGGATGAAAGAGGATATTAACATTACCAAATGTGGTAAAACATTTGATAGTTTTTATAGGTTTTGTTTTCACTGCAATTTTTTCATACATAGTTTTTATAACTCTTGGTTAGATTGCAAATTTTTCATAATACAGTTTGTTTAAATTTTATTTGGATCGCAGGTTTTTCATACAAATTAATTGAGATAATAATTATTGGGACCTCCTAACTGGATCTCGAACCACAGAAATTATGCTTGATAAAACTTCCCTCCTCCAAAGAGATTCAATCTTAATTCCAATAGAAGCTGGTGCTTTAAGCTGACATTTTAGCACTATTTAGCTATTGGAAGATTTAATCCATTATTTAGTTAGGGGAAAAAAAATTCTTTTGTATTTTATCTTGAATGTAAAAAAATATGTTTTTGTATTAATCATACTGTACAGAATGATCTAAAAATACCCAAGAATACTGAGGCCCTTTCAAATCCTGTTAGTTCTTGCTAAATCAACATTATTATGGTAGGTATCATACAGATTAATGATATCAACTTAATAAAAACTCAATGATCAAATATTTATTAATCAATATATCTTCTTATAATTGAGCTATAAAGTATTTTAACTCTTTTAAACTACAATTTTATGAATGCATTTAATTATTAAGGAATTACTGACCAACAATATTAATACACTTAAAGAAGGTACATAAATAAAGGGAACAAACATAAGATGGCTTTTGGAATGAAAACAAGAACACAGTTGACACGTTTACACTGCTGCCACTGGAAAAAGAGATATTGGTTGCTGCTTTAAGAAAACTGGTCATTATCTCTCAAGCCCTCAACCTAAATTTAATTTTATTTGAACTGTTCAGGAGGAAGTGTGTAATATGGAATGCAGCTTGGTAAAAGAGGTGGAGAAAAATCGGGTGTGGCTGTGTCTGTACATGGTCATAAGGGTTTTACATGAATATGCTGTGCCGCTTACAATCTGTGCCGCTTACAACTTATTTCGCTCCCAATACTTCCTTATTTGTTCCGACCCAGACATTGGGACATTGTTGAATAGCTAACAAACTGCTCTTTTCCGTCTTTCCCGTTCAACATATTTCTGGCTGGTTTTCCGGCAAGTATAGGCAGACATTGTAAAATTTATAGAATTTTCCAACTTCATTCCACATTTTCTTCACCAACACTGTAATGAAATTCGAGTATTATTAGTTAAATCATTTGATCTTGATGAGAGCTGTTGATTAACCCTAAAACGATTGTCATACCACGACAGAGTGTGAAGTTATACTTGGTGGAAGTTTCTGAGAAGCGGCTGGTACACAAAATGGGAGAATCCCCCTGCCACCCGCGTGGTGTGGCTCGCTATCTGAAGGTCGTTGGAGAATCTTTATTCCCTCAGCTATCGAATGATATCAGTTTGGTTTGGCTACCTTTAATACTTTATAAATTATTAAGCCAAACCTTATTGAATGATTTTGTTGCACTCAACTTTTCGTCCTGTACACCCCTAGTACTGTTCTGAATTTAAAGACATATTCATGTCAAAAAGTAAATAGGCAGCAGTCTAAAATGTGAACTGCGTACCTGTTTTCATTTTAAAGCTATATTGTGTTTGTTCCTATTCCTCTATCTTGTACCTACTGCTATGACTGAACATAATACTGTAACTAATTTATTATTATTTGGTTGACAGTATAAAAATAAAAATAAAAATGCTTCTTCCTTTAAAACAAGCATATAATTTTATCTCACCCTTTCCTAAAGTTCCATTTGTCGATCTGTAAACAACTACTTAGAATTAGGTAGTGGATTTATATGCACCAAAAAATAGTAAATTATGCATGCAGTTGTGCATTTAAAACTGAAGAAATATGTAAGAAAAAGTGTAAAATATGCATAGTTGAAAAAGAAACAATATTTACAATTAAAATGATACCATAGTTTATAAAACTATTGTCTACACTATCTTACCGATTGTGGTTCTGGTTAAAATAGACAAGTAGATATTTCTCAAGATTTTCAGGAGTGGATCACTTCAGATTATTGCTTAAAAGTTAAAATGTTGTTGTAAATTGAAAAGTGCCTCTCTAGCTTAGATAACTGTTCTTCCTCAACGTTGATTCATCAGGGATTTTTCTCTGACAATATTTGCTAAAAAACGCATGGAATTCACACTTGTCCAGTTTTCTCCATGAGATATTGGCTGAAACTAGAGCCTGGCAAATATCTTTAAAAAATGGTCCTTCCTCTTTTTGCTCCCCTGTCAATGTTGTTTGGCGTTTATTCACACATTGGTTTCATTTTACCAAGAATAAATAATATGCTGTTATTTGTACTCTTACCATTTAGGACTACGAGTTAAAATGTCAGAAAATATCATACCAAATTATTACAGTTAATTTAATGAACTATATTTACTTGCATGATCACTGCTTGTAATATTTACATAATTTTGTCGACCTCGTTAATTTAGCAGGTAAAAACACATTTATTCACACTGTAATGAGGGCTTGCGTACAAGGTAATCATGGAAAAGAACAATCACGCATTTATTCACACTGTAATGAGGGTTGCGTAAAAGGTAATCATGGAAAAGAACAATCACATCCATCCCATGAGTAAATACATGTATTATCTTTACTAAGCAACAATACCAAAATAAAACTTAATTTTTTTGATACCCGCCTCGGTGGCGTAGTTTGCTAACACGCTAGTCATGTTGAGCTAGACTGCTGAGGACGGGGATATTGAGGTTCAAATCTCGGTCGGGTGAACTAGGTGTGGTTTTTCCTAAATGGTTTTCCATTCTCCCTCCACGCAAATTCAGGTGTCTAAATTCAACCTTCCCAATTCCTAATCCATTAGCTAATTATTACTTAAGCGTGTAACCCGAATGGGTAGTAACACGCGGGGCTAAATAAAAAATAAATTAAAAAACGGTTTTGATCAAACTTAGCAAAATATTATTTTTCCCTCATTTGTCGGTGTAGGGTTCCTTTGAATCCACTACCTAAACACTACACTTTTCACAGATTTGTCATTTGGCATGTTTGAAGGTGTATTTCACGACTCATTGTAATAAATACAATTTTAAAAAAACTTGTAAGCAACAAATTTACTATCTTACAGAAAGACAAAAACTAATATTCTCTAAACACACACAAAGGAAGGTAAATATGAACCACACACTCGGTCCTGAACTTAATAGGTGGTCATGTTAATTGCAACACTCAGGCAATTAAGAAAAGGTGGGATGTATGACAAGGCCTCGAGAAGGAAGGGGAAACTTGTGACATGGCCTGTATGAATACATTTTCCTGAAAATATATTAAATGTTATTTTAAATAGTAAAAATTATTTTATTTATGATTTTAAAACATATTTGGCAAAATATGCACAGTCATCTGAAATATGCAGTAATATGCACCATAAAACTGGGAAGGTTTGTTATATGTCACACACAATATTTTTTTGTAAAGCTGGCATATAAATATGCTTAAAGGAAAAGAAACATGCATAAATACATAAGCCACAGCTTCTTATAACACTAAAATTCTAAAAGTGTTAAACATTTTAAAATGTTATTTTAACTTTTTTTCACTCCAGTGATAGCATAAGCCATTTTTTAAAACTATCTCTCATTTAAAAATCTATATTATTATTGTTGCACCAAACGTTGATGAAAATTTTAAAATGATCCTTAGAATAGTACTAATCATAAATCATCATCATCATCATCATCATCATCATCATCATCATCATCATCATCATCATCATATCATCATCATCATCATCATCATCATCAAGTGTAGTTCTGCCTCTTGGTAGGTCCATTTATGGTACTCTTTAGTTCCTCAAACCTGGGCCAGTCTCTTGGTGTTTTCGTATCTGCCTCCAAAGTTGATTGAATCCAACATCTGGTATCTCATTCTTTCTCTTCCTCTTTTTACATTTATCATTCCTTCAATTCATCTTTCTTTCCTTGATATTTTCTATCATGTCTCTTTTCTCCAATTCTTCTCAGCACTTCGTTTCTTATTCTTTCTTCCCAGTTTAATCCTTCCATTCTCCTCCAAATCCACATTTTCAGCGCTTTCATCATCTTGCCTTAATATCCACGTCCCTACACCATGCACCATCATACTCCAAACATAGCACTTTGCTAATCTCTTTCTTTATTCTTTATTCAACAGCCTGCATAGTAAGTTCTTCTTTTTATTAAATCCGTCCTTTGTCATAGGTATTCTCGATCTTATTTCTATTGAACAGTGCATTATTTCAGTGATAATGCTACCTAAATACTTAAACCAATCCACCTGTTCAATCTCTTCTCCTTCTAATGGGATGTTTATCCTTTCTCCTTATAGTGTTCTCTTTAAAAAGGTATTTCCTTATATCACTTCTTTCTTCATGTTTGAATCACATGTTGCTTTGTTAACAGTGTTAACCACCGAGCTATCGTTGATCAACTTGAATTTTTCTTTGTGCAGTCTGGCAACCCCTGATCAGCGCGATGCTTTTGGCATTGTTGTGTCTTACTCAGTGAAGGTGAAGCTATTTTTGGGAGCCCTAGGTGGGGAACTCAACGCTGAGCTGCCAATGGTGCTAATGCACCCCAAGGTATTTATACTTTCTCTGTTTATTACATTCCCGAGTATTTTACTCCACAACAAGAACACTATTATTTTGTAATTTTATGATCGAGGCACCAACAGAAAAAAATTGAAACATTGGTTGCTTTTAGAAGCTCTTTAGGAGGTATTGCCACAAAAAATATAAAAAGTCAGAAAAGGAAAAAAGTGTTAACAATCTCCAGTCAAACACACATTAAAGTACGGCAAGGCTGACCAATCACTTATTAAGTATTAGTTATCATATTATTGAAATAAACTTACCTGTTTATTGCGAGTTAATCCAATACTCCTATTTTTCACTGAAAGTTGTTTTATTTTACTTTACCATACAAATTGACAGTAAAGGAGTGCATCTTACACAATTATGATGTATCTTAATTTCAATGTTAAAAAATCTTTTCTAATAAATTATATACTGTGCTAGTAAAGGAGTACAATTATTCAAAAGTTTAACGTTCACCAAGTTAAATTCAGATCATATTGATTACTGTACCACTTTGAGAAGAAAACTGAAATCTGGATGGCCAATAAGAATGGAAAACCACCTTCATGAACATAAATTCATCAGCCTGCGACTGAATTCTGAAGCAGAGAATTCACTGTATGTATCTAGCTGTAAAAAAAACTCGGTTAAATTTGTGGAAAAATTGTTTTTATCTTAAGTCTATTCGTTGGAACTCCCGGCTTCTTGGAAAGAGAATTCGTGGTTGCCATAGCAATTAGCTGCTTTGTATTATTAGAAATTTGGATTGTGTCCATATTTTCTCAACTTTTTTTTCTATTAAGCAGCATCTAATTCAATTTCACCTTTACCATTAATAAAGTTAAATGAGGAATATACAAATACATATGAGGTTTTATTTATTTAGCTACAAGCTATCATAAAACTTTCCTATTGAGCTTTGTTACTATTTTAATTTACTTTTTCAAATTCAAAGCTGACTTTTCACCAAGCCTTTTAAAATAATCAAGGTTTAGTATAAAAAAAAACCTCCATGGCATTAGCCCGCAGTCAGGCTATACTGACTTGGTGACCGCTGTCTTTTAGCGAAGATAGTGCCATCTAGATCAAAGCCACTAATTTTTCACTCAAATAACTTCTCATCGGTCCTCATGAGGCTGAGTCGACCTTGTTCCAGAACCACTGTTTAACAGAAAATCTGAAAGCGCTAGGGATTGAACCTGGGACCTCTGGATTTGTATCCAGAAACTCTGACCACTAGACCACAGAGGTTGTCTTTTTAAAAAAAATTTGTACATATTTTGAATAAATTAACCAAATATTATATTAATTGCTACACAATTAAAACAGACAGGAAACAAATAATACATTCTACATGCATAGTCTGCATATAACTTGAACAGGTAGTAAAATGTGGTGATAAAATAACCATGCAGTCAGAGGGGGGTGGGGGAACTAGTTAATACTTGAATATGCACTCAAGTTTGTGTATAAAGTAATCAATGAATATAATATAGCCAGAGTAAGGCTGAAAACAGTATAATGTATCAAATATATTTGGTTTTACAGCCGGTGAAGGGGAAGATGATGCTGCGTGCAGACAGCCAAGCTGAAGTCGAAATGTTCCGCCAAGACACCGTTGATCAAGATCTGGAGCCGATTGCTGAGAAGTGTTAAACTTTGGCTGTGAAACATGTCAACATAGCTCTAGTCTGGTGGATATAACTACTTAAATTAAATTTAAGCAAGCAATTTAACCAGGGATAACAACTCTACAGGGTACCAGTTTTTAGAAACTTGTCATGGTCATTTTATTCAGAGATAGCATATGATGTAAATGTGAAAATTTCTGATTTTTTTCTTTAGTTGTAGACACTTATTGCTTGTTTGAAAAAACAAACGAAAAAAACCCTAATATTTCTTGTTTTGCTTAGCAAAATTGTTTATAAACATATCTATTCAATGGAAATTTATGTAATAAAAAGTTGATTTTTAATTAAAAACTAGTTTGTTCTCAATGCATAAAAGCTTAAATTAGCTATTTGATTTAAAGAAAGCTTTTAGTAAGATTGTGTTCAACATGATGAAAATTAGTAAAATAAAAACATAAATTTCTGTGAACCTTGTAACAATAATCACGAGAAAATAAAATTTAAATTCATATGCCAACTATGTAGAAATAATTTATTTATATAAAGTTCACCCAGTACCTACCTTTATCTGATAAATTAGTGTCTTATAAAGTTATCTAATAATAGGTAATGTAATTTGTTGTCTTATTAAAATATGATTTGAGAGAAAACTATTTGTATGTTTAAAATATTTATCAAAATTTTTACCCGTATCAAGAATCATAATATGAAATTGCAATTTAATGTGATGGTCAGTTGGTTATTTATTGAGGATGAGGCACATATATTTAATTAACAGGGGAGGGATAAGCTATTCTAAAGTTAATTCAATGACCATATGGTAAATACACTAATTAACAAAATTTTCAGTTAAACATGATATTTGTCTATGGATAAAATAACCTATTCTTATAATGTTTTTAAACTAAGCAGGTCTATTTTAACTCTAGCCTCTGATGAAGTCCCAGACACAACTGTACTGCTACCCAATAAGTCATGCACTGGCCGTTCGTACATCCCTATATGGGAACTGCATGTTCTCAGAACAGAAGCCGTTGTCTCAATCTAAGCATGTCATAACTGTCCTAACACTTCCAATTCCTAGTTGAAACAATTTTATTTTTATTTTTATTTTGACACAGGGTCTTACTAACCATTCGGGTTATATGCTTATATACTAATTACGATAATGGGTTAAGGATGCGGAAGGTTGAACTTAAAGGAAGTGTACATGCATTTGTGTGGAGAGTAGGAAACCATTTAAGAAAAACCACCCTCAGCACACCCGACCTGGATCGAACCAAGGTCTCCCTGTCATTGGCAATCTATTCTATTGCTAGAGTAATGCCTTAGACCAGTGGTTCCCAAATGGTGTAGCGCGCCACACTGGTGCAGCGTGAGAGGATAGCTGGTGTGGCGGGAAGACTCGAAGACAATCAAGGATTCAGAAACATTTTCACAGAATTAATGTATCAAAAATAAAAATTAAGGTAACTTTTATTTACTTTGTTACATGTGAAATAAAATGTGAAATATATGTTTTGATTATCTGTTTTATTGCTGTAGTCATTCAAAACATTACTTGTTGGCAGTTACTGTTGATCAGTTATTTCTCTCCTTCATTTACCCTTATTTGCTCTCGTATGGCTGCAAAATTCTTAGAACCCGCCACCCTCTTCTTGACACCTGCTATGGTACCAATTTTTTTTCCTGCCTGATTTTAATGGGATTTTAGCGTCTTTTACAACAGGATATATCTTTATGACACTATCTCTACCTCTCTATCGTAATATTATCCATGGGATTCTTGTATTGGATGGATGGAGCCCCTTCTATGATAGGGAATGTGAGAGGCTTCGTGTCACTCGTCAAACAGAAAAATCCAGATGTAATAACAGCTCACTGTTTTCTGCACAGAGAGGCATTAATCAGCAAGACCCTTGAAGCTGATTTGAAGTTAGTTCTAGATAAGGCTGTACTTACTTCATCAAAGCAAAAAAACCATTAAAGGCGCGATTATTTGCTCAACTCTATAAAGATTTGGTGTCAGAACACAAATGCCTAGTTCTGCACATTGAAGTTCGTTGGCTGCCTCACGGAAAAGTTTAAAATCGGGTTTTAGAACCTAAGAACGAGCTAAGAACATTTATGAAACAAGAAGGTTATACCACCATCTTGATGAGAATGACAGGTGCGCAAAGCTAGCCTACTTGACCGATATCTTTTCCTGGTTGAATGTGCTCAATGCCAGTATGTAAGGCCTTGATGACAATATCCTCACAACTATAGACAAATTAACTGCATTAAAAAAAAGCTTCATCTCTGGCTCAAAAGAGTGATGCAACATAACCTTGAAATGTTCCCACTAGTAAAAAAGTTTTAAAACGCGCAATGAATTGTACAGCCTCATATAAGATCATCTTGCAACACTGGTAGAAAAGATTGATCTGTAAGAGCATAATTATTTTAAGGTTTATTCTGGCAAGATGTTAACCTACACTTGTATATTTCCTTGGAAGTCAAGAGTGTTGGGTTACCATCCTATTGAGAATGGCATATAGCTCATATAGCTTGCATCCTGTTGACGAGCGAGCACGGTGTAACCGATGGACCTTCCTGGCTGGTGAAATATCGAGATCACCAAGATTGTGTGTGAGAATAACACATGGCTGTTGAGTGTTGGAAGCCATGCTGAGTACATGTGTGGCAGTATCTAGCACGACTGACGAATGATGATATAGAAATGTGATCTGGTGGTTCACCCCGCCGGAGGGTCGATCGCGGGTCTACAGAAAGGTTGCGAGATCGTTATCATGCCTGCTCCCTCGTCACGAGAGTTATACCCGGATCCATGTATTAGTTTAGTATCTTAATAGCTTAGTAAATATATCTTCTTGGACTAACTTGCAAGTCTCACTCCTCACAAACCATTTATTCCAACCCCTACCACTCGGGGTTCATCCTCACCATGTAAGTCCCTACGGTGCCACGGTAGTGCTATAGTAGGGTTGACTACCGGGTACCCAGATAAAACTAGTAGCCTACACAGTTTTGTCAGAATTAGGACAGGGACGTTACAGATCATTACTTCCATTCGATGTCTGCCGGAATAGTCGATTGGGTTAGAAATCCCTTTGTGAATTTCTACTGCTCAGATCTGACATTAGATGAGGAACACCTTGAAATTGAAACATGCAAGTATGCCACTGGACTCTTTATGGATATACAACTAGAAATAGAATCCACGCATCTCTTCAAGAGCATTATATTCTTCTACAACTCTCTACCATATATTGTTGTGAACAGGAATTTTCAGCCGTGACAAATATCAAAGATCAGAAAACAGAAAGGCTTATTTGTGTTGATGAGAATGTAGCGAGCGAGACCCTGCTCGGGCCAGCCCTGAGCAGTCACCAGGATTGGGCCACCCCTATTAGTAAGGGGGTGGGGGACATTCCAACGGGCCGAGTGTAGGCAGGTGTGACAAAAGACAGTCAAGCAACGGGACTGAGAGTGGCCAGACTAGAGAGCGTGTGTTGACACTGTAATGAACTTGTGAGACCAATCCAAGACATGTATATTTAATAAGCATATTAATAAGTACCAGTTCATTGTAAGATTGTAGTTTAGAGTTAAGAATAGAAAATAAGAACCGTAACAGTGGTGGCAGCGGTCGGACAGTACGTATTAAACTTATTTTGTTATATTAAACTACAATGGCTAGCGCTATATTATTGCCCCGAACATTTGACTATCAAAGTGACGTGTCGGAGTGGATAGCACATTTTGAGTTAGTGGCTACAGTGAACAATTGGTCGGATGACGCAACGAAGTGCGCGTATCTCGCGGCAAGTTTGGCCGGTAAAGCATTACAGTCGTATCTTGTTTTGGACCAAGAAGAACAAAAACAATATTCCAAAGTTAAAAATGGATTAAAACAAGCTCTGGCCCCGGGGCAAGGAGACGAACTTTTTAAAGCCATGTTTCGTAACCGACGTCATGCACCCGCAGAGCCACTCCCGTCGCTTGGGCTGGATTTACGCCGACTTTCCGCTAAAGCTTTCTCAAATTTATATGCGGCTGTGAGAGATGTTCTCGCCAAGGACCAATTTATAGAGGCGTTAAATGACCCACAATTGCGTTTATTTGTGCGACAGTCTAGACCTAAAACGCTTGATGAAGCTATGACTGTTGCTGTAGAAACAGAATCTACCCTCGAAGTGGAACGTTTGAGGACGCTACCAACCCACACCAATGGTAATGAGACGCCCACCAACCATCCGGGCATGGTGGCGGGTCTTACACTGCAAGAAATGGGCAAGCTGCATCAGGAACAACAAAAGACGCTTCAGGCCATGACAACAGCGATGCAGCAATTATCAACAACGCTTTCTGCATCACGGGAGCGGGGTGACCGACGCCCATTACAATCATCATCTGGTCGATCAATTAGATGTTGGGCGTGTGGTGAAAACGGACACCGACGGGCACAGTGCTCTCAGGGAAACGGCCAGCGGCCAGTGTGAACGAGTTCATGCTGGCCGGGACTTCATACGGGACCGCGAAACGCGCGATGGCCGAGGAGGCTTCACACGGAACCGCGAAACGCGCGCCGAATGGGGAGGCTTCACACGGAACCGCGAAACGCGCGACGGCCGAGGAGGCTTCACACGGAACTGCGAAACGCGTGCCGAACGGGGAGGCTTCACACGGAACCGCGAAACGCGCGCCGAATGGGGAGGCTTCACAAGAGACCGGTAAACGCATACCACCCGAGGAGGATATACCCAGGATCACGGAAAGCCGGCTGGCTGAGAAGCATTCACATGGGGATGGTAGCTGTGAGGTAAGTTCACACGTGCGTGAGGGGCGCGAGATTGGTTCTGCATCCCCACGTGTCAGCGCGGACCGCGAGGATATCGACAGGTACCCTGTCACATTTGGGGTATGGAGTGTAGAGTCAGACGGGGCAGTATACGTGAACGGACATGTAGAAGGTTGTGCTGTTCGTATTTTAATTGACACTGGTGCCGCCGTGTCCTTAATACGCAGAGATGTGTGGGAAAGTGTTAAGGGACGGTATAAAATGTCGGTAGCACCCACATTAGCCTGTATCGTGAACGCGAGTGGAGATCCAATAAATACTGAGGGAGAGGTTGAAATGACTGTGAAGATTGGTGGTACTCAAGTGCTACACAGATTTTTAGTCGTGTGTAATATTACCCAACAGTGCATTCTTGGAGTAGATTTTCTCATAAAAAATCAGGGGATGTTTTACTCTCTAGCTCAGAGCTAAGGCTTGGTGACTCAGTGGTAGGGTTAATAACAGTTCCAGAAAAGAATAATGTGACTGGAACTAGCGTGTGGAACGTAGCTGTGGACAAAACAATGATAGTGCCATCATATAGTGAGGTGTTCACTCGTGGATCGGTTAATGCAGTTCACGATAATGTTACTGGATTGTTAGAGCCTTCGGACAACCTTAGGGAGAAGCATGGAGTTATGGCTGCCCATGTATTGGCATGTATACAAAACAAAGAATTACCAATTAGACTTATCAACCCAGGTCCGTCGCCTATTACATTGCGGGCAGGCACGACAGTAGGCAAGTTCTTTGAAGTACCACAAGAGATACAAGTTGCAACAATTGGAAAAAGAAACAAGAGTGACGGACGAGTAGAACATCTTTTTGACTTGACAAAATGCAAACTGGACCAGGAAGAACGCCAAAGACTTTGCAGCTTGCTAAACGAGTTTAGTGATATCTGCTCCAAGGGATCAAATGACCTGGGGAGAACTAATCGTATATATCATCACATCGAAACAGGTAGTGCTATTCCTGTCAGGCAGCCACCAAGACGTCTCCCAATACACCGGCGGGGAGAAGCGAGCCGGGTAGTGGAGGACATGATCTCGGATGATATTATACAGCCATCGTCATCTCCATGGAGTTCTCCCATTGTCCTTGTGCAAAAAAAGGATGGAACAACAAGATTTTGCGTGGACTACAGGAAGCTAAACGCAGTAACACAAAAGGATGCTTACCCTCTTCCACGGATCGACGATCTCCTGGACTCACTAGGAGGTGCAACATCGTTCAGTACTCTAGATATGGCATCAGGGTACTGGCAATGTGAAGTGGCTCCCAAGGATCGCCCAAAGACCGCATTTTCAACAGGGGAAGGGGGGCTATATGAATTCAAAGTCCTACCCTACGGTGTGTGCAATGGACCAAGTACTTTCCAACGTCTAATGGACTTAATTTTATCTGGGTTGCAGTGGAAGTCCACATTGGTTTACCTAGATGACGTAATAGTTTATGGGAAAACATTCGACGAACATTTACTTCGACTTCAAGAAGTATTCTCGCGTTTGCGAGAAGCAGGGCTCAAACTAAAGCCTTCAAAGTGTCAGCTCATGCAGCCTCAAGTCAGTTTCTTGGGACACACCATCTCAGCACGGGGAATTTCAACAGACCCACAGAAGGTGCGTGCTGTTGAGGAGTGGCCGGCACCAAAAGACATAGAGGAACTTCGGGCATTTCTAGGAACTGCTTCATATTACCGTAGGTTCATAAAAAGTTTTGCAACCGTGGCTGCTCCTCTTTACAAGCTTACACAAAAAGGTGAACGGTATACCTGGGATCAAACCTGTGAGACAGCTTTCAAAGATCTAAAGAAACGCCTTACTTCCAGTCCTGTTCTGGCATTTCCTTCACCCGAAGATAGCTTTATTCTAGATACAGATGCAAGCAATATAGGTATAGGTGCTGTATTGAGCATTAAATGCGATGGCGAAGAGAAGGTAGTAGCTTATATGAGTCGCACATTGGCAAAGGCAGAGCGACATTATTGTGTGCCAAGAAAGGAAATGTTGGCTTTAGTTGTTGCCACCAGACATTTTCGGCACTATCTATATGGCAAGCCATTTATTGTCAGAACAGACCATAGCTCCTTACGCTGGCTTCAATCTTTCAAAGAGCCAGAAGGGCAGGTTGCACGCTGGCTGGAACAACTTGCTGAGCTGGAGTTCACCGTGCAACACCGAAATGGCAAGTCCCATGGGAATGCTGATGGGCTATCTCAGCGGCCATGCCAACAATGTGGAAGAGACAGTGCGAAGGAAGATGCATTTGAAGCAATGAAAGGAAAGGAAACGCCGAATAATTTCAAGGGAAGTTTAAGTAAAGCAGTGGATGTGAGTTTTCTTGCGATCGACAGCTTCGGATGGTCTCTAGAAGAACTACAGAAGAAACAGGGAGAAGATCCTGTAGTTAAACATGCAGTGCAGTGGTGCAAAGCGGGAGAACAGCCACCCCGAGACACAATCGTGCAAGAAAGTCGTCAGGTGCTAAGACTATGGGAACAGTGGGAATGTTTGACGCTAAGGAACGGCATAGTGTATCGACAGGAGAGGGAGATATTAGTAACAAACGACTTCAGCTACTTCTACCACGAGACCTAAAAAATGAAGTCATGGAGGCACTCCATAGTTCACCAACAGGAGGTCATCTGGGATTTAAGAAAACGTTAGAGAAAGTTCGGGAGCGGTTCTATTGGCCTGGGCATCTGGAAGATGTGAAGGTGTGGTGCAGATCCTGCCATGATTGTGCACGTAGGAAATCCCCAAATATGGCTGCTAGAGCACCACTCGTCAATCGTCGACCAGGATACCCATTACAACGGATCTCCGTAGACATCTTGGGCCCACTACCTGAGACCGCCCAAAACAATAAGTACATCCTGGTGGTGGCGGATCATTTCACGAAGTGGACAGAAGCATATGCCATGCCTAACCAGGAAACTGTGACAGTGTCAAGGAAAATAATTGAGGAATTTGTGTGTCGATTTGGAGCTCCTGATGAAATACACAGTGACCAAGGGCGTCAATTCGAAGCTAAGATATTTCAAGAAATGTGCTTGTTTCTGGGAATCAGGAAAACGAGGACTACACCATACCATCCCCAATCAGATGGATTAGTCGAAAGGTTTAATCGCACACTTCTAGCCATGTTGAGCCAGTGGGTTAATGAGCGACACAATGACTGGGACAACTTCCTCCCCCAAGTTATGTTAGCCTACAGGTCAAGTCAGCATGAATCAACAGGCTACACACCGTTTTATCTCATGTTCGGGCGAGATGTACGACTACCAGTCGATGTGGCGTTCGGTCACCCGGAAAAAGTGTTTTTGAATGAAACCTTATTTGTGCAAGACATGCGAAGCCGTTTCGAGTTGGCGTATGAAAGAGTCCGAGAAAAACTAGGAAACTGCCAACACGTGCAGAAGACGCTCTATGATCGACGATGTTCAGGTTCCCCTTATGAGGAAGGGCAGCGAGTGTGGCTACTTAGCAGTGCCGTTAAACGTGGATGCACACCGAAACTACACCGTCCATGGGAAGGGCCATACGTGATAATAAAACGAGTTTCCGATGTCACGTATCGTGTCAAGAAAGGCCAAAAGCGCTTAGTTGTCCATTTCAATAGGCTCAAATTGTATCAGGCTCTAGACACCGAAGGTGAGAACAAAGAAGCTCCTGAGGTTGTAGGAGAACCTGAAAAACGGGAGGAGGAAAAGACACCGGCAAACCAGCTGTCACGTGAGGGGCCGAACACCCACCCTCTCCAACAAGAGCACCTCCAGGTAAAACTGGTACCAGTAGGACTGAGGGAGCAGCTTCAACAAACACGAATGTGCGAGCAGGGGACGGAGTCCGAACGGCGCTACCCAAAACGAGACTCACGTGTACCAGAGCGGTATCAAGCCGGGTATAATTTTGTGGGCACTGGGTCGTGCCCAATTTATGAGGGGGATAGTGTAGCGAGCGAGACCCTGCTCGGGCCAGCCCTGAGCAGTCACCAGGATTGGGCCACCCCTATTAGTAAGGGGGTGGGGGACATTCCAACGGGCCGAGTGTAGGCAGGTGTGACAAAAGACAGTCAAGCAACGGGACTGAGAGTGGCCAGACTAGAGAGCGTGTGTTGACACTGTAATGAACTTGTGAGACCAATCCAATACATGTATATTTAATAAGCATATTAATAAGTACCAGTTCATTGTAAGATTGTAGTTTAGAGTTAAGAATAGAAAATAAGAACCGTAACAAGAAGATGAGAGTTTGTTTGTCTATTATTATTATTATTATTATTATTAGCACCGCGTCTTACTACCCGTTCGGGTTATACGCACTTACGCTAATGTGTAATGGTAGGGTGATTGTGAGGTGAAATGGAGGACCTACAGTTTAACGTGGAATCCGAACCACGGTGGAGGCCTGGCATTCCTCACATTCACAAGTTGTGATTAATACACATCTTGTCAGAGGTGAAGGAAGGGTTTGGTTTGTTTGTCTAGAATTAGACCTAATATAGATGAGATTACATGACCAAAACAAGCTCATAGCTCTCATTTAATATGTATATTTTGTATATGAATCATGTTTTTATGTAACTGCATTGTTTTGGACTTTCTGGATGTCTCATGATAATATTATAAAGTAGTTGTGTTCTATGTTAAGAATAAATTAAGGCTAGGAGTTGATTTTTTTTGTTTTAAAAGGTATTTATTTTCAATAAAAAAAAAAAAAAAAAAAGCTCGGTGTGGTGCGAGAAAATTTTTATTCTGAAAGTGCGGCTCAGAGAAAAAAAGTTTGGGAACCAAGTTAAGGACCAGCAGAAAAAAAAAAAAAAAAAAAAAAAAAAAAAAAAAAAAAAAGAACGAAGTCATAAAACCTACTAATAATAAATGGTGGCACAGCTCACAGTGTCTCCGAATATATAAAAAAAAGTGGTTATTACTTACTCACTATATGGCATTATGAACTCGACATTGCTGCACTTACAAAAGTACGCCTCTATCACTCTCTTGAGCGAGCTCTATCCAGTCCACCTCATTACATCTATCTTTCAGGTCCATTCTAAATTAAACATTTAAAGGAGGCTAGAAAGACAAGGCCTACACACTCAGGGCCTCTGAGAGGAATTTTATCAGGGGGTACAACATTTTTTCAGGACTCCTTTAATTTTTTATTGATCCTGTCTACAAAAATGAAATTAATTACTCAATCCTATCTGAAAAAATGAAAAGAAAAAATATATATAATTTTTACTTTTATAACCTGCCTCGGTGGCGTAGTTGGCTAACACGCTAGTCGTGTTGAGCTCGACCGCCGAGGACGGGGAGATCGAGGTTCTAATCTCGGTCGGATGAACTTAGGATGGTTTTCCACTCTCCCTCCACGCAAATGCGGGTTCAATTCCTCTAACTTCAACCCACCCATTTCCTAATCCATTAGCGTAATTAGTACTTAAGCGTATAACCCGAACGGGTAGTAAGACGCGGTGCTAAATAATATTATACTTTTATACCTAAAAAAAGGTAAAATCAATGACAAAAAATATTATACCTCCACTAATAATTTAGGAATAGTAATAGTAGTGGAAATGTGAATGCTAGAATTCAATATTCAAAAAATTTCTGAGATCCTGGGAAATTCCCAGGCCCCTCTTGGACCCCCGGCGCCTGGGTACGATGTACCCCCTGAACCCCCCTCTCATAGGGCCTGTACACTCTCACCAGAAAACTATAGACCTCAAAGTTCATAATTAAAACACAAAATTATTTAATTTTCAGGATACACAAGTCCTATGAAGAAGACTGATGTACCACAAAAATTACATAGTTGTGTTTTTAGTTGTGTTTTAATTGTGAACTTTGAGGCCTAAAGTTTTCTGGCCTTACCCTTATATCCTCTTTTCCATGATTTAATATAGTCTTTGGTACAATTTTTCCTTTGTTTACATAGGTCCATTCTAATATTATCCTCCCTCTGCCCCTAGGTCTTCTCAATGGTCTCTTCCCATTGGGTTTGCCAGTCAGTACTGTGAACAGGGTCCCATTTGTACTGCATGTCCTGCCCACCATAATCTATGAGACTTGATTACCCTAACAATGTCTTGTGATGAGTACATGGTATGTAACTCATCATTATGTAACCTCCGGCACTACCCAGTAGCCTAATCCCTTATTGAACCAAATATATTCCTAAGTACCTTGTTTTAAAACACCCTAAATTTGTTTTTGTCATTTAATGTAAGAGACCACGTTTCACCCTCATAGAGAACAACTGGTAAAATTATTGTTTGGTTTATTTCGAGATTTGCATTCCTCCACAGCCGGCGAGATGTCAACAGCTTACTAAGTAATAACATGCATTTCTAGACTGTATTTTTTTTCTAAATTTCAATTTAATATCGTTATTGCTAATTAAAATTGTTCCTAAATATTTAAACTCATTCACCCTGTCAAATGATGTGTTTGCAGTAATCTCTAAATTATTACTCCCAATCTGTGTGATCATATATTTAGTCTTTTCACTGTTCACTTCTTAACCTATTTCCTTACTAGCCTCTAGTAAAATTTTTGCATTTCTTGAAACACCTACCTTACTACTGCTCAACAAAGCTAAATCATCTGCATATCCTAATAGTTATTACATCATACTGTTTAAAGTTGAACCTACCCTTCTCGCTTGCATTACCCTAATAAATACTCTAAGATTAGGTTAAAAAGTAATGGGGAAAGTGCATCTCCTTGTTTCAGATAACTGACACCCAACTCATACCTTGCCACTCATATCAGGAAAACATACCTCAATTAACTTGACAAGTTTTTTGGCTATCCCAAACTTAACTAATGTCTTATAATTTATTTATTTAACAGAATTGGTCTTTTTAAAATCTATGTATACTTAATGAACCAGCATGTTTTATTCCCCAATCCGACACATTAGCTCAGTCGGTAGTGCATGACGAAAAATTTATTGTTGGTGAAATGTGGGGTTACCCTTTCACAGTGATGAAATAATGGCCAGGGACTGGATGTTGTGCCTGTTCTAGTCTAAATTTAAATTTTAAGGCATATGAAGCTACGATAGGCCTAACAAGCCGGTAGTGGAAAATATATGGCTTGAATAAAACCCTGACCCAGGCCGGCAACAGTAATGGATGTTAAATGTTGTATTCTGAACTTTTTCCCCCTGATATTTGCCAAGTAGTAAAACTCTGATCCATTGTTTATACATTTCGTCGAAATCCACACCGATGATCCCCAATTATTTCCTCTGTATATGATTGCAATCTCATTAAAATTATGTTAGGTAAAGTTTTATAGCATGTTTAAGTAGTAGTGAGATACTTCTATAGTCATTACACTCGGCTCTATACCCCTTTTATAAAATGGGCATTATAATACCTTTATTCCATTCTTGTGGTAATAATACCTCATCATCGCATAGGGAGCATAGCAATTGATGAATTTATATTACTAACTTTTCACCATATAACTTTATTAATTCTGCTGGAATTGAATCTATACCTGGAGATTTATGGTTTCTTAACTTCCTAAGAGCTTCTTTTACTTGTGACTTGATTAATATGACAATATTATCTACAGTAGCTCCATGGCTTCTTTGGTGCTGACTGACAGCTCACAGCTGACGGCTTTGAAAAGCTACCGGACCAAATTATGTATCCCTACGCCGAACCATATGATCTGCAAAAAAACATGTGTTTAGCAGCTGTCACTTCTGACAGTCAGCACCAAAGAAGCCACGGGGCTACTGTATGTAAGTAGTGACTAGCTGCAAATTTTGTTTATATGCAGTTTTTTTTCCTTTGATGACGCAAGCTTGACAAAAAGTTTTTAAATATATATATAAATATATATATTACTAAATTCGGCATGAAGGGGAAAGAGGTTTTCCTTAAAGAGATATATAAAAAATTGTATTAGACATCTATCAAACCTACCCTGTTCTATGGTGCATATTAATGCATAATTTTGATGCTAGTGCACATTTGGGCAAATATGGATGTAAATGCATAAATACAGTATTTTTTATTATTTAAAATAAAATTTCCTAATTCTCAGGGAAAATGTATTCATGCAGGCTATGTCACTCGTCTTCCCTCCCTTCTCAAGGTCTCATCATACATCCAACCTCTCCTTAATTATTGAGCGTTGCAAACAACATTACCATAATATATTAAGTCCAGGAGTGAATGTGTGGTTCGTGTTTACTTTTATTTGTGCATATTTATAGATTATTAGTTTAGCTATATATTAGTTTTTCTCTTTCACAAAGACAATACATTTGTTGTTTTACAAAAAAAAAATTACATTTTAAATTGTATTTATTTCACCGAGTCATGAATTACAGCTTCAAATATGTCAAAAGACAAATCTGTGAAAATGTAGTGTTTAAGTAGTGGATTAAAAGGGATCCTACACTGACGGAAAAATAATATTTTGTCGAGCTTGTTCAAACTAATTAGTTTAATCTCGCTTCATAAAGATGCTGTATGTATTTTCTCACGGGACTGCTGAGATTGACATTTTACAAAGTTTTATTTTCACTAAGCCTTCATTGCAATGTGAACAAATGAATTGTTACCTACTGAATTAATGTGGTAAGCAAAATTATATAAAAATAGGAAGGAGTGATTATGCAAGTAAATATAGTACATTAAATTAACTGTAATAATTTGGCCTGATATTTTCTGACATTTTGACTCGTAGTCCAAAATGGTATGAGTACAAGTAACAGAATATTACGTATTCTTAGAAAAAAAATAAAAAAATCCAACTTGTTCAACACCTACAGACAGCTACTCTCATTCAAAACCAAGGTGTGAATAAATGCCAAGCAACATTGACAGTGGAGAAAAAAGAGGAAAAGACATCTGTGCCGAGCTCTTGTTACAACCAAAATTTTGTGGAGAAAACTCAACAACCCTGAATTCTATACGTTTCGGAGAAAATACTGACAAAGACAACTCCATGATGAATTAACGTCGAGGAAGAATAATTATCTAAGCTAGAGAGGAGATTTTCAATGTACAAAAACATTATAAGCAAAATTAGGAAGCAATTCACTGCTGAAAATCTTGAGAAATATCTAGTTATCTATTTTAACCAAAATCACAATCAGTAAGCTAGTGTACAATATAGTTTTATAAATTATAGTATCATTATAACTGCAAGCCTTGTTTTTCACTGTGCATATTTATTCAGTTTTTAGGTGCATGTATATTTTACCAGAGTGCAGATAAATCTGCAGCCTACTAATGGCGTAAGTAATGGTCGATTCTTATTTTAAGGCATTGATTTCAACTATGATTTAATCATGCAAAATCAAACTTAAATTTAAGGACTAGACTTATTTCAACATATCAACTCAAAGTTCAAACTTATATACCACTTAGTATTTATGTTTAAGAATATTTCCTTTCTAGTTTCTTTTAAAATTAATAGCTGTTCAAACTAGCACAATACATTTTAAAATGATGTAATATGGATCAAATAAAAAAAATTCACATAGGTAGTAGCAAAAATTTTCAAAGATTACGTATTTATTTTAACAAATTAAAATAAATAAAAAGTAAATATATACATGGTATATAAAAATAAACATAAAGTGTTCCACTACACCAGCGATTCCCAATCAGGGTTCTGTGAGAATTTTCAAATGCTTGTGAAGAAGAAGAAGAAGAAAAAAAAAAGAGTATAACTTCCCACCTTTTTCGTGATTGAGTAAATAAAGTGAAATAGCCAAGGTTAATAAATGTTACCTAGTAATAAAACAATTAAAAATTTTAAAAGTTTAGCTTGGTTGGTAAGTTGGTACCACATCTTACTACCTGTTCAGGTTATATGCATATATATACTAATTACACTAATGAGTTAGGGATGAGTAAGGTTGAATTTAAAGGAAGTGTATGTGCCCACATATGTGTGGAGGGAAAGTGGAAAACAATTTTGGAAAGACACCCTCAGTACACCAAACCGAGATTCAAACCCCGATGCTCCTGCCATCGGCAGTCGAGTCTAATACGAGTGACGAATTAGACCATGCAGCCATAGAAGCAGGTGATCAGAAATGATGTTGGCAGTAATGAACGTTAACGGCACGCTACTTGCTACTCACTACTGTTTGTTTTGCTTCTGACAAAGCATGTGCAGGTTAACGTTATAGTATTCAAGTACAGTATTAATGTATTGCTAAGAAAACTCATGCATTTAAAGACGATGAAGAGAAGAGTGCCGGTAATAATGTTGAAAGTGAGGTTCGTAAGAATAACGATAGGAGAAGTTCAAGGATGGAAAGTGACATATACAAAGAAATATTGTCTTTACGGTGAAAGTGATTTAGTAATGGGTTTTATGTCTCTTCAGTGAAAGTTATTTTAGTAATGGGTTTTACAAGGACTGGAGATGAACACTATTCAACTCCGTTGTGGATTGTTTAAAGGAAAAAGCAAACAAATACTGCTATGGCCCTGGCTAAATTAAATAAACATTTTCCTACAAATCAAGAAGAAGCTAAGATGTCTTGCAAGTACTAATTTTGGTGTCAGCCAAAATGTGGTCAATAGTTTGGTACGTTTACAAAATTTCATTTATTGTACTCATATTTTGATAATATGTTCTTATATAAATATAACTCTACAAATATCTTGTCAGTTTATATAAAAGTGTGAATTAAATGTTCTAGCTTTATATAGTTAGAGCCTGGGCCTGTGCTTACTAAACACATGAACCAAGATTTTAACCAAAAAACAGATTCTGATAGGCGAAACTTCATGAAAAACAACGCATCACTATGGCAACAACCATTTTAACTTTCAGATAAAAGTTATCAGATACTTAAACACCCCCCCCCCCCCCCCCCCCGATAAAAATGTGATGGATAAATACATCTGGCAGACAGACACACTTTTAACTTATCGATCAGATAGAAATATTTATCTGCCAGATTAATATTTACCCAGGAGTCATAAGAGCCCTAAATAGCATCCACTGCAGTCCTGCAGATTTGTGAAAACTTGGGGGGGAAACCAAGTGAATTCTTCTACACACCCAAGTTAGAAGGTTTTCAATAGTAAAGTGTTAATATGCATATTCCAACTATGAGAACAGCTCCAAATTTTCTTCAAAGAAAACAATAAAGTTTATTTTCCCAGCTACCTTGAAGACGAGTCATGGCCCCTGAAACTAACATGCCTGTCAGATATTTATGATCACCTAAGTATGTTGAACATCAACATGCAAGGTCCCAAGGAAAATATTTTGACTTGTACAGACAAACTTATAGAAATCAAAAAGAGATTTAGAAAAAAAAATCATCAAAAGGTAATTTTGAAATGTCTTCACTCTTTTCTCATCTCCAGGGTAATACACAGATAGCCACCATGAAGCCATTATACCCTTGATTTCTAAATGTATGGAATCTCTGGCTGTAAAGCTTGCCTAGTACTTATCTTCTTTGTCAGTGGAACAGGATGATTGGGTGAGGAACCCATTTGCAGAGCATCCAGTTAGCTCATAAAATTAACTCAGCCTGCAGGATGAAGAACAGTTGACTGAAAATTAATTAAGTGTAATCGAATACTAAAAATTCAATTTAATAAACCGTCATCGAATGTGTTTTGTATATTTCTCAGAAAGCTATAAAAAAATATTGCTACAGTTATCACGTGCTTTGTATGAGCAATCATTTTCGTGTTTAAAGACTGATGTTTATGGAAGAATAATTTCATATGTACCTATCAAAGATGTAGTTACAGATTAAATTGTTGTGTTCAAAAAAGCAAGTCCTAGTTCCACATTAAATTAGGAGCCAATTAGAATCAATGTTATTCCATTAAAACTTGTATTATTTTCAAGCGAGAATATATTATACAATAATAAAAATAACTTTTTTTTTGTTTACAGCTTTATAAAGATTATTACTTTAACACAAAATCATCATAAAATAATATACACAATGTTTGTTTGTAACCAGTAAGCCAAATGTAAAGTGAAACAGTTTTGTCAATTTTTATTAACAATAAAGAGAAATAGGCAATAAGTACTCTTGTAATATTTTATTCAAAAGTATGAGTTATTTATTATTTACCAAACCTACAGCTTTACATGTATATTTTGTACTTTATCCCTGTCGAACTGAACCTATTGTGTGTTAGCCAGGTAGGAGTTTCTTAAAATTCGTGGTAAATATTTCAAGGGTTCCTCCAAACAAAAAGTGTTGGGAATCACTGCTTGATGGTGCCTGGGTGAACAGTAATATCAAGAGCTGTTCATTTAAATACATTATATTAGGCCTAAACCAACAAAAAACCAATATGGTTTTAAATTAAGCAATTTTAAGGATTTTACTAAAACAAAGATAGAATATCAATTATAATTGTAGATATATAATTTATATCTATCTCTATATGTATCAAGGTTAGGAATACAGAATCATAATAAAAATGCATACAATGAAGAAAATGTTTACTAAATGGATATTAGAAGACTGTCGCACCTTCACTTGTTCGCACAAATGATGTTTTACATATTAGGCAAACTAAACAATATTATATAAAACAATTATATTAAAGCAGTAAAACTTGACTGCAGTCCACTTTTTCTTAAATATGTTTTTAAAATTAAAAATGAGCAAAACACAGTGACAATTTTATACAAGACCGATTTAACTTTATGGTCTGCCCCACCTGCCGCCAAACACAGCTAGTTCCTTTCTAAGACACATTGTTCAAATCCAGCACACCTGCACTGACATGTAAGGTGGTGGGGGCAGGCATAATAAAGCACACAGTATCACCAACTTGTTAAAAAAAAAATGCTTTCACTTCAACACAACAGGATTATACATACACACTAAATTTATTTACAACACAAGGTATTGGATTAACATGGGAGTTTGTTTGCTATTAAGTTTATCTAACAATGACTTTATTACACAGAGAACTTACATTTATTGATTGCTGAAGATTTCATTTTCTGATAAAACTATTCAAAGAAACCTATTTAGAAATATTAAAGAATTATCTTTTAAAGACAACATTTTTGTTCAAGTCACTGTAAACTTTATCAACAGTTTACATTTTCAATGTTAAAATTGATTGTGTGAAAACAGTGAATAAAATTATAGATAAAACTTATGAAAATTAAAGTAATTTAAAACAAATATTGTTAAAAATTAAATATTCTGTTACAACTATGAATATGCTGAAATAAAAAGTGGTGTTTTCAAAGGAAATCTTAGCATTTTTGGTTACTTTTTACAGACATTGCTTTAAAACTTCCCATCGTTTCTATAATTCTGGCTTACACTATAAAAGTTTGAATTACAGCTGTTATAACTTAAAATTTTAAGTAAATGAAGGAAAAATTTTAGAAGGCCTTGCTTTGCTCGAGAGTATTGATATGATATTGAGTTGAGAAGTTGTTCAACCACCTGAGTGTTTGCTAATAAAGGAGTTACCAGCAATATTACTGTCTCAGGCACTTTATACTTGTGATCAGCCCCGTCAAAATAGGATAATATTAATAGGCTAAGAGATAAATTTAAGGTTGAATGGTCAATATGTACTGAGAGGAATTGTTGTGATATTTGGCCAAATAAAAGTGAAAAATTTGTCTTAGAGAAATTGGGATTGGATAACTATTGGAAACATTAAGGTTTGGAATCATTTAGCAATAGTAGCTAGTGAATATAGTAATTACATACCATGATAACCATTTACATAAAAAACACATTTCAGTCATTAGTAATCAATTATATATTGAGACCTATTTTAAAAACAAACATATGCTTTGTAGAAAATAAAAAAAACACTTGCATGTTTGATGCAAGTGATTCAATTAAATATTCTATTTTATTTTTCAACTTTTAACACCAATCCAATTCATTACTAATATAGCTAAAATATTATACATACATATACATATATATAATATATATGGAGATTCAAATATGTATATTAATATACATACATATTTGAACCATTTGTTCAATTTTGTAAACAAAATTACTATCAACACATTCTAAATTTGTCATGTAGTCATCTTTGTTGTGAGTTTGTTTAAGTAGTAAAAAGGAACTGTTGAGATAATTTGTTCATCTCATCAATACAAATTACTTTACATGATACTTGTATTTTGTATCAAATATAGTATCTAAATTGGGAGAAAATACCAATGGCATAAAATTGTGGTGCAAAACATCAGATATCAATTTAGGTTCAAGAATATAAATAAAGTGCATGCAACCTAAAAACACTATTAGCAATTCTATCTATATTAAGTGATGAACAATGCACTTTTAAATGCAATCAAGTTTACAAAGATTTTTGCTATGATATTTCATTGCAGTGATTCCAAGTATTTCAATCCAAATTACAAGCAAGTTATTGTTCAAACATTTGTAAAATTAAACTTCAACTTATGTGATCAAATACATTTGAAATAAAAGAAATATAGTTAAATTCTTAGCAGTACAGCCAATAGTGGCTGTTAACAATCCCTAGCATAAGGTTAGAGGAAATTCTGAAATAAAAAACAACAGCAATTAACTTGGAGAGAGATGGGACGTAATACTATATTAAAATATCACCCCGTCCTCCCAGATTTAAGTTTATTGCTCTAGTTCCATAACATAGGTTAATGTGTAATAAAAGCGGAAAAATGTCAATGTGCGTTCCGATACTCCTAAATTGCTTTTATTTTAAAAAAATCATTTCATGTGACTACAGTGCTAATGCCATTTAGGGGTTGGGATTCACATTACAGCAAGATGAATTTAAGGTTTTTATCTCTTCCAGTGATGATTTCTATTCCTCTCTTTGGGGGAAAACCAGTGAACATCACTAGAATTCCTCATTCCCTTTATGTGCCTTTAGATTAGTTTGTGTAAGTAGCAAAAAGTAAGGTGTACATAACAGAAACGAGTAAAATGAGTAAGATAAACAATTAAGAATTAAATAGTGTTATTTAAATGTGAATTGCTATTAAGTAGTGACAGTATCTGGTGTTAATATTTAATTTTTTTTTATTAAAATATATATAAACAATGAAAAATAGTTTGAAATTCAATACATAAGATACTAAATAAATAAATTAATAAATAACTAATTAACAACTTCTTTTGCACAAACATTAGCATAGTAACATATAGAGTGACACATTTAGAAAATAAGAGAGAAGATTTATACAAAAACAAGTCCACTATTGCTTCAAATATATAAAATTGCATTAATAATATAAACAATTATTTCAAATTACTTTTAAAACATTACTTTTTAAATCAGTAAAACCAAATGATAAAAAATAAACTAAACATTAGTGAATAAGAGATTCATATGACTTGAAATATACAACACAAAAATGTTTTTACAGCACACATTAATTTTGAGCTGTATTTGTACAAAATTTCCAATACACATGCAGAAAAGTATACAAAAAATATATATATTATATATATATATATATAAATAAATAAATCAAATACAACTTAATATAAAGAATGATTTGATTTGTGAAAAATTACTCTAAAACAAGTTATTCTTTCACAACCCCTCATTTGTATTTACAAAATGAACCAAACCAACTCCTGCATATCAATGTTACATCAACTTAATTGATCGACCTGTCACCCATTAGCTAGTCAGATAATTTTGTCAATGATAACACTACATTGTTTTTTTTAAGCTCGAAAAGTTACTTCCCGTGATGAGCCAATTTGTTTGAATAGAACCATTATTTTTCATAAATGTGCCTTATGCTTGTTCTTAAAAATAAAACAAAAAATAGCCAACAAATTAAATAAAAAGAGAAATAATGGTAATATTTTATTCTTAACTATGTAGAGAAAGTCAACATTGGTGATTGATTATCAGGTATGTACGATAATCCCCTGAAAATTAGACCAAGTATGTTTTATTGTAATCCACTCAATATCTCATTGGAGTCTTATAAAATTCATAGCAGATACAATCCCCAATAAGTTTAAAAAAAGCTTTTAAATTGGTTCAAGAGGGATTCAAAGTTTAAAAAAATATCATTAATTCTACTCAAGCATGAAGCTTGGACAACAGTGATCACTACACTATTACAATATTAAAATATTACTATGTAAATAGTAAATAGGAATAACTTCATTAAATTTTATTTATTTAAATCATCATTCAAATAGTTAAAACTACAGTCTAGTTTGGATTTGATTTTAACTCATAAAATTAATACTATTTAAAAACACTGATTCAAAATTCATTATTAAAGCTGTGTGGAGTCCAATTTTTCAATTCAAAGTGAAAGTCAAATCAAATTATACTAAATATTTTTGAAGCCGAATTAAAGTTTGAATATTAAAAAAAAAATTAACTATAGATAAAAATTTATGCAAACACTAATTTGTGATGGAAATAACAGCAGAAAAGGGGGGGGGGGGGGGCAGGTGAAAGGGGGAACATAAATGTTTTTTATTTTAAATACTTTTTTTGGCGATGCTTTGTAATTGTTGAATCTGGAATTTTACTTTTGAATCAAGGTTAAAGCAAAATCAACTTTGATTGGCAGTTCAAGTTTTACCCCAGTATCAAACTAAGATATCAACAATCAAAATGCAATGAATGGAATGGGCAGGGAGTAGCACTTTTTTTTTAGCACCGCGCCTTACTACCCATTCGAGTTATACACTTATGTACTAATTACACTAATAGTTTTAGGGATTAGGATGGTTATATTTAGAGAAAATGTAGCCACATTTGCATGGAGGTAGAGTGGAAAACCATTTTAGAAAAACAACCCTTAGTACACCCAACCGAGATTCGAACCTTGATCTACTCGTCATCGACAGTATAGTCTACTGCGAGAGTAGCGCGTTAGACCACATGGTCAATCAAGCAGGTGCTATCATTGTTGACCCGTCATCAGGGAGATAATGAGGTCAATATTAACAGAAAGTATTACTCGTCCAACAATTTATGCAAATTTAAAATCTTGGCTTATAATTTTTACAATTTATACTTGGAAATTAAAAAAAGAACAACATAAAAAGGAATACAACTTACTACTTAAACTGTAGAGAATATAAAAAAAAATACACCACAGACTGATTATAGAAATAAGGCAATTTCTTTGTCTAGAGATAGTTGAATAGTGACTAGCACTCAGTTATTGTGTTGTTCCCTGTTCAAACCTGAGTCAGTGGTGTACAGTGAAATCAATAGAGATAGCAGTGGCATGTTGGCAGGGTAAGCAGACCTGTAGATTGTTATCACTCAGAATATCACTTATTAGCTAGCTATTAATAGAAATTAGCCCTGCTTTTATAGTGAGCCCACTTTTGATTCCTAACAATGATTGAAAGTCACGAAAATTTGTCGTACTATAAATGTGTTATATGATTCATTAATTATAAAGTTAATTTAAAAGTTATCAAAAGCCACCAATAATACTTATTTATGCATTACTGTACAATAATTTTATCTTGTCATTATTAATTAAATGGACAAGAGGAAGGTGGAATACTTTTGTTGGTTCAGCAGTGAACTTTTGAGTTCCTAGTGCCATAGAGTAATTATGTATACATAGAGGAATGTACATTAAAGTGTGATAGAAACAACTATAAGAATAAAAGTAAACAACATAGCTTTCACAATGAAAAGAGCAACACTTTGTCAATCACCATATTTTTTTTTCTTTCAAAAATCTTTGCAAAGTATGAAATGTATAACTTAACTTAGAAAAAGTGGTAACCTAAAGCCAGTTCAAGTAGTAGCAGTAGTATAAAGTATAAAACGAATAGATGTTTTGTCGGTGAACAAATTATTCAAATTGAAAGATTCTTCCAAATGTTTTAGTCAGACTAGTTAATCTTCTCGTAGTGATCTAGTTTAAAGTGAACCACAAGGAGGCACAGCAAAATCATGATTCTTTGGTCAATTTCTGTCGAGGAAAAATGTGAAAAAGACAATAAAAATGAGTAACTTAACAGCATTATAAATACTCTTACTGGGTCCTAAATAATAATTTTGCTAAAAAAAAAACCTATCTGTTTTAATTGACATATACACAGCTAAATCTTTAGATGATATTAAAAACCAACCTAAATAATGTGTATTCAACAATGAAGTATACAGTACATTACACATAAGCTGCTTGCTAAGAAAATTTGACAAACTGAAAAAAATCATAATGGCTTTCACTCCACTGAGCTAGTGAAGGAGTAAAATAAAACAACTTTGGCTGAACAAGTAAAATAGGCGACCAACTTAGCTAATGACTAGGGATCAATTCTTCATTCAAATTAACTATTGACCAATATACATTAACAGTTCATTTAAGCACAATAAATTATCGCACAATTAGCTATTCCAAGAGTGAATCTTTCTTCCCTTCTCTAGTGAAATGTGTTTCTCATGTCATTATAAAGAGACATACCCCTCGAGTGTATATGTGGGGGGATGGGGGCGATTTTTTCCTAGTTATGGAGGGATTCACAAACTTTATCTTCTAGACATGAAAAAGGTATTCTGTTAGATAACAAATAATTTAAATAAGAGTTGTTTTCAACAGGTTTTAAGATGTAGGCTACTAATAAGGGGACATTTCCTTCTTAATAAGGAAATTATGTTGTTGAGGGAAATCTTCCACCGGCTACCTGAAAGGTTGGTAAATCTGTGTTTCTGTTAGTCGTCTGCCTTCTGTTAGGTTTATGTTGTGTTTACAGTTTTCCAATTTTTTTTTAGCTGAGCTGTTTGGTTTTAAAATATACTGTATTGCCACCCGAGCCAAACGGATATGTTCAGAACCCGATGATTTAACTGAATATCGTAAACAACTCTCCACAGCTTTCCAAAGAAGAGGTTACCCCAAGCCTTTAATAGAAAACCAAATCTCCAGAACACTTTCAAGGGACAACTATGACCCTCCAAAAAAGTTGAGGACATCCCTTTCAACACACAATACCATCCTAGTCTAAAACGTGTCAACACCATCCTTAAAAGTGGTTACAAATTCCTAACCAGTTTCACCCAGACCCAAAACCTTTTAAGTTCATCACCAAGAGTCACTTTCAAACGGCCACCCAATATTCTAGTCCATCCCAAACTTCCTGACCCCAAGAGAATCTGAAAAGAAAAATCGACTATCAAATGTTCATACCCTTGTGGTAGCACATGTGGAAACCACCTACCAGCTACATCCTTCAACAGCAAAGTTACCAAATTGGTAATGGTGTGTGAATCTTCGAAAAGTCAAAGGTCAAATCTCCTTCGGATTCGACATCTACAATAACCTTTGAATATTTGAAAAAAACTTTGATAAATTATCAAATAATTTAATTTTATCTTACTATTTATTACATATTTAAATATTTTATAATTTTAAAACCGTTACTAAACAGAATTTTAGCACTGACTGGTAATTTAACTACCATAATGTAAGCATAGATCAAAAGCGGGCAAGTAAATGTTAATATATTATATTCACTATAGCCAACATAATTTTGTAAAAAATATAAATACATAATATAAAGAAATAAAACCAAGGTCACTGGTATGAAGCAGAGAAATCGCCTTAGTTGTGCTTTCATCCCAGCTCACGTCTAATGTTTAGTCCTTAATATTATATTTGAAATTATCTGTGAAAAATTTACAAGTGCATTTCGACACAGAAGTTTTTAATAGCTTCTTCGTGTTTTCTTTATTATTCAAAATGGCTGATACAAAAAGTGAGAAACGAAAACGGAAATTAACTTATAACTATTATCATATTTTATAATAAAGTAAATTAGAACTAAAGAAAAAGGAAAAATAGACTACTAAGAGTATATTTGATGAAGAAAACCCACCTAGGGAAAGAGGAAAAATGTGGGAAGAATCCAATGCACAAAGGTGACATCTTCCTTTCTTCTGTCTTCTATAGTAGAAGTAGTCATACACACATTTTAACACAAATAGAATCATATTTCGGCACTGTTGCCTTTATCAAACACAAAGAAGAGAGTACAAATAACACAAACAATGGATTACTCCATTTTGAATTTATTATCATAGAAATGCAGATGAAAAGACATGCATATGTAAAGTTTGCAAAATAATTTTATCAGCTCCACAATGTAAGTAAATATTAAAACTTTATTGATAATTTACTAAGCTTATCAGTAATCCTATGTGCATTAATTATTAATATAGGTCTTTGACTTCGACTTTTCTTCGCAAGTTTCAAGCTTCGCTTCGCATTTAAAAAGTTGCCTTCGCACACCCCTACAAATTGGAATACAAAATTCTTGGTCGTTACAATTGCAAAATAAATAACTTGATACATCAACTACAGCGCCAATCATGTGATGCAGAATATATAGGCCTTACTACAGGTTCTCTCGGACAGCGAATGAACAATCATCGTATTGATACAAACCACAAAGATCCGGACAAGCCTGTACCCATTCATGCTGGTACCCACAACCAGGACTTTCAAACCTGCTACACCACCAAAATATTAAGAGCATTTCCCAAACAGTGCAACAATTCTCAACTTAGACAGTGGGAACTGGCCCACCAATGGATTACCAAATCAAGACTACCACCAGACCTCAACAGAAGATAGTTTCTTTCTTTCTATAAGATTCACATTTTTTAAATTATTATTTTAAATAGGTCTATATAAATACTAACCATAGCCAAGAAATTTATCTTTACTTCCAAAAACAGTTGGCACAATGTGTTTCTAACAGTTTTTCTTTAAATTCAGAATGGAGTAATCTAGTGTTTGTGTTAGCTGTATTCTCTTCTTTGTATTTGATAAATGCAACAATACCAAAATTCGCGTCCCAAGCTCAAGCTTTATTTCTATCCACACTATCATATGCCTTCTCCACATCCATAAATACCATTACCAAGTCTTCCCATATTCATTCTTTCTTTCCATCAGCTGTCGTATGGAAAAGATTAAGTCTATTGTAAACCTCTGTTCTATAAATCCTTGCTGTTCCTCTCCACATTTCTTTCATTTTATGTTTTATTCTCTTTTACAGTATTTTCTATATATTTGTGTACAGTAACATATCAGCTTTATCCCCCTATAAATTATACACCTCTTCCTGTCTCCTTTCTACTAGCTATGCCATTATTATATAAAATATACGTATTAAGCTGATAAACATACATGTATTTAACAAATCATAATGTAAATAGGTATTACAACTCCTTTTTTACAGTCTTCTGGTACCTTGTTCTGCTTCCAAACCACTCTCAGCATCCTGTATAACCATTGTTTACCTTCTTCACCTGCTGCCCTGATCATTTCCACAGTAAGTTTGTCCACACTCGGTGCTTTTCCTTGTTTCATCCTCTTTAATACGTCCTCCACCTCTTTCCTCCTATTCTTCTATTTCTTCCTGCTCCCTCTGTTTCACTCTCCTTCCTTTCCTCTTCCGGGTTGAACATTTTCTCAAAATATCTCATCCATAGTTCCTTTTCTTCATCTTCGGTCTTTAACATTCTTCCTTATTTATCTATCATTCTAACTTCCTAACTTTTCTCTCTCCTCCTGTTTCTTACTTCCTTCCTTGCATGTCCTATTCCAGCATTTCAGTCCATTTTTGCATTCAATCCTGCCTGGCTTTCCATACAACTCGCTTCGCTCTTTTCTTCTTCTTCTTCTTCTTCTTCTACTCCCTACATTCTTCCTCTGTTTCCTCATTCCTATTATTGAAACTCCTTCTGAATGCTTTAATCTTCTCTTCTACTGCTTCCTTCACCCTGTCGTTCCACCATGTTGTCTCCTTCCACTTCCTCTTATTACTTGTCCTCCCACATAACTCCTCTGCCGCTCCCACCAAACTGTTCTTTAACCTTTCACATTCAGCCTTAACAAAATAAATGATATCATTTAATATAAAAATCTAACTACATATTAAATACTACTATTGGTGAAGGTTTGTAATTTTTGAATCAGGAATTTTACTTATAGGAATCAAATTCAGAGCTGACGAATATTCAAAGTGAGTTTGAAGTTTTCGAAGCTTCTCACACCCCTATTTATTGCATGATAATGTAGCCTACTAAGAGGACACTTTATGAATTAATTATCCTTGTAAAATTTTGTATTTATATTTGTGATTTTGTTCTTTTATTTTTTAAAAGGAATACCTAATCAAGTATAACAGAAGTAACAAATTTTATTACATTTGGAAGACAGTAAAGGAAAGGTGGAGAGAAGCATATAAAAGTAACGAACAAAATATGGCTTTTAAAATTAAAAGAACACAGTTCACAAATAGTAAGAAATTGTGATTTTAGATCAAAACTTTTAGATTTGGTTTTGAGAGCCTTGTAAATTCAAGAGTTTTATCTCTAAAATAATTTATAAGTGTTAGTAAATGGGTGCGTGATGGAAAAACACCATAAAAAAATCCAAATAGTCTTGCACTTACTTTATATCTAGTGTTCAACATTTGTATTTGTATTTTATAGATAAGCTCTTAAAGAGAGTTGAGAGTCATGATTTATAGCATTACACATAAGATGTCAAAGTGTTATATTATAATGTCACACATTTATAAGCATGGCAGGATTTTGATGATGTAAAAATGACCCAAAACTGACTGAACAAAAATTTGTAATAAATGCACATGACTAAATCAAACACGCACTTTAAAAATGTAAAATGAAACTAAACTCTTACATTCTGTTAAATATAGCAATGATTTACAAATACTTTTTTATAAGTAATAGCTCCCTCCTTCCAACGCAACCCTTTCCATCTTAGTTGTAGTCTTACCAAGAATGTGTGTATTTTACAACTATACAAGCAAAGAGGATACAAAGTTCATGGTCTACAGTATCAGTTGAAAAAATTTGTGTTTGAGAATTTATGCATTTATAAAATATCAATAGTATTTAAAAATATACTTATTTAACACAAAAGCCTTAAAATGCCTAAAAAGTTACACAAACCAAGAAAATATTATCTTAGATTCGAAAATGACCTATTAAATACATATTTCTACCAGAAGAGGATCACAAACATAGTGTATGTACGTATGAGCATGATATGAGACGAACAAAAAAAAAAAGAGTTGACATCTGATCCAAATCAGAGCCCGTCTATAAGTCTATGTGAGAGATCTTTGTAGACAGCAGTTAATTTTGAATAAAACTCAAGCATTCTAATTTTAAAACACATTAAATCTTAATACAACATTAGGCAACATTACAATACAACTAGGCCTTTTTTATAAAATAAGAGTTAGTGCCTATATTTGTATATCTTTCATGAAAAGTTTTTATGGTAAAAATCAAAAAAATGAAATGTTAAGATAAGTTTTTGTGTTTCAATAATCTCAAAGAAAAAAACAAACTAATATGTAGTAATTGATATGAATAGTATTTTATTTTTGCACTTTAGCTATGCAGTATTTTATTTTATATATAAAATACAATGAAATTACATTCAAGACTTACATTATACAAGCATACCATTAAAATCAAACTGAGTCACCCACCATTTCTCCATATTTTATGATACATAATTGATACAACCATAAATTAAAAAGGATGTTGCTCTTAAACAGTCCTAAATGAGATTACATACAAAAATCTACTGCATTAAAACACAAACAACATATTTAATTTTTGAATGAACAAATAGATAAACACAATGTGGATTATAGATTGCTATCAGTGGACAAATCCGTGATTGCCCCTTAAATTAGTATTTGATGCCCTCAACCAATTAAGGAGGGGTATGAGAGTAGAAATTTTTCACTTCGAGAGGAGTTTGAATCAAAACATTTGAGTTTTATTTTAGTAAGAGTAATATAGAGAAATATTTGTACGACAAATCAAATTTCTGTAAAAGATCTACACATAAACCATACATACAAGTATGGATTTTTAATATTAAACATATTTTGTTAAATAAGTTGTTCAAACTCTAGTCGAAAAGATTTCCAAAGTGCCCAAAAGAGAAAACCAAAAAACACAAAAGGGAAATTGGTAAAGAATGATTGTACATTTATAAAGGAACATGTATAAGGATAAACAAGCATGACTGATATCCTTTATGTTATCCTTTAACATTTAGTTAGGAACATGTATAAGAATAAACAAGAATGAGTGACATTCTTTATGTTATCCTTTTACATGTTCCCATCATTCTTTACCAATTTTTCTTTTGGGTTTCCTCTTTTAGCAAGTTGTATTGTGCGTTTCACACTCCTTCCTGACAAGTTCTGATAGAATGAAACCTAGGTTGGGGGATTGGGCGGTAACGATTGATTTCCTTCTATAGCAGCAATGTAAAGTATGAACTGTGTTCTTCTTTTCATTGAAATAGCCATATTGTGTTTGTTGCCTTTTATGTACCTACTCCCTATAGAGCAAGCTGTACCTCAAAAAGTGAAGGGAGATTTTTCTTAAAGAGATTAATCATACATATAAAAAGAAAGATTTAAAGCAATTGGGTTGGGACAAACAATTTTTAATCTAGCACCGTGCAGAAGTATGAAATTTTTATATTTTTCTCAAAACAACCACTACTATTTTCTTAATGGCTTAGTTTTACCTGTATTGATTAAAAACAAAGTATTAAGAATTTAACGATTCATTTTTCAAAAATAATTATAGGTATGGCATTTGAGTTAATAATAAATACTCTGTTCTTAAGGATTCATCTGACAAAGGCTAGTCAAAAGTGTATGTCCACGTTTTGAAGTTTGTTGGTTTTTAAAGGTCATAATTGAAACTAATTTTCAAAATAATAAAATGTATGAGAAATGAATTTAGTTAAAAGTGGATGTGACAATATCATATTGTCAGTCAATTGTGATAAAAGTAGTGTAAATTTTAAAAATGGTAATTTTATATTGAGGAACGCCTGTAAATTTATCATTTCTCCTAAGCTTTGTCTAGGTTCACCTTTGTTGAAACTCGACCCCTACTGCTGTCTCATACCACCAGAACTCATCATTGTGCAGGCCAAATTGTATCTGTCCTATTTTGTTGGCCATGACTTCCTACAGATATATATAATATATATATATTGTATCTGTCCTATTTTGTGGTCATGACTTCTTACAGATATATATATTTATATCTAGGTTTAATTCAAGCAGAGTTCAATACTGTGCAAGCTATGTTAATTATTATGTCTGTCCTATTTGTTGGCCATGACAACCACCAGATATTATATCAACCTAGATTTAATTAAAGCATAATTCATATTTGTGCAGTCATAATATGCCTGTCCTATTTGTTGGCTTTGACTATAACAATATATATTGAACAATGAGGTTCTTATACTACTTAATCTTATCATTGTTATGTGGCAAATTATAGTATGCTTATCCTTTTTCTAGAACCCGCCACTATCCTATTGTTTGACCTAGGTTTCAAACTGTTAAAGGTTCTGTTTCCCAAAGGCTCAAGTCTTGCCAATCAACTAGTTTGATCACAACAGTAAACTAAAGTTGTAAATTTGGTTTCTTGTAATAATTTATCTATTTAGTAATTTGTATCATCCGGGCTAGTCCAGTTTGCAAATGTGGTGGCAGTTGGAACAATGGCTATAAAAAATAAAGTTGTGGTGCTACATAAAATATAGAGTAATACGAGTGATTGTTTGGCTTTTTCAACATATTAATACTATTATTAACTCTACACGATTATGAATATTAATTCTACAACCAGTGATAGCATCTTCTCTTCCTACCATTTTTTAGTTTTAAAATAACCAAACAACAACAGAGGTTGTAGAATTAAACTTTTTTGTTTGAATAAATTGATGATAAGGCACAATGCCTGTCTCGCCTATTAAATATGTATTATAATCATTTAACCATTGGACCTCATCGTCAAACTATTTAATAGGTATTGAAATGTTTTAACTTTTGTTCTGAATCACAGCTACGAATGAAAGTTAATAATAAATGTTCAAGTAAAATTGAGGTAGCAAATATATAAACATCACTAAAATTATATGGTTTAGTACTTTTGTAATATTAAACATTTTTTCAATGCAGAGATGTATATTTTGTTTCACTTAGAAAAACAATTTTTTAGATAATAATTAAGGGTGTGCAAAGTCCACTTTTTCAATATGAAGAAAAGTCAAATAAATAATAAGAAATATCTGAGGCCCAGCCTTCTCCTCACCTGCAAACCAAACTAGATGTAGATGAGCCGATGTGGGTCACTATCTTACAATTAAATTGTTTGATATTAAATATACAAATCATAAATATATTTTGAGTAAAGGTTTATTTTCAAAATAAAATGATTTGGATTTGGCACTTTTATCACATTTAATGGGGGGTTGATGGGTGGGTGGGGGGAAGTAAGGATGTTGAATCACAAGTTTTAATAACAAGATCGAAAAGTAAATATCTTTAAATTTCAGCAGACCAGTATATTTTCCAGGAGACAGTTAAATTTAAGACAAGCAGGTAATCAAATAATCTTGATTACACAGAGTAAATAATGAGGGAGGGAGAAGCTTGTATGTTAGTGAGCCAAACAGGAAGGATGGATTAAAGAGGTGTCAAACCCAAAGAAAATTTAAGGGGTTTGAAGCTTAGAGAAAACATAAGGTGTATCAAACCTAAAGAACCTTTAAGGGATTTAAAACCCAAAGAATATTTAAGAGGTGTTCAACATTTTTGTTCTTTAATATTTATTTTTAATGTTGGCAATAGTTAAATATAAAACACCACTTTAAAAATAAATTAACTAATAAAAATAATTTCCATGGATTTGTATTATTCAATATTTGTTCAAAATTTTGCTATATGATTCAAAAAAATCTGCTATTTGCACACCCCTATCTATATTATATTCAATAATTTCAAAGCTTTTGCAAGTCTTATCATATTAGTTTAAAAAGTAACATATTTTTTATCTAAAATTATTATAAAGTGTCATTTTTATTAATTTCTTGTTTCCCTCTCGATATTTTGACTCATTTACAGTCCTGTTCTGGAGTAAAAATATCATTTCTGTCGATCCCTACTTTGAACCAATCGAACTTAAAGAAAATCACTGTAAAATGAAACTTTGTAAATCACTTATCACTTGTAATATTTGCTTTGTCTTTCCTATTTAAGAGGCAAGACCGACTTGACCCTTGAGAAACAAACCCCAGAACATATCAATGTGCCAGACATATTGTATTCATCCTGTTTGTTCCCATCCCATTTCTACAAACTGTTATGTATTATATAAACATTCCTAGGAAGTAAAATGAGGTTTTCTTATAGAGTTCATTGGCAAATAATGAGGTAAAACTCTAGGAGTGTGCAAATTACAATTTTTCATTTCAAAGCAAAGTCAAATTGAATAATATGAGATATTCTCAAAGCCGAATCTGAGTTCAAATATTTTTTAAGAATGTTGCTATTACACACAAGATGTAGTTTAATTATTTTAGATTTTTTATGCAAATGGTAATTTGTTATGGAAGCAACAACAGAAAATGAGGTCGGGGAAACCCCATAAATGTGTATTTTAGATTTAAATTTATTTTTTTGGGCAAAGTTTCATAACTGTTGATTCCAGAATTTTAATTTCTAATCCAAGTCGAAGAAAATTACTATTTAAAGCAAAAGTTTTGCCCACCCCTATCAAACTTGATTCTAACTGCCATTGAAAGAATTAAACTTAATTCTAACTGGCATCAAAAGAATCAATATTAAAATCATAATTTTCAATACCTCGATTTTTAGTTCTGGCAACTAAAATAAATGGCAATATTTAGAATTTGGTAGTTTTAATTTGTGATAATTATTAGCTATTTTGCCATTTGAGTTTAGTACCAACTAAGTATATATGTATTTAAGATGGTCTTTGTAATCTAGTGATCTTGTGCAAATCAAACATGGCCATTTGGTTTGAATAGATTTTTTTTTACTCTCTTCACTCTTTAGTTATTTTTTAATCACATTATAGTATAGTATCATGTATGTAAATAAATAGAATACCATATATCTTCGATTCTAAGAGCCCATAGAGTGTAAAACACACCTTAATTTTTCAGTACCACCAAGAGAAAATAAAATAAAAAAAAGCTATATTATATCTAAGAAATATATTTATTACAGAATTTAATCTACTAACACAACATTATAAGCAGTACCTTATTTATCAGTAGGTGGTATCACTTCCTTCTGAATCAATATCAGTCAGATTCTTCGGAGTCGTCTTTATCGCCATCCTCCCATAATACCTCATCCACTTCCTTTTGAATCAATATGTCAGAATCTTCGGAGTCATCTTTATCTCCATTCTCCCATAATACCTCGTCTTCTGAACCATCGAGAACGTTGGTTATATAACATTTTTTAAACGAATGCTGCACTATTCTTTCTGGGGTTAGCTTCCAAGCTGTTGATAGTTGATAACAATTCTGCTAATTTTGATGCTGGCGCTTTCTTAATTTTTCCGGAAGGTGTCAGCGGAAGGTTGTCAGTCAACAGTCAGGATTTATATTCCTTTCTCAAGTAATCCTTGAATGGTCTATTGAATGAAACGTCGAGGGGTTGCAGTTGGCTAGTCATGCCACCAGGAATCACAGCCAAGTCACCACCTTTTAGCATGATTTTATTTTTGACCTGTTCAGTCAAATGTCCAGGAAATGCACCAAGCATGCTATATGGGCTACGAAGACTTCAAGGGCATCTATTCCAAACAACATCTAGCTAGTCTTCCATAAGCTCTGCCCTCATCCATCCATATTTTTGTACACACACAATAACATCTTTGAGGAAAATTTAATTCTGTGGTATGGTTTTACGATTTAAAATTAAATATGGTTGGCAACTTTCAGCCATCAGCGTTGATGCATAGCATCACAGTGATCCGCTATTTATCATAGCCTGTGCTTATAATCTTGACACCTTTAGCGTTGACTGTGTAATTTCGAGGCATATCAAAGTACACCGGCGTTTCATCAGCATTTCCAATTTGGCTAAAATCATAGTTACTTTTTTATCTCAATTTTACCAAATGTCGCTGAAAGTTGATCAACTTTTGTTGAAAGTCTGCAGGAAGTTTTTGAAAGAGGGATGTTCGGCGCCTTAACGAAAACCCGCTGCAATGCACGAGTCTATTGCACCAGCCGCGACTGCCTTTAAAATTGATATCCTCTATTTCAAGGGATTTGGCATTTCTCTGGCTTTCAATTGCATGGCTTGTCGAGTGATGGGTAGTCCTTTTGCGCGCGTCTATGAACTGCAATTCTAAGACTCCATCGATTCTAAGATGCACCTATTTTTAAAGATGTTTAAATTGCATAAAAAGTGCATCTTAGAATCGAAGATATAAGGTATTTTAATGTGAGGATGGATTTATGGAAATGTATTGAATTTGTAAATAATGAGGAATCAAAATCAAGAATCGAAAAATCAAGGTTAAATTTTTTACAATTGTGACATCTCTAACCTAGATCTAAAATAAAATATGTGTCCAGTTGAGGTGACAGCGTTCAGGATGTGGAGAGGGAGTAAATTATGCTTTAACACCAGTCAAATAAAATCTTAGCAATATAAACATTACATAAAGGTTTCTGCACACAGGACGCAACAAGTTTCCAACTCTGTTATGCTCAATAGGAAGAAACACACATAGAAAAGTACAACAGTTAGTTAAAAACCAGATCAGCGATGAACTATGGATAACTATAAATAACATAGATGTTAATTACTGGGTGAAAAAAAGTATAGCTCGATAACATTAGGCGGGAATGAATGTTCTAGCAAATGGGTATTTTATAAAAACAATTAAGGTGCGGCAGAAGGGAGTGCAAGTAATTTTACAGTTTTTATAGAATATACATTTTCTGGCAAAAATAAATAAAATATTTCTCCAGTAGCAACATAGAGTTTAGTTTTCTGCACATGCTAATATCAACAGATCTTGAATATCTTTCAAGGATGTCCAGGAATTTTGTAAAAACTTTTTAAATAAAGAGAAAAAGTTTTGACAAAATTCCATGACACCCTTGACAGATATTCAAGATTTGATGATATTAGCATGTGCAGAAAACTAAACTCTATGTTGCTACTGGAGAAATATTTTATCTAATTTGGTAAAAAAAATGTAATGCTATAAAAACTGTAAAATTACTCGCGCTCCCTTCTGCCGCACCTTAAATGCTTTTCCACAAGCTAATCAAGCCTTACTTCAAACAAATATTACTTATTTTAGAAGGAAAAAAGTTGCAAATGATTGTTACCTGTATTGTTTCTTTGGATTGTCATGTACACAATTAAAACATATTGAGAGGGATGATTATTTTGTGTGTATTTCAAGAAATAAAAATGAAAAAAATGATGAAATATACCTTGGCTGTAATGACTGCAAGACGAGAGAAAATCAGGTGTTTATCACTATTTATAATGTACAATTTACAATTTACTCTAAAATTTATCTTAATAAATTCACTCATGTCAATATTTTACTTTCCAACCATTGTTAATCCTACTATGTATGCTCTTTCAAATGCTTGCAAATATTAAGCTTCACTCACACACATAAACACACACACAGAATAAGAGCAAATTATTATAGAAAAAAATATCAATATGTAAATTCATTCATTCAACCGCTAATAGCTAATCTCATCACAAATGATTTTTTTTAAAAATGCACGCACATAGTAGTGTAGCCATGTTACAATAAAACTCGGTGACTAGTTTAATTGACTGCAACAAGACCCCCACGCTCGTATTTAAACATATAAATATAGTGATACTTTAAACAGTTATCGTGGTTTCCAAAATGAAAACTCCCTACCCGCTATAACACGGCCAAGTGGAGGTGGAAGGAAGGGCATTTAGCAGCTGTTGTTGGTAGACTTGGGGAGTGATCGGACCAGATAGAGCTTTTCCCCTTGCTTGTTGGTGTAGATGGGGGCCCTCTGGTAATGGTCCACAAGCTGATCCAACGTGTGGAACTTGCGCTGGCCGATACAATATAGTGCTCCTTCCACATGCACACGAAAGTGTTTGTTGCGGCCAGGAGCTTTAAGAGACACCGAGTAGTCTCCAACCTGTGAAAGAAACATATCTCAATATACTATGAGGAGATCCAACATGTAGTTCTCTAAAAAATCTCATGTAACCTCAGAAAGAATATGTCAACGCTCAAGTCTAACAACAAGAAATTCATTATTTAGCTAACAAAATAAAGTACACTAGACTCTTGATTAGCCAGGTCAATCACAGAAGGCAGTTGCATGACTATACATAAAAACAGAAGCAGTAAATTTAATCGCCTATCAAATTCCAAATTCATAAATCTTTTTAAAAATGTTTCTTTATAAAAAATAATTGGTGATTTTTGTCAAACTACAAGGTCAACAGTGACCTTGTGGAACTCAATTTGCTTGAAAGTCCATGTAGCCGAGAAGCGAAAATAAAAAATAACTAACCTAGATGGACGCACTGATAAGCCATAAGCCAAATAGTCTGCACATGACTTATAGGGAGTTTACTGTGTACACCACTTATTTAAAGTCCAAACTGGAATTGAACCGGTGAAGAGAGTATAGTTTAAGATGTAATTAATGAAAGTGTGCATACATTAGTCTCACTGTCTCTGATGAGGAAGTCCCCATCATGGCCGTGCTGATTGAGAAGTGTGTCGCACTGGGCTCGGGTGATGTTACCATAGTACCAAGGCTTGCCCATCAAATGAGGTCTCTCTATGCCTCTTACCCCTGGCCCGTCAGGTCTTCGATCCAACGAGTCTTGCCTCTCCCCACCACCATCTCGATTTCGGTATGGCTGGGTCAAATACTCACTCAACTCCTACAGAGAAGTTCACAACCTTGATTAATAAATTATTATAGCCATAAAGGGTGCGTGAAATCCAATTTTTCAATTTGAAGCAAACCCGAGTACTATGAAATAATCTCTAGGCTGAATGCAAGTTCTTATATTATTTATTAATTTTATTGTTTTATGCTTGAAAAAAAAATATTGTGGCTATTTGTATAACTTTATGCACTAATATCCCATAGAAAATGTTTTATTGCAAAGTTTTTTTTTGTAATATGTCATTCTAATCTTATAAACCAAGTTATTATCACAAGATGCAATTCAATTACTTCAAATTTTTTCATATTAATATTAATGTGTAGTTGGTATTTTTGCTTAAAACATCTTTACTGGCAAAGTTTCAGATTGTCATTTTTTTATTTTAATTGAGGTATTTGACGTGTACTTTCTGAATTGCCTGATTATATCAGCATACAACTTAAAAGATAACTTTAATCTAGTAGAGACATAATATCCAGCAGCCGGATGTTAATTCATCACTGTGAACGGTTACACTTACATTTCACCAATGATACATTTTTCGGCCATGCCAAGAATCGAAATCGGGACTCAGTAGACAGACACACTACTGACCGAGCTAAGGTGCCAGACCCCTTCAAATTGCCAAAGCCAGATTTTTTCCCAAGCTAAGCCAAAGCCATATTAGTTTTGTAGTCTTGCACCCCCTAATAGCCATCAATGAAAATGTATAATTTATAGGTACTTCTTTACTTATTTTTAAGATAATAAAACTTAATGCAATTTATTTTTAATATACTTCCACACTTTAATTTCCTAGATGTACCTGCAAGTAGTTACGAGGGACGAGTCCTATCTGTCCTTGGCCATTGCGTGCCTTGTACCACTCAGGGTCAGATGGCGGTCTGTCAAGGATCTCCAGTCGATCTCCCTTTTCAAAGGATAACTCTTGGTCGTTGTTGGAACTAAAGGAGTATAGGGCCACGACAATGTCCAGGACATTCTCCGCCATGGCGTATGTGTGTAGCGTGTCATCTGCATCTCCCTCCTCCTGTGGGTGCAGACAGACATGTGAGGGACACTCACAATTCACCTACTAAGAGCAGCAGTAGAATTGTTTGTGTACACGGGCTGGGAGTGGAGAACAGCCAGAGGGAAGTTCAGGGGACCTCCCCAACACTTTTTTTTGTTGAAAGTTAAATGTCCCAACAAAAGTGGTTTTTAAAATGTGATGCATAGTGTTGTCAGGTTGTCCTCAGAGAGCTAAACAATACAAGATTGACAAGCTAAGCCACTAAGTCAACAATACTTTGTACCACAAGTAGTAGTACATGTGAAAAGTGCATAAGAAATAGGTAAATTAAAGTGATGTCTTTTTCTGACTGGTAAACATGTATACCCTAATTTTCTGATAAATGGACGTATCTGAAAGCTATAAAAAGTTACTAGATCTAATTTCACATATTCTTAAGTCCAGTCCTGTGATCGGTAACTGTCAAATATTATCAATACCTATAAAATAACACTAATATAGTATAGTAAAATGTTATCAATGTTGACAGGAAGAAATTAAGGATGTTAAATTCAATTCTTCAATATCTCAATACCCTCAATTCTTACTAGTATTAAAAGAATCAATCTTAATATTATGATACTCAATACTTAGATTCTTAGCTCTCAAATAAAGTATTGGCAACTATAAAAAACCGCAAAATTCAGATAGATAGTAATCACTTATCTCTAAATTAGTTTATATGTAATATATTTTGGTTCAATTAATGACCTTATTTGGTGACTTTAAAATACTTGTGTTTTTGATAGTTGTTTATTATACCTTTTTTTTAAATATTTATAAATGTTTGACTCAGTGAGGCTATAATTGTATGTAAAAATACATGCTTACAATTATAATTCCTTATTATTTTATTAATTATGTAGGGAAGACTGGGGAGGGTTGGGACACTTTTCACTTTATGTGCTTTAAAAATATAACTTTTTATTTCTAGCACAATATTTTTGCACTCAGGAATTGTTAGGTAGTTAATAAATCATTACAAATTTTTGTAAATTTTAAAAATTGTAATTATAAAGCGGACTTACTAAATGGTTGTCGGATGTTCTTTGTCCCATCCCTCCCTTACCTAGGGAGGCAAGGGACATGGTCAGGGCAGGGCAAGTACACTTTTAAACTTGACCTTAACATAGATAACCCTAGTAGTCTCTTACAATAAGCCAGTGGTTCCCAACCTGGGGGCGATCGCCCCCAAGTGGGCGATTCAGGTTATCAAGGGGGCAATAAATAAGTGGGGGGCGATTTGGGGGCGATGAGTATTTAAAGGGGGAAAATTAAAATAGTACTGTACAGTAGAAGTTGCCGGGTAGCACGAGTCACTGGCTATTCTCAGCCGGTGAGTTCACTGCATTCACCCCTCTCCACAGTCCCCACCTGTTGTTGCTCAGCGCGGCTGACTGGTGACTCAACCTCCTCCCTCTCCTGCCATCACAACACACTTGCCATTGACCTACATTCGTCTTCAGTCTTCACTAGCCTTTGTGTGCCTCACCATCAGTTTTTGTGCGTTTGTTTTGAAGTGTATAAGTTCATGCACAATGGATTCAAAAAAGAAGGAAGTGTCGTCAATACTCAGCTGAGTATTTAAAATTCGGTTTTATCGCGTCACCGCAAAATGTGCAGTTTCCACATTGTATTTTGTGCGATAAGACATTTACTAGTAATGAAGCCATGAAGCCTTCGTGAATGAAAGATCATTTATCAAGAGTACACAGTGATAAAGTGAGTAAAGAACTCAGTTATTTTCAACACATCAAAGCTAAAGCTGATAAACGGACTAATGTGAGTGAATTATTTAAAAAACGAGCAACCGATCTTGACAAAGGTCTTCTTGCTTTTTACGAGGTGTCTTTATTGATCGCTAAATGTGGTAACCCTCACACAATTGGCGAAACTTGTTTTACCGGCTACCAAAAAAATTGTTGAAATCATGCTAGGCGAGGGCCCTAGTAAGTTCCTTTGAGCAACAATACTGTTTCCAGACGAATTGACGAAATGGCCACGGACGTTGAATCCAAACTCACCAATTTGTTGAAAAAAAGTAAATTTGCATTGCAGATTGATGAATCAACTGTGATTGATAACAAAGCAATTTTATTAGCTTATGTGAGGTTTATCAATGAACAAAATGAAATTATCGAGAGAATGTTGTTTGCTAGAACTTTGATCACTGATACGAAAGGATCGTCGATTTTTAAAGTGGTGCAAGATTATTTTGAGGAAAAAGAGATTCCCCTAACAAACGTGAGCGCTTGCGCAACAGACGGTGCTCCTGCCATGTCAGGTCGTCATGCTGGGTTTCTAGCCCACCTTAAGAAAGAAGTGCCAGAGGTCATCACTATTCACTGTGTCATTCATTGTCAACACTTAGCTGCGAAAAAATTGAGCGGTGTCCTGCATGAAACCCTACAACTGGTTATTACTGGTGTCAACAAGATTAAAGCTAATTCCCTCAATGACCGTCTGTTCCGACAACTTTGCCATAAAAATGATGAGGAATTCGAACGCTTGCTTTTACATACAGCCGTGAGGTGGCTTTCCAAAGGAAACTGTTTGTGCCGTTTCTTTGAATTATTTGATATAGCTACTGAGTTTCTCAACACGTCTGAACCTGTTTTAAGTGAGAATTTGAAGCAACGCAAGTTGGAACTTTCGTACCTTACAGATATTTTTGAAAAAATGAACGAAGTCAATATAAGGCTTCAAGGAACCAAGATGAACCTTATCAAGGCCAAAGGAATTATTTCATCATCCATCGCCAAGTTTGATATTCACAAGGTAAATATTGGCCGTAAAGAGCTGATTCAGTTTCCGACCCTTAAAAAGTGTTCAGTGTCAGATAACGAGACTCCTGAACTCCCAGAAGACAAAATCCTAATTTTTGCTGATCACCTTGACCAGTTAAAAACTGACATGGAATCAAGATTTGAAGATTTGACCAAGTTACAAATTTCAGATTGGATTCAAGATCCATTCTCGTTTGAAGCTGTGGATAAGCTTGATAACTCTTTGCAGACAGAATTTCTAGTTCTGAAGTATGACTGAGAGGCGAAAATCATTTTCAAGCAGAGCGGTTACGAGTTAGTCTGGGTGAAGCTTATGGACACTTATCGACAACTGTGGGGAAAAACTGAACCACTTCTCATCTCGTTCCCGTCAACATATTTAGTTGAAAAAGGATTTAGTTCTGTTGTCCAGCTCCTCACAAAACAAAGAAATAAGTTGGACATTAGCCTCAAAGGAGACTTGGGCCTGAACTTGACGAACATAAAGCCGGATATTCAAGCTTTAACTGAAATCCACCAAGCACAAGGCAGCCATTGAAAAGGTAAAATAAAACAATAACAAAATTTTCAAACTTTCATTTATTTTTTCAAATTTTAACTGTCAACTTTCTTAATTTTTTCCAGATTCCAATTTAAAAATGAAAACATGTACTCCTGTTTTTTAAATGTACGTCAATGATCTTAGTTAATTATTTCACTTCAAAAATGTACATTTTAATTTTTTTTTCTATTTTATCTAAGAGTGACCGGATAAAACTGCTTTGGTTGTTTTTATATACGGTAGTAAAATTGTTTAAATAATAAATCTGCTTTATTATTTACACTTTACTTCAAATTAAAACTAGGCATACAATGAAAATGAAAAGGGGGCGATAGGTGTTAGTCAACCTCCAGATAGGGGAGATGGGCCACAAAAGGTTGGGAACCACTGCAATAAGCTATGTATGAGTATAACCATACTAGGTTCTTTAATTAATTATTTCAATACTGTACATATATAACAGTGGCGTATTCTGAGAAAATTAATAGGCATGCTGTACTCTAAAAGCTGCAAGGAGGATTTGGGGGTCAAAGATTCTTAACCATCGTTGACCAAGAAGGTAAAGAGATGGTTCCCCTGGAAATATTTACACATGAGTACCTCTAGTTTATAAGAATGGTTCTCGAACCTTTATGATTTCTTTCGTACTCGCATGCTATTTTAGGAAACTTTTCGCCTCGCAACTCCCCTTGTCCCTCTTTTTTGACTTATTTGTATCTTTGTTCGAACATCCACCTTTAGAGCCTACTACATATTCTGACTTCATAAAAGTACACCAGAATAATGCACAAAACACACCGAAACATGAAACTACCTGTGATTATCATCCACTCAAATTGTAAGAGAATATCAAAACACAGCACATTGCAGTTCATCGAAGTTCATCGCAATACCCAAATAAACAGATATTTAAGTAAAAATATCATGGCTAAAGATGAATTCACACGTTCACTGAAATTTGAAAGCAGTACAGTAAGTCAGCACCGCTTAGTGGTGTAGCTGTTCACACGCTCGCGGAAAGTTGGGAATCTCTGTTTACCCATGATTCATTGAAACGTCACACATAAAAATGAAAATATTATAATCAGTGCAAGTTAATGTATTTAAAATAAAATTAAATGTTTTACTTACTGCCTGGGTTTGATTTTTTCATCGGTAAAACTCATGGCTTCCAATAAACTGTCGTTTTTCATCATAACTTTTGAGATACACCATCTTGAGAATGTGCTGTTTTTATAAATAACACATGTTTGAAATTTTGTGCATGCGCTTATCTGGTCTTCTTGGCCAGTTTTCTGTATAAGCGCTGTAAAAGTTGAAATTATCTCTACTCGAGCAGTGCGGGCTACGCTGGCCAAGCAGACTTTTTGTGAATGGATTAAAGCTGTCACGTGACCAAATCTCAGTACTGCTCACGTTTTACAGTGAACATGTGAATCAACAGTAAGAGTGTTATGAGCACACACCTGACTGATTAAGAGTGACATAGCTATTAAATTGGTTGAGTGTAATCAAAAGTACACACAGGTAGCATTTTCATTTATTTGAGGTATTTAGCGTGCACTCTCTCGGCCAAGTGATTATATCAGCACAAGACTTATAAGCTAATTTAATTTTAGAACAGACACCGCAACCAGTTAGAAGGGAAATACAGATTTTACCAATGATATTTTTTCGGCCGTGTCGGAAATCAAACCCTGAACCCTTAGTTCAGTGGGCAGGCAAACTACCAACTGAGGCAAGGTGTCGGACTCACAGGTAGCAATACGAAAAGTAAAATTAAAAAAAATTACATAAAATCAGTATAATGAAGTACTACATGGATCAAGCATCCATCAGAACTTGGTGGAAGGAATTAGATAGATTGTCCAACTCACGTTGCAATAAAAGATCCTAATTATGAGCCTAAAACAATTTATTAGATCCTGACTATGCTCCAGAAGCTATTTAGATCTGTAAATTGTGACAGCAGTAACAAAGGGGAGATTTTTTCCTACTAAGCCTATTATTCTACTGCTATGTCATTCGTTTAATGCTAAGACATAAATAAATTTAATTTTACCTTTTCCTGATAAATCATTTTGAAATTGTGAAATTACACTCCTAACTTTTGGGATTCTTTGATGTACAATTATATAAAATCAGAATGAATAATGATTAGATAATGTATGCTGCAAAAAATTATAAAACTCATAAGCAACAACTAAAAGAACAAGGTTAAAACTCCATAAATACTTTATACTAAAAACAAAAACACTCTCTAGCTACTACAGTTAAACTAGCCCCTCATTCCCCCCCACACCCTACTTCACCTGTGTATACTCTAAAATGATGGTAAATAAGCTTGCCAAATACATGATGATACATGTGCCTAGAATGCATAAATATAATCAAATAGGTATTTAATTAGTATATAATTTAAAGCTTGTTGTTTATATGATTATTTTACTAATATTATTTGCAATTATTTTATTTATTTGAGCTATACTGGCTTAGTAAATAAAATAATTGTGATTTTGATTCTTGAATATTTGTTCAATAGTTGGCATACTGTTTTACTTGCGATGAGTATTCAGCAAGCCCTGGGTTGTAAACACCCTAGTTCATTGGCCATATCTGATGTCGAGGGGCAAGGGGGAGTGTTGCAACACAATAGACATTGGTCAAGGTCATTAGAACTTCTTAGCTTTGTCTGCTGTTTTCAAGCAGCAGGTCCTGAGCTTCATAATCTGGGTAGGAAGAATAATTACTTAAAAACACAATATTATTGGAATATCAACAAATATTAGTTTAAAAATTATGTAGTAATATGTAGATACATCATACATGTGTATTAATTCACAATCTAAACATTACTATTCACACAGTTTGCACAGACAGCATAGAATTAGGAAACTAGTCCATATAATACGCCAATGATAAATAAAACTCAACAGTTTCTTATTTGAGAGGAAGATAATATGTTAGGCTACAAATTTATCACAACATAACTGTTCAAAATGTATTTTGTGTTAGTTTTCAAACACACACTCAAGGAGGTTATCAAACACATGTCTAAATCTATCACCTTGGATTTGGAAGAATTATTACCAATTATTTGACTCAAGTCCACAAAAAAAAGTCACTATCTACTGGCAAAAATATTTTCTTATCTCTGTCATTGGACTTAAGTGTCATCACTGATACTCCCTGTTGGCCAGGTCAATCACTTTGTTCTGGAGGCGGTGGCCTGGTGGTCTAGGGGTAAGGTGTCGGACTTCTGTGCTGAGGGTCCAGGGTTCAATCCTCGATCCCGGCACAGACCTATCTGATTGCCGAACCCTTCCATCACCTCTGACAAGGCGTGTATTAATCCCAACTTGTGAATGTGAGGAATGCCAGGCCTCCACCGTGGTTCGGATTCCACGTTAAACTGTAGGTCCTCCATTTCATCTTACAATCACCCTACCATTGCACATTAGCGTAAGTGCGTATAACCCAAACGGGTAGTAAGACGCGGTGCTAATAATAATAATAATAATGTTCTGGAGGCCCTTTTATAATGCATCCATATACGTATTTTGTGGTGTTACAGGAACCTCCTAGTAACTTCACTAAGGCAAATGTTACTTGTTTTAAGAGGTTTTAGGTTTTGTTTAGGATCAACCACTTCTATTGCATCCTCTTCAGCCGACTTCTGATAAAATGGCTGTTGGCTCATCAATTTGAGAATCTTCAGATTCTGTATTGTTAACTAATTCAGGAACAATTTTAATTTTTGGACTCTTTACTACAGGTGGTTTAGGCCTACGTCTGGCTTCCATTTGTTCTATTTCCCGTTTTTTGGGAGTGTTTGTCAAAATGTGACTTTTTCCAACTTAGTAATTTAAAAATAATTTTTTGTTCTATTTAAAGATATAAATAAGCTTGAGCTATATTTAGTAAATACAGCTGATAGTAAATTTCATATGAAACCTATTAGAAGCATTAGCTCTAGGACTTAGCCTTTTCTATAGGTTTATCCTTTAAACTTTTAAAAACATTCATGCTTTTAAAAAGCCTAGCTTATTTTAAAGTTATTAATAGAGTGGGCCTATAGAGAATGCTAGGAGCTCTGCGAGTACTTGAATTTTGAGCTTTGAGCCAAGCTCGTCCTTTAAGCTCGAGATCGAGATCAAAGGTTTTGTAGGCTTGTCATTTTTGAGCTTTCACTTGATGTACTTATAATCAATTTTTAAAACGCCATAGTAAGCATAGGCTATTTAATTGAGATAATTTCGGCATTTACACTTACAAACCATTCGGTTACTTAACAAATTGTTAAAAATTAACACCAATTTTCACATTAATATCGTAATAGCTTTAAAACCACTTTCGACTGGTAAATTTAGTCAATAATGTCGTACATTTTGAATTATACTTTATTGAAGTTGTTTACTTGTATTGCCATGACAAAGCAATGAAAATCAAAATAGCTAAGACGATTACTAAATAAATGAATATTTTTACTATTTTTACCTGGTCCCTTTCTAAAATAATAATTTATGTTAAATTAAAAATGTAATATCATGAATATATTATAATATTAAATATTTGCAAATTTAAGATATTTAAAACTATTAATTAATATATTTAGCTAAAAAACTAGCACTATTTTAGTTACTATTTAGTTATAGACTTAAGTTGGTTAACCTGCATAAAATCAAGGTTGATCTTATTTATTGCAATACATACTTTACCAAACTTACCACATTTATATTAAAAAAGAATTTACTATTTCATATTGTTTGTTTGAAATATTATTTTTAATTTTAAAGTATGAGCATCAATATTTACAAGAATTAAAATTGAATTGAAGTAAACCTATCAATAAAATAATGACTAACGAGAGCCTGTACAAAGGCATGGCAACTGCGCAGAGAGGAATGGAAATGGAAGAGAAGACGTGATCATACACGATTACACTAAGGAATAATAAAATACAAAACACTTCAAATTTCTAACTATTTATGATTCTTATGTTTTCTTTTAGGGTAAATTAAGTTACTGAAGCATATTTTGGGGAAATATCAGCTTATTAAAATGTCAATTTTATTAACTTTTGATCAAGACAGTGTAGAAACACTCTACAATAATGTAAAGTGATAGTGAAGGAAGCCAACCTGAAAGGATAGTTAGGCTAGGCCTAGATATAAACAAACACACTTCTCTATTTCTTCTTACACTTTTAATTCTCCACTTTTTCAAACTTCCACAGCTGACCATTGTTTTGAATTTTCAGAAATATTTATTTTTCATATGAAGCGACATTTATGAAAAATAAATATTTCCAAAAATTCAAAACAATGTGCTACTATGGAAGTTTTGAAGAAGTGATTGATTGATTCTTTATTTGGTTTATAAAAAGAGTCAAGTGGCTCGTACATATATAAACATCCTAGTATTGGCATGGATCGAAACCAATTAGTAGTAAGTGTAAATGTGTTTGAAGAAATGAAGTGTGTTTTTTTATCTAGGCCTTACCTATCATTTAAAGTTGACTTCCTTCACTATCACATACCTTACATTATTGTGCAGTGTTTCTATACTATATTTTAAATATTTTGACAGTAAATAAATAATATTTCCAAGATGCCAGGTTTGCTATACATAGCTGATATTCTAAAGTATAATTTACTGTATTTAGTTACTTGCTTTTGATTTAAGTGTTTTATAAACAATCTGTAATCCTTACCTTGAAACTTCAAATACTAATTTAATAACACACTTTGAACTTTTATTGTAAATGCACAAACCAAAAGGTCAATGGATAGGCTATAACAACAGTAACCTTTGGAGGTAAAATAAAATCAGTGGCACCAACAGTTATATTTTAAATGTCATTGTCCCACCCCTCCCACTGTCCCATCCTTCATCAATCTCCCCTATGATACGCCTTGGTAAAATTGATCTTTTTTTAAAGTCAAAATTGAAAATGTATTGTTTTTACTACTATCTATATATATTTTTATGCTACGAAATTGAAAAAGAATGTTTTTATATGAGGTTGGATCCTTGGAAAAATAATGAAATAAGAAGTATTTGAGAATTAAAAAAATGGAGGTTGAACTTAAGAATTGGAATCGAGAAAAACAGGTATCATGACATCTCTAGAAAAAATATGTTTGTATTTTCTATAAGGTGCTCCAAATGTTCATTCATTAGAAAATCAAGGCACATATTAATAGAATTTCTGGATCCAGCAAGAGGACAAGCAGGGAGTATATTAATGTTGGTAGTATGCATACGTATCAAAATCTTATCAAGTGGTCCACATATACATTAAAAGTGTATCAAAAGGTCCACTTTGAGAAAAGTTTGAGAAACCCTTACTTAGAAGCTGTTTGGAGCTGTCCTGCCCTGGACCTTATTTTTGAAAATTCAAATCTTCTAGGACGGTATTTCTCAAAGTTTTGGTGACGGAAGACCACCAGAACCCTGATAGGTGGGGGGTTGTTTGAAAGTCATACAAAAAAACATTATTTTCAGGCAATTACATTTTGTGACTGTAGATACTAACCAAAAATTAACTTATTAAATGAAATGTCCAAATAATTTTCATGTTTTATGATTAAGATTATTGTTTAACATTCTAAACCTCAAAAATTTTGAAAAATAGCTGTTTAGGTTTGTTGACTTTTCTATTCGACTTGTATCTGCCGAGGAGTGAATAAAGCATAGTACATGGATATTTCATTCAATCTTTTTCATTTCAAATTTTTGTATTATATGTGATCAACATTATTATTACTAAACTCCCTAGGGGAGGAGCTATAATATAGCCACTTTGTTGATTGAGACGTCACTATATATTAAATATGAAAGACCAAGAAGGTTTGGCAGCACCTGTGTGTAGTTGCTAGGGAACCATCCAGCCGCAGATCCGCTCTGACCACGCCACCAACCGTCATTGCTTTTCTCTAGAATGAGGATTCGTGTACCCTTCACCAGTGACAGCTCATCCACCTGCTGTGCTTGGTAGTTGTACTTGACAATGGCTGTGCCAATGGCCTCCGCAGGGTCTGCAGGCAGCCGTCGACCCATAGTGGGTGATTCCACTGCTCTGGAGGGAGAGTTGCTGGAGGGTAGTGTCTTGGAGCCGGAACCCTTTTTTACTTTCTTCTTGATACTGAGCCCAAAACACAAACAACATTTTACTGAATTTTGAGATTAGTAATGTTCACTTTTAGCTAAATATTTTCCCATATGCAGAAGAAACATGAATATTAAATGTAAGAGAGACTAGGAAAGTGGTGGCCGTGGGAATGAAGTTTGTGAGGAGCATGTTAGCTGTCACTAGGAGAAACAAGAATAGGAATTAAGTTGTATGGAAAAGAGGGGGGGTTACAGGGAGTACACGAGATAGTAGAGGAAGCAAGAGTGAGATGGTATGGGCCTGTAATGAGGATGTTGGAGTACATGAGATAGTAGAGGAAGCAAGACTGAGATGGTATGGGCATGTAATGAGGATGTTGGAGTACATGAGATAGTAGAGGAAGCAAGACTGAGATGGTATGGGCATGTAATGAGGATGTTGGAGTACACGAGATAGTAGAGGAAGCAAGAGTGAGATGGTATGGGCATGTAGTGAGGATGGAAAAGGAGAGAATGCCAAAGAGAATGATGGAGCTGAGGAATGTAGGGAAAAAGACCACAATAGAGGCCAAGAAAATAACAGAAAGAATGAAAGCTAGAGGAGAAGAATGGAAAAGATTAAAGGAGGAAGAATGGTGGAAGGAGAGTAAGATGGAGGCATTTTACTTAAAGTGACTTAGCCACAGGCCGGAAACAGTTGATGACAATGAGTTATTCAGACCTAGAAATTATAACCGAAAAAGATTGTTGAAATGGGGATGCATGACTTTTATACCCAAGATCTAACCACTGATCTCAGTAGTTAAAGAATGTAATAATAATTGGAGATATGTTCTTGACACAGGCCAAAATTTGATTCGAGCAATGTTAATTAAAATGTGATGGCAAGCATGCAGAAATAAATATATTTATTTGGATTGTCAGTTTGAATTAAATTTAATACCTTATAACATAAAACAGTGTTATTTTATGAAAGCCAACAATAATTATTGCTATTCATCTTTTAAAATAACACTTAGAGCCCCTTCACACGGGGGGCCACTCAGCAGCGCTTCTGAGAAGTACTTCCACTTGCAAATGCTGGAGATAAATGGACACAGACACAGAACAGTCTCCTCCAATCTGAGTAATTATTATTATTATTATTATTATTATTATTATTAATCACCGCGTCTTACTACCCGTTCGGGTTATACGCACTTACGCTAATGTGCAATGGTAGGGTGATTGTGAGATGAAATGGAGCACCTACAGTTTAACGTGGAATCCGAACCACGGTGGAGGCCTGGCACTCCGCACATTCACAAGTTGTGATTAATACATGTCTTGTCAGAGGTGAAGGAAGGGTTTGGCAATCAGATAAATCTGTGCCGGGACCGAGGATTAAGCCCTGGACCCCCAGCACAGAAGTCTGACACCTTACCCCTAGACCACCAGGTCACCATCTGAGTAGTTGGTTTTACCGCTTCTCACATGGGGCTGCAGTCATACCACTGTTCTAGTGGTGCATATGTGGTGCGGTGGAATTGCTGCTAGCACGCACCAACTGCCTACCCAGACCCCCAGTTTCTACTTCAAAATGAGGGTGCTTGTGTTATCACAATTTTTGTTGGGGTTTGTTATCTGGGCAAGTAATTTAGGGGGGAAAACTTCGAGGCATTTTGTATTCATACTATGTAGTATATGACAAACTATTATGATTGTATGTAAGATAATATTTTATGCATACAATAAATAATATAACATTAAAACATATTCAATTTTTATGTAAAAGCTAAACTTTCATACGGTGGAATGGCCTGTCTCATGATGTTGTCATTTTTTTCTGAATTTCATTGCTAATCTCAGCTACAAGATATTTAAATGAGTTTTTAGACATTCAAAAATATGAAGAAAAAAAAACTTTTCATAATGGTTTTGTAGATCATAAATAAGTTATGAAACAGACCTTAATTTGATCTTTCCAAAAACAATGAGTGGATCCTATATGATATTTTCAATTTCTATGTATATTCTTCCTCTGTATGAGCAGCATTGCTAAGAGTAGATGTTTTTTCAACGTCCACGTTCACATGAAGACTGAATTATACTCATTTAAATAGCTAGTGTAAACAGGATTTCAAATGCGCATGTTAGCAGCGCCACCGACACTTGTCAGTGACGTTGTTGAAGCGCTTCTCAGAAGCATTGTGGTAGCCCCGTTTGAAGGGGCTCTTATTCAAAATGTTAGCATCCTAGGCACTATATTTATTACATCTTTGGGTCAGTTAATATGAACTGCAGGAATAAAACATACTAGGCCTATATAGCCTAAGCACTATGTGTGTTGAATTTTATGAATTTTGGATAAAATAATGTTATTAATCTGATTTTTGGATTATTTTGAGCACTTGTGTATTTATTTTAAAATTCTTTGTTAGCTAGGTTTCAAAGTATTATTAAGTCTAGCATAGTGAATATAGGTATTAGTTTGATAGTTAGTTAGGTAGTAGTTTGATAAGAAGTACATGAAGCAATTTATGTTAATCTTCTGTGGCAAATAATGCTTGATTTTTCATTTATTTAACTAAAGGCACATTTAGTTGGACTAATAACAGACATGGTGGATCCATACAAGTCTGACAACTTTTTAAATATATTTTATAGTATATGTTACCACTCAGAGTGAACTATATGACTGAATATTTATCAAAGAGAAAGGTTTTTGGCCTTTATTTATACTATTAGTGAACTAGACTACTAAATACCTATCAAAGAGAGAGGGTTTCTCCTTTTTAACGTAGTTGCTAGGGACGTAGCCTGCTTGGTTGCGCGAGTTCTGCACCCTCCACCAGTGTTTGGAATCATCCAAGAGGAGATAGCGTTCATTCTTACGCAAGTCCAACTCTTGCGCCCCTTGGGCTGCATAGTCGTATTTGGCCACCACGTAACACACATCATCTTGGCTAGTCTTGCCTGTAACAAGACATCATCTCTAGGGGGTTATTTTGGTTTTATTATTGCTACAGTTTCCACCAGTTTCTCTACTCACCCATAGTCATCACATACATTTTTATTAATATATGTAATTAATACAAGATAATACATTTAAAAACTGAACAATTGAAGAGCAAGAGATATTCTTAAAAAAATCAACTAGAATTCTAAAAAAATAAAAATAGAATAGAAGAAATAAATGTGTTAGTAAAAAAATTGATAAGATTGAACAATACAAGGTTGTATTTAAATTATATTAAATTACAAGTTCCCTGAGTCATTGACTATAAAAATACGAAATGAGACTTTCCCATACAACAATAAAAAACAATAACATAGTTTGGTGAAAATCAGAATAAAAAAGGGAATATTTATAATAGAGTTAACATAGAGAGAAAATAACAAAAACAGACTGTAAAACACAATTGTGCAAACTTTTTCATATACTGTGGGTGTATAAAGTTTGAAATAAAATTTTCAAAAATAGGTTTTCAGTAAACTAACTTTTAAATTTACCTTATAAAAAAAATAGTCATCATATTGTTAGTCATAATTAACACACTGGTTATATAGATTTAAGAAAAAAATTCAAATTTGTTCAAACAAATTTTAACAAGTTTCAAATTATCAAAAATTGGTTATTTGTAAACAAACATCAAATTATTTATAAAGTCGAACTTGGTTTTCGCAAGTACAGAAATAACTTAATCATGGCTGTAGTGAGTAAAAAGCTATAATTATCTTAATTTATGTGTATTCCCATACAATTGCTCACTTCTATAACAAGGGTACTATAGGATATGTCATACAAACTTTGGTAACTGTGCAAACATTATTGGGGTAGTTGGAAATATCCAGCTCTTGGACTAAACAAAAATTAAAGGTGTGCCTTAGCTCGTCTGACTACATAGGAATATGGTTTAATTTATGACCTTGCCTTGTCCTCGGGACCGGTCTGCATTCTACATCCATCTTCCCACTGCCCCCTAATGTAAAATCAGTTAAAAACTAACTCTTCCATCAGAAAAAAAAAGTGTCTAAATTTGTGAAAAAGACAAAATTATTCGTTAACATATGGAGAAAAATATTGAAATGAGTCGTTCTCTTCAACAGTATCCATTGTAGAAGAATAAATATATTTACATACCGGTAATGAAAAATGGCATAAGTGAAACAAAAAAAAATAGGAAGAGCAAGCAAACTACAGAGAAATAAATTGTGTTTAGTATCAACTATATTGTAGTTTCTAAAAGCATATTAATACAAATACGTAGAAGTTATACAATATATTATTTTTCTCTAGCTCTAATATTTCTTTTGTTTATTGAACATGTATTTTTATCTGTTATTGAGAAATACAAAAAATATGAGGTAAATTTAACTCATCACTGATAAAGTGATTAATGGTTTTAACGAGAAAATTTTGTCGGTTGCCTGGATCCATTATTATAAAGTTTGACCATATTTGTAAAAAATTATAGCTTATATGATTAATTATCATAAAATCAATTTCCACACACCCATTTTGAAATTAATCTTATAAGCCATTTTTGAAAAATTTCAATTTTCTAAAATATGTCTTAAGTAAACAACCCTTAAATTAATTTATTTTAGGAAAACATCATACATTATTATTTATCATGTAAAATAGTATCTAAATATCAATTTTGAACAAAATCGTCTAAGCCATTTTCATAAAATTTGGAATTCATAAAAATCACTTATTAAAATACCCTTAATTTAAGGGCTAAGGTCAAAATAAAAAAGGGGCCGAGACATAGACCTATAGCATTTAAATATCAAATTTGAACAAAATCCATCAATCTGTTTCAGATCTGTGCCTAGGGACAGATAAACAAAATTGTAAAATACACTATTTTGGCCTTAGGGCACATAAAAAGTAAAATTCACCATAACCTTGAGGTCAACATTTTCATGATTACAATACATTCTATTTTTATGAGAAAGTAAAAATAATCCTTGCGGATATGAAGAATATATTTAATAAAAGAGGATAAGTCAATGTAAAGGTGACCTGGCGGTCTAGGGATAAGGTGTCGAACTTCTGTGCTGTGGGTCCGGGTTCAATCCTCGGCCCGGCACAGATTTATCTGATTGCCAAACCCTGCCTTCACCTCTGACAAGATGTTTATTAATCACAGCTTGTGAATGTGGGAATGCCATGCCTTCCACCGTGGTTCGGATTCCACGTTAAACTGTAGGTCCTCCATTTCATCTCACAATAACCCTACCATTACACATTAGCGTAAGTGTGTATAACCAGAATGGGTAGTAAGATGAGGTGGTGATGATAGTGATGATTGATGTATAATAATAATAAATTTTAATGTTTAAGTGTAGTGCCCTTTGGACACCACATAATAAGGTTAACACTAAGAGGAAAATCAAAATAAGCAAGGGATTTAAGAATCTGACAAATAGAGTCTATGCTGTTCTAGTACACACATAAGAAAAAAGTGTGAATGAATGGGGATTTTTTTTAAAATAAAATAGTTCCAAAAATAATTTGTATTTGTTGTTAAAAAATACTTGGCTGCCACTAATTTTCGAGGAAAGCAATTCTTATTCTCGACAACGCCCTTTCACAGCCGGCCAGCGACAAATTAAAAGATGTAAACATAAAAGCATTGTTTCTACCAGCAAATGTTATGTCCGTCTATCTGCCAATGGACTAAGGCATCCTTGAAGCTTTGAATAAAAGGTGTTGGCGCTGGCTTCTTGGCTGTCTGATATCGGCAATTGATGACAATGAAGAATGTCTAACCACCTTGAAGAAAGTCGACATGCTAGATGTTATAATACGGCTGTCTGACGGATGGGAAGAAATGTCGTCCATTTTACTTGTACGGTCAGGGAAAGTTTTATTGGATCATAATTGAAATAGGATTGAAATAGTTCATACTGTAGACCTATATAAGCAACGGTATGGTGGGATTTGTTTTTAAATTCATAACAAGTTAAAAGTAACAGTTCTATCAAATGGCGTAGTTGGAAAAGTAATTTCCTGAAGTGTAAACTGGATGCTTTTAACTAAGAACCGGAAAGTTTTGAATTGTGTGAAAAAAATCCATGAAAGCTCCAAATGATATTGATTAGTTAACAAACTTAATTGCGCTGTATTTTTATAATAGGGTGTGTATTCACACAAATCCTGTTTCAGTTCACCCCTTAGACGATGATGATGCCACTAGACTTGTTAATTCAATTGTGGCCTTCAGGCACTTTTAAGTTGGAAGCCCCTGGTTTAGGGTTTGATTTTAATATTCTTATAGAGCCTAATTATGTTAGGCTAAGCCAATGCAAAGTAAGTTTCATACTAGCTTTAAGAAATAGCACCAATTCAAAATTTGAGACTTTTTTTTTTTAATTTTTGAATACTTTTAAGGGTTCTAAGGTTTCGAAGATTCGAGAAGAACATCTCTAATCAACGCATACAATATTAAAGTTTCCAGATGTAACGTTACAATAGCTAGATATTTATGGATAGTAGCCGATAGATTTTGCCTACTACTTAAATAAAATACCGATATTCATTTTAATATTGGGTGCTATGGTAGGTTTATTTTAGGTACAGGCCTTTCTTACTTATGTGCGTCAACTCTGGCATCTAGTAATGTTTTCAAATAAAGTCAAGACTTTTAGACAACTTCTGGGTTGATACACTTTGTAAGTTTTGAAATTACCAGATTTTTCCAGGTTTTCAAGACAAAAAAATATGTATTCCCCAAGTATTTGATAAGCAAGACTTTAAATAAATAAGATAAATAAAATCTCAATATTTTCAGTTAAAGGTATATATTCTAGTGTTCTTCGGAAAAAGGTATAAATGTGAAATAAGACTAGATAGTTTACGCCTGGATAGTCTCTTCTAATTTCTATTTTTAAGATTATTAAAAAAATATATGAGAGTTCCTTGAATTTTCAAAGTTTTTTCTTTACTTCTAGATGAGCATTAACCCTGACATTCCTTTTATATAAGAAGTGCAAAACATATACTGTACAGAACACTTATTTTAAAAATAAAAGGTATAATATTCCAAGACTTGTTTGTGGAGTGTATTTATAAATGATCATACCGTGTCTCATTGCTGCCATGTGATGGGGCGGGGGACGAACAACAAACTTGCCAGGAGGTTCTCTATCCACACGAAGTGATCGAGCCTCCAACATTTCTCCCATGCCACAAATGTACGCTACTTTTAATGGCTACAAGCCAAGCCGAACGGACAATGCATGCTGCGGTCCATCCCGCTTGAGAGAAAACCAAGATCTGTTTACGCAATCAAAACTACAACAAACAAAATAAAAAAAAAACTCAATATGAATAAAAATAAGACACAACAAAAGATGGAAAAAGTTATAAAATATCAAACTAGGCTAATTGTTCTAACTTGCATACTCAGAAAAGATACATTGAAGCATTCACAAACATATGATATATTAATTTAAAAGAAATATATGATGAAGCAAGATATGAACAGTAGAGCATTCCATTATAAAGTCAGGTAATTAAACACGCTGATGAAACTTATATGGACCACCATTAAACATAGACAAACATCCATTACTACGGTAACTAGGCTACTTTATTTTAGACCTAATACAGAAAAGCTGATAACATTGAGCCTACTAAATTTTTAAATCTGTTGATTATAGGACAAATAGTGCTTTTCCAAGCCACTTTTATTTTGCTTGGTTATGCCTTGAATTTTTCGTGTTGACATTCATGTTTAAACTAAGGTAACCTACTGTACATACTTAGCTAAATTTAATAAAATTAGTAAAAATAAAAAGAGATTAGATGACTGTAATAATATAAATAATATGTTTAAAACATATTTGTCTTACAATTTAGTCTAGTGTACAGTAACATAACAATAAAAATAGACTGGAAAACCTAGTGTAAAGTAAATTATACAGAAATATATATATATAGAAATATATATATATTAGTACAGCGTCTTGCTACCCGTTCGGGTTATACGCTTATGTAGGCCTACTAACTATGCAAATAGTATTATGTATTAGGAAGGCTATATTTAGAGGAAGTGTGGAGGGTAAGTGTAAAACTATTTTGAAAAAACCACCCTTAGTAAGCCTACACCAGACCAAGATTCAAACCTTGACCTTACTTTCATCGGCAGTCTAGTCTATTGCAAGAGTAGCATCTTAGACCATGTGGCCACCGGAACGCAAATATAGGCCTAGCTTTTAGAAATTACCTACGTTAACTTAGTTTATCAAAGATTGTTGGTAATTTAATTTATTTCAAAACTAGTTAATTGAATTCAACTATGTTTGTGATGTAAATTATGAGTATTGGGTTTACCAACCATGTGGAATTATAAGAATTAAATGTACAGAAAAGAAAATTAAACAAAATTACAACCTGTACCAAGTATAAAGTTAGATTTAGTTCTTAGTATACATAATAAAATGATAAATTACTATTGCTGCTATGTAAGCTAGTGTTCTTAATGGGTCCGAACACTGAAATCCTCATTAGATTGAGCTTTCTCATTAATTTTAAATATTGAAAATTAGCTAAGCATATTTGCTTTGGGGCCCTATGTGGTTTGGTTAACATTCAAAGTATAATCATTTCCATGTATGTATATGCGCTTTTAAACAGTAGTCTTATAATCACTATTTAATAATAAAATGAGAATCTGATTTAATATTAAATGCATTAACTTAAGTTTTTTGGGGGAGATGTGTGAAAAAATATAGTTTACTGTCAGCCAAGAAATTATTCTTATAACCTCAAGGTCTATGTAGCCTTCTAAAAAAAAAAAGTATTTTGTGAAAGAGGACTAAAAATATTATAGGTTAAATCAAATTCCTGCAAATTAAATCATTTTAGGAAGTGAAGGAAATTATAGTGTTAATTTAAAAGCAATGAGTAAATTTTAATGCAGCAATGAACAACTTCTTATGTCAAAAACATTACTTCCACTATGAACAATCAACCAACATTACACATAGATTCACATTTATGGTAGTGTATTCATTTCGTTGAATGTAAATTTCTTACCAATTTTCAGACTTGACATATTCTCCTTAAATGCATAGATATAAATAATTTATTTTCCAAAACAACCTCTTCCACCCTCACCGGGGTTTCATGAAATCAGCACTGAACACCTTCACAAATTCACTTTCCTTCGTGTATAACAAATATTAAATTTTGCAAATCCAAAAAAATATATGAACACAATTTTTAAAGAATGGCATTTAATCAAAGGATTTTAACATAAAGTTAAAGCATCAATTAATTTTAACATTAGCAAGGAGCTAGAAAACGCAATCAAATTAGTATTTAATAATATTTTATGAATCATTATTTAATGATATTCAATTGTTTTACACACTAGCGCTATTTTGATAAGACTATATTTCGGAACTTCGCTGTCATTGATTTCTATGGTGTCTATTGTTATTAAAACGTAGTACAGTTTAATTTGTATTTATTCTTTTAAATAAAATGACAATTATAACAAAACCTATCACAGACAAGAAGTCGGACAAATTAGAAGAACCATTGGTGGAAAATGAACATCTTCAACCTTTGGTTAGTACATAAAATTGAACTTATTTACCAGGAAACACCCTCTTTGTGATTACGTGAATAAAATGGCAACAAAATATTATTCTACGAGATTATTATTAAAGTTTGAAGAGTTAATAAACCAATATGTTTGTTTAAAAATTGACATTTACTATCACTTTTGTCTAAGAATCATTATTATAAAACTTTCGTTCTATAATTTTCAAAATGTTTGGCTTCTCATCTTACTTCTATTAGGACTTGAGCAATTGGTTCCCTTTAATCAAAGAAAAGTCAAATGAAATTTGAATGTACTTTTTTGCACAGATAAATACAAGAAATGTACTTTTGACATAGCCTCCAATGACAAACTCATAATTGTTAATAATGCACAAATTATGTTTCTGACAAAGGGCCTTAAATAATAATAATAATAATAATAATAATAATAATATTCAGCACCGCGTCTTACTACCCATTCGGATTATACGCTTAAGTACTAATTACGCTAATGGATTAGGAATTGGGAGGGTTGAATTTAGGGAAGTGAACCCGCATTTGCGTGGAGGGAGAGTGGAAAACCATTTAGGAAAAACCACCCCCAGTTCACCCGACCGAGATTCGAACCTCGATCTCCCCGTCCTCGGCGGTCGAACTCAACACGACTAGCGCGTTAGCCAACTACGCCAAGGGCCTTAAAGTTATATGGGTGATTGTCTACAAACAGGGTCTTTTAATGTCCCTAAACTCTTATTATATATAATAGCTATGTAGATGTTTTATACTTGAAAGTTTATTAAGTTGTTGTAATGTTGATTTAATGCTAACATTAATTTCTTTCTACTAGTTCTACATTTAAATTTAAAAAAAATATGTATATGTAAAACATCATTCCCCTGTATTGTCCTAACTACAGATTCAGTAACTAATTGATTAAATACTCAAATAAATACAGCACATTTTTTTAAACTTTAAACAATATAAAAGTACTAATACATATATGTATCTTAAATGATTAGTGTTTATTAAAAAAAACCTTCCATAACATCTTAATTTGAGTTTTATATCTTGTCTCCAGTTTTCATCTGTAATTTCTATGGTAGATCATTAGTTAATTTCCCAACTAAGAGATAGAGTTAGCTGCATTATTATTGGAATAAATAATTAAAAGAAGTTGTGCAGTTGACATTTCTATTCTAATAATTGTCTTTGTATGTGAATATTCTTTTCTGTGTTCATTGTTGCTCTTAAATGTTGCACTGTCACTAATGAAAGCATCATTCCCCTGGTGAGTTTAAAATGGCTTATTTATTGTATTATAAAGTTTATATGTTATCAACAATAGAAACAATAATAATATGTTTCTATAGACACATTTTTAAGTATTTTAGAATAAGCCACATGGATAATTCAAGCTCATAACCTCATAATCATCATTCCCCTGGAGTCATTCCCCTGTACTTTCTTAGGGCAGGGGAATGACAGGGGAATGATTAACTAGAACTTTCATGTATTATAAACAATATTCTTCAAATTATCATGTTTCTATTAATGTTTACCTATTTTATTAAATATAAATAATACATAACTAGCCTAAAATGCTTATATAATTTAATGATTAAATGATATAGTAGTCACAATTCAAGAGGATTATTTATTTTAGTAATACATTTAGGAAAGTAGTTATTAAGAAACTAGGCCTATAAATTGAGTAATTTGACTCAAAAAAATTAGCTAAAATATCTGTATTTAGCCATCAATGATGATTCTTTTTTTAAACAAATAGGTCTAATAGGTACTTTGTTTTCAAATTGTGGTCAGCTAGTCATTTTAATATCCTAGCCTACTTAAGATTAATTGATTTATTATTTTTTAGGTACTTTTAAAACATCATGAAGAAGAGTAGGAAAAATATAGTTAGTGAGGAAGAGAAGTTAAATAGGAAAAGAAAAGCAGAACAGGAGCGTTATAAAAATATTAAAAATGATCCAGTGAAGAGAGGAGATCAAAGGCAAAAGGAACGACTGAAATATTTGAAGAAGAAAGAGAAGAAAATTGTAAAACCTATCAAAGATCAAACCCCACGTGAACAAAGGAAGAAACGGAAACAATGGAGGGTTAATTCTAAAAATTACAGAACTAACCTCAAAGCAAAAGAGAATCAAAACACTAACCTGCAAGATATAGATCAACCAGACTCTGTTTCTGAAATAGGTGCTTCAACAACAAAAAGAACAAAATCTGCGATGAAAAGAACTATGAGATTTAGAAAAAGACTCAATAGAGAGTTTAAGAAAAAGGACGAGTTGATAAACAAACTAAGAAGGGATGTCCAAAAATACAGGAAAAGATGTGAACGTTTACAGAAAAATAAAAGCCAATGCCCACCTACTCGCAGCACCCGTGTTAAACAAATGCTAAGAAAAGAAGTAAGACCAAGTCCTCAAGTTGTTAAGACACTTCTGTTTGCTGAAGCTATCAAAGATCAACTTAATGAAAACTACAAGAAGGTAGATTCAGACAAAGAAAAGCAATTATTTAAAAAGATTATTGCAGGGAAAGTAATTAAGAAGTATCGTCTTTACAGGCAGTGTTCAAATGTTTTGAAATGTCATAAGGCACTATCAACAATTGGAAGCAAACCTTTTGATTTGAAATATGAGAGAAAGACAAAAAAATATTTCCAATTAATGAACATAAGAAAGTATGAGATAGAAAACTTTTTAGAATTGGACAGCAACAGTCGAATTTGTCCTGGAAAGAAAGACTTCATCACAAAAAAAAAAAAGTGACAACAAAAACGGTATCTGAATGACACATTGAAAACCTTCATAAGAAGTTTTTGAAGGATTATCCAGATAAATTGGTTAGCTATGAATTTTTCTGCAGACACCGTCCATTTTGGGTGAAACCATTTAGGGAAAAATACAACTGCTGGTGTTGTGGAAGAATTCTCTTGTGTCTACAAAACTGAAAAATGTCTTTTACGTGAATGTGACATTTGCATGGGTTGTAAATCTTCATTTAGTGACTTTATTGCCAATAAAGCTGGACATTATTTCAAATGGATGCCAAAGAAAGAAAGTTTCTTTGACACAAAAATCCTAAAAGAAAAAACTGTTATCAAAATGACTAAAGGTTTGATCGAAACCACAATCTTTGATATGGTGCAAGAATTTGAGAAGCATATAATATGTTTCTTAGAACATGAAGGGAGAGCACTACATCAATATAATGAGATAGTAACATTGAAAACAAAACTTGCAGAAAATGAAGCTCTAGTTCATATGGACTTCAGCGAAAACTACTCTTTAAAATATGCTGAGGAAACTCAAAGCTTCCACTTTGGGGGATCACGACAACAGATATCACTGCATACGGTTGTTGTTTACTCGAGAGAATCTAATGGAGAGTTGACGACTAAATGCTTTAGTACACTATCAGAATCACTCCAGCACAATGTACCAGCTATCTGGGCTCACCTCCAACCAGTTTTGAACTACATTGAAAATAATTATGAGGTTGACACACTTCACTTTTTAAGTGATAGTCCAGCCACACAATATCGCAACAAGACCATGTTTTATATTTTGGCAACAAAACTTGATAAATTCTATTCCAAATTAAAGAAATTCACTTGGAATTATTTAGAAGCTGGCCATTGGAAAGGTGCTCTCGATGGTGTTGGGGCAGTATGTAAAAGGACAGCAGACAGGCTTGTGGCGGAAGGAAATGATGTAGCCTCATTTGAAACTTTAATAACAACTCTAACTGAAAATGTTCTTGGGATAGATATTATTGCAATAGCCAATGACCAAATTGAAAGTGTATCATTACAGTTAGAACAAAAATGCTTGAAACGTTTTTATGGTACCATGCAAGTACATCAAGTAGTTGGGGATGCAAAATCTGGTATTCTGAGCTTACGAAATCTTAGTTGTTTTAAGTGTCAAAGGTGCATACATTACGAAATTGGCACATTGAGATATGAATCTAAAATATCATGTTTTTCAGAAGATGAACTTGCTGTCGGTCATCAGCCAAAACACCGCAAAGAGTTGCTTTACGAAGATGTTTACTCGAGTAGTGAAAATGATGAAGGCAATGAAAACAATGTTTCAGTAAATAGGCTCCCTTTAAGTGTAGAAAATTTAAAAACTGGAACATTTGTACTCATTCAATTAACTGGTAACAAATTTTCTAAACAAAATCGTAAATATAGGTATGTTGCAGTTTGCCAGAACCAAGTAGAGGAAGATGGTGACATCAAAGTAATGTACTTTAGAGTTAGTGACCAAAAAGGAATTCAGCTCTTCAAACGCAATGAAGATGATGTTTCATACATTTCATTTGAACAAATAGTTTCAATTCTTCCAGAACCATCCCTTGTGTTACGTGGGAACAAAGTGTTTTATAAATTTACAACTGCAGTTGATGTATTTGAACAACATTAGAGCTAAATGTTTTTTAATTTCACTTTCTTTACAATTATTGATTTAGTATTTAATGTTTACAAAATGTTGTTATGAAACATATTTTAAGCTAAAATTGAAAGTTAGCAACATTAGTTGAAAATATTTTATACTTAGTCATTCCCCTGCTTATGGCATCATTCCCCTGTTAACCTATATATTAATATTTGCAAATAAATACTAAAATAATAAAAATTAAAAGTGTTCCTTTAAATGTCATCATTTTAATAATGTTTAGAACTTAATTATAAAAATGAATTTTTTTTTTCACATTTGAATTTCTCAATTTTTCACCCTCAAAATATCCAGTTTGTAGACGATAACCCATAACAATATAACAAATCATTTTAACTGGTAATTAAGTTAACCTTAACCTAGTTAATACATTTTGGCCTATACCCTATTTGTAAAAGTTTTGTTTAAAGTGAGCTAAACATTTCTGAGCCTACACAATGAGATTTTCTTCTGTGTTATACTATGGATAGTTTAGTAATGCTTACCATCGTAACATCCATACACTCAAAAATTTAATGTTGTAAAATAATTATATTTAATATAATTATCTTAAAGAAATCACCTTTATCATAAAAGAATGTAAATATGTTAAAGAATGTCACAACATGGTATCAAACATATTTTTATACACAATATTACACTTAAGATATCAAATCATTAAAAATTAAAACTATCATTAATCTCACAAATAAATGCTGAATCCAATGATATGCCTACTATAATTTGGTAGCTTATAGGGGTCTAGTCATTCAAAATTATCTTATCGTTAAAACATTTAGACATCTCAATAAAACCTAAGTGTAAACGTAAAAACACTAGACCATCACATAGTTTGACCCATGGATGATATGACATCTTATACCTACTACGAAAGTCAAATAATTTATTTTGTGATTATTAATTGAAATTCTTATTTATTAGCTAATGAAAGCAGCAAGGTTAAATCAAGTCAGCCGATTAGTTACAATAATGAAGATTAGTTTAAGCTAAGTTGGAAAGGAACTTTAATTATATATTTATAAATTACTTAGCCTTAAAATATATAGCCCCTATTATTACTTTATTTTAATATTCAAGTTCTGGTGGGTGTATTCACTAATGTTTTCAGCCTTGTGAACGCTTGCTGTATGTAAAATCATTAGTGTATGTTCTAGTGTGTTTTTGTTTGGATAGAAAAATATTGGCTAGCAGTTTTCAAGAAATTCTTCTTTCAAAAGAGAGCTAAGTGTGGCCGGTGTAGAACTTTATTGCGCTTAAATTGGCTCTATAATATATGTAAAGGTTTGGTCATGCAATTTTACAGATTTTTTAACAATATTTGTTCTTGTGTCACTTAGGTGAGTTTTATTTTACATTTTTTATTATAACAAAGTTTTTTAACAACCTTGGATTTACTATCATTGTATTCCGCACAATGTTGTGAGTGTACTGTAATACTAGTAAAATTTTGTGATTTTTGAGTTTTCTTAGATAAAAAAAATTGCCTTATTGGTATGGTTCAATTTTTTCCTCTGCCTAGGAATGTGTGTTTATGAGAAATTGCATCTTGATGTTTGGGAATAGGCCTACGGTGTGATCAAGGGATGCAAAAGAGTTTTGAGGAGCATACAGGGGATTATATAAAAAAAAAGCACACTTTTCTAAGGGAAAAAAGATGGTTATTCTTTTGCAGTCAAGGGGTAAGGTGTCGCACTTCTATGCTGGAAGTCCGGGGTTCAATCCCGAGTCCTGGCACAGATTTATCTGATTGCTAAACCCTTCCTTCACCTCTGACAAACTTGTGAATGTGTAGAATGCCAGGCCTCCACCGTGGTTCGGATTCCACATTAAACTGTAGGTCCTTCATTTCATCTCAAAATCACCCTACCATTACACATTAGCATAAGTGCGTATAACCCGAACGGGTAGTAAGACGCGGTACTAATAGTATTTATTCTTTTGAAACTCAAAGGGGTGAAAAATAGAACCCGCTTAGCGATTAAGATATAGTTCATAAAGTTGTATCACAGTAACTTGATGTTTATAAAAATTACCTATAAAATTTCATTTGGGTCGTCTAATGAAATAAAATGTATTTTCCGAGGTGTATTTCTCTATAAATGTAACAAGCTATGAAAACATTCTTAATTTTCTGTGGGTACTTATCTCACTAACAGTTCATGGGGATGACCAGATAGTCTGTATCTCCTTCTCTTATAACCTTAGGTCCGAGGTTCAATCCTCGTTCCCGGCACAGATTTATCTGATTTCCAAACCCTTCCTTCACCTCTGACAAGACGTGTATTAGTCACAGCTTGTGAATGTGAGGAATGCCAGGCCTCCACCGTGGTTCAGATTCCACGTTAAACTGTAAGTCCTCCATTTCATCTCACAATCACCCTACCATAGCACATTAGCGTAAGTGCGTATAACCCGAATGGGTAGTAAGACGCGGTGCTAATAATAATAATAATAATCTTATAACCTTTCTCATTCCTAAAACCAGTAATGTACATAATCGAATAGGCCTAACCCGAAGGAAAAAAAGTTAATATAAAAAAACAATTATATTGAAATAAACAGTATGGTAGTTATGTAGCTATTTAATATTTATAAAAGTGTTTTTTCATTCTTGTTTTTTCACCAAATGTATAGCCCATTATTTGGAAACCAGTTTGAACCACAAAATAAAACAGATAGGTTTTGTAATGTAGGCCTACAAAGTTAAATTTTTTTAGCAGCTACTTTGGATAAATTAGATCTTGAAATACGATATAGTTTTAACAAATGTTTCAACTTTTATGGGGAAAAAAAAATTAGGGGCAAAAGAGAGAAGATAGGCAGCCTTAAAACTTAGATATTATTTTTGCTTTTGCTATTCCTTCCAACATGTGGGCTTACATGTCAGGATAGCTCAGGGGGATGAGTAGCCAGTGGCAAATAATCATGGGATTCGTTTTGATATTGTTTATTGATGTAGATCTTAGAACTAGTTGAAGTTTAGAAAAAGGTCCTTGTTCTATCAATGTTCCTAATCAGCAGTTCTGTGCCCTGACCTATCTTCGGTGTTATAACTCTAACTGGTTTTGAACACACGGCCGCCCGGCGTTGCAGAGTTGTTGTCTCTCTTGAACTTCCAAGATGGGTTGGGGCATCCTCTTTCATACTGAACATGGACTTAAGCTGTAGGATATTCACCCCATAAGTTACCGTAACTTGGTAGCTGAGTATGTAGAGCACTTAATAGTAGCCTCTTAACAACTGTCGTCCTTCCTCCTCGTTTTATGGAAAGGTCCAAAAACTTGCAGTTATATACCAAAAAAAGGAGGGGTGTTTCCTCTAAGCTACTAGTTTTGCCAATACTCTATGTTATACTAATGGGCAAAACCATCTATGTTTCTGAAAACATGACCTGGTACGAGTACATAACTGCTGACTCAGAACAATTGACAGTAAGCTTATGTCATCCTTGCATGCTCTAGATTACCTAGGCTGCAAGCTACAACACTACACATGATTATTATTTTTACACCACTTTGTGCTTCTAAGCCCTTTCTATTTTACAAGCCTCTGAAAATTTCAATTTTATTCATTTTATTACATGAATTAAAACCCAATTAAGTCTAGATTAGATAAAGTAAATCTAATTTAATTTAACTAAATACCTCAATAAAAGGTCTTGCAGATAATATGTCTTGGCGAATGGCTACATTAGAATAGATCTGGTAACTTTTGCTATATGTCACCTACCAACAACACTCCTAGATGGTGAATAGACTATACATACAAGGTTTTGTTCATAGACCTACTCACATTTTTGAGTTTGAATTGTCAATATATACTTTGGGCCCGGTAGCGTAATAGGCTTATTATGTGAACTGTACACTTTAGGAGGAGGAGGAATAACTCAATAAAGAGGATAATTTGCAGATGGCCAAGTTTAAATTTGTTTAAGAAGGTATATAAATAGCTTAGTACAAAAGTGTACTAGGCACATCTTAAAAATATTGATTTAACTAAGTTAATTGTAATTTTCCTGTTACTAATAATCATTTTAAGCATATTTAAAATGTAAACTTATTGTTTGCAATAGAAAAATTACAACACCATTAACAATCAGAAAGATTACTAATTGGTGGGTTCATGTATAACACGGTCCATTTGTGAATATCATTGGCACTGCTAATAACCTATATAGTGAAGAAACTCAATCCTCTATTAATACTGTCCACAATAGGATGGCTATGTGATCACAATTGATATATACCAAACTCATTTTTTCAAAAAATGTTCCACTTTCTTAAAATAATTTATTCCAAGCTTAGATTTTTATTTTTATTTCATCATTCTTCCTTTATTTGACTGTCAACTTTTGTAAGCCATAATTTTACTTGATTTTTTGTGTTAGTTTTGGTTGGTAAATATTATCTCATTTTATTATTCTTGTAAAATTCTTTGTTAAAGGCAAATATAATCACAACTGATATGTTTTCAAAGTTTAATATGTCGGTGCTCAAAATGATGGGCTTGAAAGTATAGATAACAATGACTAAGGTTTATTAATGGGTGCATATCATTGTTTTCTAAGATTGGTGTAAATATCTTTACTAGCACAACATTTCTAATGGGGAACACACAAACAGAACAAATGTATAAAGAATTTTCCATAAAATGGAAGAAAAAAAATCAAAATAGATGAAAACTGTCAATATTTGTATATTTTTGTGAATGAACTGTAAGGTAATTATTTGATCAAAGAGAAACACGTGTAACAGTATCGTTTAGTGATAATTTCTGATTTTACTTAATGTATAACCCGCCTCGGTGGCATAGTTGGCTAACGTGCTAGTCATGTTGAGCCCGACTGCCGAGGACGGGGAGATCGAGGTTCGAATCTCGGTCGGGTGAACTGGGGGTGGTTTTTCCTAAATGGTTTTCCACTCTCCCTCCACGCAAATACGGGTTCACTTCCTCTAAATTCAACCTTCCTAATTCCTAATCCATTAGTGTAATTAGTACTTAAGCGTATAACCCGAACGGGTAGTAAGACGTGGTGCTAAATAATAAATACTTAATGTATAACCTATTTTCCTGCACTACTGTCACTATCACCGAAGTTATTGTTTTTGAAGCCGACCAAGGTGGACATTGAGGCCACAGCAGAGCCTGAGCCTCAATATCTAGTCCTGAGAACTCGTGCCCGCAGAGTGACGACTGCCACCACTGTCTGCTTGTTCCTGACGGCTCTTCTCGTCATGACTATAGGGATCATTGGTGGCGTGTACCTATACCGACAGTTTGCTCGTGCTCAGGTGAGATGCCAATAACAAAATAGTATTATTTTACACCCTTCTCTTTGATTTCTCATACACTAAATGCTTAATGGTGGGGAATCTTTATCAAATAAGTGTCAGTATAGTGCAGATGATTGACGCACTAGCAGGTTTTTTATAATTTTACCAAATCCCCCCAAAAAACCTTGGATTATGCCCACTTAAAAACTCCCATTAAAACCCACTCAATTTATTTTGTCTGTCCGACACCTTAGCTCAGTCGATACCATGTCTGCCTCTTGAGCTAAGGGTCCTGGATTCGATTCCTGGCATGGATGAAAAATTTATCTCTGGTGAAATTTGGATTACCCTTTCACAGTGATGAATTAACGGCTGGGGGCTGGATGTTTTGTCTGTTCTAGTCGTATGCTGACATAATCAGTCAGTTCAGAAAGTGCACGTTAAATACCTCAAATAAATGAAAAAAATGAAACCTTTATTTTGCATACAAAGAAAATTGTGTGATTACCTGCTTAATGGCTGAATGGTCTAAGGTGTCACACTTGTGTTAGACTGGCTTGTTGATGAAGAGAGATCAAGGTTCAAATCTCGATCAAGTACTACTAAGGGTGGTTTTTCCTAAATGGTCTCACTCTCTCCTTCATTCAAATATGAGGAGACTACCTCTAAAATGCTTCCTTTTTCATCAATAGGCTACCCCATTAAAGTAATTATGTCTATAACCGAACAGGTAGTAAGATGTGGTGATAAAACAAATGTGTGTTATTGATTTGTGAAAATGATTAGTCAATTTCTAATTTAAGGATATTGAATTTTTCATAGACATTATCTCATGAAATGAAGTATGTTTTGTGCTAAAATCAATTTTTATATAATATATGCTTTTATATATAAGCATTGTAATTAAAATTTTAAACACCAGATTGATAACAGTTTATTATAATTACTATTATTTTTATTTACATTTTTTATAATTTTTTTAGTTTGTTGCATAGGTACAAGACTTATCTTTAGATTGATATGTGAATGAAATTATTATTTTGTTTGTAAATCTACTTAATTCAGATTTAAGTACCAAAAATATTATAAAAATAGAACACAGAGTTATTTTTTCAAAAGCCTTCAGTTTGATACATTTTACTTTCCTCACAGGTATTTTTTCTTTATTATATTTCTTCCTCTTTGAAATATTGTGTTAGTTCTGCTCAATTATGCTATAGCCTAATGTTTGCACATTTTTATCTGTCATATGACAAATTATTTTGTCCAGCTGGATTAGGCCTACCTCAGCTTATATTTTACTTACACAATTTAAATGGCAAACAGCATTTATTACCAGTAATTTCAGTGTAGCTATAGCTTTTTTTCATGTTTTTCTTGTTGTTGACACTCGATAAATCATCCCATTGAGTGACTCATTATGGTTCTAGATCTTTCCACACAAGCATTTATAAAAGACATATATCTGCAACAGTCAATCTTCTGAATATTGGTTTTATAGCTCGAACTACATCAGAGGTAGATCTATCTATGTTTATGACTTTAAACTTGCCTTTGACATTTAATACTGCTGGTGCTAGCACATAGAGAAGACTAAATAATTTTGCATCTTATCAATCATAGTACCGATCAGACATTATTTTCCCTAATATTTTTTTTCTCACACTAAATTTATATGAGAAGTTCTTAATCTCTTTGATACTATGCCATACACTTTATTTTGTTCAATAATTTACCTTTGTAAGGATTAGGGTCAACTACATGTAATATGTCTCTAAGAATCTCCATCTACAAAGAATTGAAATTTTATTCTAAATTCCTTTTTTACAATTATTGAGGAAATCAACCTTATAGTCCAACTCAAAATCAAGCTCGGATCTAATAAAAGCATAGATCGCAAATTTCATACTAAAAGGTTGAGTGCTAAAAATACAATTTTCCGTTTTAAAGTGTAATTTAAAAATTCTGTATTTTACGTATTCAAATTAAAGTGATATATATTTAAAAGTATATAAAACATGCTTTCAGATGAGATCAATAAACAAAAACATGTTTTTTGAAACAAATATAGATTTTTTAGGATTGATATACAGTGTTTTTTTTTAAGTTGGCACTAGCTTTCCTTTAGTTTGGAAAAGTATTTTTATTCGAGAAACAAGATGCTACACGCTTCAGTGGTAAAATGATTAAGGCATCACTCTCACAATAGACTAGACTGCCTATGACATGGAGGTCAGAGTTTGAGTCTCGGTTGGGTGTACTAAAGGTGGTTTTCCACTCTTTTCTTGCAAATGTTGGCACACTTAATATAAGTCAAACCTTTCTCATTTTTAGCACAGTAGTGTAGCAAAAACACACAATTGCTGTTTGCATTATTACACTTGGCACTAGGCAGTCCTGGCAGGTCATTCGTGTCACTTGTGATGGCTTTTCTAGATTTAAGTGCTTCAGTATTTTTTTTTAATCTGGTGACAATGTTGGCAACATTGCTTGTCATTGTTTGTAGTAGGGCAGACATGACTTCAATTCAGTCATTTGTTGCGACACACTTACTTTGGCAGAAAGTCTTAGCATAACAGTTCAAATATTTTCATTGTTGGCTTATGGCACATTATTTATTTCTAAGTTGTTGATTCTGGAATATTTTTAGAGACGGCCAAAAAGATAAACCATACCTTTATCATTGCCACACCTAACGCTTACCACAAGATAATAATAATAATATTTAGCACCGCGTCTTACTACCCGTTCGGGTTATACGCTTATGTACTAATTACGCTAATGGATTAGGAATTGGGAGGGTTAAATTTTAGAGGAAGTGAACCCGCATTTGCGTGAAGGGAGAGTGGAAAACCATTTAGGGAAAACCACCCTCGGTTCACCCGACTGAGATTCGAACCTCGATCTCCCCGTCCTCGGTGGTCGAGCTCAACACGACTAGCGCGTTAGCCAACTATGCCACCGAGGCCTTACCCCAAGAAAGATGTAGCAAGGAGATAGGTATGGTTTATCTTTATGACTAATAGTATTTCTCTTGTACAATATTATTTCTTTTTTAACTAAGAGTTTTGACTTCTTGAGTTTAATTATAATATTTTTATTGACATTCTCTTGGTTACAGAATTCATTGTTTCCTTAGTTTTACAAATTTCCTTAGATATGGTCTTCACTTAACATTGTGTTGTCTTCTTGAATCGGGCTAGTGGATTCTAGGTTACATCTATAATCTAATGCCCTGTGCAAGTTTGGATTTGAGCGGCTTGATACCAATTGAACACAACCAGAGGTTACATACAGTATTTCATATGGTTTGTCAGAACTTTTTTCTAGATTTTTTATAGTACTATTTATCAGTCATAGCTGACAAAGAATATACTTATCACAAACCATGTTGTTTCACATGCCAGACAAGGTATTTGAGAGATTGGTCTCCATCATCATCTTAGATCAATCAAAATATTCATGTATATTATATAATAGTAACTTTTAATTACTTTCAATTATTTTATTTTAAACAAAATATTCACAATAAATTGCAATTTTATGATGGGAACTTCTATAGAACAGACATTTCTCCCTGCCATCTTGATTTGACATATTGAAACTAACACTTTTATTTACATAGCAATCCAATTTTGAGGGATATAATGTAACATCTCTTGTTCCACACATAAATTACTTCTCACTAATAGAGTTAATTCATGTGCAGATGCATCGTTTCCGTGGTTGGTGTAGCATTCCATATGATGGAACCAAGGCTACGCTGTATTCTGAACAAAGAAATGCTCAAGGTCAGCATCACGACTCTGCTTGGGCTGATTCCAACATGTTCAAGGCAAGTTAATAGTTTCTAAAATCCAGTAAACTCAAAGTGCTTTTATTGGGTTAAGTGTAAGAAAAGACACTGCTGGCCTTAACTTAGCCCAAATAAAGACATTGCTATTATTATATTAAGATTTTTTAAATTTCCAACCTACAATTTATTATAATATGCAGTAGTTTGGTAAACTCTGGTGATTGGGTTTTCGAAAAACCCTTTGCAAAAATGTACACAAAACTTTTGGTTGCTAGTTCTGGGAAAAGCAGGTTGCTCATTTGCTAGGTAGAAGAGATATGTCAATATATTTTAAATTGTTTGATGCAAGCTTGTCTTGCTCAACTACAGGTTTTGCTACACTTGTCTATTAACTGTGGTGGCAGCTCCGAAGTTTTATATCATGATATCTTTCTGACAAAATATACACTTTTATGGTGGCAATTGACACTGATTAACACTTTGATACAATTAATCAATCTGACACCTTAGCTCAGTCAGTAGCATGTCTTTCTACTAAGCTAAGGGTCCCAGGTTCATTTCCCGGCATGGCCGAAAAATTTATCATTGGTAATATGTGGGTTTACCCTTTAACAGTGATAAATTAACAGCTGAGGACTGGATGTAGTGACTGTCCTAGTCTCAAGCTAGATTATAATGTAATAAAGCTACGGCAAACTTAGTAAGCTGGTAGTGGAAAGTATATGGCTTGAATAAAAAACCGACCCAGGCCACAGGCTGGAAACGGTAATGGATGTAAAGTAAAATACAGTTAATCAACATGAATATGGATGACTATTTAAACATTAAATTATTATATGAGATTGCTTCAATATAGTGGTACTAGAGTGCAAGCATTTAACTTAGTCATCATATTGGTAATCATCTCGGTGGTTGGCAGATAAAAAGCTTAATTTTCTTTTCATTAATAAGTTCCCTAACATAATAGTAACATTCATGAATGTTTTTGTATGCTTATGATAGCAAGAGTTAGTTGCATTTTTGTACATGATTTGGCTATCACTGAAGAAGTCTGTCTATAGGCCTATAGCCATTGGGCTACCTCATTTTTAAACTATATACCAGTCATGTAATTCTAGAGGTTTTACATCACTAATTACTACCCTTTAGACACTTTTGATAGAAACAGCCTCCTTAGATCCTTCACTTATGGCAATATACTCTCCCTTGGTTTAAGACAGTTTATCAGTCAACCAACCACTTCCACATACAATGAACAAATTATATTGTTCCCTCTTTAAGGTCAGATCGGTGTGAGTGTGGAACCTCTACCGTTTCTATTAAATCATATTTAGTTATTGGGCAAGGTTTGTTATAAAACCACAAACAGCAAGTCAAATGTAAGTTTAATGATAACAAAGTTTAAGTATTCAATACAAGTTTATTTCAAGGCCCTGAGATTATTTTTGTTCATAAAATTAGGTTATACAAGAAGTGGTAAATGTCCCCATAATAGGTCTAACAAACAAGCGACTGCACCATCAAAGTCTTTAAACATTAAAGACAAACAACAGGTTATTAGAAAGAGAGAGAAGCTTAAGTGAATTTTCCAGCTTAATAGCGTGAACATTAAGTAACTATTCTAACAATAGAACATTACAACAAAATAGTATTTCAAGACATCAAAACGTTTAAAATAGAGGTCGCAAACTCCCGGCCAGTGTATCTGCAACACTTTTATAACACTATCTGGCCCACAATTAAATACACAAATAAAAAATATTTCTCAGTTTATTTCTTGTTGTTTCAAAGAAAAGGTTCGATGATCACTTTACGGTTTTCCTTCCATTGTTTGTGGGTTGTGTGTTCGGTCTCCACAGCCGGGTGGCATTATGGAGTAATCAGGAAGGGGAAGAGGGTGGGGGGAGGTGGGAAGTGTAATAACATAAGTTATCACAATTCCGCTTTTAGTTGGGCTGTCCATAACATTCTGGGAAGAATACTTTTATAATTTATTTCAGTGTGAAAGGAAGCTATAATTATGGTAGTATTGATTGACAGCAACTAAACAACACCGATTCTGGAACTGGAATCCTCTGGCTTAAAGCCTCTAACAGATGAGGAAGCTATTCAAACTAATTTAAATTGTTTACTTAAAAAATAATCTTTTGGATACTAGTGGATAAACCTTTAGTTAAATATATTGTCACAAATAAGGTGGTTTTTTTTAACTAAAGCAAAATTCTGAGAGTAATACTGTTCAGTTTAAGGCAAGTTTAGTTGCCAAAGAATGTACCCAAAAATAAGGCAAACAGAGACATTTGCGCTAGTGGTGAATTTTAGTTCACTTATATTGCCCCTTTTTTCCCTTTATGCTAAAATGTATTTAGACCACTTGGAAGTCATGACCGCTTTTCTTTGTGGGGATCTTGAGGAATACAAACAGCCCTTACATGAGCCCTGCGTTTATTTTAAGATAAAGGGAAGTTCCCTAGTGATGTAATACATTAACTAGCTGGTAAAAGTTTACTGAGGTTTCTCAAATGTTCTTGGTCATATTCCTTGGAGTACAAGAAAGGTGGAGGTAACATTACTGGGTGTATATATCTGATTGGTCTAAGGATCCCATGGATAACAAATCCTATCCTGGATTTATTTTCACTTTTAGTGGTGAGGTATTGTGCGGGAAAGCTGCAAGCAGAAATGTGTAGCTCTTTCCTCAACTGAGGCAAAGTATATCGCCATAAGCGAAGGATCTAAGGAGGCTTTTTCTATCAAAAATGTTTAAGGGAAGTAATTAATGATATAAGACCTATTATTACATGACTATTGTGATTCAATAGACTTGTACGTTGATAGCCAAAGCACTCAGAAAATTGCAATTAACTCTGGTTATCATAAACCCACAAAATGTATTCCTGTTTGTTACCATTATGTAAGGGAACTTATTGATGAGAATAAATTTAATATGGTTTTATAGCCAACCTCAGAGATGGTTGATATTATGATGACAAAGCAAGAACTTTGTGTTAAGGATGCCTCGTTTAACCGACCCAACATTTTTTTTAGTTAGACTACAGTTATGAGTATTATGTTCTCAAGATTTTTCTAAAATCATTTTTTGGATGTTAGTATTAATTCACGGACAATGGTTTGCTCAAGGGGAATATATTTTTAAAATAATTATGCTCCAACTCTGCTGTATATAGTGATAACGCCCATAGTGAAACAGTATAGTGGTATAATGTGTTGTAATATTATCCTATATTGTACTTGTTTTCTTTATCTTTGTCTCTGTGTATTTTTGTATTTTGACTCTTATTAAGCTAACATTTTTTGTTCTTTGATTTTATATGGTTACATTAATAATTTGAAGTGAGTTTATCAGTCGACCAATCTCTTACACATAAAATTAACAAATTAAATTGTTCATTTCTTCATCTTCTAGAAATGTTGACTTCATGAAAATTTCTATTCTAACTCATTATTTAAAACCATTTGACTACCAAGTCTGGCTCGCCTGAGGTGAAGGAAATAATGGAGTTTCTAATAAAGGGTGTTAAATCGCTGAAAGAGAGGGTGAAATATCTTATTACCAACGTGTCATTGTATCTACTCATCCATGTATAAGTTTTTCTAACACATTAAAAATACTAAAGAATTATCTAGAACAAAAATCATTTAATTGTCAATTTGTTATAAGCAAACACCTTATTTTTTAAATATACAAATCCTATTTTTGTGAATAAAAAATTGATAAAATTACTTTATTGCTGTTAACAAGCACCATAGTATTATTGTTTGAGATATTTTAATTGGGGATTGATTTTTCCAATGAATCCTTAAAAATACTTGAGATTCAAAAGACAAATATATATTTTTAATTGCATTTATTTTTCTTATTTTTTATAGCTGAAAAAGATAAAACAAACCTAAGAACCATATAAATGAATGTGAATTCAATTTATAAAAAAAAAATCATCTATGTAAAATTTATCTTTTCTATAGGAGCGTAAATATTAATGGTAAGAAAATTAAAATTGAAGTAAAAAAAAAATCTTGCCTCACTGAGAAAGTTAACTAACCTTGATTTGGATTTGCAGAAAAAATTAAAGTTCGGATTTTATTAAAATTTGATTGTATTTATAATTTAGGTGCTCTTCGTAAAAATAAATTATCCTACTTTTTTTGCAGAGCTTATCAAATTCTGGCAACTTGGATGAAATCAACCTAGATAAGAATATACCACCAGAGTTCTTTGAGGAGAAATTTGAAATTGATCTTGAGAATGAGAACTTTGAAAAGATTGATGTACCGGATTTCAGAGATGGCCGTAGAGGACGTTTTATTCATGACTTCAACTCGGTATGTTGTCTGTGAGATTATGCTTTCGTCCTATGCTATTGGTAACTTTGTACATCACTGAAAGTTTTTAATAAAAAATGAATTTCATTTTGTGTGTCCAGAACAAGACCGGAATTATTGATCTAGACGGCCAACGTTGCTTTGTGATGTCTTTGAACAGGAACCGTGTTTTGCCACCAAGGTCTTTGTTTGATCTCATAAAGAAAATGTGGGATGGTAAGTCAATTATTCTATATGGTAGCCCATATCTTTATATCTATAGTATCTGTGTTGGTTCTATAGTCTTGGTCTTATAGTAAAAAAAACTAACCTTTCTATGAGGGAGTTTAAACCTATATCTGTATTCAAGTTATATTTTAAAAACTCTAACATGGTGGCTATAGGCAAGGAAAACCTGGAAAAGTTAGGTAATTTTTTATTTTGGTGAACACATTTAAATTTCAGGATCTTTATTTGAAAATAGGAAAAAATCAGGGAAGTTAAACACTTGGCTAAAAACCCCATCAATTCCGCACCTAAATATTAAAACTAAATTGAGAGATAATGTTCCCTGCATGTTAACAAATGCATTGCCTAGATATAGTATTCAAGTATGAGATAGTTATATATAGTTTGGTTTTATACTAACACAAATAATACTAAAACCATGGTGGCTACAGACAGGGAAAACAGGGAAAACCTGGAAAAGTCAGGGAATTTTTGAATGACAGGGAAAACAGGGAAATGTCAGGGAATTTAACTAAAAACAAGTAAAAGTCAGGGAATTAAAAAATATGTCTAAAAATCCCATTAATTTTGCAACTAAACACTAAAACAAAAGTTAATCATACTTAATAAAATAACATTTTAATTTTAAAAATAACTGATAAAACTGTTTATGCTTAGTAGATACAAACTTTTTTAATATGTGATCAATAATAAGTAAAACAAGTCATCATCCACCATTAAAACTGGAAAAAAGTAGTCAGGGAAAATTGAAAAATGTTGCCTGGAAAACCTGGAAAAGTCAGGGAATTTTGTAAAATTTGTTTTGTAGCCACCCTGTAAAACACTAAATATCTATATATGTCATCAATTTATAAACTGGAATGTAGTCTTTCAGCAAAACTGGATACAAGTCAACTCAGGAAGTCGTAACGAACTCACTTCCATAATTTGGCCTGAGTTCTAGCGGTTGTTATCTGATGAATTGTATACGAATATTCGAAAACTTGCATTTTATTTGACAGCATTTTTCAGATCTACGTTCTAGTGTGAGTCAAAGTTTTCTACCATGAAAACGATAAAAACAAAACATCAAAACAACATAATTGTTGATCATTTAATTGACTGTTTGAGGATAGCAGTTACATCATATGACTTGCAAACATGACCAACTCATTACTGGACAGCAGTTTCAAGTGTCTGAAAATAAGTAAAATAGATTTCTAAAATAAAAATTATCTCTGATACCCAGAAAGATTGGCCATCCCTGTTATATAATATGCCATAAAATTAAAGAAAATGAAACATAAGTAAAATAAAAAAACACAAGCACATGTCGACCTCGGTGGACTTGGGGTAAAGTACTTGCCTCAGAACTCAGATGTTCGTGGGTTCAAATCCAGCCCGAATTGACAGATTTATCTTGAGCGATAAAAATTCGTACTACCACTTCCTTTGTAAGGGAAGTAAAGCCCTCGGTCCCATGTTGATTGTGGCATCTGAAGGAACCCTTGAAGATATGTGAAAATACCTTTTTTGGCAAAATTGGTAGGCCTTTTTGTTCCCGCTCATAGAAATCCTTATGTGCTGATTAGTCGGTTCAGAAAGTCCACGTTAAATATCTCGTAATATAAATTATTTTATCTGTGCTTCATTTGTTACACTTATATTATATTTATGTAATGGTGTACTTTGTAAAAAATTAATAGTGATATTAGAGTATGAACTACTAACCGAAGTGATTTCTGTTCCCCACATCGGCAATAGTGTTTAATATCAAACCATCTAAGGTGTGAATTAAAATGCAAGCATAGGCAGGATGCTGGATTTGTTTATTTTGTTCCATTAGAGAATTTGACGGCGCAAATATATGAAGTTTTAATAATATTTAGCACACCGCGTCTTACTACCCGTTCGGGTTATACGCTGAAGTTATAGTGTTTGGATCAAAAGGAAGGGGTAAGCCATGTTATAAGTGGCTAAATATTGTAGGCAAATGTGTGAAAAAGAGAATCGTTAGGAGTTTTAAGAATAAAAGAGCATGTATGATTCGGTGTATGTATGTTGTTGAAGCAAAACTTATGCAAGGAGAGGTAAGTGTAGAGGAAGTTAGTGTTATTGTCATTGTAAAAAGAATTTTTTATATATATATTTTAACAATGGTTTGTACATCCATACCAATGGGCATGCACCCCAAGGTGTCATTCTTGTCTAATTTGGTTTTCTGGTGACAGGTTGGGATTTTAATCGGACATGCGGCAGTGGACCTAAAATTATAAGACCTAAAGTCACAACTCCTAAACTAAATTTCTTAACTTCATAACACCTAACTTCATAAGACCTAACTTCATAACACCTAATTTTATAACTCCTAATTTTACTAGACCTAAAAGCACTGGACCTAAAATTCATTTTTCATCGATTACTTTAAAATATCTTTAACTGTTCAAACAGGCAGTGGACCTAAAGGCACAAGACCTAATTTTATAAGACCTAATTTCACAAGACCTAATTTCACAAGACCTAATTTCACAAGACCTAACTCCACTGGACCTAATTTTATAAGACCTAACCCCACAAGACCTAATCTCACATGCCAACAAGCACAAGACCTAACCTCACAAGACCTAAATTCATAAGACCTAAATTTATATGGCATGCCGGCATAAGTCCTAAAACTTCATTCTTTTTAACACAATGATAGGAACACAGACAAAGGCGTCAGTTTTTTCTTGTCTAGTTTTCTGAGGAATGGGAGGTCGTTCCCCCGTCATATAAAACATATCATTATCGATAAAGTGGTTTTAATAAACACGGCCAAAACGCTTGGAATGTGGAATAATGTCAAGCTCATCTAATCTAGTTTTCCACTGACAAGGAAGTTGGGATTAGAATCTCGGCCGAGCGTACCGAGGTATTTTTCTAGAGGATCCCTCACTCTCTTTTCAAGCAAATGTGGTAACATTTCCCCTAAATTATTCCTTCCTCGGTCACTTTAAAGTAGTGAAATTAAATGCGGATAGTTCGAACGAGAAGTAAGATGAAAATCTCTGGCAGGCAGGATTGCCTCAATGTTAATAATCTCAACTGACGTGGACACCTTTTATTTAGGAAGTATTTGTCAATCCTTTACAGGTATGCTAGAAGTGTTTTTCCACTTATTTGTTTACTCATTCTCTCTTCACGTATTTCACCTTATTTAAAATAAAAAGATATTAAAAATGTATTGTGGAGGCATAATTATTATTAAATAAAATAAAATTTAACTGTGCAATAATCGTGGCCCAAATTTTTGTCACCCGTATCATGTATTTACTAGCACGCTCAGGCTATCCACATTTTTTCACAATGGTGTAAGAAAGAGAAATGTACAATTTAGAGGATATGTACTCTCATTTGCGTGGAGGAAAACTCAGAAACCATTTATTAAAACTCACCCTCACTTGACTGGAATTTGAACCAGGGCTCGCCATCATCAAAAATTCAGTCTATTCTCTGAATCATTCGATCACCGATGTGGACTAAAGTTCAGTTATTGAGGGAACAAACCAAATCTCATTATTGGATGCTTGTATTTTATCAGCTTAATCTAATGGCATATGGCATTAGAAAACTTCACTTATTTGTTGAGTCAATTAATGAGTAATTATTATTAAAACACATATTATATACTATTATATTTTAACCGATGAAAGTCGAAAGTCTTCAGAGCCGCGACAATCACATAAATAGGTAGCCTATATAAATACTATTTATAAAATGTCAGTTTATTTTATTGAAAGCCAAAGTATGTTAACATTAGGGCCTAATATATTAATTACCTTAATTAATCACTTAGGAAAATTCAAAATGGCCTCCAAAATACCTTACAACGTTATGTGGAAATCAGAGCTGGCCGCCACCAAAATCAAAGCTGGCCACTCCTATACCTTATAAGCATAGCTGGAGCCCATTGATCTCTATATTATAACTGGATGGACATCTGCGGCTAAAATTTTTGAGCTGTCATTTGTACAACATTGTGTAAGAGAGAAGGAAATATTTGGGTATCTCTTTCTCTCTTATACGCATTCAAGGCAATGTGGCATTTAAACATAATTCGCTAATTTTATTGAATTTAGGAGATATATCAATGTATGATTAGTTAAACGAAATAAATGGGTTAGTAAAAGGTTTGAAGGGCATAACTAATTTCAACACTCATGACTTGTTTCTTTAAATAAGTTGATTTAGGCTAAAATAGTAATATTTCCTACACACCTATACGCTAAATGATCGTTTGAACGTAAGACTTCTACACAAAATTTTGTCGTTCGAACAAAACTAGCCAGGTTTTTAGCAAATATTTCATTATAGTTATCTAACATTAAATATAATATGGCTTCTGAAAGCAAAAGGCAATACACGCTAAGAGCCAACTTAATAATATTATAATATAGTAATACTTCGTATAAACCTCTAGCCTAAATGATAATTTGAATACAAAACTACTACACAAAGTTTGTCATTTAAACGAACGTAAGTAAGTTTGAAGCTAACTTTTTTCATTTTAGATATCGAACTCTAAACATAATATTGTTTCTGAAACCAATATATTAGCTAATAACCAATTTTAAACATACTGTAATCTTGGCAGAATGTAAACCACATTGGCTTTAGCTACTTATTTTAATATATCAAAGATTTTATTCTTATTTGTACAATGTCACATTTAAAATTGAATAATTGTATATCCTCTAATGTAAATGTGTCTTCAGTCAAGTAGGGTATAAACAAACTTTTATTCACGAGAGACACGTTTTGCTCAAGAACATTAAAAGAAACCGTTAAATTTGTCCTCTAGCTAGCAAGCAGACGACAAACTTGGTGTCACGATTTGGTGCGTTGCAAGGGGTGTGTTAGAGAGAAATACGCCATGGATTATTATTATGATTACTATTATTAGCCATCTTAATTTTGTTTTACATGTCTTTCTTTACAATTTTATAAAGGAGCTACAACTTAGCTTTGTTCGAGAATATTCAGTTCATCTTGACGAATATGAAGCATACAGTTTTTCTAAGCACCGCAGGATTGTTTACGATAACTGCATTATTGATAAGGTCGTAATATATCAATGACAATGTGGGTAATAAACCTATTTATATAAAAAAATAATGCTGCATTATATTACCCAGCCAAAATATTGACACTTTTGAATCACTAGGGTAGAAATGAAGAAGGTATAATGTAGAGTAATTATCACTGTATTTGCATGGAGGTGGAGTGGGAACCATAAAGGAAAATACACCTCAGTACACATAGGTCATATGCCAGAACGAGTTGGGTTTTAAAAAGTAAACACTCAACTCCAAGAAATGACTTGTGGACTAGGGATAGAGTGAAAACCTCACTTTCGAGAAATTAATAGTGTGAAGCCACGCTTACACGAGGCCAGTTGATAGCAGGTTAGACGCATCAATTTTCGAATTTGCCTGACAAATGGCCTCGTGTATACGCGGCTAAAGTAAAGAATGAGTAAGGAAAATTTTGCTCGGGACTGCACTTCTGTTTAATTTGTCCTATCTAAGCCTTTTCTTGGTAGTGAGTATTCACCCACACTTCTCACTTAATCATTTTCGTTCTTGTATACCGCCTATAGCCAGGAATATCTCCTCAGCCTTCTGACACTGTAAAACCATATCGAGACTGAAACTTTTTCGGAGGGATGGGGAAGGAGGAGGAGGAAAACTTGCTAAGGAGTCAGTATCATTTGGCTTACCGGTGAAGAAGATTTGGATTCGAGTCCCGGCTGGAATCACCCCCTTTACCGGAAAGGATTTTTTTATCCTTTTTCTAGGAATATGCTGGTATACTTCCGCTTGAATTACTTCCTGATACTTAAATAGGGAGATTCAGATACTTCTGGGGGGAATTTTTTTATTAAAATGGTGGACATCAACGCCACCCCCTCCCCTGGCGTTGCGACGTCCCCACCCCACCTCTTCGTCCCTTATTAATTGCATTGATTAATTAACTACTTTAATTAATCACTTTGAACAATTCAAAATAGCCACCAAAATACCTTAAAACGTTATGTGGAAATCCAAGATGGTCGCTAAAAATCCTTACAACTTTTTATGAAAATCCAAAAGGACCGCCCTATACCTTATAACGTAATGTGGAAATTCTAGATGGCCGCCACCAAAATTAAAGCTCGCCACCCCTATAACTTATAAGTAGAGGGGGATACAGAACCCTAAAGCCCATCAACGCGACCTCATGATGACAAATTCCGTACGCCCAGCAACGAATTTACATTCTTTCTCCAGGTGAATGCTGATGCACTTGACATATTCTGAATACCTCCTCTACACCACATCCTCAACAACCTAACTCCACAGTGGTAAATTACCCACATTTCCTCGTAAGGTTATGACATTTCTTCCCTTTGACTTAACTTTTTCTCCCTCACGCACCCATTTTTGCTGCAAAATTCCCTTTTTGATACTATTAACATTATTTTTGACAGGTATTGCCCTCTGAGCCCAAGAGCCCACAATGGTAGTTACCCTTGACGCTCTGAAACCTCCTCCAAAATGACGTCCCGACGCCCCCAACATCCGGACCTCATAACGGTAATTTACCCTCAATGTCTGGACGCCCCACGAACACGACACCCGCGGCACTCCCAACAACTCGAACCCATAGATGTAAATACCTGGTGCCCTGTTGCTCCTAGAAACTCGAGCCCATATCAATAACTCCTCATCCTGACCCCCTCTCTCCCAACCAGAGCAGGTATCGACAGGCTTTCCACCACCTTTCCTCTAACCCCTGGCTCCATAACCTCTATTCTCTAACCCGCACGACAATGTAGAGATGGCGGCATGGGATTAAAAATAGAAATAAAATCTTATTAAAATATAATTAAAGTTATATTTAACCTTATAGTGTAATGTGGAAAATCACAATGGATCCCTACCCCACCCCCCTTTTTGTACTCAGCCTATGCAGGTCCCGATATGCACCCTCAACCCAAGGTTATATAGCCCTCAAGGCAAGGTAGTTGGTTCTAAAATCTAGGTGGTGATGAATTATTTTAATGTTTTTTAATGTTGTTTATTTGATGGTCACGATGGGCCTGAATATTTTTGATGATATGGAAGTTATAATTTATTACACCTAGCCTTATAAGATCTAACGGCACAAGACCTAAATGCTACAAGAACTAAACCCCATAAGACCTAACTTTATAAGACCTAATTTTATAAGACCTAACTTCATAGCACCTAATTTTATAACTCCTAACTTTACTAGACCTAAAAGCACTGGACCTAAAATTCATTTTTCATCGATTACTTTAAAATATCTTTAACTGTTCAAACAGGCAGTGGACCTAAAGGCACAAGACCTAATTTTATAATACCTAATTTCATAAGACCTAACTTCACTGGACCTAATTTTATAAGACCTAAAGTCATAGCTCCTAAACTTTAGGTCTTGTGAAATTAGGTCCACTGCATGTCATCCTTTTAATCTTGGTTATGTGTATTAGATTGATTTTCCCACAGTGATTTCCTATTATTGTAAATATGCAGAGAGCCAGATGAGTAATAAGACTCGAAGAAGAAAAATAAGTTAAATTTCTTTCAAAACTGTCAAAATAGTTGGAACTTATCAATGGATTAGCTGCCGTTCACTGCCAGTCCTCTTGTTTCCTGTTATTTAGAAATAAAATAACTTTATTTTTGTTATTAATATTATTTTTGTTCTAATTACTAACTAAATATGAAAAGAGGCTTGTTTGTTCAGGGCATTCATAATTAAAGTAGTACATAGTAAAATAATTCAAGGTTGTCTCCTAATTTCCTGACATTTTCCTGTTTGAATCAGGCATTTGTTATCTGAAATTATAAGTTTAATGAAATAATAGGAATAGATTGAAGTTATGAACCTGCCTATTTGCAGGTTATTACGAAGTGAATACCGATGTGGTTAGGGAGACTATGCGTGTTGTGACTCCTGCCATAACAGACTTTAAGAATGTTGGCTACTATATTACCCGAGAGTGCAGAGATGTTCCTACATACTTGCTGGAGAAGGTCGTCACCGGAGGTCAGTATTATCCATTTTCACACAAACTTTATGAAGCTGCTCCATATAACAATTTTTAATATATTGGTTTTCTTCCAAGAGTTAATTGAAAGTTTACTTTCACAAAGCAATTAAGTACATTTCGTGGTTATTTACATATGAGGCATGCCATTTTTAATAGACTTTATTTTTAATCTACTGCATACTAATTCTTCTGGATAATTTCAGAAATAGTATTTTGTTATCTCAAGAGCAAAGGCATTCAATTACCTGGTTATAGAGAGTACCGCCTCCTGAGGAAAATAACATATTTACAAACTATTTTTTTTTACATTCATTACTGTTACCATCATGTGGGCTAGGACAGTTTTTTATTCAAGCCATATATTTTCCATTACCAGCCTGCTAAGCCTGTCGTAGCTTCATGTGTCTTATAATTTAACAAGACTAGGACAGACACAACATCTAGTCCCCGGCCATTAATTTATCAAGTTGAGAGGGTAAACTCACATTTCACCCATGATAAATTTTCGGCCATGCCGGGAATCGAACCCGGGACCTTAGCTCAGTAGGCAGACAGCTACTGACTAAGCTAAGGTGTCGGATTTACAAACCCATAAATATTTCAATGTTATATGTTTATTTTTTTAATTTTTATTGGTGCTTCATTTTCTACAATTCTTCATATTTATTTAATGACATAAAGAATTTGGGAAAAAAAATTTTTAGACCTATAGTATGCTGCTTAACTGTTAACTGTGATCTACAACAATAATAAGACTTTGGCTTTTTTAATCTGTCATGAGGGTTTACATTGTCAGTGTACTTTTGACAGCATAAAGCCCTCTTCAGTTGAAGGTAGCTGTGTTATCTTAACTGCACGTTTATAATATGTAGCTGTTAATTTCTGCGTTTCCATCATAGACTCTGTATAAAATATGGGTGAAGAACAATCTTTATAACCTAATTTACAATTATTAATAGCTTGGTTATTTAATCCAGCACTATATGTTTTCAGGCAAATATTGCAATGAGCAGTTTTCTTATCAGATATCTTTATATCTAATATTTAAACTATTGAGATGTTAATGTAAATGATATCAGGAAATAAAGACAAGAATCACATATAGAGCGGCCGTAAATAGTTAAAGAATTTTACTTCAAAAGTCGCCAACAATTTATTTATTTAGTTTTACCAATGAGTTTAGGGTTTACATAAATTACTCATTTAATTTAAAAGAAGATAATTAAACACCAAAAGAAACATTGGTTTGCCGGCAAAAATTAAAACACATGATCCTTTTATTTTTGTATCATTTTGATACAAAATTTACTTTTAAACATGCTGACAAGTTTTAATTTCATCTCTTTAGGCATGCATTGATGTTTTATTTACATGTGTGTTGTCAATAAAGGCTGATATTATTGGTTGATCTTTACCAAATACATAAGGAATTCCTATCAATTGATTATGAAATATTGAAAAAGATTCACTTGATAAAAATAATATCCAATTTAAAACTAAAATATTATTTTATAACTATACGTTTTATCAAACTTAAATAATTAAATGATTCTAAATTTGCATCAATTAAATCAAGCAGGCTATGTCAATTTGAAATGTAAAACAGTTTACTAAAAGCAAATGAGAAATAAACTTACCCAAACATCATTTTAAAGTAAATTACTGCAATAGTGATTTATTAAAATCACTAATCTCAGCCAAAATATATGAAAATAAGACTGGAAGCTACGGCATTAACAAACCTGACTGACCCATTTTATCATTGTTTCCTTTGCATCAGTAATTGATTACATTATATTTCAAATTCTTCAAGTATGTAGTTCTAGTTAGGGATTTTTTGTATTTTTATATGAAAAAGGAATATTTCTGAAAATTAAAACAATATGCAATTGTAAACAAGAGTGGAAAGAAGTCTGTTGTTTCTACACTTGTCTTATTATACATTTACAAGTCATTAGACAATAATTAATTTTTATTAAATAGTATATAAAAATTGGTTTGTTATTTGTTGCTACACTGCATTAATTATATCAAACATACATTCACTTAAGTGGTAAGTTAACTGTCGGGCTGGATGTTAAGTTTGTATTATTATGATTGGAAATGATAAGTTGTATAAGAGTTATAAAAAAAGATTTATATCCAAAATTAGCGAAACTTTTTTTCGAACTTCAAATTTCTTATTTTATTTCATTCTAAAATAGCTTTGAGAATGTGACACTCTTACACCTTAAAAAACTTGAAATTTTTAAAAATGAGTAATTTTGGATGAGTGAAAAATAAAAAATTACATTCTAAAAATGTATAGTTTAGGCAAGTTTAACAATAGTATGTATACAAATGTGTTTCCCATTGGTGGTGGAACTTTATTTGTATGAGGGGGGGTTATAATAAGTAAAAAAAATCCTCCAAGTCAAAGGCATATTTGGGTACCCAAACCCAGAAAAGGTTTGAAAAATGACTCCTCTATAGGATAATGGGTCTTTTCCCAGACAATTTTTGAAATTTGGATATCCCTAGAAGCTATTTATAGTGGTTCTCTTCTTTAAATTACCGACAGACGGCAACATTCAAGTATCATTTTCATGTTTCCTGATCATTGGCCAGCAGGGTTGTTAAAATTTTATCCAACCCCCTTCCAAAAACCTTGGCTTTATTTTTTAAAAAAAAACTTTATTTTGCATACAAAGCAATGTTAGATTAATTTTCAGAATGGGTTAGCCTATTTCCCTTTGATAAATTTAAATAAATATATAATATATAGATTAGAAATTGAACTAAACAAACTTAGACTAACTAATTTTCCGACACCTCAGCTCAGTCGGTAGTGTTTCTCTCTACTGAGCTAAGGGTCCCGGGTTTGATTCCCGACATGGCCGAAAAATGTATAATTGGTGAAATGTGGGTTCACCCTTTCACAGCGATGAATTAACTGCCGGAGACTGGATGTTGTGCTGCCTAGTCTCAAGTTAGATTATAAGGCATACAGGCGACAGACATAGCAAGACGTAGGGATAATAATATATGGATTGATAAAAAAACTGACCCAGACCATAGGCTGGAAACAGTAATGGACGTGAATGTAAAAAAAAACTTGATTAAATAAATGTTTTTTTAGAACCACATCCTACTACCCATTTGGGTTATACGCCTATGAACTAACAACGCTAATCGGTTAGGGATGAGGAAGGATCAATTTAGAGGAAGTGTAACTTCACTTCTGGAGAGATTGGAAACCATTTAGGAAAAAAAAACCTCAATTCACCCAACTGTGATAGAACTTCGATTTCCTGTCATTGGCAGTCTTTAATCTATTGCTAGTGTGACGCTTTTAGACATGCAGACACCAAAACAAAAATGTTATTGCTTACTTTAAATAAAATAAACATGGAATTTAAATACCAGAGCTTTTACTTCCATGATTAAATAAAACATATCCTTTGGAAGAATTTTGCTGACCATTGTCTATTTGTATTTATTTAATCTTGTTTTTATGTGATATATTTTCCCTGAAGAAAGTACTAAATTAATTCTGGAGCTGGCTTACCAACCTGATGCATGGTCTCTCTTGCTCCACTCATCTTTCTTTTCCTTCAACCTGCCATTTTATGATAAAGTATTGTTGTCAATAATCACATTGTTGCATTATTGTTTTCTTTTAATATGTCTATCACTCCTTTTCTTACTTTTTTAAATTTAAAATATGTTTCTTTTGATCCCAAAAATTATTATATTTAAATAATTGGTTTAATCAAATAGCACACATATTAAATCGCAACTAGGTTGGGCTTTTTTCAACCATGGTGGTCGCCCTTTGAGAACAAACTAGTCTAAACAGATCAATAGTATTTGAGAAAGCTGTAAATAGTTTAGAAATTTTTTTTCACTGAAATACTATATTATTTTTCCAGCTAAACTTTGTGTAGCCTACATTATTTTTCTATTTATTTTAAATGTGAAAATAAAAGCTTGTATTTTTGTTTTTAGTGTATAAAAGAAGCGTGCCTGATGCTACCTTCGCTGTATTTGCTGGCGACAAGATTTTCCAAGTGGACATAGTCGACATGCCAAATGACTTGGCAGGGTTGGACACTCCTGAAATTGTATAATTTTTTTTTTTAAATTTTTCTGATATAAAAATATATATGAATTGTATTCACTGGAATTTATATTGCTGGACATGTTTTTTATTATTTACACAAAATCAGTGAAAGACTGATCAGAGCACTTTACGAGGTCTAGTTAGATTTTGAAATGTATCAATTTATAACTTTTTGTTTGTTACTGTTGTGTCATATAGGCTAGAGGTATACGGTTTATATATATTTAAAATTCCAAGTTATTAAAATATAACACACTTATTGAAACAAATTAGTTTTAAATGTTCTTATACAAAGGGATTAAATATCTTAGTCGAATAGAATAAATTTGTCTGTAGAATATTTCATTGTTATAATTAAAAGTTCACAGTAATAATAAGGTATTATAAACAATAATTTTAAGAGTAGAATTTTTTTTAATAAGTTTGATAGTTTTCAGATTTAAAGATTGTGTTCCACACTAGTTTAATATAAAAATCAGGTTACAATTTTCAGCATTTATTAGTTATTTTCATGAGCAATAATTATCAGAGGACTATATGGTTGATATTAATTTGTAGTGAAGGTTTTGTCTTGGTTATTTACACATACATAAATGTAAAATGTGTTTACAAAATAAAAATACCAAAAGATAATTTATTCATTTTTATGACCTTACAGGAAATTTTCTAAGCCCTCATTTCCTTATGAATAACCTTATTTGACTTGTTGCCAGATCGACTTTAATGTATCCACACTCAAAATCATATGATCTTCAAACTCATGTTGAGCAGATGTCACCTTTGGCAGTCATACTTTTCACAATTTTAATATATTCATACATCAAGTCATGTTATCTGCAGTTGTCACTTTTGATAGATATTATCAATACTGCAACTAAAAATATATTTTTAAGTGCTTCAAAAGGCTATTTGTAAGGAAATTGAAGTATACAAGATTAATTTATGATAATATAAATCAATGTATAATTATAATACAATATTCACCACACTTCTTTATTGTAAAAGTTATTTTAAGCTTAACTAATTGGTTCTCCGTGTAATGCCTTTTGTCTTATGTTAAAAAGTTTTTTCACCCATCTGTCCAACTTCACTTGAGGATCCACCATTAACTAGAAAATAAATATACACAGTAATTAATAGCATACAAAGGGTGACCATACAGTCTGTAAACAGGTATTGAATATACTTGTGTGTTACTATTTATGTCTAATGAATGTTCCATCAACTTGTATGTGATTAGTCGGCTATTGGAAGTTTCTGCAAACCTTTTCAGAAAATCATGCCTATGATAATTTACACAAATTATAATATTTAGGACATTATAATTCAAAATAAATTAAGTGAATGCTAAATTATAATTTCCTAACTATCATTATATCACGTTCTTTATCATACTATTAAAATGGTCTTTAGAAAAAAATTACATTGTAAATGAGTTAAAACCAACTTAGTCATGAGTCAATGAGCATATTGAACAAAATTTTGGAATTAAAAATAATTTCACCCGAATTACCTATGTGTTCAAGATTTCTGGTTGCCCTGTGGACTGATATTATATCTAAAAAAAAGTTATTTGCATTAAATCAAGCTTTGCAATTAAATATGAGTCCACTTGTTTGATTTTCCAAGTTTTTCTTTTTAAAGGCAACATTATTAATGTTCTTAAAAAATATGTATATTAAATCTTAAAGCTACCTAAATAATTAAACATAAAACCACTAGTTATATAAATTATAGGAGTGTGCAATGATAACTTTTTAAATGTGACTTAAATTTGAAAATATTTTTGTTTTCATATAAAGGTTGATTTAAAACTCAAAAGAAGTGCATCTAAGTGAAGAGGAAGATTTAGATAGAAAGAAAGAAAAAATCACACTTTAGTCTTTAATGCTGACATGTTTTAATTTATCTATGCTCAAGTATTTTTGTCTTCCTTCTAAATGTATCAATGATACAAAAGTTACTGTGAGTGTTGAAGCTAACAAAATTTGACTTTAACATTTTGAAGCTCTACACACATTTTATAAATATCATTTACCTAGGAAAACGATGGAGAAAAAATATTCTAAATTAATGGTTTTAATAGAAATTAGGGTCATGTAGGTATAAAGTGAATGATCAATATAAGTTTGGTTGACATTATTTTTGTTCTAGCAGAATACCACACAATTACAGTTACCAAATATTATGAATTGGAAATGGATTAAAGGGAGGTTGAAATGCTCACCACATAAACATCCCAATTATATTCTATAAACATTAATTATTATTATGTTTATTATATTGAAAGTTGGTAAAAATGAAATTACATGGCATGCTTTCATAATTAACATCTACTCAAAGGATAGCAGTTTTTTTAGTAGTTTTAATTTAAACATGCCAAGAAAATAAAATAAAAATAACACTGGTGCTAAGCCAAAAGATGAGTGGTTGGGGAGGGCTACAGGTGACAGATTACGGACTTTTAATGTATTAACACATTCTATAAAATGTTATCAAAAATAATTTTAATGAGATTGACTTCATATGCAGAGGAAATAATTGTGGATCATCGTGTGGATTTCAATGCCCAATAGAGCTATAAGGTTGGATGGAGTAGAGCTGAGATAAAGTACAGGATTTAATAAGAGAGAGGCAGCAGGGTGTTCTATAGGTGTGTAAGAGACCTGCTATGGAGAAGAGAAGTCCTCTTGAAGTGTAAGTAAGTAATGTATTGGGTGTACTTTATGGGAATAAAGTTTGTGAGGAGCATGTTAGCTGTCACTAGGAGAAACAAGATTAAGAAAGAAGTTATTATTAGGTCGGATAGAGTTGAGGGTATGTACATAGGGATGTTACATGAGATAGTAGAGGAAGCCTAAAGGAAAAGAAATGTTGGAAAATAGAAAGAGTAGTTTGGAAAAAGACGCAGCCAGGGTGGGAGGCCAAAGCAAAGAGAAGATGGGAAGGGATGAGTATGAAAAAGACCAGAGGAGAAGGTCAAGGTGAGTGAGGAGAATAATTGAAGAAAATAAAGGAGAACGAGTTGTGGAAGGATAGAGAATAAGATGGAGGCATTTTACTAAACTGACCTGGCCACAGGCTGGAAACAGTTGATGATGATCGTGGATTTCAATGGAATAGATCTGATTTTTACTATCGATAAATATTAGATAAAAATTATAAATACAACAGGAAGATACATTGTTTACTCTGAAAGGTAGTAATCTATCTTTACTGACTACAATATGGCCCTATCTTATAATCTACACCAGTGTAATCCATCAAGGTAAGTTCACTACATTTCAAGGTAAACAGCGTGTACATCACATATTCATAGATAAAAAAAAAGTTTCAGTTAAAATAAACAAGTATGCAATTTTAGTTCAGTTTGGGATTAAAAAAACTTATCAAGCTATTCTTGAATTATACCTTGTAATAAAATATCGCTCTTGATTATATAAAAACAATTGGTTAAGATTTAGAAAAAAGGTATACATTCAACCATATCAAAAATCATGGCACTGAAAGTTTAACATTTACCATTAATCAAATTAGATTTCAATGATGTCTAAAACAAAATAGCCCCGCTGCTCATAGTTCCATATTTATTTATTTTTTAAGCTATCCCAAGATATAGTCACCATGTGGCTGATTAAAATTGTAGTAAGGTGACCTGGTGGTCTAGGGGTAAGGTGTCGGACTTCTGAGCTGGTGTCCGGGGTTAATCCTTGGTCCAGCACAGATTTATCTGATTGCCAAACCCTTCCTTTACCTCTGACAAGATGTGTATTAATCACAACTTGTAAATGTGAGGAATGCCAGGCCTACCACCGTGGTTCGGATTCCACGTTAAATGTAGGTCCTCCATTTCATCTCACAATCACCCTACCATTACACATTAGCGTAAGTGTGTATAACCCGAACGGTGTAGTAAGACGCAGTGCTAATAATAATAAAATTGTAGTTATAAAAAAAAATTAAACTTCTCACCCATAGACATTTTGTAGTTGAAAATTCAATCACGCAAAAACATATCTTTATATTTAATGAAAGATATGAATGTCCTTCTCACAACTTCTCCAAGTTAAAATCGAGACCCTTGTGTAAATCTTTTAAAGTTCAAACTTGTAATTATTTGCGGCACCGTCCTTTTCCCTCTTGATTGGGAACTTCAACATACCGGCATTAATATTTAAAGCGACGCCAATAATAAAACAAAAATTAATCGTCTCCTACAATTCTTAAAAAAAAAAAAAAAAAAAAAGAACTTTCCAAATAAACATCAAAGAGGGTGATAAAATTGAGAACTAGGAATATTGCTGGAATAATGAAATATAGATGAGAGATTGAGTAAAAGGAAATGGTAAAGAGAAATACTTTGATGAATCAACGAATATTTGGAGTAAAATAGGATCTGGCTGAAATTATCTTGATTTAAAATTCCTTTAAAAGACCCCGCCGATCCGTCTAGCCAGGCTTCTATTAGTGCGCATTTTAGTTGCAAAATTAGTAACTATTGCAAGTTAGTCCAACTAATGTCCAAGATAAGCGCTAACAATTATTACTTGTAATGATTCTCCATGGGGTGTGGACCATGGACTTGAAACTGTAGAGGCAGTAGAGTAATCTGTGGATGCAGCTATTAAACAAGTACTACGTGGAATTCAGAGGAACGCTATGACGAGAAGAAACACCACATTTTTTTTTCTTTTAATTGTCACACGCAATATTGTTTGATAATGCTTCTAGGTTTTGATTATTCACATAGGGTTATTATGTCTTCTGTCATTAAAATAAACACCCAATAAAATTTTCAGAGCGCTAAAGGCAGTTTCATCCAACTGAACAACAAACTTAGCTTGTAATGTTTTAGTCAATCATACAATATACTTCAACTGTGTTAAGTTTAACCATGAAATCCTAGTAATTTTGAGAAAATTATAATATAATATCTTCAGGATAATTTATTTTATAATTGTAATCTAACATGAAGCATCTTAACTATTTTGTGTGTAATTATATTTTATAGATATTGCGGATACACTTATTAAGTTTTGAGTTGTGATAAGATGGGCATATTTAACTAAATAAATAAAACAATAGAGTCAATTCAAATTTTGCTTCAAAACAAATTTAAAATTGCAACATTTATTCCTCATCATGCATTATCTAAGGTCTACCTGAGAAAGTAGTTAAATAGCAAAGAATATTTAGCAAAAAAAATAATGTAAATGTATAGTTAGGTTTGTTAGAATTTAAAAATTCATCGACAGCATCTCTTAGAAATAACACCAAGATTTAAAGTTGGATTTTTTTTTCAGCACATTGTCTTTGTACCCATTCTGGTTAAACAATGATATAAAGTAATGTTTAGTAAAAAGATTTAGAGTAGGCTTCATAGCAAGTCCCTAAGGCGCGGAGGCGCGCGCCCCCCATCCCCACGAATCCCCAGTTCCTTTTAACGTTATTATTCGCACTCTCACGACAATTTTATCTTGCCATAATAGTTTCAAGAAAAATATGTTTTTGGTTTAAGTAATAGCACGCAATGTTTTTAAAATGGCATGCGGTCGGGCGCGAGGTGGTCAGCGCCATGCATTGTGAAACCAAACCTTCCCACCCCTTCACCTCTTGTCTTCAAATGGCATGCAGTCAGGCGCGCGACGGTCAGCGCCATGCATTGTGAAACCAAACCTTCCCTCCCCTTAACCCATTGTCCCCACCCTACTATAGCTAGCTAGCTAGCTAGCTAGCATTGCTTATTCTTCTTTTGAAGGCGCACTCCCTTACGCGCCCTAAGGTTGAAAGCTTGTGAAATGTGTATAGCGTGAACCAGTAATAGTTGTTGTCAGTCATCCTGCGTGCTCCTGCATCTTGAGGCTGTGTGTGGCGTGTGTGTTTATAATAATATTATGTAGGGTTATTTTAGGATAATGTTTATTTGAGTTATATGTTTTAATATTTTTTGTAACTAGGCTTAATATGAATAGTTCAATTCAGGCGCTTAAGACAACGAATATTGCAAGATTAACTCTTGATCAAAAAAGAGAATTGAAATCATTAGGTAGGCCGTGTCCTGAATTTTGTATGGAACAAAGTGAAAAAAAGAAAAATGAAAATCGAGTTTTTAGAAGACAGCTCAAGTCCAAAGATGCATACAAAAAAAAATGGCTGGATTTGCGGCTGTGATGTGGACAAATCTTTGTACTGTTTTCCGTGTATTTTGTTTTCTCCCAGAAAGAGTGGTGAATGCTTGTGGATAGTAAAGGGCGTCAATGATATAAAACATTTAACAGAAAAAATTAAGAAACATGAAATATCTGTGAATCACATGAATAGTGTCGTTGATCTTTCTTTGCTAGGCAAAGTAAACATATCGGCTAGTCTAGACTCACAATACAGAGAAAACGTTAAAAAACACAATACTAACATTGACAAAAATAGGCACATATTAAAAAGGTTGATTTCATGTGTTAAATTCTGTGGTGTTTTTGAATTACCTCTCAGAGGTCATGACGACTCAGCATCATCTACAAATCCTGGTGTCTACAGAGATTTAATTAATTATACTGCTGAGCTGGATTCTACAATGAAAGACCATTTAGAATCAGCCACTGTATTCAAAGGAACATCAAAAATAATACAAAATGACATACTGGACTGCATGCTTAATGTCTGTAGGGAGGAAATAGTAAAGCAGATATGCGATTCTGAATTTGTAGCCATCGAATGTGATGAGACAACTGATGTAACGAACCATTGTCAGATGGTATTAGTTTTTAGGTATGTGTTTGAGGGGTTGGCTTGTGAGAGGTTTTGGGGGTTTCTAATTCCTGAAGGAAGATGTGCAGGCACCTTAGCAAAATGCATAATGGACCACATCAAACCTCTTCTAGACACTTCAAAAGGAAGATTAATAGCACAGACGTATGATGGTGCTAATGTTATGAGTGGCTCTGTTGGGGGTGTACAGGCCAAGATTAGAGAAACATACCCATTTGCCTATTTTGTACATTGTTACGCTCATCAGCTAAATTTGATATTGGAAAAAGCAACCAGTGCAAACAGCAAAGTTCGAGTTTTTTTCTCAAACCTTTCTGCCATTCCCGCATTTTTTTCGCACTCATCTCTACGATCTGACGTTTTGGAGCAAGTAGTACAAGTCAGACTACCCAGAGTTGCTACAACAAGATGGAACTACAACATTCGAACTGTTAACGTTGTGTACGAAAATAGAGATAAGTTGAAGGAATGTTTCGAAGTTCTTGAGGAAAAGTGCACAAACAAACTTACTGTTAACGAGGCGAGTAGCCACAGAAGAGCTTTTCAGGACCCAAATTTCATGTTCTGGCTAACTCTTTTCCAAAAAATTTTACCTCACGTGGATATATTGTACCAACAACTACAAACCAGGAACAGGGACAGTGTGATGTGGCAAAATGACATTTGCATTTTTGAAAATGAGATACAGAAAGAAAGGGGGCAAGTTAAGGAAATAGAGAAGCAAATAAATGAAGAGTTCCCTGAACAACCAAGAAAAAGGAAAAGTAATGTTGAATGTAGCACCAGAGTGGGGGATGCTAAAGAAGTGTGTGATGTCATTACAACTAATGTAAAAGACAGATTCGCTTTTACTGGTCATTTGGAGGCAGCTTCTTTGTTATGTAATGAGTCATTTCCCCAATTTTCTACTTGCTTTCCGGAAGAAAAACTCACGCGAGTAATCCAACACTACCCATTCTTAGAAAAAGAAAAACTCCGGTCTGAATTGGGACTTTTATACAGACGACAGGACTTTGACATTAAAGGAGCAATACAACTATTGAACTTCATGGAGAAAAATAACATTATTTCACTTTTCAGTGAGGTGACGAATTTTCTAAAAATTATCATAACGACCCCAATGACGTCTGCTGAATCTGAGCGTTGCTTTTCTACACTGAAAAGAATAAAGACTTTCTTAAGGAATACAACAACAAATGACAGACTTAATGCTCTAGCGATGGTAGCCATAAACAAGGAACTTATCACACAAATGAAGGACTTTGACGAAAGAGTTATGGAAAAGTTCATTAACTTAAAGAAGAGGCGTATGGACTTCGTATATAAATAATTTCTTTGTTTATTGCGTTCTAAGTCATTTCTCGCAAGTGTAAATAATGTAAATATTGTGTATCCTACATATTAATGTTGTGAGATTGTGAGGACATTGAACATACATACATATATATTTATGCACATTATAAAGCTGCAGTTTCTACAACACATCTACGTTCTTTGGGGTGAGTTTTTTTTTTTTTTATCTTTGCATGTTGTTTGTGATATTAATTTTTGAGTTTAACTAAATGAATATTTAGCAAAACATACTCCGAAATTTGTGTCTTCCTTTAAATATATTATTTAGAAATAATTTATTAACTAAACAGGCTGCGCCCTCCAGCTTCTAAAGTGACGAGCCGCCACTGCTTCATAGTGAGAGAAGGGCTGCAGGCAGAGGTAGTAGGGATGAATGATAGAATAATAAAGATGACAATAACTGACATAGAAAAAAGGTGGAGGTGATAAAGAGTGTGAAGAAATAGCAGAAAAGGAGGAAAGAGGTAGAAGCATTAAAGAGGATGAAACAAGGTAAAGCACCAGGTGTGGACGAACTGACAGTGGAAATGAAGAGCAGCAGGTGAAGTAGGTATTTAATGGTTACAGGGTGCCGAGAGTGATTTGGAAAGAGAACAAGGTACCGGTAGACTGGAAAAAGGGAGTTAAAATACCTATTTTCAAGAAAGGAGACAGGAAGAGGTGTACAAATTGTAGGGGGATAACGGTGATGTGCCACTGTACAAAAATACATGGGACGGTACTAAAAGAGAGAATAAGAAATAAAATTAAAGGAAGGTGGAGAGAGAAAAAGCAATAATTTAAGGAACAGAGGTTTACCATAGACTTACTATTTGCCATATGACAGCTGATGGAAAGAATTTGTAATGAGAGTGAGAAGCACGTATGAGAATAACAGGAGTTGTGTTAAGAAAGAGAGAAGAAGGACGGAGAGGTTCCAAATAAAAAATGGAGTGAAGCAGGTGAGTGCCCTCCCACCATTACTATTTGAAATGGTCATGAACAAAGTGGCAGGAAATAATGAAAGCCATGATGTTTGCTGATGACTTGATGGTATGGGGGGAGAAGGAAGAAGAATTACAGTACAGGAACAACGACAAGAATGGAATGAGGAAGTGAAAGAGTGTGGAATTAAATTAGCATGGCAGAGTGTAAAATTATGGTAAGGAAGAGGGTAGGGCTGTTATCCATTCCCTTCGGATTCCAGGGTAACTGGTTGATCTAGTTGATGTTACGACGACGGTGACGTCATGTTCAGACATATGTGGGTAGGAGTAGGAAAAAGGTAGGCGAAAGTGTTCCGGCAACGTTAGTCGCGATGGAACAGAAGGATGTTTTGGCAATGTGAGTCGCGGTGGAACATGAGCAGAAGGATGTTACGGCAACGGAAGGATGTTCCGGCAACATGTCGCGGTGGAACGGAAGGAAGTTCCGGCAACGTTAGTCGCGGTGGAACGGAAGGAAGTTCCGGCAACGTTAGTCGCGGTGGAACAGAAGGAAGTTCCGGCAACGTTAGTCGCGGTGGAACGGAAGGAAGTTCCGGCAACGTTAGTCGCGGTGGAATGGAAGGAAGTTCCGGCAACGTGAGAGTCGCGGTGGGAGGTATGGTGATAGTGGAGAGAGAGAGAGAGAGAGAGAGAGAGAGAGAGGGTTAAACAATATTGCTCTTTCGTAAATATAAGACAATTTAATAAGCTCTTTCGTATAGGTGGCGCACCCGTGTGGGTCACCTCTGACTGGCCGAGGCTGACTGACTACCTGACCGAGGAATCACCGTATTAAATACCCTCCACTGCTGCCTGGCCTTGTCCAATGGGAGAAATAGGGGCTTCCCATTGGTGCGTGCAAATTTGAGAAATAGTGCCCATCACGCGAGCCAATAGAGACAGGAGTTTTCTTTGGCGCTGAGTAGAGTGGGCAAATCATCACGGACAGCTTAGAGAACATGGACTGTGGAGCGGTCCAGGCAGTAGAGAGGGTGGGTGGCGCAGGCTGTGCAAGTTCGGAGGAAAGAGACAAGGGCCGACTGAACAGTGAGGCACAACAGGGCCTAGTAACGATATAAGGTTGTATGGAGTAGAGCTGAGAAAAGTACATAAAGTAAAATATCTTGGAAGCGTGACTGAGGAGAAAGGTGGAAGTAGAGCGGATTTAATGTGAAGAGGACAGCATTGAAAGTTGTTCTATAAGTGTGTAAGAGAGCTGTTATGGAGAAGATAAGTCCCCTTGAAGTTTATGGAAGTATTGTACATTGTACCTATTGTCACAGCCATATGCTGCAGAAACCTGTGTTGTTAATATAAAAGAGATTCAGAAAGTGAAGGCCATGGGAATGAAGTTTGTGAGTAGCATGTTAGCTGTCACGAGTAGAAACAAGATTAGGAATTAAATTATCCGGGAAAGAGTGGGGGTACAGGGAATACAATGAGATAGTAGAGGAAACAAGACTGAGATGCTATGGGCATGTAAAGATGATGGAAAAAGAGAGGTTGCCAAAGAAAATATTGGAAATGAAGTATGTAGGAAAAAGACCGCAAGGGAGGCCAAGAAAGAGATGGGAGGAGCAGATAACATAGGAAAGTGTTCGAGAGAGAGCAGAAGATGGAAGAAATTAAAGGAGGAAGAATGGTGTAAGGGTAGAGGAAGATGGAGGCATTTTACTAAAGTAAACCAGCCACAAGCTGGAAACAGTTGTTGATAATGATTATGATGATTTAGAGTTAAAGTAAATGCGAGTGAAAAATGTTACAATAGACTGTTGTCAATTTTTATAACCAGATTATTCAGTCATCAGAAGTACTTATGCAACAAAAATGTGTGCTAGACACTTGAAATACTTAATAATAAAATATTATGCATGGGAGAAGATAGAGAAAATAGGAATGGCCTTTGGAATGTCAAGGTTAGTAAGTGAGTAAACTGGTTGTTGAATGAAGGAGGATATGAAGTATATTATTTTTATTATTTAGCACTGGCGTCTTACTACTGGGTCACGCTGATATGAAAAGTTGATAAGAGACAGAATAGGAAAGGCATTTCTCACTAGGGCTGTTAGAACCAAAATAAGCTTAGTGCAAAACAGTATCAAGTATAGCTTAATGCAAATGTGTACCAAGTAACTCTTAAAAATCAATAATGCTTTATCTTCTAACTCTGGTAGGAAGTCAACACCAAGTTAAAATCTGTGCTCCATCTGGGCAGGGAATTGAAGGGGGTGGAGTATTAGCATATAAACATTGCTACAGTAGCCCCATGGCTTCTTTGGTGCTGACTGACAGTTCACAGCTGACTTCTGACAGTCAACATTTAGATATATACCTACATTTTGACTGTCAGAAGTGACAGCTGCTAAATACATGTTTTTTGCAGATCATATGGTTCGGCGTAGGGATACATAATTTGGTCTGGTAGCTTTTCAAAGCCGTCAGCTGTCAGCTGTGAGCTGTCAGTCAGCACCAAAGAAGCCATGGGGCTACTGTAAATCTGCATATCCAAACTTATTTTCTTTCACAAATGCTTTTCTTAAACTCTTCTTAGGAATGTGAAGTATATTTAAGATTTCATTTTATAAATTACTATGGCTTGATTTTTTTAACAAGTTTAAAACATATTTTATTTTACTTTAAACGTGTTTCTTATTTCACTAAAAATATAATATTAATACAATTCTCTTTTAATAAGAGAATTTAGTTTTTAATTATTCAACTCGACTCAACCATATACTCAGTAGCTTTATGAAAAAATTGTTGAGGATGACTCGAAATTTAAAAAAACTGAGCTTGCAGATATTTCATATTTAAAGGTATGACCAGAACATAAACTTGATATTGATTCCCGTTTTAAAAAACATATTTATTGTTTTTACAAGAATCCCACAGTCTCAGCAGTCCCTTGATTTGTTCTGATTTTTGATTGCAATATTGCTAAACTCGTGATAGTATATGTGAGAGAAAAATTATACTTACATTTGTATGAAAAATACTTTCCAGATTGTTTGCATTTTGAGACTTTTGACCATCTAAATTAGTGGCTTCCAAAGTTAGATCCACAATAACTGGCATATCTGATGTTTGATGTCGCGATGTCTTGGACGACGAAAAATTTTTTGGAACAAACTGCTTAGCATCATTGATCTCATCAATAAGATTGCTTCTGTGTGATGCCTGCATTACGTCTGAAAAATATATTTAGAAATATAGGTTACCAACACCTGACTATTTATTTAGATCTAATTACTCATTATATTTGATCAAAAAAGAATTATTTTTTAAACTCGGTATTTATAATATTTCACTCTAGTATGCCACATTACACTACCGTTTCTTTTAGCCAGATCAACAAAGGGTGGTAAATGATAACGTGAAATTATGTTTGTGTCCCGTGAAGGGTGGTATTATAACGTTAACTTTTACACTGTGTTCATGTCAAGCCCCGCGGAAGAGAACAATTAAATAATAAATTTGTACTAATGAATTCCACTTTAAATTATGAATAAAACTTTTCAATAACTGATCTCACTTTATTTCAATTTAGTAGTGACCAAATTAACTACACCACTTAATTACGTATTCCCCGCAAATATCTCTGTGTACAACCGCACCTAACATTGGCTACTCTCCAAGTGTGCTTGAGATGACGCCCGACCCCCCTTGTCCAACAGTCTTGCACAAGGAAAGGGTGACTTTTATCAGCTCACATCTCCTCGACACTTCCACTGAGCCTTCTACAAAGCTTCTAATACATGCAATATTCTAGACCATTCAATGCATCATGGAAAAGTACTTGACTTTAAATAAATGAGCGTTAGCATAGCACAAGGGATAAAGAGATGCATATAATGCTATTTAAATCAAAATAAATATTTAAATTTAGAAAAATTAAAGGGAAACAAATGAGAATCATTACATAAAATAATAGATGCAAAATAATCTTCAAGCTACCACAGTAACAATTTCTTATAAATCAAATGTTTGATTCAAATCTAGAGCCATATACTATAACCATTGTTAAAGGTTTTTTTGGGTATTTTTTTACAATTTGTGTGTCCAGTGTATTGCGAGAGAAGGAAACACAGATAAACACCATTATGGAACCCTTGGAACACCGAGAATTGCTAGGTGGAATGCCGAGTTATAACAGTACTTTCAAGTGATTATTTTTTAAACAGCTCACTTTCCTCAACATGTTCATAAAATACTACATGCCGGAAAAGAGTTTGCAAGAGTTTCAGTCCGAGCACAAGATTTTAGGTGGTAGTAAGCATCTTACAATGACAAACTTTTATTATAATTGAGAGGTTCAAACCTAAACATACAAACCTTAGCTTCAACAGTGTTTGAACAAACACTTTTAAGCATTCTCTTCTAGATTAAAGTTTAAAATGAGTTATTATTTAGAAAATAGCCCGCTAGTAATCACTTTGATCACTGGAAAATACACCCAATGGTCCAAAGTGTGTTTAAAGGACCATAATAATTTTAACCTTAAGGCTGTGTCTCAGGTGTTTCCTTGTGTGTGGCCTTGTTTAATAATACACCAAAATGTTTTGATAATGTATTTTACTAAATAATTCTTGATTTCAAAAACTATACCTCTTTCTGTGTCCTCTGGGCGAACAGGAGCCCCGGCCAGAAGGCCCTGTGTCTTAATTGGTTGTCTGCAGATTGAGCAGCTCGAATGGCTTTCTGCAATTTTTCCATCAATTGTTCTTCTGTGTTTAAATTCTGCTTACTGTTCCTATGTTGAGGTTCCGGTGAACTCTTTGATGGAGATCTCCGTTTTGGTGGTGAAGGTGAAGTGGACTGGGATGCTCCCCTGGAGTAAGATCCAGACCGTGATCTGGATTTACGTGCAGATTTCAGCCTTTTTCGTTCTTTTGAACTAGATCTTGATCTGACTCTACTTTTCGATTGTGACCTTGATCTTTCCTTGGATGACCTACGAGCACGACTATGACCTTTACTCCCAGACCGTGACCTCAAGCTACTGTGTGAACGGTCATCCGATACTTTAAGATGGTGTCTTCTATGAAAAGAAATAATTTCATTAAGTTAAGTATTGAATGCAGCACTCAAATAAAAAAATATATTTTTTTTACTAAGCATCAACTGATTAAATTCAAGTTACAGTGGTTTGGATGTAACAGGGAAAAATCACCAGGTATGAATGAATTAACTGTGAAAATGATAAAGAGCTGCAGGAGAAGGCAGAAAATAATGGCTATACAGGCTGCTGATAGTGATATCGAAGGAGAAAAGGGTACCAGAAGACTGTAAGAGATAAAGTGAATACTGATTTAAGTAGAGAGAGGTGTACACATTTTATGGAATAACGCTGATGTGCCATTGCACAAAAATATATGAGAAGATAATGAAAATAAGAATTAAAAAAATAGGTGGAGTGAGGAACAGCACAGATATGGGAAACAGAGGTATAATTTAAACCTGATCTTCAATATACGACAGCTATGGAAAGAAGGTAAGAATTTGGGAAGGACTTGGTAATGGTATCTAAGGACGTGAAGAAGGCATACGATAGCATGAATAGAAATAAAGTCTGGAAAGCTATGGGGAGAATGGAGTGGAAAGAGGAGCTGTAATGAGAGTTAAGAGTATGTATGAGGATAACAGGAGTTGTGTTAATATGGAAACAGTGTGGACAAAGTGGTTCCAAATAAAAAATTGTGTGAAGCAGGGAAGTGCTCTTTCACCACTACTTTTTGTAATGGTAATGGAAATGGTCATGAATAAAGTGTAAGGAAACTCTGGGAGGAAAGAATGAAACCCATAATGTTTGCTGATGACTTGATGGTATGGAGCGAGAAGGATGATGAAATACAGGAACAGCTATATGAACGGACAAGAGGAATTATTGGAAATGGTATGAGAACATCAATTAATGGTTTAAATATTTTAAACAAAAACATGATTATGCATGATTGCTTTACATTCTTGATAATTAGTAAGAGAGATCATAATATTATACTTTATTCGTTATGTAGTACAAATTAAAACAAAAAACAAAGTACAGTGTAACATTTAGAAGGCATTGTGTGTCAAGGTCCACCAACAAAGTGCTCTAATGAGTGGGTGATATTAGTCAAGTTCCAAACACCCCCCTCACTCATTAGAGCTGACGATGCAGTCACAAATGTTTGGGGTTTGCCAAGCTTATAAAAATATCCACTTCCATGTATTTAGAAGGCTTTTATGTCACAACAATGTTACCATTTTGAACCTTCTCACGAATAACGTGTTAGTTTATACTCTTATGCTTCGATCAGGAACTTATTATTGCATTCTTTGTCAAATTTTGGGTGGACATGGTGTCAATGAAGATTTGGATGGCTTGTTAAGAAGATCCCATGTCGTTCAGCAGTTGTCTCAAATGCAATGCCTTCTTTGGAGCTTCTGTTAAGATCATGTACTTAGCTTTTTGGGTAGAGAGAGCAATGGTTCTTTGTTTTCTGGAGTCCCAGCTGATCATTGAACCTGCATACTTAAAACAGTGTCTTGTATACAATCTCCTATCATTAAAGCATGATCCCCAATTTGCATCAGCATATCCCATTAATGGTTCTTCAGTCTTTATGAAGATCAGAGATAGTTCCTTGGTACCTTGAAGGTAACGGAGGACCCTTCTACTATTAGCCAATGCTCCTTAGAATTTTTTTTATTAAAGTGGCTTTAGCTTGCCGAATGGGATTTATCCAGTCTTGTACTTGTTTTGAGATATGTAGGGGCTCCAATCAAATTTCAATATGAGAAATTTGGTAAGTTTTCAGTTTACACCTTGGTAAACTTTAGTCCTGGAAACATGGAAGTCTTCACAGGATTGCAGGTCTTCATATTGAATTTATGAATAATCTAACCAATGTACTTAATCTGTGAAGCTGAAATAATTCCATTTTTACATTCAAATTCTATCCGAGACAATACTGGAGATTTCCCAAATCTTTCATTTCTAATTCACTCATTAGCTCCTTCTTTACTTGATTCAATTTTTCCCCGACTCTTTGTTGCCATGATTACATCACTTAAATAAATAGCAAGCAGCATTTTTTCTCACCCTCTAATCATAATGTAAATACAGGGATCAGTCTGTGAAGGGATGAATCCCAATTTACAAAGTTTGGAATCTAATTTATAGAACTATTAGTGTCCCGCTTGCTTTAGCTCTTATAACAACTTCTTAAGGTGGCATATAACTTTACACAATTTAGTTTGCATTTTCTTGACCTTTTCGAACATGGTGGAGTCTTCACTAGAACGCAGATATTACACAGTTCTCTGATCTAATAGTTTAAAGTTTTCTTTTAGAAATTCAATCAATTATGTGTTCTCCACAATGAGACTTCCCAGCAATTCCTGAGAAGAATGTGTGTATTACATTTTTTTTAATGCCAGGCTTGTCTTGTTTTTTTTATTTAGAATTGATTATCAACATGAAAGTTATTCAAGAACCAAGTCTGTCCTAGCATTTTAGCATATCAATAAATAGTTCACTAGGATGTGTGTGCGGGACAGTTGTGAAGGTTTGAGTGTAGTGTCAATTAGTCAAATAGTACTTGCCTTCAAGTTGAAAGTTGGCTAATGTTATTCCCTTATTACTTAACATACTAGAAAAATACTGACTGTTTGAAATGCATCTAACCGTCAAATTTCTTCTAAACATATGGGACTAGCTGTAATTCACAAAAACTTATTTCAAGTGCATTCCAAGAACAAATCCATAACGAATTTTGTTTAGTCGGCTCAAAAAATAAATTAATATCGCACAATCAGCTTCGATGGCTGCATGGTCTAAGGCAGAGATTAAATTGTCAAAGAGTGTCTTGGACAATTCAGGGGCGCAGAATACGTCCGAATGCGCAAACGAGGTTCGGGGGAAATTAAAGCAGTCCTGGGGAAATTTGGGGCAAGGAAAAGTCCAACCATTTTGTTGGCGCTTTTATTACATTTTGGTTCTGATATAGTTGTTTCATTTGTATGAAGAACAAAGGCCGATGACACTCAACACTGACACTATCAGTATGTTCCATTGTGAGGCAGTGTCTGTGTAAGCACAAAGAGTTGCAGTGTCTGGGAGATAAGATAATGTGTCAGAGTTCTAGATGAGAAGTCAGAGGTTGAGACAAGGGGCAAAGGAAGAATCTAATAATTCAACCTGGCTAATGGAGTGATTGAGTGATGAGTCATCAATCAGTCACCTACCCTACCGCGGGTGTTTGGTAGCTATGGCGGGCAGGCGATGGAGGGTAGGGAAGGGTGAGCGATGTTTTGTTTTAGTTTGAATTCAGTCACCCATTAATTGTGGCCTAATTACACGGCGATGTGCACGAAGTTTATTTAAACTCGTGACATAATTATTGTAATAATTGTGTCGCCATGAAATTGTTGTTTTTAGTGGACCTATTAATGTCTGTACATTGTACAATAGATAAATGTATATAAAGAATTAAATGGTTTAGTGAAACAAATGTTTATTATGTCGACTTTTAAGAGCAAATAAGACGTCAACTGTGCTTATTGTGAATGGCATGGCAGATGTGATAAGCTCGGAAATCACGTATCTAATAAACATCCCCAAGGAAAACCTAGAAGTAAGGACCAAGGTAGTATTGCAAGTTTTGTAAAATGTAAATTATGTGATCAGGAAAAATTCATAGTCGTAAATAGCAATAGTATTTTCCTTAGTGTGATTGATAGTGATTGACCTTGCAGTAGTGACGAGTCTATGAAAAAATGAAAAGTCTATGAAAATCAACATTTAAACCAAGGCTTCCCAGAATTACACTCCATTGCCTCTTACTCTCCAGATGTAAAATTAAATGTTGGTACTGGTAAGTCTACTGGTATCAATGAACAATTAATAACAATATGTAATGCACACAAGGAAATGGGAAGGTTGCCATTTTTGGGAGACAACTAAATTTTTTATAAGGTAGGTACTATAAAAATAACTATGATTAAAAATATTTAAATTTGAAATTTCTAAACTATATATATTGGTGCTGACTGACAGTTCACAGCTGACTTCTGACAGTCAACATTTAGGTATATACCTAAATTTTGACTGTCAGAAGTGACAACTGCTAAAGACATGTTTTTTGCAAATCATATAGTTCGGCGTAGGGATACATAATTTGGTCTGGTAGCTTTTCAAAGCCGTCAGAAGTCAGCTGCGAGCTGTCAGTCAGCACCACAGAAGCTAAAACTGAGGAATATTATATAATAATCTTTATTCCCCTCAGCCTCTATAAAATATTCAATGTTTTATTTTGAGTGCTATGGTTTTCGGGAAATTTTTTATGAAAATGTTATGTTCTGGGGAAATATCTCTGAACATATTCTGCACCCCTGGGACAATTTTCATTTCACTAACTCAAATTAAATCAATGAAAGTAACACTAACAGTGTAAAAAAGAGTTTATATGAATGTTAAAATCAAAACCTTAAATAATATTGTCATATTAGGTTAAACGTGTTGTATTTTGATAGCTAAGATAGGTAGGTATGTTTGGTTTATGACCTGTCTTCAATAACATATAAGACGATAAGTTCGCTGTGACATGACAATGACATGACTATCAATAGTCATATTTATATTTAGCACCACATCTTACTAACTGTCTGGGTTATACGCTTATGTATTTATTAAGCTAATGGTTTTAAAGTTTAGGAAAATTATATTTAGTGTAAGTATACCCACATTTGCGTGGAGGGAGAGGGGGAAACCATTATAGAAAAACCACTCTTAGTATACCCGACAGAGATTTGAATCTCGTTCTCCTTGTTATTGGCAGTCTAATTTATTACAAGAATAGGATCTTAGAACATGCAGTCGCCAAAGCAAGGTGTCGAAATATTATCACTTCAAAAAATTATACCATGTTTAGAAAATTTTTATTCAGTGTTTGTCTTTTTCATGTTGGTGGGCCACCCAAACAGCTTTCACATGCCATCCAGTGACATGCGTGTCATAGATTTGTCATTCCTGGTCGAAGCTGTGTTATTATCGCAATATTATTATTATTATTATTATTTAGCACCGCGTCTTACTACCCGTTCGGGTTATACGCTTAAGTACTAATTACACTAATGGATTAGGAATTGGAAAGGTTGAATATAGAGGAAGTGAACCCGCATTTGCGTGGAGGGAGAGTGGAAAACCATTTAGGAAAAACCTCCCCCAGTTCACCCGACCGAGATTCGAACCTCGATCTCCCCGTCCTCAGTGGTCTGGCTCAACACAACTGGCGCGTTAGCCAACTACGCCACGGAGGCGGGTTATTTTCGCAATAGAATAGAATGCAGATACCGGGAGATTGAGATTCAAATGTGTGTCATATGTATTGAAGGAGGTTTGCCCGAAATGGTTTTTCCACTCTTCCTCCAAGCAAATGAGGGTACACTTACATTAAATTTAACCTTCCTTATCTCTAATTCATTAGTGTAATTAGTACATAAGCAAATAACCCAAATGGGTATAGTTAAAAGTTAATGTACATTTCACACTTGCTTGTGTCAGAAAGTCTGAATGTGACTGTGCTTGCAGTAGGCTAACATTTTATGACCGTGCAAGTTGAGATGAAACGTACACTCAAATAACTAAGATGATTTATCAGTTATGTTTTGTAGTAAATTTAATTTAATTTTTATTTGTCTTCAGCACTTTTAAATAGTTTTATTAATTTTTAAAAAACAACTAAAAGAAATGTTTTATCTCATACCTAGCCCCCTCCTCCACACGCATGCACACATGCACAAACAAACACACACACACACACACACACTTCTATTCTAGTCTTTACTTTTACACTAGATTTTTATTTTATTTTTTGTTTAAAGGTATTATATTAAATCAAATATTTATTTATTTGGGGTATTTAACATACACTTTGTGTCTGAATTGATTGATTATATCAGCACACAACTTAAAAATTAAACTTAATTCTAGAACAGAGATAGCACTCAATTACCTCGGGGCTATTCATTTATCACAATGGAAGGGGAAACCCCAATTTCACCAATGATAATTTTTTTTGGTCATGCTGGGAGTTGTTTGCAAACCTTTGCTCAATAAGAAGATGCACTATTGACTGAGCTAAGGTGTCTGATTTAAACAAAAAAATTTCAAACTCACCTTGACTTGGTATACTTGTCCCTACTACGAGAACGGTGGCCTTTACCATGTTTACGTCTGCGAGACTTCTTTTTGTAGGAATAATTACTATCTGAACTAGAACCTGAGATACTCCTGGACCTAAAATAAAAATGTGAAAATTCTAGTTTCCTAATAGTAATACAAATATATTTGATAAGACAAACTACAAAAAGATTTTTAAAAAAATTATCAATTTTTGAAAAAAAAAACCAGTTTGAATTAGATAAATATTAACTTCCTATACTTGATTCAGTTCTGCCAGAGAAAAGTTTCAAAAAGCCTTCGCTTACCTTCCTCTGGTTCTATCTGACCCTTTTCTTTTTCTGTACCGCTCACTTCTCCGACTTGAATCGGAGTCACTTGAGTACTTACTCATTTATTACCAGCGGAGTGCACGGTACACCTACAATTTAAACAAGTTAGTTTATTGAAAAATACAAGTCAAATGTGCGACCACAGCTCTTCGCAAAAAATAAAACTTATAATTATTTAACATGTTCTCAGTAAGCACCAAATTAAAATATGACCTAGATAGTTTATATTTAACATAACCCATTTAGTAATAGTAGCCTATATTTGTTTTATTTAGCCTCATATCTTACTACCCGTTCAGGTTTTATGCCTACGTACTAATTACACTAATTTGTTAAGGATTAGGAAGGTTGAATTTATGGGAAGTGTGGAGGGAGAATGGAAAACCACTTTCAGTACACCCGACCGAGATCAAACCCCAATCTCTCCATCTTCGGCAATCTAGTCTAAAGCAAGAGTAACGCCTCAGACCACACGGCCATTGAAGCAGGTCATTTAGTATATTATATCATATATTAATTATTACCAAGACTCAATATAATTTTTCATATAAAAATACTAGATTCAATGATTTTGTGATAACTACCTATGTCTAAATATAGAAGTAAATGAACATATTGGGAAAATGTAATCTTTATATAATTGTATTTTAACTAGGCTAAGCACTGATGATTTAATGTGAAATTTAATATAATTTCTTATGTACATATAACTTAAATAATTTTAGCTATGGCAACAAACTTAAATAAGGCAATTTTATATGTTTGATTACTAAATAGCATCAGGAGTGTGTTATCCTAAAAACATGACAAAACTAAACAAATACTCAATTATTTGAAATAATCACCAATAAAAAACTAAGTTCATCTGTCAACCTCATTAACTATTTGGACATAAAGACTTTTGAAAATAATCTGTTTCTAAATTAGCCTAGCTTAGCATAGTCATTGTTCCAGATGTAGCCTCACGACTGTGACAACTTATGAGCCAATTACATTGTCCCAGCATTGACCTCTTACTGTGACATCATTTGAGCCATTGACATTGTGCCAGAATTGACTTCATAGTTGTGACCCATTTGATACACTGGTAATGGTATCATATTAGATTTGGCAACACGGCTGTGCTGTCAAGTGAGCCAGAATTCGCCGAATAGCTGTGCTGTAATTTTGGCCATATTTCACATCATAGCTGTGAAATTATTTGATCCACTGGTATAGTGAGAGATTTGACATCACAGCTGTGTTGTCATTTGAGTCACGGTTCTTGTTCCAGATATGACCATAGCTTTGACATTATTTGAACCATTGAGGTTGTACTAGATTTGACCTCAGAGCTATGACATTTGAATCATTGTGTCTGTGTGGTCTTAATATTATTGCAGGTTGTATTACATGTTGTCCTATTGATTAGCCTAGAATTGATGCACTATCTAGTAAGGGGTTTATCGAGATGGAGTTATATTTAAAATTTGGCAATTGGCTCACTAACTTGAGTTAAAGCAATTGGCAATTGGTTGATTCTTTATTTGGTCTATAAAAAGAGCCAAATGGCTCGTACATATATAAACATCCTAGTACTGGCGTGGATTGAAACCAATTAGTTTTAAATAGCTATATAGGATAGTGAAAAAAAGTTTACAAAACTTTATTAAGTGTCTTCATCCGGTCATAACTTAAAAAATAAATTAAAAGCAGGCTTTAACTACCTATCATTATGATAGAAATAATATATTATGTTTTAAAAAAAATACATTAGTATGGCCCACATGTGCACATGTATGCAAGCACACATCCTAATTTGGTAAACTGATAACAGCAAAATTAGTTCAAATCTACACAATTCTACACACAAAAAAAAGCTTGTGGCTCATACATATAAAGTTTATTCCCGCGTGTAAAATTTAGTCTATATTATTTTCCAAATAAATTTCTTACAAAAGATTTAATGAGAGATTTCATAACTATAATAAGGGTGTAGTAAAATAAAAAATGGTTGTCCTATTGGATGAAAAAAGAACAGTGAACATGTTAAATAAAATACAGCATTCTCTTTCTCTTTTAAGTAAATAAATACAGTTAATTGACATAAGCTTAGGGACACCCAACATATGTATTGATTTCAATTATAAGTTCAAGCAATATAGTAAGTGAGAATACTTCTAGAGTAGGCTTACATTCACGACCTTAGTTTACTTGGATGGCAGCTCAAAAAGTTACTAGAAATAGTCCCTAATGTATCCATAGGATAACAGCTGACATCTGTCACTTTTGATAGCTGTAATTAAAACATATGGTGATGTATGAATGTGATAGTTAACCACAGTAATTTAGGCCAATATTATTTATATTTATTATTTGAAGTCAGGTACAAAGCTTATATTAATTGTTTTATTCCACTTAAAAAATTATTATTCAGGGCACTTTCACTAAAGATCTAACAAATATAGCTTCCAAGTGCGAACGGCGAATTTAAGCCATGTGATTGATCATGACGCAAACAAGTTCTTCAGAATGGTGCACCCACGCAGTGGATAAAAATATTATATTCAGTTAAATATTTTGAAATACGATAAAATAATCATTAAATAATGTATTATATATAAAATAATCACAAGTACTTATTTTCTCTTTTCCAAGTAAATATGATGCCCTGTATTGAAAGTATGCACTAATGTATGCACTATATTAGGTAGGCCTAAACATAATTCAAAAACGAAAAATTAATTACTTTTAACTATGTTTAAAATATTGTTTCGGATTAGAAATTATTAAAAGTAATGAAAGAGGGTGAGAAAAATTAAGTTTACGTAATTTTAAATGTAAAATATAACATGTAGTTAGATTAAAAAACTTTCATTTATAACAAAACAGTGATCTTTTACAAGTGTTGACAATCCAAAACCTAGACATACACTCACACATTTGGTGGATTATTAATATATAATCCTATCAGTCAGGCGTAATTAAATTGAATATGTGTATTTATTATGCATCAAATTATTAGTAATAACTGTTACAATTTAAAGTTGTAGCCTATTGAATAAAAATACAAAAAAGAATAAACTCAATAAAGCCTATTTATCATTGATATACCGGTATTTATCTGTGATTATTTCAAAAAAATCAAAGGAACTGTAGCAATGCTCATAATATTGTATGAAATCGCATATTATGCCGTGCGAATAAACTTGGGGTACAACTTGCGTGCAATTGATTAGCTCAAATTATCGTAAGTACTATTTCTTATACAAGAAATTCTGTCAAGTGTAGGTTTACTAGGCTTTAGAGATTGAAACCACTGAACGGGTACCTGTACGTGTGACCTTTTATTTTTTTTTTAATTCATATTTTTAAGAGCCCCAGGCCGTATCCGAATAGTCAAGTACACTTGACTTGACGCAGACTTCATGCAGACTCGATAAAATTACACTTTACACCCACTTGAGATCGAAAACTGCAACAGACTTTTCGAACGGCAATTACCCTTTACACGCCCTTGAGTCTGCAGTGCTGCTTCCTACCCGTGATCTTAGAAACTATTTTAAACACCATCTATAATCAGGGAATGAAAACGAATACAACGTTTTAATATCCAAACCCACTTCTTTTCACTAGACATTTCCAACACAACACAAAAAACACTACAACATGAGCAGTACCGGTATAGTTAAAATACTTTATCATAGATAGCAGATTACACATCACAGATCACATTACTCTAGCAGACGAAAAATTAAACAGTTGCCAGTCAAACTCCGCATCGACGGCGTGTGAAGGGTAACTTGCCGTCACACTTGGTCTCAAGGGCTTGTGCAGGGTGCAGCGGCTCACTTCGTGACTATTCGGACGGTTGTTCACTCGATCACGTGATTGCCAATGCAATTATCGAGTGAGCGTCAAGGGTCGACGGCGCGTGAAGTAGACTATTCGGATACAGCCCCAGTTTGTTTTCACACTTACTAAATAGGCAATAGCCTTGTAATCCAAATATTACACTACATAAATGTTCATAAAAAAAAATTGATTTGAGTTTATATTATAAATGCTAAAACAAAGACCAATATCTAGTTAATTTAAGTTTAAATAAGTAACATAATTAGTAAACTTGTCTTGTTGACATAAATAAACTTTTATACTTCTTTATTTTTGATCACAGATTAAGTTTTATCGATTTGCCAGTAAGCACAGATCAAGTTAACACGAGTAAGTGTGCATCATAGATAAACTATACAATATACCATGGAGGCAATTCGTTGGTGAAGTGCATGGTCTACAGCAGAGGTTCCCAATTTTTTTTCGCCACGGAACCCTAATTGATCACACTTTTTTTGGCGGAACCCCATTTTGATAATAACAAAAGTGATTGTAACTTGTAGTGTAGTTTGAATATTTTCATGTTTGACATGAAAAGAAAGAATAACTATAAATAAAAAATAATTATTATAAGTATTATAAAACATTTATCATACAAAAAAAGTAACTATTTATTGTAAGGCTTAGTTTATATTCATGCATAACTCATAACTAATAGTGAATAGCGCATAGTGTATAGTGCACAATTCATAAGAAAATTACTAAGGTTTATAATGCAACGTAGTGAATAAGACATTCATAACGATTGTTTGAGAGGTGATCTCCTTGCGCGCGTGGTATTTTAAGGATACTACCTCTATGGATATGTTAATCATTAGTCTTCAAAATAATTTACATATTTATAAATATAATATCCTTGTTACCTTTAACACGCCAATTTTACTAGCTGTATTATAATCTGAGAGATAAATATTGGTACTGTTTACTAAATAGTATTAATCTGAATTTATATATTTAGCATTTAATGGCAGACCATCTAGAATTGCATTTCTGGCTTTTTATCATCATGGGTAAATGAATTTTATAGAACCCATCCTTTTATATTTAATAGTATGTTTGAATTATTTATCTTCATTTGAGGACAATCTGGTTTAGTGGTTGAATTAAATGAGGCTAGAGTACAAGGGCGTTGCACGAAATGTATTTTTGGGAGGGAGGTTATGTGGGTTTGGACATTGAATTTTCCAACACCTGGTGTTTTAAACCATAAAAATTCCCAAGTGACCAAGGCAAGTACAAAAACTACATTAATAGGAGGTGCGGGGTTCCTCCCCCAAGCAACAGACACAAAACCATCTTCTGTAAATTCAACCGTATATTCATTGTCACTTTCATTTTCACTCATTTTCAAGTTAAAATCACAATATAAAACTATTTAACGATAATTAAAGCCCAATATGGCGACCAACTTCTAACTTATAAAATACTATTTGAAAAATATCGAATTATGTTTTCCATAAATCCTATTGGCTAGATTTTTCTCGCGAGAATATCGTTTCACAACTCGTGCATAACGTATAAGAAAAGTTAAAGTTAAATCAACTTTATGCACTGTGAACTATTTCACTATTCACTATAAATCGATTATAGACGCCATCATTTAAAATAATGTATTTCAACTTCTTGCGCACTATACACTATACACTATTCGCTATTAGTTATGAATTATGCATGAATATAAACCAAGCTTAAAGAATGAAATTTTTTCACATATTTACTTATAATAGCACTAAAATTAGGCTTAATGTCTGACAATTGAACGCGAAGATCTGGAGCTGCATCCAGTCTGTTTCTGTACTTGTTTTTGGTGTAAGCCTAAGCTGAAAAACCAGTCTCGCATCGGTAAGTCGTCACAAACGGAAGCAGAACCATAATAGCCTTCTCAACGACTGCAGGGTATTCATCTTTAAGTCCAATCCAAAAGTAATTAAAATTAGAATCTTCTGATTCGAATGTTTGTTTTAGAAGGGATGAACACTTAATGTCGATCAAATTCTCATACTATGAAACAGTTAGCATCGATGGTTTGGTTAGATTTACGAATGGATTCTGTACCCAGGCGATGTTCTGTAACTTCTCCGGGAAATACTCTTTCAAAGATTTTTTAAGGTTAATCAAATGTTCATGTATGTTTTTTTCCACATCTGATGTTACTTGCAACTCATTTTCTTCCAGAAAGCCATTTAAAAGAGTAAAACTTTCGTAACTTTTTTGTTCAACACATTCGATCCAGAAGCTATGTTATGACTGTTTTCTACGAACGTTTTAGTTAATTCTCAGACAGAACTCGGAACCCCTTTGACCCTTCCACGGAACCCCAGGGTTCCGCGGAACACCTTTTGGGAAACGCTGGTCTACAGCACAGATCACATTACTCTAGTCTGTGAACGTTGGGGAAAAAAATAGATCGGTATCTCTCATGTTGAACATAGACAGAATCATTGATCTCTATACTATAACTGGATGGACATCTGTGGCTGAAATTTTCGAGCTGTCGTCTGCATACCATTGGGTAAGAGAGAAGTAAACTTTCAGGTATCTCTTTCTCTCTTTCACCCATACAAGGCAATGTGGCATTTTGACATCATTCATTAATTTGATTGAATATATGAGATACATCAATGTGAGAGTGGTTAAATTAAATAAATATGTTATTTAAAGCTTTGAAGAGCTTATAAAAGTTCAAAACTGGTTAGTTTTTTATTTAAATAAGTTGATGTAGCCTTTTATGTACGATGATTTTTGAAGGAAGCTTACTTTTAAGGCTTTATCTCGTACCAGAATCCAACCATATATTTGTGTTTAGTTAGGATAAAAGACCTTCCAGAAGGAAATATCTACTTCTGTTCTAAATTGCCGTTCATCAAACCAAAATATTATATATATGATAGTATTCTGGTACGAAATAAAGCCTTACACATTGGGATTATTACTAAAATCAGGGTTTAGTAGATAATGTACTTCCTACAGGCCTATAACCTAAATTATCATTTGAACATAAGACTTGTACACAAAGTGTGTCATTCAAACAAATGTAATACAGTTTTTAGCTAACTTGTTTCATTATAGTTATCGAAATGTCAACAAATATGGTTTCTGAAAGATATGAGCCAACTTAAATAAACCGGTATTATTACAATAATACTTTCCACAAGCCTATAACCTAAGTGATAGTTTGAATGCATGGCAACTATTCAAAGTTTGTCATTTAAACAAAGTAAACAATTTTTAAGATACCTTGTTCATTATATTTATCGAACTTTCAATAAAATATGGTTTCTGAAACCAATATACAAGCTAATAACCAACTTTAAATATAAGTGTTGTCGTGGCAGACTGTAAACAACATTGATGATAACTACATAAAAATTGAAATATCTAAGGTTTTATTTGTATTTGTACAGAATTACCTGTAAAACTGGATTGTATATCCTTTAATGTAAATGTTTCTTCAGGAAAGTATGGTATAATACTTCACTATTTTCAAACAATAACACTTTTATTCATCAGAGACATGTTTTCGCATAAGAACATTTAAAGAAACCGTTAAATCTTTCCCCCCCTCAGTGTAGCAGACGATACACTTGAGCGTCACGCTTTTGTCCTTGGAATGTGCATGTGTATGTCCATCCAGTTATACTAAAGAGATCAATGGACAGGATACAATAGAGTCGATGTTTGGCATCGGTGGTGGATGGACGTGTTTTGCTGTTGTATTAGAGACCGTGACATTTATCATTGTTGTAAAATAAGGTGGATTCCGGTGACGAGTGTGATGTTGATTCGGCTATGACGGAACTATATTAAAATATTTGACAACATTCTCAAACTTGTGCCAAAGGTCGGGTCGTTCAAGATCACCATCTAATAATCAAATTATAAAGAAAGCGAAATCTAGTGTAGGGTGTGTTGCGGTAAAACCAACGAGACAGGCGTCAGCCTGAGTTTCCAAACTAGCTAATGCCAAGGATAGTCAAAGTGGGACAATTGTTTCAGATGGCAGTATAGCAGTCTGTAGTATATGTATAATACAAGTCTTGTTGTGCGCCAGAAAGTAGTGTAAACAACTGAGAAACAAGTGAAGTGAGCAGCCGCCATGACAGACAAAAGAGAGTAGCGTTAGTGTTACGCGTGAACCGGACGTGATCTGCCCCTAATAGATTCGCGTCTGTAATGTGACCTCAGTTAGCACTCGCATACATAACAGATGGCGACGAGATAGTGGAAACGGACGATTATAATCTTCAGTTAAGCCGTGTGCGTTTATAATTTAGTAATTCATTGGTTGGAACATTATTAATTATTGGCCATTATGTCTGAACGACAGGAATTCAACGTGGGTGAGACCTCAACATGGCCGATATACTTGACGCAACTAAAGAATTTTTTTATCGAAGAACATCGTCGATGATACGCAGAAGAGAGCCCATTTTTTGTGTAGTTGTGGGTTAGGTACGTTGAAAATTCTCAGTGACGAATTTGGGGCACGCGATTTGAGTGAGATTCCATTTGTAGAACTGATTGATCGGTTGACTACGCGGTTCGCGCCTCGACCAAACGAGACAGTGCAGTACCACCTGTTCACCCGCCGACGTCAGCAGATAGGGGAAAGCATAGATGCGTTTGCCACGGATCTTCGCCGAATTGCCGATGGTTGTGGTTTTGGTGGTGAGGTGGTAATGGAAAAGATGCTCCGTAATCAATTTGTATGCGGATTGGCTGACACTCAGCTACAGCAACAATTTTTTATCAAGCCCGACCTGACATTTAAAATAGCAATAGAAGCCGCCAAAGCGGCAGAAGTTGCCAGGAAATATGTAGAAGATGTACGGGATGAAGCAACAACACACGGAGCTGTATATGGGATTGGTAGCCAGCCCCAATATAAATCTACTTTCCAGCGAATGCGCCGACAGGACACAAACCGCGGGTCACAACCGCAAGTAGGAAATCCACCCTCAAGCAAAGTAGGGTCTGGCCAGGAAATCCGAGGGAGAAGAGCACGGCACTTCTTTCCAGGACAGTGTTTGAGATGTGCAGGGCAACATCAAACACGCCGCTGTACGGTGGATCAAAACAAACTTTACTGTACAGTTTGTGATCGAAGAGGGCATGTGGAGTCAGTTTGTCTTTCGGAGACGAGGCACGGTAGGACTACGGCAAGGGCACATCAGGTAACGGATATAACAGAGCCTCATAAACAGGATTCTGAGGAGCTATCAATAGAGGGGCTGGAGCTATATAATATTAAAGACGTATCGAAACACAGTGTGCCTGACACCAAGAGGCAACCCACAATGCCAGCGATAAAACTGTCCCTACGCATAGACGGTATGTTTCACACCATGGAGGTAGACACAGGGGCAGCTCTGACGCTCATCTCGGAGGAAACTTATAAAGTACTGTGGCCTCACCAACCCAAGTTAGAGTCCTTGGACTTGGATTTGCGTACCTGGGCAGCTGACACACCACTTCGACTACTCGGTTCAAAATTAGTCGAGGTTCAATTTAAAGAAAGACGAGCTACCCTAACCCTGGCAGTAGCCACAGGTCATGGACCCAGTCTACTAGGAAGACCATGGTTGGAGCCCCTTGGGCTCACAGTTCACGGGCTAAATGTTGTGGGCAACACTTTAGCGAACACAGAGCAAAACCCTACCAGCATTAATAGTCAACAAGAATTACCGGTACTTGGATACAGGACAAACAGTAAGGGTACAGTGCAAAATACCCCACTTACTCCGAGTGAGGTTAAGGATTTAAACACCATGGTACAAGGTTACCCTGCAGTGGCCGACCCCACATTTGGAGAGTTTAATGGACCTATGGTGAGACTGGAGCTGGATCCATCCATACCACCAAAATATTGTAAGGCTAGGCAAGTACCATTTGCATTAAGAGACAGAGTGGATAAGGAAATTCAAAGGCTAGTTGATCTGGGGGTGTATGAGCCAGTGACATATTCGAGATGGGCCACACCATTAGTTATAATTGAAAAAGGAAATGGGGAGCTTCGTCTTTGTGGGAATTACAGGGCAACGCTGAACAAAGCCTTAAAGCCTGATACATACCCCTTACCTACAGCTTCAGAGGCTTTCGCACAACTGGCAGGAGGAACAATCTTTTCAAAAATTGATCTAGAGCAAGCATATACGCAGCTCAAAGTAGATGTCGAATCTGCAGACGTGTTAACAGTAAACACAATCAGAGGACTCCACCGAGTGCACCGCTTGCCATTTGGGATTAATGCGGCACCAGGCATTTTCCAAAGAATGATGGCCAACTTATTCGCAAATATGGAGGGAGTGGCAATCCTCTTGGACGACATAGTAGTGGCAAGTAGAACGTTCCAAGAACACAAGGACAAACTGAGTCAGGTGCTTCAGCGACTCAGTGATGCAGGCCTTCGAGTCAAAATAACAAAATGTCAGTTTGGAGTCCCAGCAACAACCTTTTTGGGATATCAAATTGATGCTTCAGGCTTACACCTAATGTCTGATAAAGTGAGTGCTATTCAGAATGCCCCAGAACCTGTGAATAAAACACAGTTACAGTCATTTTTAGGGTTGCTAAATTTTTATGAACGTTTTCTACGCAACAAAGCTACTATCCTGGAACCACTCCACCGTCTATTGGACCAACACAGTGAGTGGAACTGGACACAGGAACATAGGAAAGCCATGGATGCAGCTAAAAGGCTCCTAACATCAGCACCGGTCTTGGTTCACTACGACCCAAACAAACCTGTTGTACTTACTTGTGATGCCAGCCCTTATGGAATTGGAGCGGTACTAGCCCATATAATGGAAAATGGGACTGAGGCGCCAATAGCATTTGGGTCTAGGACACTCACCAAAGCAGAGCGCAACTATTCACAAATAGACAAAGAAGGCTTAGCTCTTGTCTATGGGGTGACAAAGTTTCGACAAAACCTCCTTTGTCGTAAATTTACAGCAGTGACAGATCACAAACCACTTTTAGGACTTTTAGCTGCTGACAAACCCATTCCAGCAGTAGTTTCGCCTCGCATGCTCAGATGGTCATTAATCCTGTCAGCCTACGACTATGACCTGCAGTATCGACCAGGCAAGAAAGTGGGGCATGCAGATGCTCTCAGCAGACTACCAGAACCCACTGAAAACCAAGCTTACCCAGAGCCATTGGGAGTTTACTTACTAGATATATCAGGTGAAGGACCTATATCTTCATCCCAAGTGGCGTATGAAACGGAAAGCGATACTATATTGAGCAAAGTTAAAAGATTAATCGAAACTGGGTGGCCAGATTGTAATCCGGGGCCAGACCTAACACCGTTTTGGACATTACGCCAGGAACTGAACACTTCAAGGGGGTGTGTGATTAGAGGTTCTCGAGTTGTCATGCCAACCTCCTTAAGACCAGCAGCTCTACAGCTGCTCCATAACACCCACCTGGGAATCATAAACACAAAGTATGCAGCACGCAGTTCAATGTGGTGGCCAAACATAGACAAGGAAGTAGAAGCAACGGTACGAGGCTGCAATACCTGCCAAGAAGTTAAACATAACCCAATCAAGGCTACAACTCATCCTTGGCCAAACCCCAGCAAACCGTGGTCCAGAATTCACATTGACTTTGCCGGACCAGTAGAAGGGCACATACTACTACTAGTAGTGGATGCATATTCCAAATGGATAGAAGCCATCACAATAAGCTCAATGACAGCCGAATCACTTATCAAGAATATGCGAGAGATTTTCGCAAGACATGGCATCCCAGACACACTAATTAGTGATAATGGTACACAGTTAGTGTCTGCCGAGTTTGCTGCATTCTTGAGGAAAAATGGAGTCGTACATGTGAAAACACCGCCATATCACCCTTCAAGTAATGGGCAGGCTGAACGGGCCGTAGAAACGATAAAAAACGGCCTAAAAAAACATGTCAAGGGAGATTGGCATACACGTCTTGCACGTGTTCTTTTTAGCCACAGAATCACCCCACACGCAACCACCGGAGTGACTCCGGCAGAATTGCTTATGGGTCGTAAACTGCAAACAGCTCTAGAAATGCTCCATCCGGACCACACATCACACAGGGAAGGAAAGCAAGAGACAAACAAACACCCTAAGCGACAGTTCCACCCAGGAGATACAGTGTGGATTCGGGAATATTCAGCCAACTATCCCAAGTGGACCCAGGGCACAGTGGAAAAATCTTTAGGGGAATGGATGTATGAAGTAACCAACAAGGATGGTCGTAGACAGAGAAGGCATGTTGACCAGCTCAGACAGGCTTCAGAGTCACTCCAGACAGGCAAGCAGCAATATTCTCCGAGAGAACAGCACATGCCGGTACAGCTATTCCGGTGGGAGGACACACCAGTGCAACAAGACCCAGACCAGGACCAGCCCCCATTGTTGGAACAACACCATGAGAGGATGCCACAGCGAGAGAAGTCCTGGGAACCTGGACAAACCAGTGGGCAAAACCAACAGGCAACACAAAAACGAGGAAGGCCGAGTAAGGAGCAGCAACAGCAAGCACCCTGTTTACAGCCAGTTAACACCAAGCACCCACATCAGCCACTCTCCTTGCAACTTAGAGGAAGGATGCAGGAGCCACCTTTGTTGAGGCCACAAAGGACAAGGCGGCCAAACCCCCGTTATTTTGACTAAATAGCGAAATGAGTGAATGGGGGAAGAACTGCATAGGTTTTTTTTTTCAAAAAGGGTATAATTTAACTGTGAGGGGAGGACTGTAGTATATGTATAATACAAGTCTTGTTGTGCGCCAGAAAGTAGTGTAAACAACTGAGAAACAAGTGAAGTGAGCAGCCGCCATGACAGACAAAAGAGAGTAGCGTTAGTGTTACGCGTGAACCGGACGTGATCTGCCCCTAATAGATTCGCGTCTGTAATGTGACCTCAGTTAGCACTCGCATACATAACACAGTCGAAATAGAGGGTGTATTTATATCTTCTAATCCAGGGCCGAACAAAATTACATTTTCAAATACATCGGAACTAAAAATTCAGAATTTACATCCAATAAATATGCGAAAGGGATTATTCCCTAGGTATACGAGTGTAGCTAGCATTGTTCCGGCAGGGAAAAACAAAATTGTTGTGGAATTGTTATGTATGAAGGAAGCTAATAGTATTTTGGCAGATAGGGAACTGCACGATCTTTTGAAGGTCTCAGTTGACAAGGTTGGTCGTAATGAACATCGGATTGGATTTATTCATAATATTCCACTCGAGCTTTCGGAGGAATTTATTAAGGAAGAATTAGAGAAAGAAAGTGAATTTTCAATATTGTAGGTATGACGTTTCAATAGACGTAATCCTGATACACCGGGGTGGTTTGATCCCTCTGGTACAGTAGCAGTGACTTTCATGGGAAAAGAGCTACCGTCTCATGTTGCCATGTGTTTTTCTAGGGTGGATGTCAATCCTTATGTTTATCCAGTGAAGCAATGACACAATTGTTTACGTTTTGAACATCTCGCTGTCAACTGTCGTAGGGGGTGCATAGGTGCGCAAAGTGTGGAGATGGTCATCTCGTAGAAGAATATCTACAAGAAACCCCACTGTAAAAGAGAGGGGGGTTCATTTGGTGACCGACCGAACGTGTCCTGAGTGGATGCGACAGCCTCAAATCAAATCTACAACGGTTCGTTGCAATTTGTCGTACCGGGAGGCTAATCAGTCTGTGGACCGCAACTCTCCCTATAAGTCGCTCTATGCAACTATGGGACCCAATTTGTCATGGACAATTTTCCATTTCCAAATATGCCAATATGGCCACGTAATGTAACGTCTTACGCGGCGACTCTTTCGAGTACCCCGGCACAGGTTGTTGGGGATATGGACGTGGATTCATCGGGAAGCTCTATCGAAGGAACATTAGATGATATAATAAGTAGGCCTAAGGAGGTGGAACAGATGGTATCTAAAGTTGTGTCGGTCCTAGTAACTGTGACTTCCTCAGCGCCAGGGGAGTTATATATGCCAAGTTTAATGGCAACAATAACAGGGAAAATTCAAAAGTTGTTAAGGGATGTGCGACACTTTAATAACCATAATCGTGGATCTGCTAGGATCAAAGCAGGTAGTGGTGTCCAAGGTGATCTTGTCAGGTAGATGTTTGTTTTTATTTTTATGGTTAGTTATTTAAATATGATACAATGTAATTCTAGAAGTATCAGGAACAAAAAAGTGGACCTTGAGCAATTAATTTTTTCTCGTGATAGCCATATCGAAGCTTTAAATGAAACTTGGCTCAGGTACCAGGATAATTTTGTTATAAATAGATTTAAAGTTTTTAGGTAGGATAGACCTGCCCAGACGGGAGGTGTTGCGCTGTTAATTTGGTCAGACATTCAATCTGTTGAAATAACATCGGGCAATTTTCAATATCCTTTGGAGTTTTAAGGGCTAAAAATATTTTCCGCAGTTACCCTACACTGGATAAGTTCGATAATAATTTATGGGAACCATTTGTTGGAGGTCTACCGTTCCCGGTTATTATCTGCGCGGACATGAATGCGCACCATGTGTTTCGGGGATCCCCTTACATAGATCAAGGTGGGATAAAGATTCATGAAACTTTAGTGGGGCTACCTCTTGTTTTATTAAATACAGAGAAGTTCACGCGACTTAATAGACCTCCGTATCCTAACACATGCCCAAATGTTACTTTTGCATCCCCTAATTTTGCACCATACTTAACTTTGGATATGATTGGTGACTCCATGGGCAGTGATCATTTGCCAATTATTTTGACTATAGACTCTCAGGTCCCATTCAACTATAAAACTGTTCCTCTGGGTAGGTCACGCAACTATAAAAAAGCAAATTGGAAATTATATTTGACAAAAGTGGAGTTAACAGTTTAAAATGTAGTGGTGGACCGTGATCCTTTAGTACAGTATGATAACTTTGTTAACGCTTTACAGAGCTCAGCTGATGCGTCAGTACCAACTTCACAGAGTGGGGGCCATCGGAGAGTTAAATGTTGCCCGTGGTGGACAGAGTCATGTTCTAAAGCGATCGATCAAAGGAGGTTATCATTAAATACTTTAAAACAAAATTTTAACCTGATAAACTATGAAAGTTAATATCGTACGGCAGCTGCTACGCGGTGAACTTTTATACGTGCGAAACGTGATTCTTGGCGTTTATTTTGCAAGACTCTTTCCTCCGATGTATCCCTGACACAGGTTTGGCATAGAATTAAATGGTTCAAGAGTAAACTTCGGAATCCCTCCGGTTGGCTTAGAGGCATGGGCAGAGTCGTTCGCCTGTAGTGTGATACCAGATTCGGTTGTGTGCCCCATGTTGGAGTTCCCCAATTTGGGTGTTCCAGAGCTCGATAAATGTTTTACTGGCAGTGAATTAAGAACAGTGTTGAATCGAGTGCGACTCACGGTGGTTGGCCCAGAAAATACGTCCTATTGTATGTTGACAAAATTGTCATCTGTTTCTCGATGAGCGCTGCTAGAGATATTTAATATTCTGTGGGAGGAGGGAAGAATACCACCGGCATGGAAAATTTCCTTTCTGATTCCTATTCTAAGACCGGGTAAAAACGCGGAGTTAACAAGTTCCTATCAGCCTACTGCGTTCTCGTCCTGTTTTGGTAAAATCATGGAACACTTAGTTAAAGCCCGTTTAGAACGATTTCTGGAGAAGAACAAACTCCTTAATCCTATGCAATTTGGGCCTAGAAAGGGACATCCCATACTTAATAGTCTCTCTATATTAGTTTCTGATATTCAAATTGCTCTATAACAAAACTCATTTGTATCAACTTTTTTCCTCAATATACAAGTTGCATACGATAATGTAGATTATTCTGTGTTGTTTGATAAACTTTTTCTCCTAGGTTGTTCTAGCAAAATGTGTTATTGGTTAAGCTATTTATTTCAGAATAGACCGTACATTGTAAAGATAGGACAAGCTAGATCATATTTTCAAACTCAACAAAGGGACCTATCGCAGGGATCAGTACTCAGTCCTCTGTTATATGCAGTCTATTCGAACGATATTGATAGCTTTTTTTCCTGTTGGTATAACGACTTTACATTATACAGATGACGTGGTAATATATGTTCAGTCTTGTAACTTGTCAGAGGGGGTGGGTAAGCTACAATCAGCGTTTCCTTTGCTTTCAAATGGGTTGACAACCCACTTTTTGATTCTAAATGTATCTAAATGTTTTGTGGTAATCTTCACCCAACGTAGAGTGTGAGATAACTTAATTAGACCAGTTTATGAAGGACGTCGAATTCAGGTACAGCCGTCAGTACTATTTTTAGACATGACACTAGACATGAAGGACTCTTGGTATCCCTAATTTTTTTTGAATTATCTGGAATATGTGACAGGTTTGTAAATACTATGCGATCGGTGGTGGGTACCTCTTGGGGCTCCCACCCATATACAATGTTACAAATGTACCGTGGGCTTATACGTTCTCGATTGGAGTATGAGTGTTTTTTTATATCACACTGCATTACGATTTACAATAGCAAAGTTGGATAAGATCCAATATGCGGCTTTAAGACGGTGTCTAGGCGCTTGTCGTACATCACTAACCAATGCACTCCTAACTGAAGTTGGAGAACTCCCTTTATTTCTCCGTTTGTTGGCGGACAATTTTTTTTATTAAAGATTGTTCAACCTCAAGTTATCTGCGGCGCTGACTTCGGATCCTTACAAATTATGTTCAGACAAAACAATATTGGTTAAACAAAACATGCCCATCTCTGGTGGATAGTTTTTTGGGTTTGAATGAACTGCGTCAGTATATATTTTCTCTTCCGTATCCTGTACAGTGTATCACTGGGGGGGGGGGGGGGGGGGGGGCATGATGCCCTTCGGGACGTACCAGTGGTGTTCTCTATTCCTGATTCAGTAGTAAAAATAGTTACCCTTCCAATCGAACAGAAGTTAAATGCAGTAAGGTATATGAAAGAAAGATGGAGTAGATACAGACTTATATTTACAGATGGTGCTAGCCCACCACATTAAAATAATTACCTTGGGCGTAATTTAATGGCATAAAAGTCGATTTTCGAGTACATATGAGCACAAACGAAGCACTAACAAATGACATAAGAAAATTTCGATTTCGAAAATTTGGTGGGCTAGCTTGAACATCAAGCTGACCGCCACATTAAAATCGTTGTCACAGGCGTAATTTAATAGCACAAAAGCTGAGCTCTGGGTAAATATAAACACAAATGGAGCACAAAGAGCTGGCGTGATCAGAATTAAGATTTGATGTTTTTAAAAATGTGGCGGGCCAGCTTGAAATCAAGTTGGCCCGACATATTAAAATCATTTTAATTTAAGCAATTTAATAGCACAAACGCTGAGCTTCTGGCACATGTGAGCACAAACGTAGCATAAAGGACTATATGAATTTTAATTTATTTGGAGAAAGTGGGGGGCCAACTTGATGTACGTCAGACAGACAGTTTAGAAAGAAGATTTGGTGCCTATAGAAGACTGAGTGGGTGTAGCTACAATGCCTCCGCAAAACAGGTTCTTGAATTTGAAAGGAAACTGAAGGTAGTGTACTAAAATTCAAATCAGCTAAATTTGGAGAAATACAATTGAATGATTTTACTACGACAGTTCAAAAAAAGTAGCAAAGAAATTGTAGCAGATAATCTGGAATATCTAGAACCTGCAATATATGACATGTCTCAAGTTCCAGTTCATCCCGAAACACAGAAAATTCTGTTATGTATTACAAGTTACACCAGCAAGAAAGTGATTGAAAAATGGAATAAACATGTAAACTGTAATGAATGTAGGTCAATGTTACAGTCCAATGAAGAAATGCAGTTGGTTTGTGATAAAGAAGTTTTTTCATATATCACCAAACTTAATCGTGGTGGGCTGAAATGTCCTTCTCCCTTTGTGACTACCCTGTGTTCAAATGTTTACGCGTTATTTCAAACCTTGCTCAGCAGTGAGTATGAACCTGAATTTCTGGAACCAAACAATTAGCGAGATGCAATTGTAACATTGGGGATTCAGATTTGTTAAATCAGTGTTAGTGATCTTGAAAAACTTTGTAGGTGTGGTGTATCTCTGAAAGTATTAGTAAAAAATTGCGTTTAAGTAATAAGTGATATTTTCACTAACAATTACACCAAAATGTTAAATGAAGAGAACACTTCCAAAGAATTGGCTATAAAGCTTAGCGAGAAAAGAAAGGTCTCTTGTGATCATGGACTTGGTGAGAAAGTAAAGAAGTGTAAGCAGTTGAAATTCAGAAAATAGGCATCAACCCCTTGCGATCCATTAGGTAGAACCTACATTATAGTTTTTTTTATGTTTTGCCAATAGGCCCTATGTGTTTTAATTAATAATTTGTGCTAAATCTATTGATGGTGCTGTATTTAGTATTGATAATGACGTATAAAGTAGGTGCATTTTATTTAATTACATTCCTTCTAGTGTTCTGATATATGACTGCATTTTCAACATTATCTTATGTAATTGTGATTGGTTGGACTAACTTAATTAGTGCAAAAAATATCATACATTGCCCATTAGTTTAAGTTGAAATGCATCAAGAGTATGCATTTAAAGAACGCAAACAAGTTTGTTATAGTAGAACCATTGAGTATATTACTATTGAGTGTGTATTATATTATATTACTAGTGAGTATATAATATAAAAATAATATATTATGTTATATAATAAATAAGTTTATAATAATAACTATTGAGTATATTATTATATATACTCAATGGCAAACAGTATTTTGTTTTTGTTAACTATTCGACGGCCATATTTATTATTAGTTTAACACTATCGATACTATCGATAGTTTCCGATCACTAATCCATCCATGAACAATTTACGATTTTCAACTCATATTACCATAGCAACAACAATTTTAAACAATTTCAAAGCTTTGTTTCTGTATCTTCCAATCATAGTTGGAAGTTTTCTAGTTGAACTGTTTTATAAGACGATGTTTAAAATGTTTTAACTTTGTGTATTTTTTGCGTTAAAATGACGTAATTCTTTTGCCAATTTCTTTTAATGTTCATACTGTCCAGGCCTATAAAAAGATTAATGTTTTATTGCAAAAATAATATTTTAAGACCTACTAGGTTTGTGTAGGACAAAATAGGCCTATCTATATTTTTTTAGAATTTGGTAATATTGAGTACCTACTTCTTAGTTAAGTTTGGCACACCCAAAAATCATGCCATTCTAATTCAGGTATGTTTGACAGCTTGGCAGGGTATGGGTTGGATGTCATTTATCAGATACTTTCAATAAAACACGGGTTGAAATTAGGAGATTCACTGTTCCCAAAAGCGGGTGGTAATAAAAAAATGCTCCATTACTTTTGAACCCTTTTTCTTTAGCCTTAGAAACTATTAGAGTAGTGTAAAAAAGTAGGGAAGGATTCTATTAGGATACGCAGATGATTTAGCATTGTTGGCCAATAGTAAGTTAAAGAAGCTGTTGCAAGAAATGAAGAAATTTTACTAGAGTCTAGTGGTGACCTGGCAATCTAGGGGTAAGGTGTCAGACTTCTGTGTTGGGGATCCAGCGTTCAATCCTTGGGCTCGGCACAGATTTATCTGATTGCCAAACCCTTCCTTCACCTCTGACAAGACATGTATTAATCACAACTTGTGAATGTGTAGAATGCCAGGTCCCCACCGTGGTTCGGATCCCATGTTAAACTGTAGGTCTTCCATTTCATCTCACAATCACCCTACCATTACACATTAGCATAAGTGTGTATAACCCGAACGGGTAGTAAGGCGTGGTGCTAATAATAATAATAATAATAATGCTAGAGGCTAGTAAGGAAATAGGTTTAGAAGTGAATGCTGTAAAGACTTTATATATGATCTCACTGACATTGAGAACCAGTTCCGCTCTTAGTGATGTGAAAACAGTGCGGCTGTACAGGGTAGTGCGATTTGGGTGCCTCATGCTTGCTTAGGTGACGGGGGAAAAACAAGTTGAGATGGGAAATTTTTTCTTGCACACACTTAGAGTAGGCTCCTTGTATAGGGGTTCTAGCAAATATTGTTAGAATGTAAAAACATATAAAAACATAATCACCTGGTTTGATTTATTCAATGAGTAAAGTGAGTTCTTCGCTTTAACTTCACCGATTTGAATTTGTCTGTCTGTGGTGAATATGTCTCACGATAACTTTTGATTGCATTAACTGATTTGATTAAAACTTGACACAATTGTTTTTTTACTTCTATACAATTCAATTTAATTAGGGAAGAAAAGTTGAATGAATGGGTGGGGACAAATCAATCCTTAAGGCTTAAGATATATGTATAAAAACATGGCTTCTAGCATTAATTATCACATGTGAGCTATTTACCTTTTGGAGCATTTCCCGGTAACTTAAATGGCTAAAACTTGGTAATTATATAGGTGCAAACTACTGTAATAACCTCAAACATATATTAGGTTTTTTAAATAGGTGTCTTTTTAGGGGCAGGTGTAGCAGATATCTGAAGGCCCCAAACTAAGTTTGCCCGGGGCCCCACGTCTGCTAAAGATGGCCCAGTTTTGAAACATGTCATCTTACCTTAGCCTACATGACAAAAAAAAAATTTAGGGTGTAAGAAAACAAGATGCTTAGGAAGATATTTGGTTCAAAAAGAGAGTGTGGAGGAGGTTACGGAATAATGAGTTACAAAGCTATCACAAGACATTGTTAGGATAATCAAGTCTCATAGATTACAGTGGGCAGGATATGCAGCGTGAATGTTCAGGGTACTGACTGGCAAACCCAATGGGAAGACCTAGACGCAGATGGGAGCATAACATTAGAATGGACCTGAAGAGATAGGGAGTAATGAGGTTGACTGGCTAGAACTAGCTCAAGATTGGGATAGGGGGCATACTTTTGTAATTGCAACAAGTCCCTAATGCCATAGAATACCACTAAGTTAGGCACTATTAGGTTGTGTATAAGGTGACATAATATTGAATGTGTGTAATTGCAAACACAAACTGGCACTACCATTATTTTAATAAAAGGTTATCAATCATCACTAGGGATGGGTAAATTTGTCAAACTTACAATTATGTATAAACATTTAGAAACTTTTGGGATAGCACACATCTTATTGCTTTGAATATGTCCTCTTTCTTAGGCTAATAACTTAAAAAAATATTTTCTTAGTTTTACTACACACAATAAATTGTTTTGTTTCTTATTTTTATAACATTAGAAAATTATTGATGTACTCCCTATGTTGCATTGTATGTGAGAACTTTGATAGCATAGAAAACTTAATGTGTTTATTTGAATAAATTATCCAACCAAACTTAAACTAACCTTCCATGTGTCATTAAATAACAATCTCAATTAAGTTTTAGGGCCAAATGGCAATATTTTTAGAATAAACTATTTCATTTTTCAAAATGTATTTTAAATGGAGAGTGGAATTACATGACATACTGGTGAATATCATGGCATGTTTGTGATTATGGTATTTAAGGGCAATATATTTTTAGGAATAACATTTTGTTGTATGGAAGGCTAGTTTGCTATGTTGGCGTATTTTATAACTTATTAAAATATATTGCATACCTACTAAAATACTTTCGGTGTCATGTTGGGACATTTTAATTTGTTTAATTATGTTTTTCTATGATTTAGTTGAGTATACAGTATATTTTATCTTCTAATAAAGTTACTATAAAACCTAAGTAAAATACGATATAATTACAATTTGATTAACTAAATATTTGTATGTGTATTTAAAATAAAGAATATTTTTAATGCAATATGACAAAGAAAAAAATAATTACATTAGTAAGATGCACGCTATACTCAAACTCTGATGTATTTTTTCAGAAAATTGAAAAAAAACTAACTTTTTTGTCATATTTTATTTATGTAGGATAGACTACATTTTATTTTTTATTATTTTTTGATGCAATAAAGTGCTTACAAAATTTAGGCCTGCCGCGGTCCTGTCACCATCATCTACTCATTGTTATATAGACTTCACAGGTGTCACCTTAGTTTAGAATTGGGCTACATTGTAATTTTTAACGTCTAGTGTTTGACTTTGTTGCTAGGGAATATTCAAAATCTAGGCGGTTAGTAAAATATTCTTAGCTCTTCTATTTTCCCTACCACTCTTTGAATTGGTCAAACTAAGGGTCAGTATCCACAAAATCAAGAGTTGAGGAAGAGACTTTCTGTTCTGGTGCTGTCCATTGTTTCCATCTGTACACAAAGTCAGAGTTCAATCAGTGCAGAGTGAGAGGACAACCAAAATTATTCTAGCTATAACATTTACTTTAGTATTAACCTAAATAGTTTTAAAAGAGAAGTTAACATATATATTTTAGGGAAATAATATTAACTAAATGTTACATAAATAACCTGCTTCGGTGACCGCATGGTCTAAGGCAGCGGTTCCCAATCTTTTTGAATCGCGGAGCATTTTTCAAGAGAAAAATTTGTCACGGAGCACTATAGTTGCCTTGATGCTAAAGGCATGCGCATTCATTTTTTGCTATATTTAACTAAATGCAATTTTTTAAAGTTGTTAGTCGATATTTTATCATATAGTAAAAGCACGAATTATTTTTAGATTTCGAAATAGCTTAAATTATGAACTAAACTTAACTTTTCCTATTGAAAGCCATTGAAAATTGTAAATTTATATATTGTTTTCTCAAAGCAACAATTTTGTACATAAGTGTCTTTGGTATAAGGGTGACGATATTTTCATATAGAGCCTACATAGATAGATACTAAAACGAATGACAGCAGTATTCACTATGGACACAAATGTTTAAGCATTTAGGCATGTTAAACATCAAGTTTTATTTCATTATAAATGTTATTTTATCCCTTAATTTTAGAGAAATAAGGAACTTAACTACATAAACGCAAAAAACAATCAAAAACATAAATTAACCTAAAGCAACACATTTGATAACGAGTTCAAAGCAGGTATTGTAAATCCACAATATGTTACCCACACAGATAGTGTTAAAACCATTCTCATGGCTGCAAAAAAAAAAAAGATATCCCGCGAACTTAAATTCCAATGAAAGGGATGGGACTGCTGCAACCGAATATCTGGCTTTGCATTGAGCCGGGATCTTTTGTTTTAGTAGCCACATAGGCAGAGAATCCTGATCCACATAAGTAAGTTATTGCAAAGGGAAGAAGGATTATTTTCGCTCTTGCTGACAAAACTTCAAATTCGTCTCGTAGCTAACATCAAAATTATGATGGTGATTTGTTAGTTGCAAAATTCTCTTTTATCGCAGAATCTTTTGTCAAATCATTCAAGCACTCGTACTGCTCCGATGCCAGGTTGGCTTTTCCGACATTCAAATAAATAACATTACACTGCTACTTGATTTGTTTCGACTCTCGACTGTATACTGACTGAACTTCAACTGACTGAAGGTGCGAAGAAACACGAGTTTTTAATATGCAATAAAAACTTCCTAGACAATTCTGCAAAGGTGTCAAAGCTAACAATCGTATCTGAAAGAGCGGTGAAAATTCTCACAGAGACGGGGTGAACTGGCTCCATCTAGTCTCTCTCTCTCTCTGGTTTCGCCGCGTGCAATCCGTAAATAATTTCTACCTAATACTTACATATACACAGTTCGTGGACACACAAATTCACAGTTTTGATATCGTGTCACATTTTATTTAGTTTTATTTCCAATCTATTCGCGGAGCACTTGGAGATGCTTTGTGGAGCACCAGGTGCTCCGCGGAGCACAGTTTGGGAACCGCTGGTCTAAGGCATTATATATATATATATATATATATATATATATATATATATATATATATATATATATATATTATATAAAGAGTAGGTGCATTCACATTATATATATATATATATATATAATGTGAATGCACCTACTCTTTATATAATATATATATATATATACACACACACACACCTGCTTCGGTTGCCGCTTGGTCTATACTAGGCTGCTGAAGACGGGGTGATCGGGGTTCGATCCCGGTCGGGTGCACTGAGGGTGGTTTTTCCCCTCTCATTCCACACAAATGCGGGAGCACTTTCTCTCAATTAAACCTTCCTAATCCCTAAACCATTAGTGTAATCAGTACATAGGCGTATAACCCAAACAGGTAGTAGGACACGGTGCTAAAAATAATATATATTATATATATTTCTTACTACATAAAAATACTTATTATTTACTCAAGCCTACAAACATTTGACACTTTGTATCACTCTTATTAGAGTTGGTATGAACTTACAGTCTCTTGAATTGAGTAATTTTAGACTTTGTTTTTATTATTTTACCAATAGGTTTAAAACTCATTTGTAGGCCAATGTTTAATTTTGTTGATATTGGCCTATTGTAGGTATTGGGTAGAGCATTTTCAATTCTGAATGTGTGTTGTGTGTGTGTATATATATATATATATATATATATATATATATATATACCGTACTGTATGTGTGTGTATATATATATATATATACACATACACATATACACACACACACAAGGGCATAGAAAGCTCATTTTTCTAGGGGGGTCCAGACCCCCACCCTGCCCTTTCTTTCAAACTTTTCATGTTTAGCAAATAGTGTTTTTAGTCAGTAGGTATAGTGAAATAATGAGTGGGGGAAGGGTAGTAGACCTACCTACATAAGCTACAAACTCCACTTCTGACAGTTGTTCTGTTATTTAAGCTGATCTTTCCTTACGGTGATTCCTCAAGAAGGATCTTACAGGCAGTGCTGGATTAAGGTCTTTGGGGGCCATGGGGCTATTGAACCAGTTGGGGACCTATTTACTTTGCCACGTAAGAATCCCAAGGCTTAATAGAACTCACAGTTATAAGTATAAATAAAAAGAACCATTGGAATATCATATTTTGAGCCTATTTTAAATTTTAAATCTTAACAAAACACAGACTTTAAATTAATATTATAGTTACAATCAAACAAAAATATACTAAAGTAAACATAGGTTTCAAGTTGAAATGTCAATTTAAAATATCTTATTCCTTGTCTTAATATTTGTGAATGTTTACACAACATCGTCAAATGAAAACTGTCATGTAATATCATGTTATGACACGATAACAAAACTGTTAAGTTTTGGTTCAAGCACTGTTGACCATAATTTATTTTTAATTAAGGTAAGTTTTAAAAAAGAGCGCTCTGCTTCACAGTTGGTTAGAGGAATTACCAAATACAATTTAAAAGCAGTAATTAAATTTGGAATAACGTCAATCAAATTATCATACTAATATTTAGTAATGTCTTGGCAACTAACTAGATCAACACTCTTGATAAACTCATAGAACTGTGACATTTCTACATTTAAAGCTTCATCAAGATCCTCACTGGAAAAATTTAAACACAGTTATTAACCGAAATTTCGTCTATAGTATTTGAGGTTTTGCAACCAACTAAAAATTTAAATTGTGATTGAAAATTTTTGTAAGACTGTAGGTGATTATTAAGTCTGCTGTATAACTTATCAACTTTCATAAAAAAACATAAATAAGGCCATAAAATGCAATTTTTGCAGCCTCTATAGCACCTGCCCCTCCCCCCCGCTTAATCTGGCAGTGCTTACAGGTGATAGCAAAAATGTTTGCCTCATTTTATTGAACCCCACTTACTCAGCAAACCCCATTTTACAAGGTGAATATTAAAATATTCACTAATATTTGGTTGATAACATATAGGCCTACAATTAAAACTGTAATAAGAGTAAAAAACTTAAAAACATTAGGTTTTTATATATCTGTGTGGAACCCCCTTTAAGGGGGTGTCTAACAAATTCCAAGGGGGGTCTGGACCCCCAAATTTCTACGCACTTCTATATATATATATTTATATGTGTGTGTGTGTGTGGTGTGTGTGTGTATGTATGTATAAGTAATACTGTTTCTTGTAACTTTTCAGGTTATTCTTAATAACAACATCTTGGCATATAGGTCTATATATAGCTCTACTTGGCTTAATATTATTGCACTTTATTTATATATGAATGTATGTGGGTTAAATAATATATCAAGTCAACATCCTGAAGATTGGTTTGATGTGGTTGTTATCTATTTAGCGCTGGGCATGCACTCAGCCATTTCGCTGGTTAGTGCTGCCTGCACCATCTGGCAGAAATCCCATTTACTAGGGGAGTTCAGGATGTATGGTGGTTCCTTGTTGCCTTTCCTTCCACACAAAATGTATATGAGTGAGTACTAAAAGGCCTACCAATTTCCGGAAAGGTATTTTTACATAACTTCCAGAGCTCTTTTAAATGCCGCTATCGACATGGGACAGGAAGTTTTACTTCCCCTCTTAATGAAGCTGTGCTACGGATTTTTATCGCTCAAGAAAAATCTGTTTACCTTTGCTGGGATTGAACCCACGAACATCAGGTCCTGAAACAAGCACTTTACTCTAAGACCAATGAGGTCATTAATATATAGGCCTACATAATGTGGGTCATGTATACCTAAATTTCATATATTAGCATATTTATTAGAAATAAAGCATGTATCTAATTTGTATGAATGAATGAAGACAATTCATTTCTGTAAACTTTTTCATTTTCTTAAATGTTATAAAGTAATAAACTGTGCTCCATACCCATACTAGGATGTTTGTATGTAAAAAACATTTGGTGCTTTTTATAAACCATATAAAGGGATGCTGCTTGCTATCCAGTCTGTTCAACTTAAGAGTGGCAGGTCACAAAAGCCCTGGAGAAATGTTACAATTTCAGGATAGGAGGACGTGTCATCAACACAATAAAATACGCAAATGATATATCATTGCTGGCTAAAAATAAAGAAGTAGTGCAGGAAATGATGGACCAGCTGGTGGAGATAGGGAGATCAACATTGAGAAGTAAAAAGTGATGGTGATTTCAAAAAATGAAAAACCGCTGAAAATCGAAATTGGAAACTAATTGTTGTCGAACATAGAGCATTTAAAGTACCTGGGAAGTCTTCTGACAAAGGATGCCTACTACACCAAGGAAATTAGGTCGAGGATCACCATGGCCAAGGAAGCTTTCAATAAGAAGAGGTTACTGCTGACTAAGTTAAGTTTAGAACTGAGTAAGAAATTGATGAAATGATACATTTGGAGCATTGCACTTTATGGAAGAGAAACTTGGGACTTTTAGGAAGATGAAAAAGACATACTTGGAGAGCTTTGAAATAGGTTGCTGGAGAAAACTTGAGAAGATTGGGTGGACAGACAAGATGACAAATAAAAAAACCTAGGAAGAGTGGATGGAAAGAAAATCATGTTGGGTGCTTTGGATCCCCTCGCTCCTTCCTCACCTTCTGCTAAGATATAATTGGGTGCTCTTGAAACTCTCTTGTGCTGCTTTGAAACATTCATCTCTCTACTCACCTCACTTCATGATAAAATATGACTGGGTGCTTTGGAACCCCTCGCTACTTTCTCACCTCACTTTTTCAAGGTATAATTGAGTGTGTTAGAACTCCTCTCCTTCCTCACGCTAAGGCATAAATGGTGCTTTAGAACCTCCAGCTTCCTCCTACTTGTGCTAAGGTATACTTGGTGCTTTCGAACTGCTCCGCTCCCTCCTCCAACGCTAAGTATAATTGGGTTCTTTGGAACCCCTGCTCCTCCATCTCTAACCCTCCTACTCAATTAAGGTATATTTGGGTGCTTTGGAACCCCCTGCTCCCTCCTCACCTCACATTAAGGTATATTTGGGTGCTTTGGAACCCCCTGCTCCCTCCTCACCTCACATTAAGGTATATTTGGGTGCTTTGGAACACCCCGCTCCCGCCTCACCTAACTTCCTCCTCAAGTGAATCACATGTGCCAATGGCTCTTTAACTTATATGTGTTCTTAATCCTTTGTATGCACTTTATATTTTATAAACTGCTGTTTTTTGAGTACCTAAGTCTTTGTCATTAATTAGCCCTGAATGAATGAATAGTACTCAACCCGAAGGTTGGTTGGATCCTAAACAGTTCCACCGCCAGCTGTAAAACTTAGACAGCACTGAAGAGGCGTACTTAGGAAATGCTTGCCTCACTGAGCCAGAAAGTACTATTGCACAATCATTCTGCCAAGTCCATCAAAATACCTACACCAACTGACCCTACAAGGGACACCTTCCCTTCATTCATCACAGGGACTGGTTATGTATTATGAATTTTATTACTAGTATCGTACATAACTCTGTCACTTTCATCTTTGTCATAGTCATACTTGAGTCTGAGACAGCCCATTAGACATAGTTAATATTATTAGCTACATGAACAAGATCATGAGTACTTTGCTCAAGAAATGCTAGGTGCTAAGAAATATTTGCTTATTACATTTGAACTGAGCAAGGCCATGTCTGATAGTAACATCCGTTATCCTTTTACTGTGTGATGATATAACATATTTACAGGTGAAGGTTTGGTCTTAATTTGAAGCTAAACATTAAAGCTACAGTATTTTTGATGTTTCTAAATTTGAAAACCTTCTCCAATATAAAATATCTATGTCTGGTGACTAAATAACTTTGTTTTTAAATAGATTTCCTTCACTTTTCCAGACATTATTTTTCAATTTTCTCTGCTTTACCCTTTTTCCACTTTACTTTGGTAAATGATATTCTGAAAATTGAAAAATGACACCTAGACACGGGAATAGAACCCGGGACTTTTGGCTTAGCACGGCAATGCTCTAACCACTGAGCTAGCCAGGATTCGTCCCGTGCCCAGGGTCATTCTTCACTCATATTTTAAGGCAGAGTTTATGATGGACGTGCAGAAATTGTCGGCTACAAATGTGATTTATTAAGATCACGAACTATCAGATAATGCAGCCACCTTCGACTTGGTAGTTGGTTTATTGCTGCCACTTGTACAATTATTAAAATTGGAGGGGATTGCATATTCAAGAATTAAATAGCCAACGCTATTATATTTGTTTTTAGTGAGGATTTACTCACACCTAGATATATTCTGAAAATTGAAAAATGACACCTGGACACGGGAATCGAACCCGGGGCCTTTGGCTTAGTACGCCAATGCTTTAACCACTGAGCTATCCAGGAATCGTTCTGTTCAGATGTCTTTAAATTTGGAAATTACTGAAATGCTCTTTGGGTGTGATATTCCTCTTTTCTCTAACAGTGTATATTATTTAGTTTATGTTTTTTGGTAGAATGTGCAACAATGTATATTATCTTGTTTCAAATATCTTATGAGTTTTAAGTAAATATATCTTTTTTATTTACAGTAACGAGAAAGTCTATGCCATGCACCCTCTCCACCTTTTTTTATAGCCCCTTTGTAAAAAAAAATCTATAAACTTGTTAATGGATATAACTTAGAAAAAAAAAATCATTCTAGAAAATTACGAAGCTTAGCTCCATCAGTAGTGCGTCCAACTACATATCTAAGGGTCCTGGACTCGATTCCTGGCATAGCCGAGAAATTTATCATTGTTGGAATGTGGGTTTACCCTTTCACAGTGATGAATTGACGGCCGGGAATGGATTTTGTGTCTGTCCTAGATTTAAGATTAGAGTAATTAGTACAAAGGCTTATAACCTGAACAGGTAGTAAGACACACAGCGTTAAAAAAAGGTTTCTAGAAAGAATAGTACCAACAACCTAAAACGGCATCATGTAACATAATTTGAGAGCCACTACTGTATTAGCTAGGTTCAGGTTACAGACGTGTCCAGATGGACAGTAACATATTTTGTGCATTTGTGCACAAAATGTCTACATCAATATTTCACCTTCCCCTTTCTTGCTCCACAATCATAATCAATGTTTATGTCTTTCTTGTCAAATTTAAAAAAATTATTTTCTCCCCTTTGTTCAGACATAATAAATTAGTTTTATAACAACTATCAAAACATAGTTTGTAGGTCCCAAGTTCAGATGTCATTTTTTGATTTAAATAATATGTAGATGAGGCTATAACCATAATTAACAGATACTCATATTCAAAATCATGTAGAGATAATGCTTTGAATACCTAACAACCACCCCCCATTTCTTCCACTCTATTAGTTAGGCATATCTGTATATAGCACACTTAGATTAATTAATATTTATCAATTACACTAGTGTGTTAATGATGAGCAATATCTAAAACAGGAAATGTACTCACATTTTTGTGGAGAGACAAATGGAAACCATTTAGAAAGATGCACCCAATGTTTACCCATTCGGGATTTGAACCATGATCACCATTCATCATTAAAATAAACTAAATAAGCTTAGTGTTTAAATCAAGTTAAAGTTAACTTTAAAAATGAACCGATGGTTTAGTTCAGTCCCTGACTCACAGTCCTTATTCATAATAGCCAGAGAAGACTGTCTACCTGCTAACCCGCCCCCTCCCTCCCTATCCACCCACAAAACTTCATCCCAAGACTTTCCAGTCACTCCACCGCTGACGAAGATAGGTTTTTTGGTTCTCAATGGAACAGAAAGTTAGCATCCACTTTAACCTTATCCTCAGCGACACAAACACTATCTTAAAGATTTTTCTCGACATTAGCTCTGTTCAAACAAAGCTAACTGTTGAAGCTAGTCTCTTAATGGCTTCATCAAACAATTTATCAGCAGCATTTTCCTTCTTTGTTCCCTCTTTATTCTTTTCTATAAGGCCTTTGGATTGTTAATCCAAATCATGTGCTTCTTCAGCCCTCTGCTTTAGTCCTACCGTTCTCTCTTCTTTTCTCTCTGTTTCTTTCCTAGGTCTCTCTTTATTAATCCTGCCTTGTTATAAAGAAGTCTTATAACTATTGTAGGCATTTCTGGCCATAACTAAAAGTTCACTAGTAATGGGCACTAAATAAACTTTGAGTCTCTCTTCATTCCAGACAAAATGTTTAGCCTAGCGTTTATTCCGCATTCATTCATTGCTGCTTTATCACTTGTTAGCACCAGACCTCATGTTGAGAACCCTCTTTCCACTGAAGCACATTTATATTTAAATGTCCCCTCAGTTTACTTCATTGGGAGCAATAATTTAAATAAAATGGCACCAAAATTCATTATATTCAAACATGAATATGCTCAAAAAGTACATGTTCAGATGTTAGATGAATTATTATATGAAAGATAAATTAATAACTGCTAAGAAACTTTCTTGAACTTTTTTTTTTGTAAAAGTTAATAGGTAGTATTTTTTATCGTTTACTAATAATTTTTATCAAGAAAAAGGAACTTAGGGACCAAAATGTTAAAATAAAAGGACTTTTAGGGACTACCAGTTTTTCAACTATACAATGAAGTTATAGAAAATAGCTTAGATCCAAAGAAGTGTGCTTACTTACTCTATGGCTTTAGGAACTCGAATGTTCTTATTCACACTTACCAAAGTATATCACCTATCCCTCCTATCTTAAACTAGTTATATCCAGTCCACCTCATTACACTATCTTTCAGGCCCATTCTAATGTTATCCTCCCATCTGCGCATAGGTCTTCCCATTGGGTTTGCCAGCCAGTACCCTTAACACGGTTATAGATTCTCCCGTTCACGCCGCATGTCCTGCCCACAGTAATCTATGAAATTGGACTATCCTAACAATGTCTTGTGATGAGTACAGGGTATGTAACTCATCATTATGAAACCTCCACAACCCAGGATCTTCATCACTTTTTTTGTCTTAAACGCCTTGTTTTCTAACACCTTAAAATTTCTTTTCATCATGTTACAAATAAGTTACAAAAATAAATTAGCTTTTATTTAATCATAAAGAAATAGAATGTTTAGATGAGGCTTGGACTGATTTTCATTGTGTATATTTATTAATATCTGTAGAAAATTGTGTAAACAATTTTTCTTAAGGAAGGTGTCAAAATGGCAATTAAATGAAATGAATAAATTTTGGTCGTTTCACAATAAGATTTTTTAAATATAATGGATTTTACAGTGTTGCCATGTTTAAATTGATTATTTAATCAAATTTATGGTCAGGTGATCAGAGATTTTGATCCCAAATTAAAATTGTTGCAACCCAAACTTTTCTTGATTTAGGATAAATCTGATTGACAATCCTGTAATTGAAGAATCAATATGACATCTGTGCAACCAGCCTTCGGCTGATTAGCTTGACCAGAGAGTTGATCGACAATCACATCCTAATTGTTAGTAGTGCAACTGAAAATGAGGTTTGAGACACTGATTCGAGATCAACTTAAATCTTATCTCTGATCTAACCACCGATTTGTGTTCTGTATTTAATTTTTAAGTCCCAGATAATAGCTTTTAAATGAGTTCAAACTATCAAGACACCTTAGCTCAGGTGGTTGTGGATATGTCTTCTGAACCAAGAGTCTTGTGTTCGATTCCTGTATGGCCTAAAAATTTTATCATTGGTGAAATGTGGGTACCCCCCTTTCACAGTGATGAATTAACAGAGGGGGACTGGATGTTGTGTTTGTTTTAAAATTAAGTTAGTTAATAATCCATTATAATCAGTCAGTTCAGAAAGTGTATGCTAAATACCTCAAATAATTTTTTTTAGTGAGTTTAAGCTTGGAATATCACACATAAAAAGTGTCTTATTAAATGTATATGTTTTGTAAAGTTAAAGCACATTTTAAAAAATGAATCTTAAAATATGTTATATTTTTGATTTTATTACCTAATTCAATGTAGATCCATTTTCATTGATATCCAACTGGGTAAGGCTGGTTGAAAATCCTAATGTATCAGTAAAATCACATTCAGAAGCTTCAATCATATTCTATTATGTTTGTTGACAAACATAACAAAGATCTGAGGTTACCATTTGGCAGACTGCAGGCCAAATCCAGAGTGTCGTTAAATAAAACACAAGAAAAATAGTATTGTACATAAAACACAATGTAATGGCAGACAAAAATTTGATTCCAAAATTGTGTGCACATTATCAAGTTTTACCTAACATAATTGCAACATACACAACAATCAGCTGTCGACAATCCCTAACCTTCCAGTACTAACCAATAATTTGAAAGACTCAGCATGAGGAAACTGACATTTTGTATTTTTAGTAATTTGTTTTTATTCAATAAAGTGAAAACTTGATTATTTGATTTGTTTTCAAGTTTTACTAAGTGTAAAAATTACAAATACCTTTATGAAAATGTTTTAGATCAAGGAGCTTTAAATAAATCCATTAAGTGAATCACGATGAATTATAATTGGTGTTCTATCACCAACCATTGTCAATGGTGTGGAAAAAATAGTTGACCAGTTCATCAAAACATTTAATATTGTTTTTAATTAAATAATAAAACCATTTTGAAAATGAAAATATTAATTTTTATGTAGAAACATTTTGATATAATTTTAGTTCGACCAGTTATTTAGAAATCACAATAGTGATACTAAAAAAAAATCTCCTTAGTACTGTGATTGTCATGTTTGTTTAATTCATTATTAATAATTATAAAATATATGTTAACACTTATGCTTAACTAATCTTTTATTTGCTCCTCAAGCAAAAATATTTCTTGCACAATACAAAGAATTTACACAAAATATTCACCTTTGGTTCATAATTCCTTAATACTGTACTCACTTATTACTTAATACATTTAATTCTTTTGCAGACAAATGGGAAAGAGCACAGAAAAAGTTGAACCAAAACAAAAGATGATAAAAATGCGTGTGATTCATACCATCAACCCCAATACTTTCAAAACATACTTTCCTTCTGAATCAACTTATCAGCTTCTGGGTGTACAAGATCGAACCATTCGATCAGAAGATGTAAAGTGGGACCACAACTTGCCACTAAGTCTGGTTGATTTGTGTATTATAGTTTTAGTTAAAGAGTTTCAGAAGAAGCCAATTTTAAAAGAGCTTCCCAATAATAAATGCAACAGTTATGTTAGAATTACTCTCGACTAATTTACCACTGACGATGACTGTCCCTTTGTTAGAAGATAGCATATTCTGGAAGCGCTCATGTGAAGAGCGGTGGAATAGCATGAACTTTGTAGAAGACCACAGAGGATCATGGAAGCAGATGTATCTGGAGCGCCATTTGGAAGAATATCTTGAAAAGTTAGATCCGGATGACTATTCACCCATGGATATGTCAGATTTGGTAAAGTTATGTCCCTCCATACATATATCGTCTTAAACTAAGAGAATTAGTCCATTCTAAAATTACTGTGCCTCGAAAGAAAGGTGCAAAATCACACGAAGGTGACCCATTGAATCATAATCATATCAATTTACATTCTGTTTTGAAATATTTACCAAAATTGGAAGTCTTTGATTTGGTATTCTCTGTACGCAACATGGGAATGGATTTCAACCCGGAACTTTTTGTTTTTTCCAAAGTGGACTGTTATAATATTGGACTTGGAATTCTGTCATGTGAGTTTATTAAAACATTTAGAATGCATCGCAGTCTTTTAGATGACGGTCGTTTGGCGTGTTTAATACAGTATTTTTTGTTTACTCCGAGTCTTGAAGAGCTAGATGTTTCAAACTGTCAAATATCTAATGATGGTGCAAATGTACTGGCACATTTTACATGTAAACACTTGGCAATAAAAAGAATAATTGCAATAAATAATAAAATTGGACCTAAAGGTGCGTACAGTATTGCTTATGGGCTTAGTTTACCGCTCAATCGTTTGCAAGTATTGAATCTTCGTCTTAACACAATCGGAGATGAAGGTATCGGATATATATGCTCTGCACTACTGAAATCAAAGACGCCTGTAGAACTGATTGTTGCAGGATGTGGATTCACCTCAAAAGGTGGGAAACACATTGGTCAAATGTTGAGTACTAACACAAGTTTGAAGGTGTTGGATATCTGTAACAATGACATTGGGGAGGAAGGTGGTGTGGCAATCCTTTTAGCATTCCACCACAATACAACCATCATCAAGCTTGATTTGAGGATGACAGGAGTTTCAAATGATCAAGAGTATAAACTGAATCAGTGTGTCGAAAACAACATCGGGTTGACTAAACAGATGAAACAAGATAGTGAAATTGTAGACAACATAGCTGAATTACGTGAAAAGCATGCAGAATATGCTGCAAAAAGGAAGAGTTTACAAAACTTGCCTTTTCCCACAGAGGACATGGACAACAAAATAGAGCTCATTGGAACAGAACAACAACTTTTAAAATCGCCAATTACTGAAGGTTGGAATGCTTACGATCATTACTCATATTTACATCCTGTAGGTTCGGACATGGAATTGGAAAAAACACCAACCAAAGAACCTGAAGCTACTAAAAATGAAACTGAATGAAATTTTAATATCGATAAAATATAAACATAGTCAGAGTAAGGCAAAAAAATGGAATAAATTGTTTCTTAAATTACTTTATTTTTTTATGGATTTCACTAGTAATTTACTTCAAATCACTAAACACATCTCCTGTAATCACAAATACCATGAATACATTTTGACCTGTAAGAGCTAAAAGTGTTACAGTGTAGTAATAAAGTAAATAAATTATGTTATAAAGAATCCGCCGACTCGAGTTGGATCATTGATAGGGTTTCTTAACATGAGTGTCTCATAGCCGCATTGTCCAAGTGTTCAATTAAAAAACCTTAGTCGGGCCCCATGTCTCTAGAACTAGGGTAAACGTTTTATTAAAGAGAGGTCGAGAAGGAGGGGTCGCTCTTATCTGGACAGTTGGGTGGCATGTTTGTTTTGGACCATGTTACATGTTGGTTACATGCTTCCATGAAGTATAGTACGTCGGGTTGGCAACAACTATTTTAGACTCATGGGTTCGAGTCTTGTTAATAGCAATTTCCTTGTATTGCCTTATAATAAGAGTACAAGATGGACTTGTGTGTGAACCGCTGTTGAGGAACAACTACTAGTTGATCGGTTACACGGTTAAGGCAATATACAATTATGGCCAACAAACAGAGTCAAAATCCAACTCGACGACGTGGATCCTACATCCCTGGTCTTCGGACTCTGTACTTTAAACATCACATGTAGCTTTGTTAAATAAAAACCTTGTTTACAAAGTCTGCCAATGTCTCCGGCCTTCCACACTTAGCTCGACACAAACCCCACTACTGTTACATATGGTGTCAGAAGCTCCCCGACTGTTACAGACCTAATAAGGACTAAAAATAGTCTAATAGAGATGGTTTGTAGGCATTTTAGGCTTAAAGCTTCAATTATTGCAACCAAATGTGAGATATTCTACACTGTAGCATTTTGAATGCTTGTCTAGTCAATTGTTTAATCAGGTTTTGGCTGCTCCTAAGCCCAAAGTGAGTGATGCACCTAACTTGCACAATATACAAATGTTGCGAGATTAGTGAAAAGCACAAGTTCTACCTATTTATAAGAAACAGTACATCCTCATTATGTTGTCAGAGGTAACATAGTTACTTTTATTTGCCGAATTAATTACATTTAACTGGTATTTTGACTAAATGATTTATATAGCACACATAAGCATATGGTATTTTAAATATACTTCTGAATCATTGTGCTCGCTTAGATATTCACCAACCCTCTCATATTCGCATGATCATTACTGTATTAGTCTGCATTTCTAATGCAAATTTTGGTGCCACTCAAAATTGGCATCTCATGGCCCAGCCCTATATTTGAATACACCAATGTATGTGGTAATCATTTAAATGTACATGTTTAGAGTATAATGTCCAGCAAGAGCTGGTAACGCATAAGACAAATATAAAAAAACGCGAATATAATATTATAAATGTTATTTAGATCTCATGATATTCTTGTTAACTTAGAATATCTCTAAACAATATTATCATCCTTTGGGGTTTTTTTTTTGGCATGTCGTGGTGTTGCTTGTCTTCCTCGCTTCTTTCAGGATACTGGTTGTCGGGTGTTTGTTGTTATGGCCAGTTTTTAAAAGACTTCGAATTAAAAAAGTAATTCACAGTTTGAGTACATTCGCAAATCTCGTCAGTCATATAATTTATAAGGTTATTTCCACTTCCTGTATCGAGCATGGTATAAGAATTGAGAAAGTAGGTTATCAACCCACCACTAATGATAATACAAATTTCCCTGATCAGAGGGAGGGTCGGGCCCAACCTTACCCTGAGTCTTTCTCTTTTCAAATTTATAGTTATAAGTTCAAAATTTACACACAGTTCCAATTAATATAAAAGTGTATGTTAAAAAAATCTTACAAGACAATTAACTTTCTGTCTCGGTGTGTTCTCTTAAGAGGGTACTTTACTAAAGAGCTGTTCCTTTGAGCGAGAATGTGGCAGGGGGAGGGGGGTTGGTGGCTGTTTCTACTCGGCTATAATGGGGGTTGAGGGGGGTGTAAAGAAAGGGAATAGAGGGAGGTTATACAATGTGGTTTAACCACTTGTCCTTAGATGACCTCGGCTAAAAGGTTGGCGGATTTGCCAACCTTATAGCCAAGTTTTAAGCTTCAGAAGAGTCACTAGAATTCTTTCTGGTCACTGCACAACAACTGCACATCTGATCAATATGAAATAAAATATTTAGCTCTTGATTGCAAGTACACTTTTTAATTAACATGATATCCACTTTGATGGGGTAATGGTCCATGGTGTCACACTCGCAATAGACTAGAATGTGCAGGAAACTGGTATATACCTCTGGGATTTGAACCCCAAAGATGTTTTTCCCAAAATTAGTTTTCACTATCCCTCCACACAAATGTAGGTGTGCTTCCTCTAAATGCAACATTCCTCATCCCTAACACATTAGCATAATTAGTACATATGCATAAAACCTAAACCACTAGTGAGATGCGATGACAAAAAATATAACATGTTAAGATTTACTTCAAGAGATGGAGCTGCTCAACCGTAAGGAGTGGGGTGGGAAAATTATCTCCACTGAAACTGGCCAAGATTCGAATCTCAGCCTTCTCCTGATTGTACCACATGAGTGGTGAGGTCACATGATGGTCACGCTCATGTTTATAAGGGAGAGCACTAGCATAGCGATATTAATTGCCTGTGTGTTAGTTTTAAGAAGTGTGACTGCAATGTTTATGTAAGCAAGACGTACTGATTAGCGTGCTCGGCTCAATACACAGCGACTCGTGTACTCTTACATCTCAAGAGCTTGAGAGTTATTCATTGGTGAGGTTGTATACTCTCTGCTTGATGGTGTTCAATAAAGTTATTCACTTAAGGTTGGGTGCTAGTTAGCGCAAATTTAGTGCGCTAATTTTGCAGTTTTTATATCAAACATTTTTTGAACAAAATAAATCAAATTTTTCTTCTATAGAAACACAAAGAGTTTAGCTTTCTGCACGTGCTAATCTCAACAGTTTTTGAATATCTAGCATGAGCTTGGTGGCATTTGGTGACAAACTTTTTAAATAAAGAGAAAAAGTTGTTATTAAATTCCAGGACACATCTGACTAAACTAAATGTTTCTATAGAAGAAATATTTGATTTGTAAAAACTTCACAAATACTTCCCTAAACTCACGCTCACTAGCACCCCATCTTAAGTACCTTGAGTATAGAGCCCTGACTGATGACCACCACAAACTCTGATTCAATTCAGGTCATTCCCAGTTACACAATAGGGCACATATCAGGTTATAAAAGTGCACCCAAAGAAAAGGTAGGGATGAATGGCATAACAAATGGTGTTTGAAAGGGTGCAACAAATAGGAGGGTGATGCACTTCTCACCATGTGAACTTTATACCTTAAATAGTACAGACCTCAATGATTGTATCAAATATACACCATTAACTCAATTGATATATATTTTTTAGATACCCTGGATAAAATTAGTAGCTCAGTCAGGATTCATAATTTCAACCTGTCGTTGAAATGTGATGAAATTAGCATTTTACCTCTATTTTAAATGAATTTTTCTATTCTTAATATAAATCATTAGTGATGCAAATCTCGCAATGTACTTTAATTTATTAAAATTAAGTATATCTTTTTACTTAAAGTTTCATCCAATTTTTTAATGAATCAAAGAAGTTCAAATAGTTTATGAATGTTAAAAAAAAGGCATAAACAGGAAAACCCACAATCATTGCAGTTTATCCTACAGATCATTAGATCTGGTTGTTAAAGACATCTAAAGTGCTTAAGAAAGTATTAAAAGATGACAAAAAATTACACTGCAAATGTGAGCTTAGATAATTCAACGTTGACTGATAATTGTATTATTATTTTTTTTTTAAACATGTTTAATTGTAGTAAGGAAACAATATTTAATCTTAATAATAGAATTCAATGTAAATGAAATCAATTAAAAGTTGGTAAAAAATTGATATTTATATGGGTCATAAGACTAATAGGTGAAATATAACATGATTACAATGTATGTATCCTGTCAGAGGTCAATGGACATTATAGGACAATATACTGATTGTATCTTGACAAAATATAAACACAGGTCAAATCACACATTAAAAGATACACACTAAAAATGTAAGTCAATTCATATACACAAACAACATATTAAAAAATTTTAACTAATAATATACGAATTATAATAAAAACTGAGTATTGACAATTATTGACCAATATAAAAATGTTATAATGAATATTTACGACAGAGAAGGAAATGTCTTAGCTAAGGTAGTTTTTGATTAATTAAATTGAATTCTATTCTTATCTTGTGTTGGAATTCCCTTGTTTCTTATTTAGCTGAGTGTGATTCAGCCACAAAATCTCGACATGTTTCAGCGCATCGTTGACGCCATCCTCAGGACATTTAGATTCCTGACGTGAGTTCTTCCGGCAAATCATGGAATGGAACTCCGCCACAAAATCTCGACATGTTTCAGCGCATCGTTGGCGCCATCCTCAGGACATTTAGATTCCTGACGTGAGTTCTTCCAGCTAAATAAGAAACGAGTTCCATTCCATTATTTGCCAGAAGAACTCACGTCAGGAATCTAAATGTCCTGAGGATGGCGTCAACGATGCGCTGAAACATGTCGAGATTTTGTGGCTGAATCACACTCAGCTAAATAAGAAACAAGGGAATTCCAACACAAAATAAGAATATAATTCAATTTAATTAATCAAAAACTACCTTAGCTAAGACATTTCCTTCTCTGTCGTAAATATTCATTATAACATTTTTATATTGGTCAATAATTGTCAATACTCAGTTTTTATTATAATTCGTACATTAGTTAAAATTTTTTAATATGTTGTTTGTGTATATGAATTGACTTACATTTTTTAGTGTGTATCTTTTAATGTGTGATTTGACCTGTGTTTATATTTTGTCAAGATACAATCAGTATATTGTCCTATAATGTCCATTGACCACAGACAGGATACATACATTGTAATCATGTTATATTTCACCTACTAGTCTTATGACCCATATAAATATCAATTTTTTACCAACTTTTAATTGATTTCATTTACATTGAATTCTATTAATAAGATAAAAAAAAGTTTTAAATTAAGTGACTTGTGCTGAATTGCTTGTTAAGGCTTTTTTTTATCAAGTTTCCATCTGTAAAAAGTTGGAATGGTTATCACAGCATGCCCTATAAAATATGGCTTAAGAGTTAGGTTGGAGGGATCTTCCAATGTTTAGAAGTGGAAGAGCATTAAATTTAAAAAAAGGGAATTAGGTCTATCAACTCTAAATGTTTACATAAGGTTTTGGCCATGATGAAATTAAATAGTGTGTTTATTTTATCAGAAAATATGTGAAAATTTAAATATTGATTTGTAAACTATAACATCTCAGATCTACGAGTTAAAGTTTGTGGGCCAAATGTTTTGGCATGCAGACCATTAATTTTATTGAGAAAAATTGCCATACATGTTAGGTTCCTAAATGAAGATTTCACTTTCATCTAAATATTTATGGTAATAAGCCTATAAATCTTACTATACATATATTCAAATACATTTTAAATACAGATATTTATTTCATAGACTTTTATAGCATAAAAAATACAATTTGAAAAACATACAGAAAAGCTAATCAAAAAACATTCTTTTAAACAGTATATTTTTAAAGATCTACATATATTCACATTGAGGGCGGCAGGAAAAGTGCAAATTTATATAATATGAGAATCCAGTTCTAGTTAATCAAAGAGGAAGCTGGTTATGACCAAGAATGTAGCCATAGAATACCAATGTTCACACTGTACAAAAGAAAATCAGTAAAAAGAACCCAGATAGAACTAGGAATCACTTAGGAGAGCAGTTTTTTGTAGTCTCAGAAAAATGAAATTGAGATCAGCAGCACCATTTTAGGATATTTAAAAAAAGTAAAACAAAATTTTAAAATAATTATTTTTAAATGAAAAAATATTTCACTAATTCCAATTTCACCGTTTTCAAGTGAAGAATGCAGAAAATTGCACTGTGATTTTTTGTTCAAGTTTTTTTAAAATATAATCTAAAACCCCTATATATCAGTCGTGAGATGGCCTATCAAAGTTAATGCATATAGTGAAGGTACAACATACAAGTTTGCCTTTTACAATAATTGTAGGTAAGAAAGGTGAGTTTATAGCGAGATGGAGAGAAACGAGCCTACTGGTTGTTTTTATCTGATGAATGAGCACACACAACTATAGATACATATCTGAAAACATTGTTTTGTTATAAAATAGTTTAAAGGAGAGAACACATTACTTAGAGACCCGAAAAGTTATCGTGGAGATACCAATGTAGAAAATTTTAATATTATTTAATTTAAATATTTCAAGTTTTTTTGAAAGCGCGAGTAAATGAATAAATCTTAATAAATATCAAGGTCCTCTTTGAAGATTCAAACAAGCAAGTCATTATTATTCTACAAGACAATCTAATTGGGATAGTTGTGTGTATTTATGGAACATAACACCATATAAACTTTATGACTAATGTGTGGTAATACTAAGCAAAGCTATTTTATACCAGTGGGTAGACGTGAACATTTTTATATGCTGCGAGCTATTAAATTGTTTTGAGTTTTCAGCTTTTTGTTAAAAATAAAATAAATGTATTTATTACTAAACATTTGTGGCCTTTCTTTGGTAAATAAAAAGTTGCCTAGAATACCCTGCCTCCTTCAACATGTCATATTTAGATTACAGTGGAATAACTGTTTATTTAGGTTACATTACATCTTAATATAAAATTAAAAAGAATTTTGCTAAGTGAAATATAATAAATCTAAATATCCCTTTTGTTTGGACATCAGAACATGAATGTAAACTGTTCAAAACTTGTAACATTAACTTAACAGGCTATCTTGTATGTGGTTAACGATACATATTAAAATAAGATGATTTGATTTTATCATGAAAAAAATACAATTATACATCTAGAGAGAAATAGTTCAATTTAATTTGTGAGTAATTTTATCATTTTCCAAAAGTAAATCAATGGAAAATAGTTCTACAAAATTGTCAAATCAATACAGACAATTCCTTTCCCAATTTTAACTTGTAAAAAAAAGTTCAATGTGTACAATGACAACATTTTGGCCAAAGGCATTATAAAGTCACAAAATAAATTATATCCCCCTTCAACTTGTACAAAAATACAGTGTGGTCGCATGCAACAGACTAAGAAATAATCAAAGCTATTGTTTAAAAAGCTAGTGAAATCAAATTGTTTGTTAACAAGCATCACAAGTTCTGCTTGACAGTCTTGCTGACAAAAGAGAAATTCAATCTTTCAGTTTATTTAACTTAAGTACGTATTGATTACATGCCATGAGAGAGCTTGGAGTTGGAATAATAGATACCTCGAAATAATTGTATCTGAAAACATCTCTTATTACACTTCCAGGATTACTCAGACAAATAATCATTTATCTAGAGTTAAACAAATCATTAAAAAAAAGCTCTTTTATGATTTCAATAAGCTTTTTAAAATAATGTTCTTTTGTCTTAAAAGGTTACATTATGTTGACATAATTAAGAACTAGCTAATATGCCTTAATATAGCAGAGAACTTACCACTTTGTTCAGTGTATCCCAACTGCCGGCCACATACTAGAGTTTACAACAAAGGTTTTAGCGGGAGAAAATAGTTTTACAACAATAAATTAAACTGGTCATGATAATTTTAAGTGCACGACATGAAGCTTACTTTTAGTATAGTTTGTGCCAATAGTCAATGAATTCTATATGATTTAAAACTTTCTGACAGTGAAATGTTTGTTATGAGCTAATTCAACAATGATAAGTATGTGATAAAGCTTTGACAACGTTTTTTTAAAATTCCTTGATTTATGTTCAATTTATTATGAGGGAAAATAAACATGTATTTATATATTAAAATATAGTGAATCAGTTAATTAGATTAGGTGAAAGTGATTTGTTACTTAACTGATGGTTACACCTTTTAACTTAGTTTCAAACATGCTTACAGTAGTGTTTGTAAATAATGACCTTAAAATTTTTCCTGGTCAACACAGATTTGTCAACAGTTTATTTCCAAATTGGCAATTGTAGATGAAAATGTATTTATCCTTGGCTTCTTGTTGGTGACAAATGAGCTAGTATTCTCTAAACATAGGTCCTACATGAAATTTTTAAAAAGAGAAGCCACTTAACCTATTAACAATGTAAAAGAGAAAAAAAAATTCAACATGCAAACATAAAATTAAATTGACAATCCCAATGAGCGCCTGACTTGGATTTGAAAGTTTTACTAAATCGCAAATCATGACTACAAATGCACCAGTGAAGATAAATCAACTTGAACTTGAAATTCAAACTGCACGCTAAGTAAGCAAAAAGTTTCAATAGTATTCAAAAAGTGTTTCACTAAAACTTGTTAAAAAAACGGAAACCTATTTAAAGCACGGTGAACTTTTGCAATTATCATAAAGTGTGTTAACTAGACACTCACAGAAGGGTCTATATGCCATTTACATACGTAGTGACTTGAAGAGCCATAGGATAACTACAAACCATTACTTTGAACATCCAATGCAAATTCTATGGCATGTAGAAAAGGTAGGTATGTATAGAATGAAGAAAGGAATGGTCATAGTTACTTCCTATGTTTATATTTTACACTTAGCGAGCAGAAGCATTTTAGGCTATTTCTAGATAAAATCATATAGTGAGAATAATATAGGCCTATTAACTATAATACCAACAAAAAATGTATTATCTTATCAATTAATCATTTACTAGTTACTACTATTAAACACACATGTGAAAGTTTGGTGTGGAAATTATTATTTTTTAATCCCAGTGTCAGTTCATTTTAAACATAAAAAGCCCATACACCAAACAAATATGACTCCATCACAGGCATCCATTACTTTAGCTATTTCTGTAATTTTCTTACATTGACAGATTAGTGATTGTGAGACTGCAACATTAATTTACCATTTATAAAGTAGTATCCTATTTCATTTTGTACCTCACAAAACATATAGGCTAGGCTCTGTAGCCTACAATTTATACAGGTCAGCCTTAACATTTTTTAGCAAGAAAAAAAAGCCACAAATAAGTCGTCAAGATAATTTCCTAAAGATAAATAAATCAAATTCTTCTTTGATTTGCAATGCTCATTGATGCTAAATACATTCTCAATATAAATTATGGGACATAATTATCAGCTATTGGAAACTTAATAAGTTTCAATATAAGAACTATACCTTTTCTAGACTTTTGATATAAACTAACTAGATTGATTTTTTAAATTGAAGTCTGGTATTTTTAGTTTACTCAATTTGTGATAAGCTTAGTGATGCAATCTCACATATATATATAACAATGCAAGGGAAAAACAAAGAATCTACTCTCTATTTCAATTACTTTTCGTTAAGGTAAGTATTCAAATGTGGCCGGAGAAAGTTGTCGAGGTCAGTCAACTGACAAGCATCTTTCCCAACAAAGACATTTGTTGCCAAATCAGCAAAATGTTCTGAAGTTTTGAATCAGATTCCTTTCAGCAGCTTAAAGAAGTAGACACTTCCCTCGCTTCTTCTTCTTAACTTGAAGAGCAGCTCGAGTAGCTGTCTCAAACACCTCACGTACACCTTCCTTACTCTTAGCTGAGCATTCCAAATAAGCAAATGCATTTATTTTTTCTGCCATGGCTCGCCCCTCTTCTGGTTTAACAGGTTCCTGCTTCATCTTCCCCAGCTCCTTTACTGTGTTAGGATCATTTCGCAGGTCCTTCTTGTTCCCGACCAAAATAATAGGAACGTTGGGACAAAAGTGCTTCACTTCTGGCGTCCACTTCTCAGGTATGTTTTCCAAGGAGTCAGGAGAGTCAATTGAAAAGCACATTAAGATGACATCTGTGTCAGGGTAAGATAATGGTCTAAGACGATCATAATCCTCTTGACCTGCTGTATCCCAAAGAGCCAGCTCCACCTGTTTCCCATCTACTTCAATATCAGCAACATAATTTTCAAAAACTGTTGGCACATATACTTCAGGGAATTGATCCTTACTGAATACAATCAAAAGACAGGTTTTACCACAGGCACCATCACCTACTATCACCAGCTTTTTACGAATAGCAGCCATTGTGTATCTTCAAGATGTTAAAACTGATGGTACAAGAATGGCTCAAGTGTCACGCGGACCACGCCTCAAAACTTGAAAGGGTTGTAGCAGCCGCTACTGTGAAAATTTGTAATTAAATACCAAACAAACCTGCAAGAGAAATCATAAATCAATGCCATTACAATATTGGTGTTCAAACAATCCAAATAAACCAAGATTTATAATGGGGAAAAAATGCAAATAAACGTAGCAAAACAGCAGTCCAGGTCGAGTAGTCTTATTTGTGTTAGCATCAATTAATATACTTTAAGATACTAAACCAATAGAAATTATTATATATTACTTACATGTATCAATATTTATAATGTTCTTTTAAAACGATTACGTTTCTTCAAGTAATTAAACCAATTCCATGACAAATGTTAATCACATAAAGCTACTCCCTAAATTCAGTGAATCGGAAACAGCTGACAAACGAATAAAAAACCTCTTGACACACCGGAAACGCTGAAGTTTCCCTTTAGAAGGTATTTATTCAACTTTAAGAATACTTAAAAGAAAGATTAAAAGCATAATATAAATTAAATGTTGCATGTGTTAATATATTTACTTAAGTAAGAAGTAAACAATAATTATTTTATTAAGATTTTTTCAATTGAGTTTTGTTGCGTCTTCTTATACTCTCTTCTTTAATTTCTTAAATTTGTATTGCTACCAACCATGCAATAATATCTTACTGACAGTCGCCTATGATGAGTATTATATTCGTCGTCAGAGGCTAAGTAATACGTCATTAATACAAATATCTCGTCTTTTGTAGTAACAAATTTTTTTTTTTTTAACAAAGTGTTAGAATAAATGGACGTACAAAGTACGTATGACAAATCGCACATAAAATGCCATTGACTCTATTCTGTGATTTCTGTCCACTTTTCTTCAAATATTATATTATAGGTTAGGTGATGAAAAAAGCATGTTGTGTGCAAATTTTAATTAGTAACTTCAACGTCGAGTAAGTGTTAAGTTATAAACGTTAACGCTAAGTATTTAATGGTTATTGTTAAAACACAAAATGGACCTGCACTCAGAAGAATCAACTCTTTACAACTATAGAGAATATCATGAAAAGTTTATGGAAAACCACAATGGAACTTCATCTGTTGAAACTGTGATGGTGTTAATGTCAGCACCTGCTGGAGTGTTGCTATTAAACCTGACAACACATATAGTTGGATCACTAGTGTACTTTAAAACAATCAAAATGTGGTTCTGTTTTGCTTTGGAGTATGTATTGTTCATACTTCCTTTAGTATTGGTATTTACAGTGTGGTCGAACATTGCTCATTGGGTAGTATTGACAATACTTTTTCATTGTTTATGCATTATTTTAATGTATGAAAGCCAAATTTTGTCACATGTCAAATTTAAAGACTGGGTTACATTACCAATTATTGAGAGAAAAAAACCGTTTGTCACCAATTTCAGAGCTTCAATTAATTTAGCTACAGCTCTTTGTATTTTAGCTGTAGACTTTAAAGTGTTCCCACGGCGATTTGCTAAGACAGAAACTTATGGCTATGGCTTCATGGATACTGGCGTAGGGGGATTTATTTTTGCTAATGCAATTGTATCTTCTGAAACTCGAAGAAGTGAAACACGACCCCTAAAAACTATATTTTCAAGTACTTTTTTAAGTACTACGCCTTTGTTCTTATTAGGCGGATTAAGATTTTTTACAACCCAACAATTGGATTATCAGCAACATATATCAGAGTATGGAGTTCACTGGAATTTCTTCATTACATTGGCTTTGAATAAAATATTCTGCACTTTAATTCTGTCATTTATAGATTCAAAGTTTTCCATCTTACTGTCTCTCATGATTATTTCACTTCATGAAACATTACTTAATTTTGGCATGAAAGATTGGGTGTTTGGTGAGACACCGAGAATAGACTTTGTGTCTGCAAACCGAGAAGGTATAACATCATGTCCTGGTTACATTGCTTTATATTTGGCTGGTGTTCATGTCGGGCGCTTACTTAATGTGAAAGAACCACTTTTGAAAAGTTATTTAATTACAGGATTGAAATTGATTGGCATGTCTATCACTTTATGGACCTGCACAGCATTAATTGAACCACGATTCGGAATATCTCGTAGGTTGGCCAACCTTGGTTTCTACTTATGGCTGTTTGCATATAATTTGACATTCCTTTCAACTTATCTTGCTGTTGAACTTGTGACACATCTTTTTGAGTTAAGTTACAAAAACAATAAAGGCACATCACAAAGTAAGGTCACACATGTTCCAAGTGTATTGGAAGCTATCAGTTATAATGGCTTAACATTTTTCTTAATTGCCAATGTCTTGACAGGATTGGTGAATATGTCCATTCAAACACTTCATGTAGAAACATTTATAAGTATCCTAATTTTAAATGGATACATGTTTTTTACATGTTTAATAATTTTTGTTTTATATTTAAAAAAAATAAAACTCAAGGTTTGGTAACTGCTTTGACCAAAATATTTACAACCCCCTAATCTTTCATGAATGAAGCAATAACTGTTCAAACACCTGTAGCCTACTAGGATTGGCCATGTAGGCTGGCTAATAGTGTAGGACAATAATTCTTGAGAATACCGGAAGCTTTTAGGAAAATTTTATCAAGTATATTTTCATACGAGATAATTTTATAAAATAGTCTCTCCATTTAATAAATACATTTTCACTTTAACATTCAATGGGTTTAAATTAGAAGTATCTAGTCTAAACTTACATTTTTGAAATCATCATCATCAACTTTTTCCAGTCTGTTTAGTAAAATGCCTTCACCTTCCTCTATTCTTTTCCTCTCACTTGCATACTTTTTGTTATCTGCTCCTCCCATCTCTTTAATGATCTCCCTTACGGTCTTTTTACTGCATACTACATCTACATCATTTCTTTGGTGTTCTCTCCTTTTCCCTCCTCATTACATGACCATACCATCTCAACCTTGCTTCCTCTACTATCTCATGTACTCCAACATCCTCACTACATGACCATACCATCTCGACCTTGCTTCCTCTACTATCTCATGTACTCCAACATCCTCACTACATGACCATACCATCTCAACCTTGCTTCCTCTACTATCTCATGTACGCCAACATCCTCACTACATGACCATACCATCTCAGTCTTGCTTCCTCTACTATCTCATGTACTCCAACATCCTCACTACATGACCATACCATCTCGACCTTGCTTCCTCTACTATCTCATGTACTCCAACATCCTCATTACATGACCATACCATCTCAACCTTGCTTCCTCTACTATCTCATGTACTCCAACATCCTCATTACATGACCATACCATCTCAACCTTGCTTCCTCTACTATCTCATGTACTCCAACATCCTCACTACATGACCGTACCATCTCAGTCTTGCTTCCTCTACTATCTCATGTACTCCAACATCCTCACTACATGACCATACCATCTCGACCTTGCTTCCTCTACTATCTCATGTACTCCACAACATCCTCATTACATGACCATACCATCTCGACCTTGCTTCCTCTACTATCTCATGTACTCCAACATCCTCACTACATGACCATACCATCTCGACCTTGCTTCCTCTACTATCTCATGTACTCCAACATCCTCATTACATGACCATACCATCTCAACCTTGCTTCCTCTACTATCTCATGTACTCCAACATCCTCACTACATGACCATACCATCTCGACCTTGCTTCCTCTACTATCTCATGTACTCCACAACATCCTCATTACATGACCATACCATCTCGACCTTGCTTCCTCTACTATCTCATGTACTCCAACATCCTCACTACATGACCATACCATCTCAACCTTGCTTCCTCTACTATCTCATGTACTCCAACATCCTCACTACATGACCGTACCATCTCAGTCTTGCTTCCTCTACTATCTCATGTACTCCAACATCCTCACTACATGACCGTACCATCTCAGTCTTGCTTCCTCTACTATCTCATGTACTCCAACATCCTCATTACATGACCATACCATCTCACCCTTGCTTCCTCTACTATCTCATGTACTCCAACATCCTCATTACATGACCATACCATCTCGACCTTGCTTCCTCTACTATCTCATGTACTCCAACATCCTCACTACATGACCATACCATCTCAACCTTGCTTCCTCTACTATCTCATGTACTCCAACATCCTCATTACATGACCATACCATCTCAACCTTGCTTCCTCTACTATCTCATGTACTCCAACATCCTCATTACATGACCATACCATCTCAACCTTGCTTCCTCTACTATCTCATGTACTCCAACATCCTCACTACATGACCATACCATCTCGACCTTGCTTCCTCTACTATCTCATGTACTCCACAACATCCTCATTACATGACCATACCATCTCAACCTTGCTTCCTCTACTATCTCATGTACTCCAACATCCTCACTACATGACCATACCATCTCGACCTTGCTTCCTCTACTATCTCATGTACTCCAACATCCTCATTACATGACCATACCATCTCGACCTTGCTTCCTCTACTATCTCATGTACTCCACAACATCCTCATTACATGACCATACCATCTCAACCTTGCTTCCTCTACTATCTCATGTACTCCAACATCCTCACTACATGACCATACCATCTCAACCTTGCTTCCTCTACTATCTCATGTACTCCAACATCCTCATTACATGACCATACCATCTCGACCTTGCTTCCTCTACTATCTCATGTACTCCACAACATCCTCATTACATGACCATACCATCTCGACCTTGCTTCCTCTACTATCTCATGTACTCCAACATCCTCACTACATGACCATACCATCTCGACCTTGCTTCCTCTACTATCTCATGTACTCCAACATCCTCATTACATGACCATACCATCTAAACCTTGCTTCCTCTACTATCTCATGTACTCCAACATCCTCATTACATGACCATACCATCTCAACCTTGCTTCCTCTACTATCTCATGTACTCCAACATCCTCACTACATGACCATACCATCTCGACCTTGCTTCCTCTACTATCTCATGTACTCCAACATCCTCATTACATGACCATACCATCTCAGTCTTTCTTCCTCTACTATCTCATGTACTCCTTGTACCTCAACTCTTCCCTAAATAACTTCTTTCTTAATCTTGTTTCTCCTTGTGACAGCTAACATGCTCCTCACAAACTTTATTCCCATAAAGTACTCCCAATACATTACTTACTTACACTTCAAAGGCACTTCTCTTCTCCATAGCAGGTCTCTTACACACCTATCAACTCCCCTGTTGCCCTCTTCTTATTAAATCCTTTCTACTCCCACCCTTCGCCTCAATTAAGATTCCATAGTATAATATGATTCCTTAAGATGAGGTGCTAGTGAGCGCGAGTTTAGTGTATTGAGTTTGCAGTTTTTATAGCATATATATATATTTTTTTTTTTGCCAAAATAAATCAAATATTTTTTCTATAGAAACATAGGGTTTAGTTTTCTGCACATGCTAATCTCAACAGTTCTTGAATGTCTGTCATGAGCATAGCGGCATTTGGTGACAAACTTTTTAAATAAAGAGAAAAAGTTGTCATTAAATTCCACGACACCCTTGACAGATATTCAAGAACTGTTGAGATTAGCAGGTGCAGAAAACTAAACTATATGTTTCTATAGAAAAAATATTCTATTATTTTGGATGAAAAATGTTTATGCTATCAAAACTTAAAACATACTGCCATAAACTCACACTCACTAGCACCCCACCTTAAGCATGAACATATTAGATATTAGGCCTATACAGGTAATATTTCTGACATTGATAGCTGGAAATTAACAAAACAAAATATTTAACACGCACTTCATTAAATATTTCCAAATCATGTTGTATCAAAGACAACAGAAAGTTTCTTTCTATTGATTAAGGGCCAGTTTCATAGTCAGATTTAGTACGCCTCGAGTGCAGCGCTATACTAAATACAAGATGTCACCTACCTGAAATTGAATGGAATGGGCCAGTTTCATATGCGAAATTGGCCCATTCCATTTTGGTCTAGGTAGGTGTCGTCCTGTATTTAGTATCGACTCTCACTTTAGGCGTACTAAATCTGACTATGAAACTGGCCCTAAGTTACAAAGAAGTTTCAAAATAAACTATGCGAGCGTTATGTAGGTAATTTAATTCTGAGTTTTCATCTTAATGTTTATCTAAACACATTTGGCCCCACTTAAACTTGGTGTTAGTAATGATCAAAGACTATTATATAAACCTAGTTCTAAACTACAGTAATTTTACTTTGCAATAAAAATAATAAAACCTATAAATATACAGATGAATGAAAATTACATAAAAGAGTGATAGGTCGGTAGTTAAGTAATACCTTACAAAATATAAAGAGCAGGCCTGATCAGAACCACAACGGTAGGTCAAGTTACACCTTACAAGTTTATAATTCTGTTCAGGGTGTATTTCACATTTTTCTCAGGAGCCCATTCCACTGTTAACACGTTTATTTACTGAATTAAATACTTCTCTTCCTCTTTTAAAGCAAGCTACTAAAACTTGATTGTGGCAATAGTTTATGGCATTTGTAAAAGGGGAAGGTAAAATTAATTAGGGGTAGGGTAAAAAAAATAATCTCAAACAAATGAGTAAATAAATAATTCCAAACACTCTTAAAATCATAATACATATTAAATATTTAACCATTATTGATCAATATTTAATTTTAATGAATAACATGTTTTAGTTTAATGAATTTGACTTTCATTTTCTCAAAACTAACTTTTAAAGTTAAATTATTTCAGTGAATGTTATGATTAATTTAATTTTATGTTTTTGTATGATTACAAGAGCTAACGCTTGAGTGTTCTAGGTCTACAAGAGATCAGTTAACTTACTTACTTACTTACTCTATGGCATAAGGAACTCCAAAGTTCATTGCCACACTTACAGAAGTACGCCACCCATCCCTATCTTGAGTTAATTCTATCCAGTCCACCTAATTGCACCCGATCTCTTACAGGTCCATTCTAATGTTATCCTCCCATCTGCGTCTTTTAACTTCCAATCTAATATCGTTAATTCTAGTTTACCTTCCATCAAGCGCAACTGGTTTTTTTTACGCCATTGGTCGCATGTCATCTTATCTTATCAGATTATCTTGAAATGTTTGCTTCCTGAGATAAAATGTTACTAAAAAAAATGCATTTTATTAGTTTTGACACTCTTTGTATGTGTTGTAATTAGATTTAGTTAATGAAACTGATGCTTAATATCATCGTAAACATTTTTTATTTTCTTGGGGATGTTTTTGGTAAATTGGCGAAAATTGTACTAACGCCATGAGGCACATGTCATCTGAGAGATGACAATATAGGAAAATGTGCCTCCGCCTTTAGGCGCGAGTAATCTGCCAGATGACCACATGAAATACAGCACAAATAGTACTTGTACTTTTATTTTTTCAGTTTCTTTTGTTTTTTTATCAATTTTTATATTTCAAGAAAATTTTGCTACATCACAAGTTTTAAAAAAAATTCCTAGGTACTAAAAAAACATAATGAATGATATATTTAGAGCTTGTATACTACACATTTAGGCGTGACTCATCCATGAAATGACGATCAATAGACACACGATTGGGCGCAAGTCATCCAAGAGATTATTGCTACTATTATGACTTTGGTATTCACTGCACCATGGCTCTGATTCAACTGCACGGTGGAGGGAAGGGAGCCAAGAAGATACTAGGAGATGGACCGCACCCCACCCCTAGCAACCTAAATGGTGGGCAACTACGTCGCTAAGTCATCTCTCAGATGACATGCGACTGATGGCAGGTTAAAATGATTGTTCCTAAATATTTAAACTCATTAACCTTGGCAAATGATATGTTGCTTGAAGTAATCTCTTAAGTTATCATTCCTAATCTAGCCTATGTTCTCTGTGTGACCGTATACATTGTCTTTTCAGTGTTCACTTGTAAACCTATTTCATTACTAGCTTCTTATAAAAATTTTTGCATCAGCTTCCTACTAATATCCAACAAAGCTAAATCATCTGTATATCCTAATAGCTGCACTGTACCGGTTAATGTCAGCCCTTCCCTACTCTCTTGAGTTGCCCTAATAACCGACTCTAAGGATGGATTAAAAAGTAATGGGGAAAGTTCAACCCATCAATTAGAATGATAAGTTTTTTGGGTATCCCAAATTTAACTAAAATTTCATTTAGAACTCATTTCTTTTAACTCAATCTTAGGCTTTTTTAAAATCTATACATAAATAATGAACTGTTATGTGGTATTTTCAAGTTTTCTTTCTAATATTTGTCAGATAGTAAAAATTCATTGTTGATCTATTTTGTCTAAATCCACACTGATTATCCCCAATTATTTCCTCTGCATATGGTTTAAATATCGTTACAATTAGTATTGATAAAATTTTATAGTATGTTGGTAGTAGTGAGATACTTCTATAGTTATTACACTTGGTTTTATCCCCTTTTTAAAATGGATATTATAATACCTCCTTTCATTCTTGTGGTAATACCCCATGGTTCCATATGCACCGTAGCAGTTTATAAATTTCTCTTACTAAATTTTCCCCACCTACCTTTATTAATCAGTTAATTTAGCCCAGCAATATATATATAAATTTTAATTTTAGCTTTACATTCTCTTATGGGAATGGTAGGGCCAATATAATAAAGATAATAATTTCTAAATTTATTTTTGACTTAATTATTGTTACTATCACCTGCAGCAATGGTTACAAGGTATCAGGCGTTACTTGTGTAATATACTTTATTACCAGTCACAAAGATGTCAGGGTTTGAATCCTACCAGAGTGGCTTAGGAGTAATTTTTCCTAAACGGTTTCCCATGCCGCCTACAAACAAATAAATACATATTTCCTCTAATTTCCACCTTCCTCATCTTGACCCAATTAGTTTGGACTATTTATATAATACCTATGGTCAGCCTGGTCAGATAATAAGATTCAAACCACTTCAGTTGCTGCATGGTCTAAGACATTACACTCGTAATACACCAAATTGCTGATAATGGGGAGATCAGTTGTGTGTACCGAGGTTTTTCCTCCCCTAAATGGTTTACCATTCTCCCTTCACACAAATGTGGGTACATTTTCTCTAAATTCAACCTTCCTGATCCCTAACATATTAGTGTAATTAGTACATAAGCAAATAACCCAAACAAGTAGTAGGATGCGATGATAAAAAAAATAATTAAAATACGAATTAGAGGTCGCATGGCAATGTCCAAGGCTGCAATTTTCAAACTTTTTAAACTTTCGGCACACTGAACTTGGCGCTAAAATTATCAAGGTGCACCATCGGTTTTTTAAGGCGAGATTTTATCACTAAAAAAACTGTTAAGATTGTGTTTAACAGTTCAATAGCTAAGATTATAATAGTTGCATTATTTTTAAACATAATTTTTTATCATGGATTTGAAAAAAAAAATCCTCAAATTTTTTCCACTTCTTTTTGATCTTCTTCCAAGCTCTTGCTGCACAACTGCTGACTCTTTGCGGGACATCGGTTGTAAAACGATGGTATAAATTGTCTCTCATATACCTAATGGACTGAATTGTCATAAACCAGTAGAAAGAAGTTTGAATTCTGGTCGGCTGTACTTAGGATGATATTTTCTTTAAATAATTTCCCACTCTACACAAATACAGGTATAGTTTAGCTCTAAAGTCTACCTTCCTCATCACTGTAAATCTGTGGATAGCCTGAATAGGCATACTCCAATTTTCTTATCAATGGGCATATCTGACAGATAGAAAAAGTTATTAGATCTACTTTCATGCATTCATACCACAAGCCATATCATCTGCAGGTGTCACTTTTGATATATTATCAATAGAAATAATACTAATAATAGGATATATAGTAAATTATTATTTTAATGTTGGTGACAAAAAATATATTTGTACCAGTATTTTCTAAAAGGTTTTCCAAATGTCATAGCAAGATTTTTGCACTAAACATTACATAACATTTTGTTACTGTCCTAAACATTTTGCTTTGGTGATTTAGAACAGGAGTTCCCATACTTTTTAGAGTGAAAGAGCCCTTGTTGGACCAGAAAAAATACATCCCCTTGTAAATATTTTTACACTAATATTTTAAACATTCAATGACGACAATTGAATTTTAGAAGCATAAATCAAACAGAAAACATCACATATTCTGGCTACACCTTTGGCAAAATGTCCTTTATTTAGATTTGAAAAAATTGGAAATCCTAGTTATTGATGCTATTTTTTAGTGTAAAAAACAAATGACTATTCTAAAATTGCCTCATGGAGCCTGAAATAAGTAACGCAGAGCTCAAGGGTTCTATGGGTCACAGTTTGAAAAACTGATGTAGAGCACATAAGCCTGATTTCTTTCAAAATTTTAAGATTTGAATGGCCGATATGCTAACTACTTCACATCATCTTGGTTTTTTCAAAAGGAATATGAAAACTTTGTTAAACTTATGTACAAACAAAATATTTAGGGCCACAATTCAAGAGATTTGTGTGTGGAATGATATATCTTAGGCTTCTACTAACTCAGCACAGACTTAAATTTGACACTCTTAGGTGTTAATGACAATTATTTAAAATGTTAATAAATATTATATTTGTTGATTGTTCTTTCTTGTTGCCTTGGATTGATCCTTCTCCCTTGATCCCATGAGGCAGCTTTAAAATAGTTACTAAATTTTTGTGGACTTATGAGTATATCTATGTGCATGTGCATTGTTAGTCTGGTTGGACACATGTCTCTTTTGTTGGTGGGCTGTGCTTTGAAATTATTGCACGTGTTCTGGAATTATTGTTGAGAGAACCTTACCACGAGCGTGTTTTGTATGGGGCCTTGACTCGAATGTTTGTTTTATTTATGAATGTATTACTTGAAGCTGCTGAAATGTGTTCATTAGTGTTACTCGTAGCAGTGTAGTGCTGTGCGGTACTGTTAGATCATCCATGTGCAGTGATAAGACTTGAATCACAGATTTTAAGTACAGCTGTCAGTGGTGCCTCTTCTTGTTAATTCATACAGTCCATGTTATTTACGCAAATGTGTGGGCATCAATCACTGTTGTTGGTTACTGTAATTTACGCATCCGGACAATCAGCGTATTGTTGGCGCACAATATTAATTTTTTAATAATGTTTGGCTTGGGCACTTTTGGTTGTTGTTAGCTAGACCAGTGATATCCAACTTGGGGTATGCAAAGACATCTTAGGGGGTACATAAAATTAAAAAAATAATATATGTATACGTTTTATTTCATAACAAACATCGAATAACAAGAGCCAAATTCAGGGCTAGCCATTGTAAGTACATTCAATCTGGGAGCGGCATTTTCTTTCTCTCTGTAACGTTAACTTACAGTTAGTTACATTTGGATCCATCCCGTTATAATGTTGATACGTAACTATCAAGAATTCATACCACCCGCTCAATAATTCCGACCCAAATAGAATCCCTACAATGGTACATTTCTCTGTTGTAGTCCCTGTAGGCTAATACGGAAAGATAATACGACACAGTATATTTCATGCTGTACAATCTTCTGTAATATTACTCATATTTGTTCAGGAACTTACCTTTGAAATCTTCTATCACTAGCCGCCACCAAAGCTGAACGACACCGCGCAGCCAACGTGAAGAATGGGGCCGAGCTAACGAAAGTCTACAATCAACGCGTGGTCATTCTCCGTCTAGTCAGATTGAAACTAAGGAATGACAACATGGAAAACGCTAGAAGACAACAATCCACCCGCCCTCTGACGGATGTCAGATGAACTTCCCCAAACAACACAAACATCCAATGATCGCCGACTTGTTCTAATTTTCCGATGGAACAACCCTACAAAGTGACTACGTGACCGATGACAGCTAGCAACTGCGTGCTAGAAATTACCTCCCCTCTTTCCGTGCAACGAAAATCACTATAAAACAGGCTGACATTGTCTAAAAACTTTGACTATCTAAAATCTACGAACGAGGACGGATCATTGTCGTCGACCTGGACAATGATCGGATAAACATTCATACATCATAAATTGGAACGTAACTATGGCAGTTACTTATAAAGAACTCTATTCATTTTCAACTTATAATATTTTCGTGTTAAAATCTTTATTTTGTGTTTTGCTTAATATTTAACTTTTTGCTTTATTATCTCAGTCGCTTAAATGTAACTTATATGCCGCCACTTAGGCGCGGTTGGTTAGTTGGTTAGTTTATTAGTTTAGTTTGAAATCCACCATTGGTAATTTTGTATTGCGTGAAATTAAATGTAAATTGTTAAAATGTGTGGACTTTTGTATTTGGCTATTTCACGCGACTGTAGAATTAAAATTAAGCTTGTTATTTTTTTTATATAATTTAATTTTGTTCTAAATTTCATTCTTTAGTTTTTCTAAGATATAGTTAGTCCCGGGAGATTTTGACTAGCGTCTGGAAGTCAAACTCTCGCGTTATGTTTTATGTAATTGTAAATTTTCGTATTGTAACTTGTAATTGTTTGAGGAGCCCATCAGGCAAGAATATTTAATGTTTGTTTCATTTTTGTGGATATCTTACTCCACTTCACTTTTGGTAGTTTAACTTCGCTTTTGATGTTATAATCTACGTAATTTTGTGTCTCTTAAAGACGACCTGTAATAAATGTAAACATGGAAGGTTTACATTCTGCGCTTCACGTTATTATTTTCAGCATTATTCAGAATGATATAATGAGACCACTGTACTTTGCTTTATCTACGTTTATACTGAATAAACCATATTATTGTTATATTTTTAATTCTGCTTATATTTTCCCTTATGTCGATTATACCTTCTCCCTTTTATTTAATTGTGGTCGTTAAGTAGAAGGCACGGAGACGGTGTAACATCTCTTTTCCTCTCTTCTTTATGCGATTATTATCTGGGCGGCTATATGGTAGGCAATAATATATTGGTATTAAATTGATTCTCATTTAAAACCTAGTATTTATTATATTATTTTGGATCTAATTTATTTTAGATGTAGATTATAGAATATAATTATATAGCTTGCATTATGCACCAACAGCTATACGAGTATACAATCGGAGAGATACTTACTATATTTGGGAGTATGCAAATAGGTAAAATATCATTAGACTATACTATTTTCAGAATGTTCTAAAGCTTATAAAAAATGTCATCCTGCAGTTCCATAAAATCATATTTTTTTTAGTGTGGTTCCTATAATCTTGAAACTCATTTACAAATGTTCAAACTAAAAACTCTTGATGTAAACCCTTTGTGTAATAGTAGATTTTAAAGCCAATTATTTCTTACTCTTCAGGCTTACTAATTGTTCCATAGGATTTATCGACAATCCTCCCGAATTCAGTCTTGGGTTAGCTGGGTCCTCAATAAGCTACTCTTTTTGGAAGATTTACTTTTCATAACTATTCAAGCAATAATCATACTACCAACTGAGCTACAGTCTGAATTTAATAGAAAACTCATTATTTGAGCACTTGAAACTCGTGTAGCTACAGTGACGGTGGTAAAAATATTACAATTATATTTACATTCTTAGCCCATTCAATTAACGATATTAAGATAAATTAGACAGTAACCAATAAGTAAGTATTATTGGAACCTTTTAATAAGTTTTTAGATGAACTTTAATACTTCATATAAGTAATAGCTCAAATAAGACATATTTCTAGAGTGTCAAATTTTAGTGGCTTTCAACCATTGATGGTTTTTAAAAGTTGGCTTCCTATAAAAATTAGGTTTTATATTATAAATAATAGTTCTGTCAATGAAAATTATTTTAGAATTTTCTTAGCTTTGCGTGTGTTTGTTTACATGAACATACAAGCCAAAATCTAAAAATCAATTTTATTAAGTGTATAATATAACAATTTACAATAGACTTAGGCTTGGATCCACATAATTTTATAATTTTCTTCTAGATAGACAGATTTTAACTATGGTAATAGGAATAAGATTAGGAAGGTAGGCTTTATATATTTAGCCTACTTGAAAGGAGACTGGGAAGTCATTTAGAAACAGCCCTCCCTTCCCTCCCTCAATACTCGTGACCGACCCCAACATCGGCAAATCAGTCTAAATGAGCCTGACTTTTATCCACATGCTCACCGATGAGGGTGTTTGTATAAAATATTCAATCACCAATGCACCAGTATAAGGATTTTCCAAGCTATCTCTTATAAACACAAAGTTGCAAACAGTAATGACGCAATCAATATTAGTCTCTCTTCTTAGAAAAATACATGTTGAAGTTCTCTTACACAGATTTACTGGCAATATTTACAATTAAATGACCATTGTTTATATTTTAGCTAATAAAGCTATTATGTTTTAATCGTAAAATATATTTGAGTGTTGTATAAACAATATTAACAATGCGAATAGTTCTAAATATTCTTTATTGCTCTAATAAACCATGAAATATACTAATTAATTTTGTGTATTGTTTAAATTGTTTTTTAATTTTGTTTCTCTCTTATAAAACACTACATACATGCCTAATCATGCCGTTTCCATATGGGGTAAGCAAGAAACTATGGATAGAGCTCAAAAAAACAACATCCATACTTATTCCACTCTTCACTAACTTTCTCCACACTTCCCTATCCTTGCATAGTCCCTTCGCTTCAACAACATCCATACTCCAAGTCTTACATGCTCTTTTATTCTTAAAACTCTTAATGTTTCTTTTTTTCACACATTTTTCTATTAAATTTGGCCATGTCTTAAATGGCCTACCCCTTCCTTTTGATCCACACACTCTACCTTCATATATTTGCTTTGTCACTATCCACACGTCCTCTCAACATTCCCAAACCAACGTAAGACACTTCTTTCACATTGACCTATTTGATTCCCTTTCAAACCCACTCCTTCAGCACCCATTCATTACTGATTCTTTCCATACAAGTTTTTTCACATACATTTCTTACAAATCTTATTTCAACCCCATTAATCTTGCTCTTGTGCTTCTCCTGACAAACCCACGCTTTACTTCTAAACAATGTTGACATCAACACACTTTTATATACTGCCATCTTTGCCTCTTTCAGTACTTCATTCTTTGCAAAAGTCCACATACATCCAATTACTCTCTGAGATGCATTCACCTGTTTGTCAATTTCACCCTCTATTCTTCCATTTTTACAGAATATTCTGCCCAGATACACCAAATCATTCACTTGTTATAACAATTTTCCATTTATACTGAACTGACAATAATCTCTTGATCCATCCTTATCAAAAGCTATCACCTTAGTTTTGGAGATATTTATAACTTTCACATTGTCCATTTGTACATCAACTGTGTCCTCACAAGCATCTCTCATACATTTATCTATGAATACATTAAACAATCATGGAGACATAACACAACCTTGTCCAACGCCCTGTTCAATGTCAAACCATTCACTCAAAGCTCCATCCACCCTAACACACGCTTTACTTCCATCATACATTGCCATAATTGCAGTTACTAATCATGCATTCCCACCATACTCTCTCAGAACATATCATAACATACTCCTATTCACCCGATCATATTCTTTCTCCTGATTGTTGAATGTACAAAACACTTTCTACCTTACTGCCATGCATTCCTCAATCAGTTGTTACAATGCAAATATCTGGTCCATGCAACCTCTACCTGCCATGAAACCACATTGCAAACCCCAAATCTTGTCTGCAGTATTTTCACGCACTTTCTCATTTAAAACTCTCCCAAAAACTTTGCTTGGAATAATTAACAAACTAATTGCCCTATAGGTTTTACCTTCACTCTTATTGCCTTTGCCTTTGTACAAAGCATTCTTCCAATCATTAGGAACATTCAAAATCCCAGCACACACAGTGAACAACTCATACAATATGGCAAGTAGTACCATGACCCCACACTTAAGCATTTCACTTGTGATCCCATCTACGGCCGCAACTCTGTCATTCTTGAACACTTTCATAGCTTTTAACACCTCAGCCTCATTAATTCTTTCACTCATCCTAACATTTTCTGCTACTTTCTCTACATTTTCACCATACAATTGCTCAAAATACTCCCTCCATCATTCTCTTATACCGTATTCATCCCAGATCCAGATCATATCACCATATTCATCTGAATGCCATAGATCTTTACTTGCACTGTCTGTTTTTTTCTCTTTACCCACTTACAGAACAGCTTATTTCCTTAAAAATCAATCTGCATTCTTTCTCATCTCATTTTCTCTTTACTCTCCTTTACTACTTTCCTTCATTTAATCTTTTATTTGTTTGTATGCTTCTTTCTTTTCTCTCACAGCTTCTTTCACTTGTTCATTCCACTAACACTATAACAGAACTCAATAGAAGGAGCCTTTTAAAAAAATACAAATATATATTTTTCCCTGTAAATATTATTAACATGTTACTATATTATTTGTAATGTTATAGTATATATCAAAAATGATTATACAACCATATTAAAGTAGTTTTAGTATTTGTTGTGTCAGTCAAAAAGTTTCCTTCGTATCGTGTTCCTACGTTTAATAAGTACAACTTGTAACAAGTTATTCAATTACAATACTTAGTTTTATATTAAAGTAACTTCCATCGTGTAAACATTTCTTCCACAAATATTATTTATTTAGTGTTGTTGAAGAGTGCCTTTCCCACCCCTATTTATTAGACCAGGGGTCGGCAACCTACGGCACGTGCCACTCTTGGTATGCGGAACAATTTTCAATGGCACGCTGAGCAATTTGAATAAAAATAATATAAAACCTGTATTCTTAATTAAAACCATTGATGAGAGTAATCATTTTAATAACCTCTTTTATGTTTAAATGATTCAACTGTTTTGTTTCACATTTTCAAAATATTTTCAGAACTTAAATTTTATTTATTCTGATTTCTTTTAAAATATTAAATATTCAAGAAACTGTAGCTATTTAATGTATTTGATTTAGAAACATGTTGTCACATTTAAATTTTACAAGATAATCTTAAATTTGTTTTAATAACTATACTAGTTAACTAGTATAAAAATATAAACAATTTGGGTGGGCTTAGGTTGGTTGACATGCCAAGCAACTAAAACCGTAGCTTCTCTAGAGTAATGCAATGTTCAAACTCCCATACCCTTGTATTTTTAGCTCCTGTACTTCATAATTACTTGTACTGGTGGACAAATGGACTTTATGTAAAGCTATTCTAGTTGTCTGCTGGTAATTGGTATTTCAGGGTTTTAATCCCAGCCAAGTGTATTATGTTTTTCATTTTTAGTTTACCACTCGCTCTCCATTTAAATGCAGGTACATTTCCTTTTTAAAATACTACCCCAATAGTGTCATTAAATACAAATATCCAGACAGGTAGGTGGAGCAAAAATAACAATAAAAACTTCTAGATCACACACTCAAAGATTCATAGTAGCCATCCCTTGTTAGGAGCTAGTCTCTCTGTATCACTAACAATGTGTTTGGTGAGGTCTTGTAAAAAAAATCATGGTGTTTAGGTGAAGTCCCATTTTAACTCTCATTTGGCATTTCGTCAGTCTGTCTAGTGTCTAGATGTTTGTTCTGTGATAACTACCAAATTGGACCAATTTTAACGAAATTTGGCAAGGACGTTCTTTGAAACTAGGCCAAACGATGTGTGTAAATGGTTTCTCGATCTGGTTATTATTTCATTATGGTGGCTGGTCAAAAATCTGTCCTACTCTTTGTTCTACGATAACTGCCAAATGTGTGGGTCAATTTTGCCAAAATTTGACAGGGACATTTTGTGAACCTAGGTAAAATGACATATATATATATATATATATATATATATATATATATATATGATATATATGTTTTTTTTTAAAAAGATGGTGGCCACTCAAAAGATTTTTCTTTCAATCGGTTATCTCAAGTGATTTAAATTTAAAATTATAAGCACTCGAGCTTTAGGGCTTTTTATTAAAGGCATAATTATTGTGAGATTGACGTCTTAAACCATATGAACGAGTGTTATCTATCTATTTAATACAAAAGTGTATATTCTTGTCAGACCCAATATTGCCCTATTTTATGGGTCTAAATTGACAAATGAGGACTTTAAGAAATCTGTTGAACTGAAGCTGTGCAACCAATATTAAAATTACAGCAATTTTTACCAGAAGTTGAAAAGGTCACCCTCATCCTAGACGTATCTCCGGAACTGCTGGGGCCATGGGGCACATTTTCGGGTGGGGGTACCTCTTAAGTAAGAACTTACTCGAAACCCCCAAACTCCTGGTCCCCTTCCCTCCCCAGACACAGCTCTGAAACCGCTCTGGGGCTAAATCGTAACAAATGTATATACTGAAGTTTTCTCAAACACTTTGTACATATGAATGTCTCTTGTATATGTTATAAATGTTCTTGAATTATTTCTTTAAAAGTAAAGTTTACGCCTCTGAGTTTTATTCATTTGAGAAAAACTATTTATTTTCTTTCTTAATTCAAAGACAAATCTTGAGACTGCATTATGTTGATTAATAGTTCAGTAATTAAACGTATGCTAACAAACTTTAAAGAAAATGTCAATTTACGAACTCAATTTCCATCTACTAAGGGCTGGTCTTATGGCTACAGGCTAAATATTGCTATCAGGAGGTTAAAGTTAGCTACCAGTTAAAAGTTATCAGCCACTTTAATATTTTACGTGTTTTATGAATTGAATTTATCTGCTGGATAGCTATCTGTAGAATAAATATATTTTACATAGAAAAAGCAATGTTGGTACTCTTTTTACTGATGTGCGCATGCGTATAAGCCCAGACACAACCGCTACAACCTAGTGAGTGGCAAGAACGCTCAACATTTGTTAAATAATGGCGGCTAAACGAGTGCGAGGAAACAGATGGCGTGACGTGGGCGCAGAAGCTAAGATGTCTTGCAAGTGCTAATTTCGGTTTATGCCAAATTGTGGGCAATAATTTGGTACAACGTTTACAAAATTTCATTTAATGTACTCACATTTAAATAATTTGTTTTTATACAACTTTACAAATAGCTTGTCATTTTTTGTAAAAGTGTGAATTAAATGTTCTAAATTTAAATATAGCTAGAACTTGGGCCTGTGCTTACTTAACACGCAAACCAAGATTTTTTTTCTACAATGCTCAACATTTATAAAAGTGTGAATTAAATGTTCTAACCTTATATAGTTAGAACCCACGCCTGTACTTACTAAACACGTGAACCAAGATTTTAACCTAAAAACAGATTCTGATAGACAAAACCTCATTAAAAACAACGCATCACTATGGCAACAACCATTTTAACTTTCAAATAAAAGCTATCAGATACTTGAACCTCCCGATAAAAATGTGATGGGTAAATACATTTTATCTGGCAGATAAATGCTATATTGCAGTCACAAATGCACTTTTAACTTATCTACCAGATAGAAATATTTATCTACCAGATTAATATATATTCAGGAGTCATAAGACCGGCCCTAAGAAGTGTGCAACATCACTAAAAATCTAGCATTCGACACAATAATACCAAATGACATGAATCAACAGTGTCTACACAAACACGTTTTAAGGTAAATGATTTTTTCCCCCTACAACTCTGATCTTGGACACTTTTTTTAAGTTAGTATGTCTATGAAATTCCTTTACATTAAAAGTTCTTGAGTTAAAAACAGAGTGGGCAAGGGTATTTTGTTCAGAGAACTAGTTCAAAGGGTCTCAACATGCAGTGCATTTTTTCACCTAGCATTAAACCGCTAAATCTTAATTGTATTTCAGAAATAAATGGTTAGTAGTCATGGTCTCCACACCATATACAAACATTTTAGATTTTTTTATATATATTTATTTTCAATGTTTTTTAAAGGGAGACTGGCCTGCTGAAGACGGGGTTCAAATCCTGGTTGGGTCTACTGAGGGTGGTTTCCCAAATGGTTTCCACACTCTCCTTCCATGCAAATATGGGTACATTACCCCCAATAATGCTACCTTCTTCATCCCTACCTCATTAGCGTAATTATCATAAACACATTTAACCAGAACAGGTGAGTAAGATATGATAAAGTAGGAGTAAGGTTGAAGTAGAAATTGTTTGGATAAAACAATAATAAACACAAAAATACATTTTAGAAAACAAGTTTTTATTGCCGCAGGCAGCTTCTTCAGGTTCAAATTACTCACTATGAAAGCTAGTTTTATAAATATATGTTTGAGTTAGTTTATTGGTATTTATTATAAACAATTTCTACTATAGCATATCTTAAATTCAGCTCAATTTTCACATTAAGAATCTTATTTAACAGTTAGGATAGATCAGATCATAGGATCTGGAGAGTTGTGACTTTTGATAAATATTATCAATATCTATAAAATAACACTAATATCACCTTCCAAAATATATCATACTAATATTATATTAAAATTTGATAAATATTGGCTGGAAATATGTTGCTATTTTCCAAAAGGCTCTTCCTGTGAAAATTGAACTAAAAGTGTGATTAACCCTCTTACTTTGACCATGATTCAGCTTATTACAAATTATATCTACACTGAGCCATCTACCTTCATTTTACATGAATGTTTAAGACCACAAAGGAAGTTCATATGTATAATATCTCTAACGTTTCAAAAGTTTCACTGGAAATAATATTCCATATTTTTTTATTCCTTTGGGTATTTAGTTTGTTTAATTTTAAAAGAACCCGCCTCGGCGTAGTTGGCTAACGTGCTAGTCATGTTGAGCCCGACTGCCGAGGACGGGGAGATCAAGGTTTGAATCTCGGTCGGGGAACTGGGGGTGGTTTTCCCTAAATGGTTTTACACTCTCCCTCCACGCAAATGCGGGTTCACTTCCTCTCAATTCAACCTTCCTAATTCCTAATCCATTAGCGTAATTATTACTTAAGCGTATAACCCGAACGGGTAGTAAGACGCGGTGCTAAATAATAATATATATAATTTTAAAAGGGGAAGCGGGATGCATACAAATAAAGGGGTAACTCAATATACCTCATTAATAAATGATTGTATAAATTATTTACAAATCAAACCAAATAAGGCTACAAGTAAGCTATGAAATGGACTTCAGAAGTAACAATTTTCATAAAAGTTTAGGTATTTTATTGGAAAAATTTCCTATGTGCCAAATTTTTAAATCTGCTGATTCTTGGTTTCAATATTCATGGGAAAGAAGTGAAGACAAAGTAGTCGCCATTACAATTAAGTTCTCGGCATGTTTGTAACAAATTCTGTGGTTTTAGTGGGGTTTTTTAAATCTATAATTCCCAATGACAATGATGTCAATCTTGATTGTTTTTACTAGGGATGGCAGGGGAAAAAAAGACTTGGGCAATATTAATTAAAAAACAATTTTAATACAAATGTATTGATTGTTACACCAATAAATTAAAATTATTATGAGTACAAAAACAAAATATACATTAATATTTTAAAATAATATAAAATTAATACAAATACTGTTACAAAATATCACACTTATTACAGCTTAACAAATTATTAAAGTACTCTCCACAATACCACAAAATGAAATATATCCACTTTTAGGGTATAATAGTAAATGCAACTAATAATTAATTTAAAGATAACCTAGAGGTAGTAAAATTATATAGTGTCAAAAACTTGTGAAATATTAACTTATAATAAATAAATGAGGTAAAACCATAAATAAGAAATGTGAATAATTCGTTTTCAAATTATACTACTGATACCAAATTTATTCAAGAAAATTAGTAAATTAGCTAACCTTTTTCCAAAGATACTTAAAATTACAAAAATGTTCTAATGAGTATTATTTCAGGTCAGTAGTGCACATGGTAGCATTTGTACTGAAGATATTATTTCTGTACTTACATCCAAAAAGGTATTTTAGGGCCACTTTTAATATGTATGCTATTTATACCTTTTAAATATCAAGTTTTAGTAAATGCCTTCACTCATAACCTCAACTTTGAGGACTGCTACACTGTCAAAGTGTTAAAATCATTTAACAGAACACATTGCAATATGTCCCAGTTAAAAAGATGGAAACTGGCACATCAATGAATTAATAAATCTAGAAAACCACCTAACCTGAATATTTGTTAACTAGAACTGATGCCAACCCTGTTGCAACCCCATCACCACCTACCATCACGGAACAAAAAAATGAACTTCAATGAGAATTTTAAATCCACCAGAGAAGTTTTCATCCTTTACAGTGTGCTGAGTGACAGCACTATATGCTTTTTTCTCTAATTTAATTATGAAAGGGCAGTACAGTATATATGAAATAATATCTTAAAATTAGAGATGGGTCATTTGAATCTTAGAATCCTCAAATCCTAACAAGTATTCGAGATTCGAGGATTTGGTGTTTTACTAGATTCGATGGTCGAACCTTTCACCTCATAAACAAGGCATAATATTTTGGATTAAAAAATATTTAGTTAGGCCTACTTGAAAAGCACAACTTAATCTGTAATCTTTATTTTGTCTGACAAAAGAGATAAGCAAGCATGAATAAAATAATCATTAGAAAAAAGGTTACGTGTGTAAAATCTAACGTGCCAAATACCCTACCCTCTCACCTCTATGGGAAACTTGAATTCGACTGTCAGCACATGCTCACTTTTAAAACTTTCACCTCACGAACAATCTTGTAAATATTTTGATGAACAATTTAAAACTCTTCAAAAACTGAAAATCAAAACTAGAATTACAAATAAGTTTGAAATAAATAAAACAAATTACGGCTTTTTTTTAACAGAAATAAGAACACATTACACATGATACAAAATCAGCTGCCATTACACACAATACAATGTTGGCCGCCATGACGTATATTATGTTTACTCACCAAAGTGATGATTAAATAAAAATACTGTTAATTATTACTACCCAACTGGTTTTAATTATCTACAAATATGCAAAGAACCCCAATTTATTGCATACAATCCTTAAGTAAGATATTTTGTTCGGTTTCATTAAAAATAAATACTTTCAACAGTCGGACACCGATAAAACAGTTTATTTATGCCTACATATTGTATATCTATTGTTTGCTTAAAATTGATTCAGGTAATCTGGTCACTTAGTAAGTGCTATCGAGTTTTAAGAATCAAATAACAACTCGCTAATTCATGATTTGTTTTTAAATTGATTTTAACTAAGAGTTTATTATTTTTTTTAATATGTTATTGAAGTGATTGTAAAAATATTCAAACATAGTCCTACCTAATAAAATGGGAATGTACATTTTGCAAGAGTCGAAAATAATTATGTTTGTGTTTTAAATAGAATGTATTTCAGAAATCGATATATTTCTTGTTTTTCACGCAAGATAGATAATAAATATATAAGAAAATAATAATAAAACATACTTAGGCATTATTGACTTCACTATTTTCAATGTATGTTTAGTTGTTAAGCATGTTGTAATCTTTATTAAAAAAAATCTGTTTGTATTTTTATTTTTTATTTCTCATTAAAATAAATTATAATCCTTCAATGATGATTAAAGTTGATCATAGGATAACTAGGCCTAATCTGTTTATCTCACATGTTTTAGAAAGTTAACTCACTATAACAACACTTTTAAAAATAACTAAAGGAAACTCAAATTTTGATTGATTTGATTTCTAAACAATAATATGAGTCTAGAGTCTTTAATTTGGTTGGATTTTAACCTGTATTTTGCGAGGGGTGGTTGGGTTTGATTAAAATTAAGAGCATGGTAGAAATAAATCTTAATTTACAGTTTAGGCCTATATTGTGTAATGTAGGTCTATTTGTAAACCATTAAAATTTCTAACGATTTGCTAGGATTTGGATTCATGATTCGAAAATAAAATGTAGATTCGGATTCAAATTCGAGAAATAGTGGATTCAACCCATCTCTACTTGAAATTGAATAAAATCCATTAAACTTGTCTTTTCATATTTTCCTAGAAAATTCAGAGAGTATTTAATTCTTTTGAGTTTTGTAAAAAATATTCAAAACAAGTTCAAGCAGCTAATAAAACTCGACTCAAACAAATTTTTTAGTACTCCCACACCCCTAGTAATCATTTGTGTTGTTTTTAATGGTTGTATTTTTGAGTGGGTCCTAGTGAACAAAACTTTTTTTTGCCACACTTTATTTATTTAAATTTTGGTGATTGATTAGTTAGGAAATTTAATACAAGCTTACAAGTGAACCACAAAACTTATCAAAGTGTGTATTTTTGATTTGACAACAGGGAAATTGGAATCAGTTTAATAACTTTTTTATTTTGAAGAATTTTTTTCAGGCTGTTCCTATTTTTGAAAGCATTCCTACATCCACTATTGGCTTACTAGGGCCTGTCATAGCTTCACCCTATCCCCGTTAGCTGTCTTTTTCAGGGTTCATTGTCAAACCTTCATGACTACCGTGGGTGTACCAGGGACAAATGAAAGTCCCCATCATAATTAACTCTGACAAGCATTCCCCTGCTTTAGCCGTTGCCCGTCTCTCGTGACATGGACGAGGGGTTGGACTTTGAGAGAATGTAGCAAGAAGAGACAGGATGAAATAATTAGGGATAGTTTAAAAGTTATATCATTAGAAGATAGAGTGAAGAGAAAAAGGTTGCTGTACTTAAGTCATGTGGTGAGAACGGAGAACAGTAATGCCTAAGAAAGCCTCAGAACAAATAGAAGGGTAGAAGACCTATTGGAAGAATATGGACAAGTTGGATGGACCAAGCGCAGGAGGACATAGAGGCTAAAGGAGGAGACTGGAGATGTGTGGCTGAGGGGGAAGTTTGAGAGATTGACAGGAGTGTGCCAGATGACCCGCAAAGGCAGAAATGTCAAATTATGATGATGATGATGATGTCTTACTTTCTGTCGGGTCGTACGACTATGTACTAATTACACTCATGTGTTAGGGATTAGGAAGGTTTAATTTGGAATAAGTACACCTGCCATAGCATGGAGAGAGATTAGAAAACTATTTACGAAAAACCACCCTTAGCGCACCTGACTAGGATTGAACCCTGATCTCCCTGTCTTTGGCGGTATAGTCTATTGCAAGAGTAGCTACCTTAGACCATAGGGGCACCGAATCGGGTTTGAGAAATTAGTTTTTAAATTTTGTTGTATTTTTGAAAATAAAGTTAGATGGTTTTAATGGTATTAATTCCACTGTTTAAAAAATATATATATAATATAAAAAACCTCACCAAGCTGTGATGCTCGGTTCAAGCTATATTACCTACCTAGGTTAGACTGGCCTGCTTTTATACCATACAAAACACAAATTTTTTGCTCTACCAAAATTCAAACCCAAGGATCCCAGAGGAGGTTGACTCAACAATCTCGAACATAGCTGAGACCTTGCATGCCAATGAGACTGCTATAATTCATCGTGTGCTGTGTTATGAAAGTCTTTGAAAGCCTTATGGTTCTTCACATGTTTGGCTGCAACTTGAACTAGTCTTAAAAACTCTTCAACGTCAAAAGAATAGTTGGTAAATTTGGCGTGAGCACCTCCATCTGGATGATGACCCTATAAAAATGTAATAAACAATATCAGTTATTTAATCAACAGTTTCAAGCACCACATCTTACTATTTATTTGGGTTATACACATATGTAATATTATTATTATTACTATTATTATTATTACCGCGTCTTACTACCCATTCGGGTTATACACACTTACGCTAATGTGTAACGGTGGGTTATTGTGAGATGAAATGGAGGACCTACAGTTTAACGTGGGATCCGAACCACGGTGGAGGTCTGGCATTCCTCACATTCACAAGTTGTGATTAATACACACCTTGTCAGAGGTGAAGGAAGGGTTTGGCAATCAGATAAATCTGCATATGTAATAATTACTCTAGTTAAGTTAGGGATGAGGAAGGTTGAATTTAGATTGAGTGTACCTACATTTGCATGAAGGGAGAGTAGAAAACCATTCAAGAAGAGCCACCCTCAGTACACACACAAGAATGTAACTTTTGAACAAGTGTACAAATACTTTGTACCTGTGTAAACAACTACAGTTAATCCACTAGATTTGATTTTTGAAAGATATTGTCAACTTTGACCCCTATATTGGAAATATGTTTTGTATTTATTTCTCAGTTACTAGTGAGTAGAAAGACAAGGTTATCAAAAATTAATAGAAAAATACACAAAGAAAAACAAGGTATCTGAATAAGATGGGTCAAAACAAAAACTGGTGGAATAATTGGCGTCCTATTAATTGTATAAGGGCCTAAAAAAATCTGGCGATGTGGAAAATTGTCCTCAGACTAATAGGTATAGCTTGAAAGTTACTGAGGAGTATCTATTCATTAAGCCGGTTCATTATATTATATCTTTGTAATCCTTGCAGTCTGGGGCATAACTAGTGGATATAGTAACAGTCATAAAATGCAATTTTTAGTATACTGCGTATTACTACCTGTACAAGCTTGCCACCCAAATATCTACACTAAATGGGTTAAAAATAAGAAACATAGATTTTAGAGTAAATGTAACCTACATTTTCATGGAGGATAGTGGAAAACCATTTAAGAAAAACCATCTTTCATACATTTGACTAGTATTTGAACCCCAATCTCTCTGTAATTGGCAGTCTAGTCTAATCTAATCTGAGAGTGATGCCTTAGACCAAGGGTCGGCAACAATTGTGGGCCCTGACAGGGTTGCCACTATTTTCTTATTACAAAATTCCCTGTGTTTTCCAGGTTTTCCAGAGGAAATTTTCATTTTTCCAGACACCTAATTGATTATAAATATAATTATAGAGGCATTAAATTTGGTTTTAGAGAAAATTTTAGAAATGAAGAGTGGTAATTTGTCATTGGAGGCATGTTTTATTGTGCAAGATAAACACATGTTAAAGAATTATTTGTAAAAAGGATGAGAAATGAATGACATACATTTTCTAGAAGGAAAAATTGCTGTATGCCCTAAATGGAATGAAAAAAGGAAAAAAGTAGAAATACCAAAAATACAATTTTGATTTTAAATGTGATAGGGGGCCTATCTATTTTTTTTGTAAAAGAATGTATTACTTGATTTAAAAAATATTTTAACCAATATTAATTATTGTATATGTATTGTATAGACTAAGTAGCCCACACAAATCATGAATAATAATTTACAATAATAAAATTAACATGGGATTTTCCTCGCTCATTCAGGTGCATTTCCTCTAATAAACTGCCATCCTCATCCGTACCATATTGTAATGAATTTAAAAAAACAACATAGTCAACTCTCAATTTAGCGGGTAGTGAAGGGCTAATAAACCCCTTTATATCAATTTCCATGGTAAATCTGCAAACCCATTGAAAACTACCAAATACATTAAGTACTTGATTAATAAACTATACGATACAATAATACATAAATTTATCATAATAACTATTATTGAAAAATCAAGCAGTAAAATACCTTTAAACAACTTTTGACCACAAACACAATTATTAGGCCTAAGGCCCAATATACCAATTTCGAACCAAATCGTTAAAACTCATTTTAAAATATTTCAAGTTTTTGAAAAAAATCACTCATCAGTAAACTAGCCCTTAACGATTTTTTTTTACCAAAAAAACATATATATAGTGTTATTTGGGAGGTCAATTAGTCCATATATATTTATTTTAATCAAAATCTTTGAGCCATTTTCGAAAAATATGGAATTAAAAAAAAATCACTTATCAGTAAACTACCTTTAATTTAAGGGTTAGGGTCAAAATAAAAAAAAGTCCTGAGGTATGGTCCATAACTAGATATAAAGTTTTGAGTTCAAAATAGTTTTAATGTCTTACACTTTTATGAGACACTAAACTAGCACTAGGAGTGATACGATACCAGTATCAATACTTTTCTTTTGATACCAAGCTTTTGATATTTTACTAATATCAGTATTTTTTACCCGGTATCGAAAGATTTTAATTTACCTACTTTTCTCCTTTTACTTTCTTTATTTTCCCGATCATTTATTAAATTTATTCATCTTTCTTATTATTGCCTTTATTTTTCTATCGCTAAATGAAAGTATCGATACTGGGAAATATTGATCTACTTCTCGTTTATTTTTTTCATACTCAAATATCGATATTTTAGAAGTATCGCATATACTTAACACTGCACTGAACTGGAGAGAAAGATCTGAGAACAAAGAACTGTGACCTTGGAGAGAAGGGTGGTAGAAGTGGGCTAGTCCATTCACAGGGGGTGGGAGAGGTAAAGTATCTATACGCGGACACAAACACAATCAGTCATTTTTACAACCATTCTAATTTTATGACAAACTAGCACGCTGGAGGTAATATTTTCATTAACTTTTCACTTTACAGTATACTCCATTTTTTTATCCTGGCCATGGCAGCGACCAGGTAAACCCACCTTCGCTAAATTGGGAGTTGACTGTAGTAAACAGGTTAAAACCCATAAAGATTTAAACAAACAATATTGACACCTTGGCGCAAATTCTAAAAAATTAAAAATAGCCAAAATGGCAAGATAGGTAGGGTAGTCTTAAAACATCACGCTACATAAACAATAATATCTGGGATACTTAACTCTTCCGACAGGAGTCATCGTTTTTAAACAGACAAATAACACCAAAATCCAGAGAAAGAATTCATTCAACTGGCAGCAGAAACACGTGCCAGTTGGAGGATGGGGGTGGAGGAAACGAAACGTTTGTGGTATTGGTGGGGTGAGAGGAAGAAGCCGAAAAGGTGCGGCATTTGCTGAACGAGTCGACTCGGTTGCGCTCAGGACTTGTCTCAAGCTGATGAGGTGCTGGTAAGCATAATCATCATAAATGAGACGTGTTCCAATCAGACTGCTCAGTTCTCCCGTTACAAATTTTAGTCTATATTATTCCTACTATTTTGAGCTTGCCCAAATTCACTAACAAATTCCAGTAAATTCTAGATTTTTGGTGAAATTCCCCGTGTTTTCCCGGTTTTTTCCAGACATAAATAAATTCCCTGTATTTTCCCGGTTTTCCCTGTTTTCCAGGTGCGTGGCAACCCTGCCTGATCTACTTACAAGCCTATTAAAGGTCCTGCGATCTCACATCCTTTCTCCACTTTACTTTTAGCTCTTTTTTTTCTTCTATAAATTTATATTTATTCATAAAATTCAACATTTCCTCGAGTAATTATGTCTCCACCATTCTAGAATAAATTAAATGTACATTTTCATTTTCTTATAACATTATCGCTTATCACTGATAAAGGTTATTTTGGTCATTAATATTATTTGAAATGAACCCCCCATCCCCACTCAGAAATAATAGTCAAAGAGGTAGCAAGAGAGTTTTTTATTTAAATAACATAAATTATACAACTCGATGAGACAAGTGAGACAGCTCAAAGCATTAGGTGACATCAGCATTCGCACGAAGCTCAAAATTTATTTGAAATGAACATTCCAAAGAAAGGACCTGATTTAATAGGCATACAAAGGCTTATGAACTATAGAAATAGTTATAGCCAAAACAACTTACAAAAAGTCTACTCTCGCCCATAAATGGTGGCTCAAAACACACGATACAATAAACCCTTAATTTACCTTACAAACTATCTCTTATCTATTTTTCTCAAACCAGTCATAATTTAATATACTGGCAAAATCAAACATCCTTGATATGAATAACTAATTGAGGATACACGCTTGAAAATACATAGCACCAATCTAAGTGCTCTTAATTTGTTGAAATAATAAATGATAGGCCTTCATCAAATTATCAGCCTAAACCTGAACAGGACATGATTTGTAATCATTTGCCAAAAATGTCAAACTTTAATGTAATAATGACACCGCCAAGCGGCCGGCACACAAATTTAATTTGCGATCCAAAGATGCTAAAAAACACAACGCCAACTATCTAAACCTTTAAAGTTCAATGATAGAATATTAGCTCGTTACTGGCCCTTCTTTTCATCTGGAGGCGGTCAACAAATCAAAGGATAAATAAAATATTAAATAGTATTTAGCACCTTCAGGCAGTCTCAAGCCTAACCACATACAATGTAAATCAGGTACATTTATCAAAGCAATGACTAGAGAGGAACCTTGTCGGCTTGCGGTCCTGTCTCAAACTAATAGACGATAAACTTTAAATTGTTTCAACAATATTAAATAAACTATCAACCAATAACAAGATAATTATAACCAGAGCCCTGCTTTTATGGTGAATAAAAAAGCCAATTTCGTTTTTAAGTTTCCCAAAAGCGGTGAATAAGCGGTGAATTACAAAAATCCTATTTTTGCGACGAAATTATCGAATTAAGACAAAAGTGTTAAAAAAGTGGTTTTTACCAAACTTTCGTGATTAAGGTGACTTTGTTGGGTTAAAACTAGACTTCCAGGACAATGTTTGAAACAGGTAAACTAAACATATTGAAGTGAAAACAAAAAATACAAAATAACTACTCAACATCACCAAACTGCAACATGCAGCTGGTAACAATGTTATCCACTTTCATTGTGGTTCTGCGAATGCCGAAAATCGCGACTAAATCGCGATTATCGCGGACATCGTTTAAAATCGCGAATATCGCGCTAAAACGCCGATTTCGCGAATTATCGCGACAATTCTGAGCATATATTTGCAATCAGGGTAACCTGAAATGTGAACATCTGAAAGAAAAAATGCCATATCTAACATTCGCGAATTATCGCGATCTCCACAAACGCAGGGCTCTGATTATAACTCTACATGATACTAAAATAAGTGAAGCCGGATACTGACGCTATCTGTTAATAAACGACCAAACTGTCTATACCAAAAGGGTTTAAAAAACATCCGTGAGGCGAATAAGCAGAAATTGCATGAAAACACAAGGGCCAAATGTCCCCTAAAGAAAGCATAGTACCAAAGTTGAAATTACAGTTTTACACTAATCATGCAGTGATATTTAAACTTTTACCATGACCTTAAGAGTCCAAAAATACTAAATCTATTTAACGTGAAATCCATGACAAAAATTTAATGTTTAATATTTAGCGATACTGAATCAATAATTTTGAAAAGGTTAATTTAATTTAAAAAGAAAGGGAATTTAGAGTATGAAGATATTAATCAATTTATAACAACGTCGCTCACCTTAAGAAGCCAATATTGTAATAAGTGCCAACATTACAGAATCCTACCATTATATAGTCCTTGAATCTACCATGTGTTCTCATGGTGCAGGAATAACAGGATGGGGAGAGGAGTAAGGAGTAGCATGCTTCTAGAACATCCTGGGTTGTACCACGCCTCTCCAGGCGTATGTATATAGAACTGGACCACAAGCTTGCTGAACACAGCTGATAGAACGCAGTGAATGCTCATGCATATCGTTCTTTTTTTCTGGGCGCGGCTTTGGAATTCACAACGGTGAATGAACTACGGGCCTCAATTCAGTCAGATTTTAGACAGTGCCGGGAAGTGTTGTAGAGCCGCGGTCTTGCTGAGATGAGTCAACTGGGGCCAGGGCCGTGAGTGATGCAACCTTTTATTGTTTACTTGTTGTAATGAGGTTACATAAAGTACTTGTATTTGCAAATTTAGAAGCAAGAAAGATTAACTTTTAGTAATGTTGTATTTTCCTTACACGATCGATCGACTGAAAATTGCCACAAGACCGACCGGGTGAATAGGATATACTAGTTGTGACCACTGCCTTGGACCATTCGACCACTGAATCTGGTAACGGTGTCATCGACACAATGAGTGGTATATAGCCAACAATAACAATATTTTGAAGTATGGAATTTATACTGATTTTAATCGTAGGGCTTAGATTGAATCAATAAAAATAATTTTATGTGTATATTTTGTTTACTTCAAGATGCTATTTTTGTCCAATGAGAAGGGATGTTGAGGGGATCTGCCACTAATAATTAGAGAGAGACTGATTTGTAGGAAATTAAAATAATTGGATTATGCTGATTAAAAAGTTGTGTAATTATGTTAAAATTCGTACATAAAATGCTTTTTCTCTGCTAAAAATGATCAAAAAATCCATTCAAATTTAGGTGATATGGGTAGACAAATTACAGATCATTTTTAAATTTACAATATTTGCCTTTGGTCACAATATGACTGTCATTAGAGTCAGATCAAACACATATTTTACTTCTTTACCAATGGTCTTTAGTTGAGGGAAATACATTTTCTAGAATGGGAACTTTGATTGTTTATAATGATATTAAGAAATGGTTATAATGCAGTTGGTATGATATTTTCTGTCAATTTTGGGCAAAAAAGGCAAAGAATAATGATGCCTGCTACTTTATTAAAATATATTATTTGTTTCCAGCCTGCGGTCGGATCAATTAGGTAAAATGCTTCCACCTTCCTCTATTCTTTTCCTCTCACTTGCATACTTTTTGTCATTTGCTCCTCCCATCTCTTTATTGATCTCCCTTGTGCTCTTTTTACTGCATACTACATCTACATCATTTCTTTGGTGTTCTCTCCTTTTCCCTCCTCACTACATGACCATACCATCTCAACCTTGCTTTCTCTACTATCTCATGTACTCCATCATCCTCACTACATGACCATACCATCTCAACCTTGCTTCCTCTACTATCTCATGTACTCCAACATCCTCACTACATGACCATACCATCTCAACCTTGCTTCCTCTACTATCTCATGTACTCCATCATCCTCACTACATGACCATACCATCTCAACCTTGCTTCCTCTACTATCTCATGTACTCCATCATCCTCACTACATGACCATACCATCTCAACCTTGCTTCCTCTACTATCTCATGTACTCCAACATCCTCACTACATGACCGTACCATCTCAACCTTGCTTCCTCTACTATCTCATGTACTCCAACATCCTCATTACATGACCATACCATCTCAACCTTGCTTCCTCTACTATCTCATGTACTCCAACATCCTCACTACATGACCATACCATCTCAACCTTGCTTCCTCTACTATCTCATGTACTCCATCATCCTCACTACATGACCATACCATCTCAACCTTGCTTCCTCTACTATCTCATGTACTCCATCATCCTCACTACATGACCATACCATCTCAACCTTGCTTCCTCTACTATCTCATGTACTCCAACATCCTCACTACATGACCGTACCATCTCAACCTTGCTTCCTCTACTATCTCATGTACTCCAACATCCTCATTACATGACCATACCATCTCAACCTTGCTTCCTCTACTATCTCATGTACTCCAACATCCTCACTACATGACCGTACCATCTCAACCTTGCTTCCTCTACTATCTCATGTACTCCATCATCCTTACTACATGACCGTACCATCTCAACCTTGCTTCCTCTACTATCTCATGTACTCCAACATCCTCACTACATGACCGTACCATCTCAACCTTGCTTCCTCTACTATCTCATGTACTCCAACATCCTCATTACATGTCCATACCATCTCAACCTTGCTTCCTCTACTATCTCATGTACTCCAACATCCTCATTACATGACCATACTATCTAAGTCTTGTTTCCTCTACTATCTCATGTACTCCAACATCCTCATTACATGACCATACCATCACAGTCTTGCTTCCTCTACTATCTCATGTACTCCAACATCCTCATTACATGACCATACCATCACAGTCTTGCTTCCTCTACTATCTCATGTACTCCAACATCCTCATTACATGACCATACTATCTCAGTCTTGTTTCCTCTACTATCTCATGTACTCCAACATCCTTATTACATGACCATACCATCTCAGTCTTACTTCCTCTACTATCTCATGTACTCCAACATCCTCACTACATGACCGTACCATCTCAACCTTGCTTCCTCTACTATCTCATGTACTCCAACATCCTTATTACATGACCATACCATCTCAGTCTTACTTCCTCTACTATCTCATGTACTCCAACATCCTCACTACATGACCATACCATCTAAACCTTGCTTCCTCTACTATCTCATGTACTCCAACATCCTCACTACATGACCGTACCATCTCAACCTTGCTTCCTCTACTATCTCATGTACTCCAACATCCTCACTACATGACCATACCATCTCGACCGTGCTTCCTCTACTATCTCATGTACTACAACATCCTCATTACATGACCGTACCATCTCAACCTTGCTTCCTCTACTATCTCATATACTCCCTGTATCCCCACTCTTTCCTGGATAGTTTCATTCCTAATCCTGTTTCACCCTGTGACAGCAAACTTGCTCCTCACAAACTTCCTTCCTATCGCCTCCACTTTCCAAGGATTTCTTACATTCAATGTTAATTGAATTCAAAAATATGTATAGTTTTTAGAATTTTGCAAAGCTTCGAAAACTTAGCTTCAAATACTCATTTGCTTCAATATATATAATGTTTGAAATATAGCCTTTGGTAAATTATACGTAATATTTAAATTTACATAATTATTTAAAGCACAATATTTTTATCCAACATTAAACATTTTTTTAAATATTTGAACTTCGATTCAGCTTTGGAAATAACTCGTATTATTAAATTCGACTTCACTTCGAATTGAAAAGGTGGACTTTGCACAACCTTAATGGTTTTAATATTGCTATTTCTTAAAATCAACCTAAATGAGCATTATTTGCATGTAAAAGGCCAAGTATTCAAGTTCATGAAAAGAGCAAATTTAATTTTATTTCAAGTGTGTAAAATACATTTGAAAATTCTACAATGTACTTTAAAAATAATTTGATATTAATTATTTTATTACGCTTGTAAAAGTTCGTGAAAACACATCGGTGCTTCGGTGCTTCTACTAATCCTAATAAAAGTATTTTCAAGAAGCACGATTGACCTATCGAAGGACTAGAAATATTCTCTTTCCATCTATAACACTGTCCCTGATGTCGGAGAAGAAATTATTTCAAATATATCTCAAACTAACCACCAATAGAAATATTTTAACTGCTTTGATGACTGCATGGTATAAGGCATCACTTTTGTGACTGTCGATGACAGGGAGATCGGGGCGCATTGAGTTTGGTTTCTCCAAAATATAGTTTTCCCTTTTCCCTCCACACAAATGTGGGTACACTTCCTCTATATTCAACCTTCCTCATCACTAATTTACTAACGTAATTAGTACATAAGCGTATAACCTGAACAGATAGTTAGACACAGTGCTAAAAATATATGATTTTATTAGATGTATTTAAAAAGTTTTTGAAAAGTGTTTTTTCAGATAAAATTATGAACTGTGTGATAATCCTTTTGGTCAGTGCTTCCCAAACTGTTGTACATGTAATCCCTGGGACGAGTGGTTATGTGATGCACCACAAAGATTTATTAATCATAACATATTTTTTGACACTGGTAAGTCTGATAGACAAATTAATGCAGATTATGGCATGATATATCATGTTCCGCCTTCCTTTTCTCCTGTCAAAGCTTTGTTTAGCTTAGGACTAGGGGGTTATGAAAATTTGTAACTATCATTTATACTTTGCAAGAAAGCAGATATGTTTTTTACTATAAAGAGATGAAAAGGAATGCACGACTGGCCAAAGTTTGGGAAACAATGATTTAGATAAACAAGCTTATTGATTATGAAATTTATTTATTTCTCATGAGATAAATTAGCTTGGCAGAATAATTCAAAAGAAAATTACTTGCGTTTCAAAAGATGACATCTTGTAATCTGATGGACCTATTTAACCTTGTTAAGTTAGTTTAGTAAGGTCCTAATTTGACACTCACCTCATCTTGCTGAACTAGTTTTGTGTGGTTTTGCCAAGTGATATACTTGACCCCTCTGAGTCTGGCCAAGTCGAGGTAACAGCTCTCATCTTCACAATTATACCTGAAAATAGAAGCACATCAATGCTTGCAATGTGAAGATGTATATAATTTCAACATTTATTTAAAGAGATTTTAAATTACAGTTAACTCAGTATTTTATCTTCAAAATAGCTAGGTGGTTTTAGTTTTGTTTGAAAGGTTCAAGATTGTCGTTATTTTTTTACTATAAAATTCCTGTATCTTACAATTTACATGAAGGAATTTCTAATTTTATCAGACAACTTAGATTAAAGTATAGAGGAATAAAATTTCATTTTCCATAAAACTGACTAGTGTGAAGTTATGTAAATGGTATTCAAAACAGGACAATTTGAGCTAGATGGGAAAACATACTCAATCGTTATACAACTCATTGTCTTAAATATCCCATTTTTCTATTAGCTTTCAGAATATTTTTCAGATGGGCAGCAAACCCTTATGGTTATAATTTAAAATAGATGTAAAAAAAAATATTGAAATATTTCTTTCTGCATAGTTTATCAAAGTTCACAGCTATTTATGAATCAAATGTTTAGTGGATTAGTTCCTTAATATGTTATATCTCCAATTTTCATAAGAAGGGCCTATTTGACAGATATAAAAGTTACTAGATCTAATTTCATGTATTCATATGTTGGGCCATGTTATTTGAGGCTAGCACTTTCGATAGCTATTATCCACACTTAGGAAATAACACTAATAATATAGTGAAATGTAATAAATGTTGGCTTAAAAAATGTATTTTCTAAAAGGCACTTCCTTTGAAAATTGGACTATGTATGTGGCCAACGTTTTAAGTAATGGACATCTACTAATACCTAATGTCGGCAACATGAGAGCAGAGGAGATAAAAGTAGTTCTTACAGTTCAAAGATCACAGCCCAGTCTGGTAGGAAGAGAAGGTGAGTGAGACCTGCGCCATGGATACCAATGAAAATATCGCTGTTATGAGTGTATTTCAGTTGGGTTTTGAAATCCATATTCCTGTTGTAAACAACCTACAAGGAAAAAAAACATAGCTTTTAAAACCTTCTTTCTGCATATTATTTTGTTAGGGTTGACCCTTTCATTTAACATATATCTTCGATTCCAAGACACACTTTCTATTAAATTTTAACTCTATAAAAACGGGGTGCGTCTTAGAATAGCAGTTCTTTTCGATTTTTCCCGCACTTTGCACACGTCACCACACTTTTGTTTTAACGCGGAAGACCCACCTTCATGTATGAGCTTTTAAGGATTACTTGAGAAAGGAATATAAATCCTGGCTGTTGACTGACAACCTTCCGCTGACACTTTCTGGAAAAATTAAGCAAGCGCCAGCATCAAAATTGGCAGAATTGGTATCAACTATCAACAGCTTGGAAGCTAACCCCAGAAAGAATAGTGCAACATCCATTTAAAAAATGTTGTATCACCAACTCTCTCGATGGTTCAGAAGACGAGGTATTATGGGAGAATGGCGATAAAGACGACTCCGAAGATTCTGACATATTGTTATTTATTTAGCACCGCGTCTTACTACCCGTTCGGGTTATACGCTTAAGTACTAATTACACTAATGGATTAGGAATTGGGGAGGTTGAATTTAGAGGAAGTGAACCCGCATTTGCGTGGAGGGAGAGTGGAAAACCATTTAGGAAAAACCACCCCCAGTTCACCCGACCGAGATTCGAACCTCGATCTCCCCGTCCTCGAAGGTCTGGCTCAACACGACTGGCGCGTTAGCCAACTACGCCACCGAGGCGGGTCTGACATATTGATTCAGAAGGAAGTGGATGAGGTATTATGGGAGGATGGCGATAAAGACGACTGAAGAATCAGACTGATAGTGATTCAGAAGGAAGTGATACCATCTACTGATAAATAAGGTACTGCTTGTAATGCTGTGTTAGTAAATTGAATTCTGTAATAAAATATTTCTTGGATATAATATAACTTTTTTGCTATTTTTCTGTTGGTAGTACTGAAAAACTAAGGTGCGTCTTACAATCGATGGCGTCATAGAAACAAAGATATATGGTAAGTTTATTCTTTTCCATTTCTCAGTATAAAGAACTTTTTTAACCTCGCGCCTAATACGTTGATAGTTAGGAGTAGTGAAATGATCAATAGTCATTCAACATTATTGACGTGAATACGTCTATAAATTTGCTACCATACGGGGGCAATCCAAAAAACCTAATGATAACAAAATCGGTGGATACAGTTTGGTGTTGTAGTTTCGAATCTTTCCTCTACATCCAAAATTAAATTATACCACTGGATAGCTAAAGGATCAAAGAATTCATTACGATAAGCGAGAACAGTGACGCATCGCGCGCAGTGGAGGGAGAAGCGCCGCCATTTTGAGGTTATTTTGCTACATATCGAGATTTGCAATTAGTATAACTTTTGACTCGGAGAAGCTACGATGTTCGTTTAAGTTTTAATCGTCAGCTGTCATCAAAATCTATCGATTGTATATAAAACATTAGTTTAAAGTAGTGACAGTGAATATAATAAGTTGTTAGAATAAAAAAATATTATCAAAAATATGTAATGTCGGCCTATACGCTTTACCAGAAATCTCGATGTATCTTGTATGCCATTTGTGTCGTACTTTTCGTATCACAGACCTATAATTAATAAAGTTATATTGTAACACAATAATTATTTGTTTTCTTGCTTTTATCCTAAATACATAAATAAAAATATTTTATTTAAAAAATATAACCCCTTACATAAACGTATTCACGTACAACACACGGCCGTGTCCATGACACAGCCACACCCCATTTTTTTATTAAATTATTATTATTGTATAACAAAATATTAAGTTAAATAACACAATAGTTAAACTCATTTTTTATTAAATCTATTTTGGTGATTATTATAAATAAGGTTTTAGAAATTACAAGTTATTTATAACAGTAACTTCAGAAGACACAAAATGAATAAGTTTGTAACCACAATAAGTTGGTAAGAAATGAAAATAATGTTTTTTATATAGATTTATTGAAATCACACATAAACTTACTTTCCTTTGAAATCAAAGGAAAAATTGCATCAAATGGCTGTATTGAACTAAACATTGAAAAGAGTATAAAAGGGCAGGGCCTACACACCAGAAAACTGCAGGCCTCAATGTTCACATGGTTGATCATGGGTCTCTTAGATACTGATGTCGCCTGGTTCTTTTAAAATGTTATAGCAACTATCTTAACGATTTAATGTTAATTATTGAGCTGAACCACAGCAAAGAGACGGAAAATTTGGTTGCTACTGACCTTATACTTTATATTCTAATAAAATAGTGCATGCATAAATATTCTGCTTGACTTGTTAAATTTGACAAGTAGTTCAATTAACAATAAGAGTACATAAATGGGATTGATCACTTGCCTTAAAATTGTCACTCCTGTACATCAGCACTTATATTATTTGGTAATAATGATAATTATATACTATTACTATGCCTTCGGATGTAAAGCAAATATTGCATTATAACAAAGCTGACTAAGCAAAAACAAACTATCATCGTCATCATAAGTCGTTTCTGACATCTTGTCGGGTCAGCTGCGAACAAAAACCTCAGCATCTTGTTCCCTTCAATCCTCCTGTCTGCATATCTTGTTCTAGTCTCCTATTCTTGACACATCATCCTTCACTTGGTCCATCGTGTTATTTGTCTCCCTCTGATTCTACTCCCACTCATTTCCAGTTTGAGTGCTTTCCTAGGGATCATTACTGTTTCCATCCTTTTTACATGGCCAAACCATTTTAGTGGATCCATCTCAATTATATCTTAGGCTGCTCCAATACCAATGTGTTATCATATCTCTTAATTTCTAATGTTGTCTCATCTTGTATTTCCCTCAATGCTCCTTAAAACCTTCATCTCTGATGCCAGAACTCTGCTCAGATCTTTAGCCAACATCATCAACATTTCTGCTCTACCCGGTAATATCGGGAGTAAGTATGTCTTGGTGATCTTACCATTTTTAGGTACCTCCTTACTCTAGATTATGTACCTTACCGCATGGTAGAATTTTCCTGCTTGTTTTATTCTATTCGTTATATCATGACTAACTTTTCCTTCCCTATGTATTTCACTTTCTATATATTTGATTATTTATTTGTTTCTTGCATAGTGGTGTTTCTATATTTATATTTTCAGTTTATTCTTTCTGTGTCTGCCTCATTACCACACTCTTATCTTTAGTGATCTTCAATCCAAAGTTATTAATTACTTTATTCCATTTCTCTAGTTTCCTTTTCACAGTTTCCACATCCTCGTCCCAAAACATGTAATCAGCAAAGTTCATCATCCAATATTAAGTCAAGCAGTAGTGGTGAAAGGGCACTCTGTCTCAGCCCTATTCTCATGGTAAACCATCTCAATTCTTGTCCATCTACCATAACACAGTTTCGACACACTATACATACTTATCCTTTGCTTTGTCCATCAGCCTTTCTATCTCAAATTGGTTTAATTTAGTCCAAACACAGTTCCTAGGAACATTGTCATATGCCTTTCAAATGTCCAAAAATACCATCCAAATATCTTGCCCAAATTCCCAATTTTTTTCTATCATTTGTCTCAAGGTGAAAATGAGATCTTCTGTTAAACTTCCACCTCGAAACACATGCTGTTTTTCTCTAATATTATTTTCAGTCCTTTTCCTAATCTTGGTGTACAGATTACCTCATGTAGCTTGAAACAACAGCCCAGCAGTGTAATTCTTTTGAATTTCCCACATAGCCTCTTGCCCCCCTTATATTTTGGACTCTAATGCCTTTTGTCCAGTCTTCAGGTATCTTGGTATCTTGTTGTGCTTCCATATAATCATCATTTATCCTGTATAGCTATTGCATTCCCACTGGTTCATCTGCCTTGATCATTTATACCATTAGCTCATCAACCGCTGCTGTCTTACCATCTTTCATCTTTTTAGTGTTCTCTCTAAATCTAGCATTGTTAAGTCTCCTCCATTTCTTGCCTTTCTTCACTGGTTGTCTCCGTCATCTATGATATTCGGTAAACCTTCAAAGTACTTCTTCCACACTTCCGAGGATTTCAATCTGTCTCTAAACCACCTTCCCATTTTTGTAACATTTTACTTAATTTTGTATAAGGTTTTAGTTTGTTTTTTACCATACAATATAGAATACTCTTTATACTGTTTATATCCTCTTCAAGTTTAGTGTTGAAGTTCTTCCATGTTTTATTTTCTCTTCTTTAATGATTTTATTTGATTCTTTAGCTAGTTTCTTCCATTTTTCCCTCTTTACTTCTTTCAACCAGTTATTCCAAGCTTTGTTTTTCAGTCTTACAGCTTCCCTTCTCTATTATTCCACCAAGGTGTTTCTTTTACCCTTCTTTTAATGCTTGTTCCACCACACACCTCCTCTCCTGCACTTACTAAGGACTCTCTAAAATATTCCTAATCTTCCTCTAGCCCTCCAATCTTATGTTTCGGTATCTTTCCCTTTACCTTCTAAATAAACTATAGTTTTAATTTCTTATCCTTAAATTTTCATCCCTTAACCTTCCATTCTCTATTTTCCCTTTTGTTCAGAATCTTCTTAATTTTCAGATCTGCTAATAGGGGTCAATGGTAGTTCTTAATATTGACATTCGGTATTATCTTCACCTCTAGCAGGAATCTGTTGATTTCTTCAGAAGTTGTTGTGACTCACTGTTCGGCCCTTGAGCCTTTCCTCCGTACTTGCACCGGCCGTGTCAACCACCCTCTGTACTGCCTGGACCACTCTACACTCATGTTCTCTGAGCGGTCCGTGACGAGTTCCCCACTGTACTCGGCGCTCATGAGAACTCCTCTTTCTAATGGCTCGCTTGGCGACACTGTCTCTCACGTTCTCACACGCCAATGAGAACTCCCATTTTCTCCCAATGGACAAGACCAGGCAGCATTGGAGGGTATAAAACATGGTGGTTCCTCACTCAGAGTGCAGTCTGAGAGTGACCACCAAACCCTGGTGTGCCACATTTTCAAAAGAGCTAATAAATTGTCTTATGTTACGAAGGAGCAATATTGTCTTAACCCTCTCCCCACTGTAACCCTACCTCCCACTGTGATTCACGTTGCCTGGACCAGCACACTACCTCCCCACCTCGGGAATTCATGTTCCACCACGACTCACGTTGCCGAGACATCCTTCTGTCCCACCGCGACTAACGTTTCCGGGACACTCGCCAACATTTTTCCTCCCCCTACCCGCATGTGTCTGAACACTGCGTCGCCCAGAGATGACACTTCGTCGAGACATCAGCCAACTACCCCCGAAGCCGCAAACGAGAGATAACAAGGTTATCAAATAGTCAATCATGCTCTCTTAATTCAGGTCCTGTCTCTACTTCATGATCTTGTGGCTTATTTAATGGTGCCACACATTACCAATCACCAAGCTATTTCCAATGCATGTGTCTAGAAGTTATTCACCTTCATTGCTCTTATTTCCTTCTCCGTGTTTTCCTAGGACAGTTTATTAATATCCTTGTTAATCTGTTCCCACCTGTGCATTCATCATCATCGTGAGCAGTTTCCAACCACTGGACGGGTCTGTTCGGAACATTAGCATATCCAACATATTCTTTCTCTCCTCCACACTTCTCTACACTCCCTTCAGCCACTTGTACCTTGGTATTCCTCTGGCCTCTTGACCCCCAATTTAATATACAGCATCTTCTTTGGTATCTTCTCCTCATATGATCATACCACCTTAGTCGTGCCTTCTCTATCCTGTCCTGCATTGACTCCTTCTTAACTATTCCTCTCACCCTTTTATTTCTCATCCTATACATTCTTGTCACTCCTTTAGTATTTCTCAAAAATTAAATTTCACATGCTTGAATTCTGCTTCCATCCTGCTCCTTCATTACCCATGTTTTCACTGTGTATGTCAATATCGGTTTAAAGTTCTTCCTGTAGATCATTCCTTTACACTTCCTTGGCACATCCCTGCTCCAAATTATACTTCTCACATGGGTGTTAAAATCCCCAACTACTGTTCTGTGTATTCACAAATTGGTTTAATTTGTCTAGGAATTTCCTTTTATCTTCATTTGGGCATCTCGTCTGTGGTGGGTCCATACACTTGTATTACTTTTATCAATCTTTCTCTCATCATAAACTTTAATTTCATCATTCTATTGGTACATTCATCTTTGGCTCACTACAATGGTTACTACATTTTTTTTTAAAAAAATTTCTATTTGTGCATCTGACCAGAATATGGTGTATACTTTATTAATGTTTTTTGTTGCCTGACCCTTTTTCCATTTGGTCTCACTAAAGCCAAATACATATATTTTCCGTTTTCTCATTGTGTCCATTACTTCTTCTAGTCTACCTTCTCTGTTCTGACTCACTATATTAAGGGTATTTATTCTTAATTCTGGTTTCTTGTCACTTGGTTTTTACATTATTATGTCCTTGTACAAGGCTTTTTGTACTTCTCTGAGTAAATTTTATCTGCTATCTGCTTGTGCCACAAGTTCGCCAATCCTGTACTAGGTATTTGTTTTGGGTAATGGAGTAGGGATGAGTAAGGTAGAATTTAGAGAAAATATACCCACATTTGTGTGGGGAAGTATGGAAAACCTTCTTGAGAAAATCACACTCAGTATACCTGGCACAGGATTCAAAGTTTAAATCTTAAATCAATGTTAATTAAATCAATATTTTAGGTCAAAATTTTTGATAAAAATTCAATAGTTCTTTTAGCACTGCATCTTACTACCCATTTGGGTTATAGGCACAAGTACTAATTATATTAATTTGTTTGGGATGAGGAAGGTTAAATTGGGAGCAAGTGTACCCATATTGTGTGGAGTGAGAATAGGAAACTCTTTATAAAAAAACTACACTCAGTACACCTGACAAATTTTAAACTCAATCTCCCCGTCACCAATAATCCAGTCTAATGGAAGATTGATGCGTTAGACCAGGGGTTTCCAATTTAAAAGTGCACGAGGACCACAAGTGAATCCACAAGTCTTGTGGTGGGCCACATCATCATCAGCTAAGGGGTGGAATGAAATAGGATTTGCACAGATTTAAAAACTGAGCACAATTAAATTTATTACTGAATGAACAACAGTTGGAGCTTTAATGTATTTTTCCTGGGCAAGCCAAAACTTTCTGTTTCTCGGCTAAACACATCAATTTTATTACAGTAGATTACTTTTCCAAGAAACTTCATGTGCTGAAAAAAAAACCACGGTATTGTGGCCCGTGATTTGAAAGCCCCCTATGTTAGAGCATTATTATTAGGTGTCTTATGACATCTCCATTCCTTTTGTAAGTAAACTTAGTCGACTCTGCCAATGTACCCTGTCCTCTGCCTCTTCCTCCAGCTCCCAGAATTTTGTTCTTTCATAGAACTCGTCTAATATTTGAATCATCCTTCTTCCTAAGCTCCTCTTTCCCTCAACCTTTCCTTCTATGATGTTGAGCAGAAGACAGTTCTTCCTAAGGATGTGTCCGATCCAGTTTGTTTTGTACCAAAGAATCACATCCAAAATGGTTCTCTTCTCACCCACTCTTATTAGGACTTCTTAATTTGTAAACCTGTCACCCTGTTTGTCACCTGATCCTCTCAAGTCTTCTCCAGCACCACATTTCAAAGCTCTTCAGGTATTTCTTTTTCCTCTTTTAAAGAGTCCAAGTTTCTGCTCCAAATGTAGCATTTCATTGGTTTCTTTCTCAATTCCAAACTCAACTTGCTGGTCAAAAGTAACCTCTTCTTGTTGAATGCTTCCTTGGCCATGGTGATCCTCGACCTAATTTCCTTGGTGCAGTAGGAATCTTTTTTCAGCAGACTTCCAAGGTACTTGAACGGCTCAATGTTTTCCACCTCCAGGTTTCCAATTTTGACTTTCAGTGGCTCTTCATTTTTTTAATCACCATTGTTTTTGACTTCTCAATTTTGATCTCCATGCCATATCTTCTCCCTATCTCCACCAGTCGGTCCATCATTTCAGGCAACTCTTCTGTATTTTTGGCCAGCAATACTAGATCATCTGCATATTTTGTTTGATTACGGATCCTATCCTGAAATTGCCACACCACTCCAGGGCTCCCCTGACCGGCCACTCTCCATACAAGTTGAACAGACTGGGTGACAAACAGCATCCCAGCCTCACTTCTCTTGTGTAACGAGTTACATATAACAAGTACAAACAAATGGGTTAACACCCTCTGCCCTGTTAAATCGAACTCTTGCCATCGTGAGCATTGACCACCTCTCCCAATGACAGTTCCATAGACTAAGCGGAGCCGTCCTTCTACAGCCAGCTCAAGAAGAAATCCACCCCAAAGAAAACAAATGAAGGCGGTTCGGCGCGCTTAGTTGCCCTTCTTCCACCAGGGTCATTCGAAGCTTCTAGTTCTATGGGTGACTGGCAGAGTCCTCGTTCGTCCCTGCTTCCCCTCTTTCCCGTCCCATTCTCCCCACTCTCTGTGAACATGGTTGTCCGTTTTGCTATATATTGGGATGTTTTGCCAGTATTGTAACTCATTGCACCACTGACTTAGGCAAAGGTAAGAGCGGCGTATTAATTTAAGGGATTATTAAAGTCGTCGAAATTCTCTTGTGATAAGGGGGAGGGATCTTTTCAAAATCACTGTTTTGACTTGCGAAATTGAAATTTGTTATTATGGGTAGAGTTGTAGTTATCTTTGGGGATATTTATTATCACGCTTTAATATAATTTAATGCTATGGGGAATCTTTGCTTATTGTTCTCGTAGAACATGATCTCCATTTTTGCTCCAAGTGTCTGACCTTTTGGTTTAGTACTGACTGTCTCTCTGATCGATTTTAGTTGGGTTTTTTGGGGAACATTTGCCTTATGACAGATATGATGTCCTTTATTTGAGCAGAGGCTAGCACACTTGATTGTTGACAGCGATCGCCCTAAAGTAATTATATGGGAAATTAACTCCCACTAAGTTATGGTTAGACAGGGCACTTTCACTTATCACTAATTCTATTTTCTTATGTCTATGTCAATCAAGGTAGTTATAAGGTATTGTGTTTGAGTTATTCCTTGGAGATCGACGTCTTTAATTTTAATAAATCTATTCGCCAGTATGGGAAGTGCTCAGTTTACAAAATTTAATTCATTCTAGTTATTTTCACCTATAAGTGTTGAAATGTAAAGAATCTGTATTGAAATTATGTTAATGTATCTCTTATTCAAATCTTTCTAGTAAATTTCACCTTTAGTGAAAATTTATGTCATATCTTGAATATGTTTCTAATTGAAAGGTTACGGGTCCGTTCAATCACATGAAAAGTTATGGGTATAAAAATGTTTGCAATATGGGCAACACTACTATTCTGTACCGCAATTTTGTTATATGATAATCGATCATTGTACTTCTTCTATTTTTGAAATGAATAAAATACGTTATTCTCTTGTAACCTTCCTAACTGTTATTTCTGGGAATTAAAGGATGGTTACATTTTATCTCTAAGCTGTTGGTCTTTCCATCGTTCAGCCTCACCTTCACTCACTGTCCAAAGTACAGGGTTAAATCAGCCTTCTGTCCACTAGTTGATGCCAATCTTCCATGTCAACACATAATAATAGCAGTAATAATAACAAGAGAGTTACATTTATTCAATGTTTACCACCAACAAATAAATGTGTTTGAATTTCCTAAACCTATCTTTCTACTGCAATTCATTATTGCCAAGCTGCCACAGGGATCTCTAATTACATTAATTTTCACATACCTTGCCAAAGAAAAATAGTCAATTCCATAATGATCGTTCAACTCCATTTGCTACCCCCAATTAGCCTGAGAGGATATGAAAGAGTTGATCCCAAATATCAAGAAAAATGTTTGACTTCCAAACAAGTGAAGGTACAGCGTAATCACCTAGGAAAAATGGCCAAACCCAGATCTCACTACGCTTATCAATGATGATAAGGAAATCCTTAAAGCTTCTTGAATTTCTTTGCCACATAACATTTTTTGTTTCAATATTATTCACTAAGGAGATTAGAAGTTTATTTTAATGACAAAATGCAGATACGCTAATTATCCCATAGGTCTAAGACCAAGAAGCCCCAATGGGCAAGATTCCCCCATAAAGTAGTTTATTTAAGGAGTTATAAGTAACTTAAAAATTTTTACTAGTATGTATCTTAGTTCTCTGAGTTGCCAATGTGCACTAACATGTCGGGAAGTGAATTGGCATTTCAAAATGGATTAAAATAATAATCTTCTTGTGGAGCTAAGGCAGGCCTAAATTTAACATTAATGTCAATTACCTGCTTTGATGGTTGAATGGTCTAAGACTTGCAATATACTGAACTGCTGATGACAAGAAATTAAAAGTTTGAATCCCGGTGGGTGTACCAAGGGTGTTTTTGCTAAATGGTTTTATCTACATCCACACAAATGCGGGTAATTTTGATATAAATTCAACTTTAATAATCCCTAACACATTATCATTATTAGTATACATGTGTATAGCCTGAACAGCTAGTAGAAAAAGAAAATAAAGTCAATTTAAATTGCTTTTATTGAGATTTTCAGTTATGTGTTGGTTGGGTTAGATAGTTCAACCTTGCAACATATTAAACTGTTGCTGTGAACTCTGGACTAGGAACTAGTATGGTGCTATTAGCAGTACAAAGGGGTTTAAGGTGTTTACATCTGCAGCCAAGTGTTTTGGTTATACATTCTTGTTTTAGCTTGTATTTTAGTCCTTAACAATTTATTTCAAGAGACTAAAGTTGTGAAAGTGTGTATTATTTCCTGTTTTAAGCTGTATTCTACCTTATATGACATAGCAAGTATGGAGTGATATGGCAAGCCTAGCCTAGAGGGTAGAGTTCTAAGGAGTTGAAATTCTGTGGTCTGGTACTTGTCAGCTCCCAAGGCTGCTGGAATAAGTTTAAACCTGTATATAAATTGACTGGGTGGTCATTGTTCTACTGAATATATCTCTACTATGTATTAGTATAGAAAGCTAATGTTACTGTATTGTATGATACTAGGCTTATATTTAATTATTTTAGAAATTGTATTACATAATTCTTATATAACATTAAGTACCTAAATAGATTATATATTTAATTAAGTCATATAGCTAATTGTCTCTGTGTTTTTGGGTTATATTTCATTAACTCAATTACTCAACCTAGGTTTAATATATTTAACTATCTGAAGGGAGTGTTAAACGTACAACTCAACTTCCTAAAAGAGGAAACCAAAAAACCCAAAAGGTAGAAAAGGAAATTTATACCTTCTTCCAAATATGATACAATTACTGCATAAAGTGAAAAGAGGTTTTCCATATATATAAAATAATTCACATCTAATATACTATTTCCTGTGTTTGTCCTTTAAATCATTCCTTGTACATGTTCCTATCTAAATGCTCTATCATTCTTTACAAACTTTATTTTTCTTCCTTGTGTGTTTTTTGGTTTCCTCTTTTATGAAGTTAAATTGAACGTTTTACACTCCCTCCTGATGAGTTTCAATGGGATTAAACCCAGGACGGGGGAATCTGAGCAGTAAAGATCAATTTTCTTCGATAGCAGCCATTACCTATTTGTCCAATGGAAGTAATGTAAAATGTGAATTGGGTTCTTCTTTTCTTTGTGGAAGCCATATTGTGCTAGTTCTTTTAATAAGTGTATATCCACCTTTCCTGTACCTTCTTCCAAATATAATATACCTCATTAAGCGAAACAAGGTTTTCCTTAAAGATAGAGCTATATTTAAATAGCTAAGATAGTCAATGTTGAACTGTTAATACATTTTTACTTGAAAACTTTTTCAGAGCAGAAAACTTACCCTCTGGACAACATAATCAGGGTTTTCTTTCAGTCCTTGAATAAGCTCATCTTCATTTAATATCTTTCGGTAAGCTGTGTCACGTGATAACAAAGTCACATGGATTTTGTTATTTCCTCGAGAATTATGAGGGATCTTTAGGCGATGTAAAATGTGTTTAGAAAAGGCATGGAATAAACCACTTTTCTCACAGCCCCAAATCTAAAAAGATACAAAGCATTATAATTTACATGATCTAATTTTTAAGAGATTAAGTTAGGTCTAACATTTATTTTTTAAAGATTTATATTACTATCATTACTGTGGATTATCATGTTCGCCAAAAAACAAGAGCAGAACTAAAACGTGATCAGGTGATAATCTCTACACCAAGCACAAGAAATCAGCACAAACTGTGTTGGTCGCTCTGCACTAAACGACACAGCCCAATAATCTGAAAACATCCATAGTTATATTTAGGCTATAATTATCCACTTGAAAATAAAATACGTTGATAGTTAGCTGTTTCTAGTTTGTGTTGCAAAGAATCATGGGCCAAGGTAAATTTCTCCTACCATGTGAATTGATGCACCCGTCAAGCAAATTCTACTCTCTACTTTTGGAAAATGTGTGAATCAAGATTTATCAATGGGGCTTAGAGGCACAAGGGTTAGTAGAATCTATTCAGAAAAATACTAAGCGCAAATAAAGAACATATGTATAGTATTCAACCTGAAGGTTGGTTGGACCTTTAAGAGTTCCGCCATCAGATGTAAAACCTAGGCAACAATGAAGAAGTGTACTTAGGAAATGAGTGAGGTAGTTTCCCGTTGCTTTCCTCACTGAGACAGAAGGTACTCAGTCCATCAAGCTCACCGAAATACATAGACCAACTGACCCTACAAGCGACACTTTCCCTCCATTCATCACAGGGACTGGTTGTATATTATTAAATGTTATTACTAGTATTGTCAAAGCCAAAAGTAAGACTAAGCCAGATCAATGAAAGTAATAACTTGCTAAAGCCCATACCAGAAGAAATAGTAATATGCCTATATGTTATAAAGACAACTTAGTAAAAAAATATATAAAAAATAGACATTTTAATAAATAAAACACATTAAGTATATAAAAATAATGTAAAATATATTTGAATAAGGGGTCATCCATAAACCACATAACGCTTTTTTCTTGCCTTTTTAGCCCCCCTTCCCCATGTAGACATTTAGTCTAGCCCCCCCCCCCCCCCAACCTGTGTATGTAACTTTTCTCGCCAAGAATGAATGTAATTATTTCATAGGGAAGAATTGTGATACTAAAGGAGGTATTCAGATTTAATACTTCTTAAAATCCATTTTAAATCGTGATTATAAATGATTTCAGAGAGTATTATTATTCAAATAGACATAAAGACGTCGAGCTCAAATTCCTCAGGTTCATGAGGAAAACCTTTGCTATATTTTATGTTATGGATGTCAGGTTTGCGATCTGAGTAAGAGTCATACGACACTACTATGTGCTGACTAGGATGGCCCTTTTCTGTAGTGGAGCTATATGATGTTAAAGTGCCCACATCCGATGTATGACACTGGGGGAAGACATTTTTCTCAATATTGAGCACTTTTTTTTAGTTATATTATCATCATATAGAGAAATATTTAAACAATTCTAGGCATACAACTTTCCTAAATTATATTTTTAATTAATCTACAATTTCACTTTAATTAACTTAACAATACTTAGACTCAAGTTTTGTTGCAACATCAATCCTGGAACCTGGCTTTACTTTCGAAAAAGACTATAGCCAATGAAATGAAGATCGGGGTTCAAATACCTGTCAGGGTGTACTCAGAGTGACTTTTCTTGAATGGTTTTATACTTTCTCTCCACATTAATGAGGGTAAATTACCTCTAAAATTCTACCTCCTTCATTTCTACTCCATTAGATAAAAATAATAAAAAATAGTTAGAATAACTACAATTTGACTATACCACCTTACAAAATGTATACTAAAATGATAGAATTTTAAAGAAAATCTACCAGCAATTACATGTAGAGAGAGCGGGAAACCATTTAGGAAAAGCAACCCTCAGTACATCTAGCTGGTATTCAAACCCCATTGCCCCTACATCAGCCGTCTAGTCTACTGAGAGAATGACAATTTAGACAATGCGGCCACCAGTGCAGGCGTATAATAGTTGCATTTATATACATACACACTAGATTTATCAGAAGGGAAAAGTTATAGGCTTAAATACACCTACTTTTTGTGAATAATTAATTATATTTTAAGCTTTACTTTTCATAACCTGCTGCTAGTATGAAGAAAGAACACTATTGATGGACTCCTCGAACTTGCCTTGAGATAAATTCTGTACTTTTGCTTCTTTCCATTTCACTACTACATCTTTTTGAGACTCTTCCACTATTTTTTCTGGATATCGCTTTTTATACGCAAGCAATGAACAAGTATCCTCTTTTGAAGAAATTGTTGGTTTTTTTTTGTACAAACACAAGCGTTATTCACAAGCTATGTAAAAGAATGTGCAGTAGGAATCCAAACTAAATATCAACTATACTTATAAATTAAGGCCGCTTTGAATGACAGCCACTATTCAACTAAAAGAACGTGAGGGGGTCAGTAGATGGACAATACAAACAAATGCCGTGAGTATAAACATGTCACTGTTATGCGCATGAAAATATGTTTTCGAATGTGCTTGGCATCGTAGTCTCAGGCAGACAATGCCACCTAAACGCATTCAAAATAGTGATAAACAAAAAGTAAGTGATAAGCTTGCATTTTCAACTCCACAGATATTCGGAAATTATCCATAAGTATGTTTATCAAAGGTGAAAACATGAACAATAATATTGTTTTCAACATTAGAATTAGAGTTTTAGATCTGTGTTACGTAACACTTTGATGTACCCCACCCTCCCCCCATGTAACAGCATGTAGACATTAGAGCTCCCCCCTAACCCACTCAAAGCGTTACGTGGTTTATGAACAACCCTTAGATTAAATTGCAATGGTTAAAACTAAAGTGTAAAAAATTTTGACTTTGTTTCAAATATTTTTCAACTTCTTCTAATAAGAGTAGTTTTACAACATTATTTTTAGATAACGTGGTAATGTAAAATACAATAATTTTGTTAAAAATTGGCTTACTGCACTTTATGTAAATATAAGCACTGTACAATATATCTATACTTGGAAATACTCACAATAGGTGTATTGTAATAAAGTCCAAATATCATTCTAGGAAGAAGAGGGAGCACAAGGTTCCTGAAACAGACGGTTTCTCCACGGAAAGTCTTGAGGTCCCATATGGGATGTGAAGTAAAGGTCTCCCACACATCCCCAAATGTTGATTGGTATGTGAAGCTCTCCCATATTAGGATATGAATATCAGTTGAGAAGGTCGATGGGTGTGACGAGTTGACATGTAATGATGCATACAAGTTGAAAAAGTCACAGAAGTGATGGTACATGTTGACTGCTGCGAACAACATTTTCGGAGTTAGCGTCAGCTATAAAATATTTAGCTGAATCTTTAAGTTCGATTAGTTCAAAATAGTGCCAATAAATGTTGTGTGTGACATGCCAAGAACAATAGGGTGAGGGGGTTGAGTTATAAAGAAATTAACAAGTTTTTGCCTGAAAAGATGGAAAAGCTAAACATGAAAAACAAACTAGATAAACTTGATCAAGGGTTGAGATTCCTACCTTCTTGGCCAGAGTACACTAGACTATTGGTTTGGCCAACCCTCCCAGTGCTTGTCAATTCAAAATAATGTATTTGTCTTATAATCAAATGGTAAAATTATTGTTAGTATGAGCAATGTTCTTAAGGTGGATTATATATGCTTAGCTAAACTACTTCAACTTCTGACTTCCTTCGAAAAGATTTAATATTAAACTCAATCAATGTGTGTATATTTTTCTATTTTTTTATCTTAATGGGTTGTTGCATACACTGTTAGTCTGTATGTGTTGGTACTGTTTGGACCTTGAGTGGTGTGAATTGGCCAATAGTGTTCCTGCGGCTGGCTGGATTGCTGTCAGGTGCTGCTCGGGAGTATTGTGCAAGTGAAGGTCTGGGCAAGTTGGCTGTTGGAGTCGGGCTCTTTCTTCTTTCTTTGTGAGTCGGAAGATAGTATACCAACTAAGATAAGGGTCAGTGGAGGAGGCGTGCTTTCATACTTCTGGGGGAATTTTTTCCTTGCAGTATGTACAATGACAAATCCCATAGGAACGGTTTTGATGAGGGAGGTGGTCGGCTCGGTGGAACAGTAAGTGTTGTCTGACCGGTAGGAGGGAGCAGAAGGGGGAGGAGGGTCGAATCCCGGGGAGAAGAGTTTAGTTTGGAGTTTGGGGTCCTTTAATCACCGGATGTGGGTTTTTTGGGAATCTTTGGAGGGGAGACCTTTATAGTCTGCATTTCCATATGATATAGAAAAAGGGGGAGGGGTTGTAAATGAAAATATGTAGGTTGTGGGAACTGTATCATGTGTTGTTAGGTTTTTGTCAACGCTGAGGGAAAGACGGGGGTGTCCCGAGAGCGGGGAGTGGTGAAGAAGTGGTCCCAGAGGTTTTTGAAAGAGGCATATTGCGCTTTGTAGAGCTTTCTTCCTTGGCCACCCTTGCTGTGGCAATAGTTGGTCTCAACGTGAGCAGGTTGACTCATGTGGGTGGGGAGTGGGAAGTGGGGAAGATGGCCGACTGGGAGGTTATCACTTGGAGGGTTAGGAAAGATTGGTGACCTGAATAGTTCTGAGCGCAAGGAGAAGGGGGGAAGCGAGGAGACAGCTCAATCTTGAGAAATAAGAAGACTTCCCTTTTTTCTCTCTCTCCTTTATGTTGCACAAGCAGTTTATTACATCTACATAAAAAAATTATTGGTCTATGCATGGGTACATTCTATAGGTTTTTCACCCTCTTTAGTCCTTATTCTAATTATATATATTTATTAATTTTTCACCCTCATATCTATTGTACATTAAATTCACTTAATATTATTTTATATATACATCTTAGTGTGATTGTGGCTTGTTTTATGTGTCTTTGTCAGTTTGCACCTTTTTTTTGTGTGTGTTCCACATTCTAGTGGGGGAGTATTGAACTAGTCGAGTGGAACTTTCACTACTTTGTATTAGGGGAGGTGGATGTTCTCATTAGTTCTCCACCCACGTCTAGAGAGCACTACTGGTATCACTCGTGTGGTAGCCTTTGTTTTGTGATGGTCAACTAGATGCTGGCTGCCTCACCGTATAACAGGGTAGGTCATGTGAATGCCATGGTTATAACTTGGGGGGGGGGGGGGAGGGGCCTGGTTGTTAAGTTCATACTATAATATATAATAGGTTTTGAGTCACTAATAAGTAGTATTAGAGCTTTAAGGTAAATTTCATATAAAAAAACTTACCTTTTTTTTTTAGGATTTGAAGCTCGAATCCAAAATTTCTCAAATCTCAAAATCCTTATGGATTTGATGAATTCAAGGGCTCCATTCCTTGATAAAATGTATATTTTTATATGAAACTATTTAAATTTATTCAAAATTCATAGATCGACTTTAATGACGATGTAGTTTTCTCAAAAAGGTGTATGGCTTCATTTGTGGGAATCAAAAAGTTCTATAAAACTACAAGTTTCATTCAAAAATTATTACCAACACAATGTATTTGAGTAAAATAGCCAACTTAATAGTTATAAAATACAGTACACACATCCTCTCTCCATATTTACAACCCCTCACCCTGTGACCACTCTACATTTTCTAAATACTCCCCCTCTTATAAGCAAACTCCCTCAAACATATGTCTAATCCAATTGGTGCTAAGTTGCATGTTTACACTGAACCAACATGTTAGCTGTATTTGCTCTAAGTGAGAACAACTCTGCTAACATTCTCAACTTTTTGGTCAATTTTCGTGAATTTTTTTATTTCATTTGCCTTAAATGATATTTTCAAAGAGGGAAAGTAATACAGATTCTAATGACCCCCAAAGTGCTTAAGATTTTAAAGGCAATTAATAAGCTATTATTAGTTAATTTGCACACATTTCTAACTTTTAAATCCATTTTTTTTCAGTACAAAGTGTTTGTTTTTACATAATAAATGTTTGTAAATATACAAGTATTTGTGTTTTATTTTATTCTCAATCATTGTAGTGGCCAATTTTGGTATTTTACTCTGTAATTTAAGGAATTTCCGAGAACAAAACTCCAATTTACAACAATGATACTACGGGGAATAAGGGTTCGTTTTATGACAGCTGTCTTAGCAAACATCATCTAGGAACAACTTTTGTCATAAGAGTGGGGATATAATACACACCAAAACTAAACAATTACTTACTCGCATCTATTTTTAAAATAAATGTTGGTTTCTCTATGACAACATCACAATCTTTTTCTACTATTGGTCGCCTTGGTAATCGTGAAAAGTAACGCAACTCTGGCCCCCACGACTGTAGTGGACTTATTTGATCACATTCACCTGCCAATCTGTCTTGGTGAAACCTAAAAAAAATAAAAGTTCAGAAAATATGTTTAAAAGTATAAATTGATCAGTCTCAATCCACTATACAAGATATCTGTGGAGGAACAAACTTGGTAGATGTCCAAACCAGAGGTCTCCAAGACCAAGTTTTTTCATTTGAGTCAATCTGCAAATACCGAGTTAAATCAAATCAAGCTTGAGTCGAATAAGTTAAGTTAAGTTAAGTTAAGTTAAGTTAACAAAAAAAAACAAATTTTTAAATAAATTCAAAAAACATGTTTGCAAATTAAAATAAAACTCAGAATATTTAAAATAAAAATCATTGAAATTACAATCACAATAGTGTTTTTAAAAGGAAAATAGCAAATATTTGAAAAAATACATTTTAACTTGTAGTTGTCCTCCGACATCATATCAGAAACATACATCTCCCTCCTATAAGAGAGGATACAGCCAAAAATAATGTTAATATGAACAATTTTTCACCAAGGTGTGAACAAAGTCTTGAAATAGGATTCATGAAGCCCTTATTTTATAACATATCTATTGTAGTACTTATCCACCTTTAATTCGAGATTTAAAGGAAGATTCTATTGTATTTCTTCTTTATCAATGCCTACTGAACCTCTCACTTCAACAACCAGTTTACTCAGTTGCAGACCTTGACAACATTTTGGAGAGGCCATTTGTTAGCTACCTACCTCTTTTGTTGGGTTCTCTTAACACCTCCCCCCCCCCCCTAGTATTTCACAGACAAGTATAAATAAGAGTAAGCAATGATATAGTTATCAATAAACACAGAGCAGAGAAAGAGCATAAAACAACACGCTCTGAATACCTGCTGGGCCTATTAGAAGGTCCAGGCTTCTATTAAAATTTTGGTCTTAGGCTTGAGATTTGAGTAGATGCGTACCCCATGGTGAATGCTATTTGTAGAGCTACAAGTTCTTCTTCAAGATAACTTTATGTGGCTCTATTGTTTCATCAATCACATACAATAACAGTATGCATTAGGTTATCTCTATCAATACAGCTACTTTTCATGTGGGTTTAATTATTTTATAAATATTTTTTAATTTAAAAACCCCTTTTAAAAACACCTTAACCTAATCAACATTATATAAACTTCAAAAACAGATTAATTTTTCCTTGTTTAGCAATTATACGTCTCAAAATAAAATAACAATTACAAATAAGTATTCTAAACAGTCTGTAATGATACTGATTTGGACTGCTCTCATATATTTAAAAAGTCATGGATGAAGGTATTTTTCTTCAATAAACTGTATGTAAATTATCCTTTCAATACTTCATCCATGGAGAATCTCACGGTTTTTAGAAATAATGTTGAAGGATTGCACCATTAAAACTTATTTTTTATTTCAAAATTTAACTCTGTAGTATTTACCAAACAAGCAAGAGACGTTAGTTCCCTATACCCAATAGGAAGCTAGCCTTCAAGACACCTGTCGCAGGGACGCTTTCGATTTGTTGGTTTTGACACTAGTCAAGAGAGGTTCAAGGGGCAAGGGGTATGTCATATATAAGCTGTTTGTGCGTATGAGCACAGAGTGTGCCGGCAACAAAAACCTAGAGAACGTGGAATATCACGACAGTACTACTAACTTAAATACAAAGGATACACAGAAAATAATCTATAGTTAAAGTAAAATTTTATAATTTTACATAATATCTTCATATCGAAGATAAAATCCCTTCAATAAATCGTGTGCAACATTAACAGTTGTATTTATTCAAGTAAGATATCATAATAATTGGCGCTCGATCACGGGGCTATAATACCAATTAGCTCACAATCAATTCAAGAAAGTTGTAATTGGCTCCCAATCGTGGGACAATTATATCTCAATAATACCATATCATAATAATTGGCGCTCGATCACGAGGCTATAAATACTAATTATATCTCAATAATACCGTAATGTTTCAATTGGCGTCCAACGCGCAACCGTATCGTAATAATTGACACTCGATCACGGGGCTATAAATACCAATTTATATCTCAATAATACTGTAATGTTTCAATTGGCGTCCAACGCGCAACCGTATCGTAATAATTGACACTCGATCACGGGGCTATAAATACCAATTATATCTCAGTAATGCCGTAACGTAATAAGTCGGATATCAAGCCATCGGCCCCACAGTTGGTCGCAATTTCTAACCAGTCAAACTCCTCCAGTTTCCTTTCCAGCTTCTTGTTTGGATATTGTCCGCGCCAGCCAGTGGGTCCGGTAGAGCTTCTCGGGATTAATTAATTAATGGTGGAGGATGAGAACATAGCCGATTAAATAAATGTAATTTTATAAAGTAGATGCGTAAGTTTTATGTGTGAGAAAAATTAATAGACATGCCACTGGTTACATAATGAAAAGAAAACAAATTACTAAATACATGAATATAGATAAATTGTTAATGTTGTGGTCATTTAGCCACATGGTCTCCATTTTCTCCCACCCATCCCTAAACCCTCCTTGGCCAACCTAAATAGACCGAGACTATCTATACTTCTTATTATAGGTCTTATCAGATCACATGCTAACCGGCAAGTTGTGTCTGACGCTTCCCTTCCACATAGTGTCAAACACAGCCGCCAAAGCAGATGTGCTAATTGGCTAGCTGTTCGTGCCAAACCCCCTGTTTCCACTGTGAGGCCACACGTGCAAGCCACAGCTGCATCCCACAGCTTCCGCGTAGAGATAAAATTAAATAGCACGATGCTTAAAATGAAAGGTAAGATGACACTAAGATTCTAACAAAGTCTTTACAAGAATGAAAAACTACTAAATTTAAAAGTTAAAGGACTAAAAATGAAGTTAATGAATTGAAATTTAAAACATATATTGCTTACAACTTTGGTTATGAATTGGACAACTTATAATTACCATAAAACCCCACACTTTCTTATAACCAAACATTTTATAGTAATATAGAGATTAAATTAGGCCTAGACGATTGTAAAACAATAATGTATTATAAGTTTAGTACTCTCAGTATCTTGATCATATTAAAATGTAAACCATGGCAAACTAATATAATTATATAAATGAAATGGTCTAGAACTAAGAACCTAAAACCCCGATCACTTTACAGTATGTAAATAAGTTATGCTTTCAGTGACATCTTAAATATCTTAAATGTTGAATGGAAAATATAGAGATAACACTCAATACATATTATAACAAATATTATGAGGTGACCTGGCGGTCCAGGGTAAGGTGTCAGACTTCTCTGCTGGGGGTCCGGGGTTCAATCCTTGGTCCAGGCACAGATTTATCTGATTGCCAAACCCTTCCTTCACCTCTGACAAGACGTGTATTAATCACAACTTGTGAATGTGTGAAATGCCAGGCCTCCACCGTGGTTCGGATCCCACGTTAAACTGTAGGTCCTCCATTTCATCTCACAATCACCCTACCATTACACATTAGGGTAAGTGTGTATAACCTGAACGGGTAGTAAGACGTGGTGCTAATAATAATAACAAGTACTAAACATTTCATTTAAACATGTGAAATCTTTTCTCTCTCGCTTTCACTAACAGTAAGCTACACACCACTACCATCACAAGAACCATTATTGTCAATTTATAAAATTTACCTCACTATTAGGTATTCATCACTTTGCCACAATTACTTGACTGTTCTTTCCATTGAAAGTGACAACTAAGGGCACCTATATGGGTTTTCCAAATGGGGGGTGGATTGCCAGGGATGTGGCACCCCCCACCCACCCCTTCCTTGAGAGAAAATTTTAAGAATTCAACCTTGTGGGAAGGGAATTTTAGAGCAAGTGAACATAATTCTGAGCTTTATGAGTATATAATATGTATAGTTATAAGTTTCAAGAACCAATTTTCACAAAATAAACGTTTATGAAAAATTAGCAAAAAATAAAATTTAGTTGTAGCTGAATCCATTGAAAAGAAACACATTTTTCAAAGGTTTATTGAACAAATCAAATTGTAAAGAAAGCTGTTGAAGAGAGGATGGCCAGAAATCTACATTTTATAATTTTGATCTCTGTTAACTCAGATATTGATGATTCTAAGTGGTTGATAGCAAACTGCAGCCAAATCCCAAACACACAATTTTATTTTATCATCTTTTTTTTTTTAAGTAAATATTGCAGAGTGATAAGAGGAGCTAAAGTCGCCAATTTATGGGGCCCACAGACTAACAATATAACATTAAGTGCTGGAATAATTGTTTTTAAAGTATTTTTAAAACATTTTGCTACCGCAGACCATGTGCAACCACTTCTTGCCATTTCTAGCAAAACCATCCAAGGTCATTTCATCGAGTGTATAAGAGGTAGGCTTTTGTATAAAGGTCAGTTTTTATGATGATTAAATTATCTTAGTATACAAACTGTAAAAGGTTAAAGATCTTATGAAACAATGTTAGTGTGTTAAGATTTGTTAAGTTATGCTTACGTGCAAAATCCTCCAACTTGTCCTTCTTTTAGGACATCCATTTTGTATCGAAGTGGTTCTTTCCTAGTATTTAAATCTGTGAAATTAATCATGATGTTACGTCCTCTACAAAATCTAAGATGTTTTGAACATTCAAGTGATGAATCTTCCTGAAATAAACACAATAACAAAGAATGAACAAATGTATTTTAAAAATAAAATAAAGTTAACAAAGGAATGTAAATAGAGTAATTCAATCTACCTTAAATGTAGGTTCACACATAACCATCATTTCCTGAAGTTGATCTCTGACATAGCCAAAGTCTCCCTGCGTATAGAATGTGCGAAGTTGGTCCTGTTTTGTTTTTACCCAACCCCTGTGGTCTCCAGGGCAGGATGGTGTTGAGTAGGAGTTCTGGGGCTTGCAATCACGTTCATAGCCCCAGCACACCTTGTGGCCAAGTGAGCTCTGAAATAAAAATACTTTTAAAATTATAAAGTTAATTCAAGAATATTGTCAACTTATTTATGGATGTTATCACTAGGACAAGAACAATCATGACACTGGAACATTTATTCAAGTTAAATGACAACCTGATTCAAAGTGTTCAGATCATTTTTCACTTGAATAAAAGTAATACATGTACACTACACTAATAATAACAAAGAGAATTCAGAGAAGATAAAACTAATATTCATTGCATCATTAGTCCCATGAGTCCAGGCTCATGGAACAATGTGTATTGTTGTGGGAGGTAGTTTAGACAAGTTTTATGTAGTGCTTGCTAATACAATACCTACTACATGTTTATCTACATACATTATAATGAAACAGTATAATCTATATTAATAAAATGAAGAGTTTGTTTGTGTATCTGTCATGAGCATTGCACGATATCCACTGCAAGCAGAGGGCTAACATTTTAAAATTAGTAGTCCATGTGCATGAACATATGCACCTCAAAGCCTGAATTTTAAAATTTGGATTTGATTTTTTTAAATTAATTAAAAAGTGGGTCAGTATAAATTAAATAAAGAGTTTTTTTTTCTGTCTGAGGCAAAGAAAAGTGTTGCCTGGGGTAACTCCAGGTATTTTTGCTATTATATTTTAATATAGCCTAAATAAAACTACATCAACATTTGGTTTTACTATTGTGCACGTGCACGCGCGCACACACAAGTAATAAGAGAGTGAACAGGTTTGTATTTTAGATCACAATATACAACCCAGGAATATAGTCTTAAATCATCACAGCTGTAATGACATTAGGATAATACAGGTAGCCTTTAGTATAGCACAGTATTCATTTAACACGGTTGAAGTATGGAAATAAGAGATTCCCATTTTGTTTCTTTCAGCATCAGCTAGTAATATAAACTCTCATGTTTTATTTTTGTGCAGGTTAGCATGTAGTCAACAAGGCTGATATACAATGGGGATAACCAGAAAGTTACCTTGATAAATAATAAATATATTAGAATAATAAAACAGATTGTCAGTCAAATTTTATGTATGGGGAAATAGGTAGAATATAAGTTATATTTTAAGTAGGTACTATGTCTAAATAGAAGTTCATATTTTTTCTTTATTGCTTTGATTAAGTTACATTGCCCCAGACTATATCAATATAGCGAGGATGGCTGAATATGTTCAAAGTGAAGTTGTCTGATAAGCTCCAAGTGAACGCAATGATTTATTCATGCCAAAAATGTTTTGTGAAATTGATGCTGTATATTAATTCCAGTTCAAACCATTATTAATGTACAGCCCTAAATATTTAATAACCTCTATTTCATGTAACATCATGACATTAAATAAAAGTATAGAATTAATCTGAGCATTTTTTTATTAGGGGTAGTATAAATGAATTGTGTGTTTTAGGGCTGTATAGTAATTTATTTTTTAACCAATGAATGATATTAATAATGTATTCCTGTATTATTTCAATAATAAGTTCCAAAATAAATCACTGTTGTTTGTTGTATCAAAAAGAGTATAAATTACCTTCAAGTTTGCATTGATATTAATCAATAATATTAATTTAAAAGAGAGGGTCCCAATATGTTTCCTTGTGGGCACTCCACATTTTATTTTTTGTTGGCAAACTATGCTCTTAGCCTATGCTAGTATTGATATGTCCTTTTGATAGCGCTTTGAAACCATTTTGAGATGTTCATCTTGGACCTATTTTTTAAAAATTTCAAATGGCTTTTATAAATCTATGAACAACTCTCTACCATTTTTTTCCCCTGGAATCAGATTGGTGGTAAGTAATACACTATCATTACTAGATTTCTCTTAAACACATTGCTTTTTGTAAAAAAGTTATTTTATTAAGGAAATTAATAGTCCTCTTGTAGGGCCTAATATTGATATGGTATGGGTTTTTTTAAAATTTTTGTGTCATCACTTTTATGCTATTGATACAATTGTCATGCATTCTACTTTTTAACAAAAGTCTTCCTCGTGCTGATATAAATGAACAAAATTAATTGTTTCCATTGAATAATAAAAGATACAGCCATTACAAAAATCATACGATCAGTTTGTTTTTTTGCTGTTTTCGGAAAACTATAGTGACTCATGCGTTATGGATTTTATTTTCATGTAAAAAATGAGTGTTAAGATTAGGATGTGGATGCTAGCTAAACACACACAAAATTTCATCAAAATAAAGAATGGTCAAGATTTTTCTAAAAATTGGTTGAATTCACATGGAATGACCCAGTGGAAAATTATGTTTAAATTAATTTAAATTAAAATAACAAAACATTAACATTATTAATTAAACCTGGAAGAAAGGTTTGACCAAAATTTCTTAAACCTGTGTGTACACATATTTAAGGATCATTCTCAATTAAATGAGGAACAATTTATGTATCTTGCTTATATAAATACTTTATTTTTAAAACAACAACAACAAATTTTAGTAGTAGAAAGTGTATAAAACTTGATAGAAACATTTAATTAAAGTAATATTAAAAACAAATTATACTAAATAATTATTAAAAGTCCCTTTCATCACCTCGCTAACTGTCCCCACCTCTGAATTTTGAAGTTTTATACAAAAATAAATAAAAAGAGTAAAAACTATATAACCAAGGGAAAATATCCCCGTAATACTGTTATTTTCATTTGAAAAATCCGTTTCAATAAATTATTCATGAATTTTGAAATAGTGATCAATTGTTTGTTTGTATGATTTTTCACTTACAAAATCCTAATTCCAATAAATTAAGGAAAATGTATAATTTTTTTATATTATTGTTAAAAAAATATGTTATGCTTAGTAAAAATACATATTTTATTTGGATTTTAGAGATTATAACATATGTATATGTATCTGAAACAGCGTTAGCACCACTTTGCCACTTTGGAAAAACTAAAAAAACACGAGAAAATGGTAAAAATCAAGCTCTGCTGGTATTATTACTTACTTCTTTAATACAATTCGTGATCAGGCATAAATTATACTTTTCCTGAATTTTTATTTTTTTATTTTTGGATTTCTATTTGTCCTTCAATTTGAGAATGACCCTTAAAGACAAATCAATAAAACATTGTCAATTTGACAAAGTTGTAGAAAGTGTATAAGTAAGTAGGCTACAGAGCAAAAATCACTTACTTTGAATGGACAGTCTGGATCTCTTCACATTGCTGAGCAACTTCAGGGAAACTGTTAAAATAATATGGTATGTGTTCAATGGGGAGGTTGATATCTGTAAAATTGTAGCCACATCCAGTGTGTTCTGTGAACACTAAAAGTAAGAGTGCAGGGACGGAAAGTCTCTTTGTGTAGCTGCATAGTTCCATTTTCTGAGCTGGAACACAATTTGTGCATATTAAAAAAGAAGGAATATAGGGAACTGGGACTTATTCAGGATTGCTGGTGCTTGAAGTTGAATAAATTTGAAAAACTTTTCATTTATATATAACTATTATTTGCAATTGGAAGAAGCTAAGTTGGTAATAATCCAATAAATATATAACACACCCAAGTACCCCTATGGGGTTATGTATTTTAGGGATATTATAAACACATTTTTGGAGGCTTGTGTATAGTGGTCAGGACCTCTTGATACACGACCAAGAGTTGCCACTAGTTTTCTTAGCATAGTTTAATTGTCGAAGGAAGATAAATTCAGGATATCCAGCCAATCTATATTTTAAAATTCTGTGATTTTTCCAACTTTCCATTCATTAACTATGATTATATTAAGATTGCAACTTAATGTAGTAATATTTTTAGACACATACACATTCTGAAATTGTGTCACTCTATGAAGGGGTTTAGGAATTTAAACCTAAAGCAATGGGCTTATTGGGTGGTGCAATCTAGTTAAATTTCAGTGAATCATATTAAGACAATAAATGATCGCCTTACACCAGTACAATTTAAAATTGTTGCCAGGTACATTCTTTCCAAGTTTCTTCTTCCTATAATGTAATCAAATTCACACCCATGCACATAATCATGACTCAACCTTGAGTAAAGACACGCAGTAGAGGGGTGAAAATATAATGGGGAAAATCATATGTTTATTTTGAGAATTTGAGATTAGTATGTCAACTGGACAACTGTGTTAAAATAGATTCATGGGGAGTACGCTTATTAACTGTCAAGAAAAAAATTATCGTGACTATTGTAATTAAAGTTTCATATTCTTCTAGTAAATATGTGAAAATTCCATAAATTTGATCAAATTCCCTGACTTTTCCCTGTTTTCCAGGTTTTCTAGGTCACTGGAAAACCTGTAAATTGTCTGTATTGAAAATACAGGTTAATTTGTAGAACCTACCTAAGTATTATTTCAATTTAAACTATCATACCAATTCACTAATGGTTTTTTCTTTCTCCTCTACAATGTTAATAGAAATTAACAGTCAATAATATTGGTTAAATATTTATTTATGTCAATTAAAATTAAAATAATAAATTTTAGGCTACATTTTGAATTCGAACATAAAACAACCCAAATAAACGATACCAAAATAATTTTTATGATTTTTTAATGATAATAGGAAAGGGAGCAAATTGCAGAAGCCCAATTCAAGCATGTCAATTTTTTGTATTACAAGTGAATGAAACTACAACATAGCAGACAATCAAATTCAATGGGTTTCATAATATATTATCATAAAGATACAATTCATGAAGAATTTTTCTTTTGCAAAACACTTCAAACAAGAAAAGTTAGATAAAATTTTAATTCAATTAATGATTATATAATTAAAAATTGCATTGAACAGAAAAAAACATTTAGGATCAAGTAACATTTGAGCACTAGCAATGGCAGATTCTTTCACTGTAGCCTACTTTTCCCAGGGTTTAGAGCAGTAGCACTGGACTGCATGTGTGTGCGTTGTCTCACCCTCTGAATTCTAGAATCTCTAGCAAGGAAATGGGAAGTGAGCATGAGCAACGCAAGGTCCAATGGGTCTTAAGAGGGAATAGTTTGAAACAACTTGTCAAAATTAAGGATAAAGTTTGACTGTTTTTGTGAGCATCATCCTCTATTTGTAAAGGATGTTCTATTTTAATTTAAAGATGGCCTTCATGATTTTAATTGGTTGATTCAGGTGGCCTACCTTTATGATAATTTTGATTTTTTAAATAACTTAAATTTAAACTTATTATGTAATGATATACCGTTTTTTAAAGTGTACAAAAAAGGTTGGAGCAGCAATGAAAAAAAAATTGTTTGTGGTCCCATTATGTTTAAAAATTAAATTTCAAGTCATTTGTTTTTAAATAAAAACAGAGTTAGGCTTACAAAAATAATATTATGAGAATAGTATCCCAGATTAAATTTCCAATTCTATTAAAGAACACCTTTTAGAACTGGAATCAAGCTTAAAGGAATATTTTCCTCTAATTAACAGCGGTAAAGTATGGAACAGGACCCCTTTAAGGTGAACACACCCACTTTGGTGTCATTTGATTCTCTGTATTCTGGTGTGTAATGAACTGAATAAAAGATTGAAACATTAGTACCACTAAGGCTAAAGAAAAATAGATCATGGGACAAATAGAGCATCATTTCAATTTTGTTTTTCTTATATGCTGGAATAAATTAATTAATGTATAGCCCAAGAGCTTCGCAGGTTACCGAGATTCCTCTGCCCTTTGCCAAAAGAAATAAGAGATATCTATGATATAGCTTTGATGTGAAGCATTACTTTCTGGCAAGCTGATGAACAAAAATGTAAAAAAAAAAATAAATTAGAGGCCTAGATACTGTGTTTAACTCAAATTATACTTATATATAAGTTTGTTAAAATAATTATTTAATTTTAATAGAATATTACTTTTTTTTTAATAGGTAGCTTTATTTTTTTGAAATCTGTTATTTTGCTGAGAAATAAACCCCTTTCAAAAATGATCAAATTTTTGGATGGCTATCTTTTTAAGTTTTATGTGCAGCCCTACAACCAAAATGATTTCCCAGGTCTGTGTTAACGTCAAATTTAAAACTTTATGGTTGTAATATTCTACAACTAATTATATAAACGTTGAAACGTTTTATTAATATTTACTAAAGGAATTAATGAGATTAGCATCATTCCAACTAAAGTAACATAATATTTTAAAAGCCAAAAACTGAAACTCACAACTTCACATCAGAATAAATTATTTTAATTAGATCGAATTTAATATATTCCTAAAGCCATTTTAGTAAATAAATAATAATACTTTGCCAAACTACCGCACATGGGTATTATAAATGCAGTCTGACGTCTGTCTCTTTTGTTTACTGAAATAATAAAATAACCTTTAAATTATTGCGCACGTGACATACACATTAGCTGTGTTAGAGTCGCCTGTTACTAGCAGTGCTCTATTGTACTTTCCTGCTCTTTACGTTTACGTTCCTAGCTGTTTGCTTCGCCATCATAGATGTACACATGGCTGATAATAACTGACTTTTCTCCCCATCTCTCGAGTGGGAGTGAGTGTGGCAGGTTTGGGCCATTTTTAAATTAGTTTTAACCTAAAATTTTGAATTGATTTCACAAAATAGAATTATTTTGAGTTGATACAATAAAATGTTCTTCCCTAAGAAGTGTTAGATTATAAAAAATGGAAAATAAGAAAGATTAAAGTTTTAGAACTCCTTTGCTGTAAACCTATATTCTTTATCATCTGTTTTTTTCTAGGCAAAGTTTTTTGGATTGTTTTAATCGAGAGGGTGCGTAGAAAAACCGTGGACAAGATTTGGAGTGTACAATGTTGTTTCATGCTAGGTAGAGGTTGCATTGACCAGATATTTACATTGAAGTAAGGTGATTAAGACATGTTTAGCAGTAAGGAAAAAAGTTTTCTGTGCATTCCAGTACTCGTTGATCTGGATAAGTCATACGATTGTGTGAATAGGAATATGTTATGAAATGTTTTTAGAGAGTATTGTGTGGGTGTATCTTTAGTAAAGGCAATTATGACTGTATTTGATGGAAGTAAAGCGTGCGTTAGGTTGGATGGATATTTGAGCGAATGGCTTGACATTGAACAGGTTGTGTTATGTAACTATGGTTGTTTAATGTTTTCCTGGATAAGTGTATGAGGGTTACTTGTGAATACGTGGTTGGTGTACAAATGGACAATGTGAATGTGAGAATGCTGTTATATGAAGATGTTTCCGTATTAATGGATAAGAATGAAAATAACTAACATAATTCATTAAATGGTTTGAATGTGACTAAAGACGGAATGGTTCTTCGTATTAATAAGTGAATGCATCTCGGAGAGTAGTTGAATGTATATGGACTGTTACAAAAAATGAAGTGGTATGGCAGTAAATAAAAGTGTGTTAGCACCAACATTGTTTTATGGGTGTGAAGTGTAGGTTTGTCCGGAGAAGTACAAGAGCAAGATGAATGTGGTTGGAATGAGATAGCTAAGAAATGTATTTGGGAAAACTCTTATGGACAGAGTCAGTAATGAATTAGTTCTGAAGGAGTGCGGTTTAAAAGTGAATATAATAGGTCTATGTGAAAGAAGCGTCTTACGTTGGTTTGGGCATGATGAGAGGATGAGTGTGGTTCGAGTGACGAAGGACATTTATGAAGCTGGAATCTTGAATTGATTTCGCAAAATTGACTAATTTTGAGTTGACTACAAGAAAGAGTGTGTTGAATATAACATTCTAATAAATAAATACGTATACATTTTTAGGGCTTCTTTGTTGTAAATCTTTTTCCAAACCTGTAAGAATCTTCGAAATTTTTAATCCAAATTCGAATATTACTAAGATTCGATTTCGATCCGAAATAATGAATTTTAAAATTGGAAGATTGTGTTGTTATACAATTCTTATATTTGTTTTAATAAAAGTAAGATATTTATTATTTAAGTACATATGCACCTGAATAAGTTTAGATATTCATGTTTGGATTATTTTTTAAGAGGAAACACTGTCATATAGGTCATGTGACCTTTATCACTGCTTTTTGTTTCACAGTTTTTACACAGTTATGCAGTTTCTGCTAATAGTTGGTTATATATATATATATATGTGTGTGTGTGTGTGTGTATCCCTGCGTTCTTGACTAGATTTGGATTTGATTCGACATTTATAACGTAAATACATCCTGATTCAGATGCGATGAATTCGGCTTTAAATTATAACCCATCTATAATTTATACTTGCTTAGCAAATTAATAAAATCAGATCGGGAACAAGTTGCATGGTAGAGTGACAACAGAAGTTAACTTTAGTTCCGGGTAGAAAAGGAATGACGTGGAATATAGTTGTTTGTGATAGTGCCTTTTTCTCACAGTAGTCTTAAATGCTACCGGAGCATAGGTTTCACTGTTGACAAACTTTTACCATCAACCTTGCCTTGTAGCAATCCTTATTTCCACTATAAGCTCTCTTGATACTGAAAACTCAGTGACAGGACATAGCTTTCTTAACAGGGGGTAGTGAAGTCAGTTCCTAGCTGTCATTTTCCTTGAGGTAATTCATTTATTCTTCTGCAGCTAGTAGCCAGCTCCTTTTATCAGGTCTTCTATTTACATCATTGAAATCTTCGAGCAAATCAACGAACTTGCTTTCTGAATTTATTACAAATGTTACATAATATCCAATTCTTCACGGCTAACTTTGGATGAAGGTTGGGATGGTAACCATTTCACAAAGTAGTGAGGCTTTCACTGCTGGTGGTGTGGTAGATTTTGCTCCACTCCAAGAGCATTCTCATTAAAAATCACGCCACACGCCAAAACAATCATTCTAGTGGCAAGTTTTCACAGCCGGTAGCCATTTGGACAATAGCTGACCATAATGCACTTTTGGGTATGACTGTAAAGTTTCTCTTGAATTAGCTCATTTGGGATGTGCACATTCCCGGTACAGCCTAAAACACTTAATTTTGACCATTTTGGACGTTGACTATGCCAAACCTCTGCAGGGGTTCTGCTTTCAGAACTACTGTTGGATTTATATTAACACTATATACTGCTGTCATCACATCTTCTGACCAGAGATATTTTGAAACATTTGCGCTTAGTGTTATGTACCACGAGCGTTCTATTAAAGCGTTCACTTTCTCTATTTTGTGAAGGTGTATATTTGAAAGTATATTCAAACTGTACACCTTTGGATTCAAAGTGTTTCCTCATCTCTGAAGATATATTGTATTCGCCACCTTGGCCACACCTGAAATGGCTTTTTATTTAATTAAAATTAACAGTTTCTAGAGCTTAATATTTCTTAAAACACTCGAATACCTCTGACTTTTCCTTAATCGTATTTAAACATATTAAAGTTGCTATAATAGTTAAACTACGTAAGTACGAATATCTCACCATTATTATGATGTAGGGTTTATCGGACTCATGACATCACTGTGTACAAGCTGCAAAAGGGGATTAGCTCGTAAGAGAGATTTTACAGGAAATAATTTATTCATTTTATTTTGGATACTGTGCTCACATGGAGATTCTGGAGTAGCAAGTTTTTTTACACACACCACCTTCAACCATTTCACTCAAATTCTTCAACCTGGTATTGTAACGATGTTACCAACAAATACGAGCTCAACCGACTCAACGCCAAGTATAATGGGCCTCTACTCACCAAACTGCCCTCCGAACGGCCCGTCCAACTACTCATCATGCTCGCGTACACACACAAGAATATCCCGACACTAAGTGAAGGCGGGCCAGCTGACTTCACTCCACCGGCGGTCAAGGCCCCGCCCACCACGAAGAAGAAATCAGCAAACTTGACTCAACCAGTTTCCGATTGTTCTAATTAAATGCTAACAGCGCTATCTTTATGTTGCCAGAGTTGCCCCCTTTTCCCACCGGAGCGCTAGTCGTGTCCTTTCTTTTGTTTCCCTCTCCCCTCCGAATTCCCCTCTTGAGGTCAGAATCGACGCTGGCAAATCGTATATAACAGATTGTATGTTTCAAATCTTTACTAATTTACATCGCAGACTTCATTAAGGTGAGAGCGTTGTTAAACGTCTCTTCTGGGAATATTTATTTACTTTTCTAAATTCTTTTTCGGCGTAATTATGGGGGGAACTATTTTCCAAATTCACTGTTAGACTTAACTTCGATTGCTTCATTGTTGATGAGTTTTAAGTGGCGTAACCACGACTCGTTGAGATTAACTTTAAATTCCTTTGGCGCACTTTGAGTGCTATGTACTCTCTTACCTTAATTAGTCAAACTTGGGGTACTTTCAACCAGGGGGTTAAACAGTATGTTTATATGATACTTAAGTTTAGGTTTTTAATGTCGTTATATGTTAGGCACGTATATCCATGAGCTACGTTATGTTAGCATAGGTTTAAAATGAAATTAATATTGAAAGACTTGATTAGATTTAGTTAATGGGAACAGCCCATTATGGCACATCTGACGGTTAGCATATCTTGTTGTTGCATTTATGAGGTTTAGACTGAGAGCACGGCTCAATGTTAAATATAAATTATGAAGAGATTAATTGTAAATATCAAATGAGTAGGGTAGTTGTGTACCAGACACCATGTACATTTTAAATGTTTAATAGGATTCTTCTTGCAGAAATTATGTTAGGATTAGTGACAGAAATGTGTAGCAGGTTTGACTTTAACGCGAGTCATATAAACCTGTGCAAGCGAATATTAAGATAATAAAATTTCTAGCTTATGATATTTAAATATGGTTGTATGTATAAAGATTTTACTCTGTAATGCAAGGTGATAGGAAGTTTGCAAATTGCGTTCAAATGGGACAAACTTTATTTTGGCAAAGTATACAGAGATGTTGCCTATAGTCTGTTGAGACTTATGTTGATTATATGGTGGAAGGAGAATATATAGCTAAGACTAGCTTAGGCTGCTGGAGCCAGGACGAGCATCCTACTTATTAGACTCTCACAATATAGATGTTATCCACGAACCATACGAATGAATTGGGTAACTTTGATGAATTATGAACTAATCTTTAAATCTATATTTAACTTGGTGACCTTTAGGTCGTATGCTCCACGGAGTGTTTTCTGTTATGAATGTTCCGGACCCTTTTTGGTCCTCTGATTTTGTACATTAGTCTATTTTTGATATACTAAATAAACTGTCAACATTATTTCTTGTATTTCTTTTACCCTCCGATACGCTTCCATGGTATTGACTAGGTGGAGGTGAAAGACGGTACAGTATTATCAATATGCGCCAATCATCTATGCCACAGAGTCGTGCAATCCACCTCAGCAACATTGGAATATGTATTTTTTTTAACAAAAGACGCTACTAAATACATTTTGGCAGACTCGGATGCAATTGCTACAAGTTTCTCTTGCTTGACCATCTTAAAAAATTAGCATGCACCGTTTTAATAAATAGCGTTTCGTGAGCAAACTTCTTGGGCAAGCTCGGAGGGGTGGCCCCAAGCTTAAAAAGAGAGGTCCCGGATTTAAAAAAAAATGATGCTTCAAGAAGCTATTTGGAGTTTTTTTTAACGATAGTTGTGACTTTGAGCGTCCTTCTGTTCTGTGATTTACATTATTGTGTTATTACTTATTATAGAGATATACTTATACTCTTAAGTTTGTTATCTTTCACTAATACACATATCAAAACAAAAGCACCTGCTTCAATAAACTCCACAAAACTCTAAAGCCCGATACACGACACAACTTCTTGTACAAAAAGTTGTGCAAGAAATTGTACAATATCTTGAACACATGAATTGCATACAAATTTTAGCCAGTCACTGTTCACACGGCATTTGTGATTGCATACAATATTTGAAACAAAACATGACGATTTTGCCCTTTTTATGGAAAAATAATGATTGAATGATTTGGAAAATATTGATATTTAATATAAACAATTTCTTAATCATTCCTAAATATTATGAAAATAAAAAGATTTTTTTCAATTTTTTAATATTTTCTTTAAATAAATTGAAAACCTTTATATTTGGGGGTCCGTCAATTATAATTATTTGTTGGTTTTCAAACTTTTAGCTGTTTTTCTTACAATCACTCTTTATAAAAAAAGTAATTGTCTAGCAGAAGAAGTTTTCGTACTTACAACTCAAAAGTTGTACAAGAAAAATGGCTAATAGAGGACGCGTTCTATTTCCTGAAATTGCATACAATAAGTTGTGCAAAGCAGATCTTGTACAAGTTTTGGTGTTTACACGACGGCATCTTCAGGCTGCAACATCTTGTACGACTTTATGTACAAGAAGTTGTGTCGTGTGTACCGGGCTTAATGATGTGTAGGCACGGGGTCAGTACCTTGACAATATTAATTGCCCCTTTCATACCATACCATCCCTCTATGTTTTGAAAGGGGTAGAGAGGGTAGGGACTTCGGTTCTAGTCGTCATCTTTCGGACAAGAGAGGTCGTAGCCCGTCTTCTTGCATTTTTACCTGAAATCCACAACTCTTACCCTTCTCTCCTCTCCGAAATCTATGACGTCACAAATAAGAACTACACTAGCTAGAGCAATGGGATGAAAGACGGACAAATACCGACTTTCAACCACCATTAGATGAACTAGTGCACGTCTTGCATACATGTTACGGTCACTGCCATGTATGGGACTTTTTTTTTTCAAACCCACTGATGCCTAAATTACATTTAAATGATTATCAGGAGAATATATTTGCAAACATTAAATAAAATAATTACATATCTTCAATCAAAGGCAAAAGGTGCTTGCCTTGCTTGCCCTAACGCGACACCCATGGTTTTAATCTAGTCGTTTGACTGATAAGAGGTTTTTCCGTAGATCAGGGACGATAATAAAACTTCCCATCTTGATCTCATTAATTTTTCAATCCACCTCAAAAGACGCACAGATGTGTCCAACTTTTGTCGCTTTTAAATTGTCTCCTGATTTTGCGAGCCTTGATATTCGCAGGACTTGGAAAATAATAAAATACTTTAGCCAGAAGATGACAATAAGTAACACATATAATCTGTTCTGGTGCTCTTAAGTCTAGATACCAGGGTGTGAACCAAGCTGAATCCCCTTCCAAGGATGTGGTGCCTGCCACACTAAACTATGCGACTTCAACTTCGGCGACTTGGTATTTCTTTAAATTTTCACTCTGTTTCTTCTTAAGTTTACGGCATTCTGTGATCACATGCCCAAATTTTCTTAAAGATTTATACGCAATTAAAAGATGGTAGACGACATATAATTCCTTTAATTCCCCACCTGTTGACCGTAATTCATGAATCAATTAATCAGATCGATTGAAATGTACCTCTAGAGTTTATCTTGATACATTGAATTTTTTTAAGTAGAAGTAACTTGTTCGCTATACCTTTTCTTGCGTAGACGTTCACAAGGAAAACCCAGATTTGGAATACAGATTCTTTCTTCATGGCACATTCAAGAACGTTATCCGAATATTTCTGGACTATTTGAAACTGGCATTTTCTATCTATTTTCTTCAACTCAGCCAGTGCCTTTGTCTTCTTAGTGGTAATTTCAGGACTATCATTGAAATTTATTTTCATTTGGTAATCACTTTGGACTACGTACTTCCAGCAAATTGATTTCATCAAGCAGCGTTTTCCTTCTAAACTTCCAGTTGTTGAAGTTTGAACCATCAAATAATGGAACGCGTATACTTTTCTTTATCAGTACATGGTAGTTAATTCTGCTTCTTTTAGAGGTTAATTATGTTAGGTCAATTCCCGATGCACAGCCAATTATAATAGGAATGTTCGTTCACTTTAAACAATCTGAGTCTATAAACTAAACACGTGCTTCCACAGGTTTATGCCATTCTTAATATAGTCACGTGTTTTAGTGAACATTCCAACTTAACTGGTTTAAAACACTTTAATAATGGAAAATTAATATGTAACTACACAATGAAGTATAGCAGAAAAAACAAACAAACACGTCATGGTGACAAACACGACTACCAACACTGGCACAGAAAAGTGTGCCAATTTCATAAATTAATAAATGTTATATTTAAATTGCAAAACCACCACGCTGTACTTGTTACAGGGGTAGAACTAGTTATATTCAAGTCAATTTTTGTGAACAGTTCTACACCTATGACGAGTACAGCTCAGAGAAAACAAATGGTTCCTCTAGCTTACGCCAAGATGTACTTGTTACAAATTTAGAACTAGTTTTGTTTGCGTCAATTTGTGTGAACAGTTCTACACTTACGACTAGTACAGCTTGGCGTAACTAGGAGCAGATGGAAGAAGTTGTTCTCGCTGAGGCCACGCTAACATCAAAAACTTTTTTTATCATCTCATACAGTCACCAGTACCAGTCCAACTTAAGATTGAGAGTTAGACCATAGCAACTAACGCCTACTTGAAATTTTATTTCTAGAAATTGATGCTTTTTAATTTATTAAAAGGAACCTAATCTACAATTTTCGTTACTTCACCTAAATTATGATTTTTACTTTAAATACACACTTTTTTTGCGATCAAAAATAGACTGTTTCTTAAAAAAGAGGTTATGTTTGAAAACACAGATGTTAAAAAATAATCTGAAAAAGATTTACAACAAGGGAGCTCTAAAACTTACATTACATTTATTTGATGAAATTTGATACTCTAAATCTTGTAATCAACTCAAAATTTATTCAATTTTGTTAAATCAATTGAAGATTTTGGCTTAAGCCTTATTCGAAAATGGCGCGTTTCATTCTTCTTCTTCAGTTCCAAACTGGCCACACTCACTACCACTTTAGTGATGGAGCATAAAAGGCAGTTATATTTTTCTACGGGTACAGTTGTGACGGTGACAGAACAGCCAGGGAGTGAACCTTCTCCACTCGACGCGGCACAAAAAAAGCACGAAAGTATATATTATTATGGAACTGCTTGTTTTAGGTGACGCGAACAGAACTAATCTTGTCAAAAGCCGACACGAACAAAACTATGATAACCAATATTTCAATAAATAATGTTTATTTATTTTAAAAAAAGCTCATTTGCTTTTTTTTTTGCTTTTATATTAGTAATGTATTTTCTAAAGATTATTATGTCAATAGTTTTAAAATATTTTTGTAAATGAAATGGACATCTACTTAGCAACTAACCGTTGGTGACACTGAATCCAGCTTAAAAGCTAAATATTGTGGTAGCCAATTCATAATTCTGTGTAATTTGACATGGATTTTTTATTTCGCGAAGATTCAAACTTAGCTATTTTTAAACTGTAAAAATATCTTTATCAGTGATTGTTTCACTTTTAATACTCTAAATATGTTTAAATATAATTTTGTAAATATCCTTTATAAAAAATGAGTATGTTTAATAATGGCGTGTAAGATTTTTTATAAGTTTTATTGAAAGGTAGGTTTTAAAATTAATAATCTCCTAATTTTCATTGTTGACAAGTTGTGGACTGTGTGAATTAGACAGGTCAATGACGAGACAGAAAGCCCCTTAAAGTGCAGTTCAATAAATGGTGTTTTGTCAAGAGAATTTCTTAAGAATGTTAAGGCATTTTGTGCAAGAGAAATAATGGCCATATCACTTATGTCGGATTTATTTTAGAATCAAGCACAGATTACCAAAACCTACTGGAAGAGGTTTTCATAATGGACCTAAAACCAAAATATTGTGGATACGGGTGTCTAGTAAAGTACATAAAACAATTTAAACAAATTTCACTTTGTTTAAACATAACAATGAAATATTTGTATTATGTTTTTTTAATAGGATTACCACACCATTCACACAACTATCTACCATATTAAATAACATAACAATGAAATATTTGTATTATGTTTTTAATAGGATTACCACACCATTCACACAACTATCTACCATATTAAATGGTTTTGTAATTAATTATTAACACCATTTCTTAGACACACACACACGAACATGATCTAAAGCGCTCAGAAGTACCTACAAAACCAAATTAAATCATGTAGGCCTACCGACAATATAGGCCCCACTGTTATTTTAACCCTAGGCCTACATTAAAGTAATAAATTGTTGTATTGCGCCAAAGGATGAGGGGATGATAAGGAGGTATGGATATGAATAAATGATGTTAGCTTACTAGGTTTCTAGGCAAGGTCCTTTCACACTACTCTACGATGAACTGTGATCCTGGCATTGACTACTGGTGGGATAGTCTTGCTTACCTGAGGAGGGATTTGGTACATCTGTAGGATCCCCCCTGTAGTTCTTGGTGAATCTGGGCGCTTGTCATAGGAGAACTGCACACACTTCCTTGAAATAGTCCTTGATGCTTGACATATTATATCTTGATGCAGAGTCCTAACAGAGATGTATCAGGGCACGTTCAAAATGATTCACACATACCGGTTCTGAATTCCCGCACCGCCATAACAATTCTCTCACACAGCGATGTTTTAATTTGCCAAAAAACTATTCATAGTAACACCTTAGATGGTGATGGGGGATGATACACAATTTATAAGTTGCTTAAAAATTATTTCCTTAAATTGTATAACATAAAAAAAGGTTTTTATATTTTTAATACATGCATCAAGAATATATGGATTGATTCATAACAATCTTAAGATATACAACCAAAAATAGGTTGACAACCATTGTTTTAAAGACTTCTATTAATTCAATAGGCCAATATTTTCAGCCAAATACAATTTTAATTTAAAGTGTTTACTATTTGTTGCTAAGTGGGAACAGTAACTTTTTTTTTGGCAACAATACACACTAAAAATATTTGTAAATTGAAAAATGACACTTAGACATGGGAGTCGATCCCGGGACATTTGGCTTAGCATGCCACTGCTCTACCACTGAGCTATCCAAGAATTATACCCCAAGGGTTTACTTTCTTCCACACTCTAAACAGTTGTGTTCTCCCTGACCATCATTTAGTTTAGAATCTGTCTTCTGGCTTTGGGTCAAAATAAACTCTAAAATCTAGTGCTAGCACAGCCTCACATAATAGCCACAGAAAGACCTGCTTCAATGGTTGTGTGGTCTAACACTCTGCACTCATTAGTAGACTAGACTGCCAATGACAGGAAAATCACGGTTAAATTTTGGTCGGGTGTACTGAGGTTGGTTTTCCCAAAATGTTCTTCCACTCTCCCTCCACACATAATGTGGGTACACTTACTCCTAAATATAGCCTTCCTGATCCCTAAAACCATTAGTGTAATTAGTACATAAGTATATAACCCAAACGGTTCTTACCACTGCAGACACAGTAATGTCATTAAATGTTGAAGATACTCTTTATCAACATTTGTTTGTTTGGAAGGCTAGTACCATTCTTTGTGCTGTTCTGGAAACTAACGCTGTAAGGAATGTTTTGTGTATTATTTATTAGATCTTCTGTCTTTTGACAGGTCCATTGCCTTGTCCAAAAATTGGTCTTACGGTATAGTCTTATCAGCAGCTTCGTTTTAGATCCTAAACCTAATCTTCTTTTCTTGTTTGACATCATCTGTCAATTACATTCATTATATGCCTAGTTCCTTCGTAGAATCACCACTTTTGTCATCATCACAAAAAAAAATAGAAACACTTATTCAAAATATTATGCTCTGACCACCGATATCAACATTCACTAAGATGCTTTCAAAATGGTAAATCTATTTCACGGCCCTTGCAATTTCCATCTTGAGCTTAAGCAAGATAGTGAAGAAAGCCCTTAACATGACATAAATAAATATTATTACTGGTATATATTTGTTTAGGTCAACAATTGAAGTGAAGGGGAAAAAATGCTGCACATTCTCGAATCTGTTCACACACCAACCCTGAGGTGGACCAGCGGTTGGAGGACTCTACAAGATTGGCGGAGAACCAGCTTACCCAGGTTTATTTTATACTTATATACATTAATGTTATTATATTAAGAAATACCTGAAAAGTTAAAGGAAAGTGGTTCGGGATTTTTTCAGGCAGTGATTTTCAAAAGTATGTCAAACTAAAAAAGTAGAACATGTTCAGCTTGGTAGATCAAAAACTTTCCCGCAATCCAGCCCCCCCCCCCCCCTTGCGCATCACAATTTTTTGGATAGTTTGAAAAAAATCTAAAAGAACTTTTTTTTTTATCTTTTCACTTCTTTATTTTACACAAAAATCACTGTAACACTGCTAGCATAATCATAAAAAAAAATTTGTGTGATGGCTGACACTTTTGTTTTCATCACTTTTTGAATATTGGGTTTGATGTTTGACAGATTTCCCGGAAAATCACTTTTTACTCCTAGTCAATGACGTTGTTTAGTTTTTACGAGAGTCAGAGTTTAAAATTTGGTGGTGTTGCACGTGGCCCCAATGGTAGGTGAGGAGTAGGGTAGAGAGATAATAGGAGGATGGGGGAGGTTTAAAATAAACATGTGCATGCGTACGAGCGTCTACATTTAGCTGGCCACTTAATATATGAATTATTGCAACTCGTAGGCAATGTTCCCAATACCGCAAGAAAAATTATTTTAACCAGGCCTACTTTGTTAAAGGGTTTAAAAAAAAAAGTCTTAAATTCTAAATTCTTAAACTCTCCAGGTTGGAAACCACTAATCCAAACAAAGTTTTTTTTTCGTTGACATTTTCTCACTAATAAAATCATTGAAATATTAGTTAAGTAAATACAATTTTTATTCTTTTTTTTTAGTTTGACTTACTGCAAGAGAAGGCTGTTTTTTTGGTGTGTTACTTTGCAGTATGGTCTCAATTCTGCCTTAAAAATACCTTTTTTTTTTGTGAATTATTTTTCTCTGTGACACCAATCTTAAGTCTGATTCAACATCACAAGTACTCCCTAATAACTTTATTTAGTGCTAAAATTCTTTAATGTTGAATGTGTTTCTAGCTGGTATTGGATGGCAATTCATGGGTAGACACAGGACAGGATGTTGCCACCACCTCAGCATGGTCGGGCACAAGAGAAGACAATAGTACCACCACGGTGACAACTCAATCATTTGTGAACCAGCCAAGTTGTTCTGAGGACCCTGATACTATATATTACTCTGAAATTATTAACTACTTGGCAGCTATGACCCACCACAATGGCACCTCGAGAAGAAACAAACTAGCCGTCAAGAGGAGGGCTCGCAACTATTGTGTAAGGAGACTGCGATAACAACAACAATAGGCCTACGTTCATTTTCCTGTGTAACGTTGTTTTGTAAAAAGTAAAAAAAAAGGACCACATGGAGACCTTAATGGATTGCAAATATCTAAAATTGTTGTGATGATTTATTTATAGTTTAAGACTGCCAGAGAAATCTCAACTAGTAGTTTATATTACAAGATAAAATGTAATACAAGGATTTAGGATTGTCATCCCTGTTTTACCTACCAGATAAAGATATATTAACAAGGATATAGGGTTGGGATCCCTGTTTGGCCTACCAGCTAAAGGGGTCAGCAAGGGATTGATTTTTGGATTCTTGTTAGGACTTTATTGAGGTTACACGGATTACTTTGTGTTAATTACAATATAAATGACACATTTGTTAACTGATTTAAAAAGCTAGGTATTGGTTAAGACTTATGGACAATTTTAATATGACTGTTGCGGACGCCGAACTAGCACAGACAAGTTATCGTAACAAAAGAACAGTGATAAAAATGGTGACATAAAGTACACAAGACGATTATGTTTTGCTTACAAAATATGATACACAATAAGAAACGGGACTGAAGCTTGCTGCTACATAACCATGTCCTACAGACTTTAAGTGGATACTCTTGAGTAATACTTGAAGGGTTCAGGTTCTATATATATAAAAGGTTCAAGCCGCTAATAACTTAAATGTATTAATTTCACTAACAAAACATGAACAATGTATTACTGGACAGTAAGCCCTGTATACAGACTATATCTGTAAGGTGCGTTGTGGTCCATAGGACATCAACTCCACAGTAACAAATAAATTGTACTGTTTACAACAGAGGCTACCAACCTGGGAGAGGAGAGGGGGGAGGCATGGTACAATTCAGAAATAACGTTAAAAATCATATAAAAATTGAAAATATGTTTTATTTAAATCATTTTTCAAAAGTAATTAAGATAATCATTTCTTGTGGTGTTGGCAATACTGCCTACCAGTTGTAATAAATTCGGTGACCAGCCAAAAGTGTGCATGCACATGTTTATTTTCAAGCTCCCAAACCTCAAATACACTGCCCCCAATTCTCCTAAGGTCCATTGCTATGGAAACAAATATAAAGTGAAATTATATTTTTATGAATAGAGTTATTTCAGAAATAATTTTCTAAAAATTTAAAAACTCCGGGATGCCTTACGTCTCAGAAACATTTTTCTGAGAAATACCAAGTTCTTGTAATGAGTGGCATCACATTGGTAGGTTAAACTTCCTATTAGTATTTATTATAACTTCTGCTTCACAGATTACGTCTTGCTCTAGGGAATTTTCTATCAAAGAGTTTAATTGGACATATTCTCTGACTTTCCCATTGGTTGGCACGGTCACGTGCTTAAGAACAATGACTGTGTAGAAGCGATTTACATTTCCAAGGACTTAAGAACCATACATACATATGTGGAACTTATTGACTCTGTAGACGGAACTTTAGAAATTTTTTTAGGAACTATTTAATTAATTTGAATTTATACATTTACAATTGATACAATCGATCTATCTATTTTAAAGTTAATATACAAATAACAACTGAGTATCTAACAATAACTGACTTGTTTGCACTCATTTTTAGACTCTCCACTAATTTATTTTCCCACCTTATTATACATAACCCTATTTAAGTTGAACCAACACTTGAATTATATCAACTCTTATAGTTTAATTCTTGCACTGCTATTTCCAAAATATAATTATTTTTAATTTGTCTGACATTTTATTTCAGCTAATTGATGATGTTCTTCACTATGGTCATAAGAATCCTAAGAAAGTTATTATCAATAAAAATGAACAGAAAGAAATTCTATTAAAATTTCATGTTGATAAAAACACAGGTACAGTATTACATAGCGTTAATTTTGGTCAATTTTTTTTCCCTACAAATTAAACCATGCTTTTTAAACTAGACAAGTCAAATCAACATTTTCTCAAAACTAAATCTTTAATTAGAATGGTAATTTCATTTCTGAATCCTAAATCTGAATCTTAAAAAACTTGCTAGATTTAAGAGGCTATATTTTTATTACTGGTAGTTTTTTCACCCCTCAAATTTAATTTAATTGGCAAAGGTGCTCTCTTTATCTCTCTTTTTATAATTTTATGTGTGTGTATGTGTGTGTATATATATATATATATATATATATATATACATAATATATATATATATATATATATATATATATATATATATATATATTATATATATATATATATATATATATATTAGGGTTGGGTCCAACCCACTAAGTATTTTATGAATCCGAATCTCGAGTCAGAATTTACATTTTTCCTCTGAATGCTGAATCTCAAATTTATATCCATATCTTGGAAAATTGATTAACATAAAAAGAAAAAAGAAATATAACAGAATAGTATAAAAATATAAATGTTAACAGTTTTTTCCGTAATCCATTCATTATAACATTAATACATTAAGTTAAGTGTTAAATTAATGGTCTGGGGTCTGCTGTTAAGGCCATTACACATCAGACATAGCGTGCGTCCGCAGATGCACGCTATACCCGCGATGCTCGCTAATGTACAATTCACACCACCAGGCTATATAGCTTGTATAGCAACCCCATGACTTTCTCTGTGTCAGTATGATTCAACATGTTCCTCCCGAGTGCCGTGGGTTTTTAAACAGTGTGCTTTGGTTCAATGAAGACTCCAGCAGTAGCAATGATGAACCGATACTTTTGAACTAGTAAACAAACAAGGCTCACCCAGTAAATATGAAGAGGGAGTCGGTTGGTGAATACCACCACCTAATGAGTGACCTCGAACTGGATGACGACAGTCACAGATTTAAAACATATTTTAGATTAATTAAAGACCAATTTGAAGAAGTTTTGGATTCATTGACACAGATATACAGAAAACAGACAAACTTCAGGAAGGCAATTAGCAGTAGAGAAAGACTAGCTATCTGTATGAGGTAAGAAAAACTTTAATCAATTAATATTTACATAAAAAGTCCTGTGCAGGAAATACACACATTGTTAATACAATACTTGATGCAAATACATGAATCTTTATTAATCATGCAATGTTGAAAACAAATCCTTTATTTGGATATTTATATGATTATTCATATTTATTTGTTTTTATTCAACATTTAATTCTTCGTTCACTCGACATGGTAACGTGCCGGTTTGGGAAAGAGATGATTAAGGTCAGTTATCAAAAATTGATGGTTGTTATTGTTAGAAAAATTTCTTAGTTCTGGGCCAGATGATTGGGAAGTGTTAGGATATTGTAAATATTGCAATGGTGGAGTGGGGGTGAAGCGAATAGAGGCGTCGCTCATATATTCAAACTCTTGTTTGGCTATGTAAATGCTATTCAGTACATCTTTTTTTACTCTGTTCTGGAGCCGACGTGGTCTCTAGGTGGCTAGTGTGCATGCGCCGACAGAAACATAGTGGCTATGTTCCCAAAAAATCACTCATCAGGTGTATGCTTGCTATATTTAGCGGGCATAGCGCTAGTCGACGAGGCCAATGTGAACTGTCCCATTTACTAAGCTGGCGAACGATATTTTAAAATATAGCCAGCATACGTCCGGATACGCACGCTATGCCCGGTGTGTAGTGGCCTTTAGGTTTGTCCTATAATTATGTTGGGGGTGAACCAATGACAACCAGTATTAGAGTTCTAAAACAAATTCCAACTTGAAATAAAAAAAAATAATGTAAAATTCTTTTCTAATCCTGAATTTGATATTTCCTTGAATTGTTAAGGATTAAAGGGATTTGAGGATTCCTGTATGCATGTGTGTACATACATACATACACACACACACAAACATATTTATTTTTGAAATAATAAAGAGCTTCAAAATGTTTATATTTCCTATAATTCTTTACCAATTTTCTTTCCTCATAAAGTGAAAAGAAGTTTTCCTTAAAGAACTCTGGTATATTATATTTTTATATCCTCTGTTTGTCCTTTATGTTATTTGTTCCTTATACAAGTTTCTATCTATATGTCTTATTATTCTTTACTAATTTCCTTTTTCTCTCTTTTACATTTTTTGGTTTCCTCTTTTAGGAAGTGGCATTGTGTAGTTCACATTTCTTCTTAATGGGTTTCGATAGAATGAAACCTAGGTCGAGGGATTGGTCAGTAACAATTGATTTTCTTCAGGAGGCAGCCATTACCTTTTTGTCCAATGGCAGCAATGTAAAGTGTGAACTATTTCTTCTTTTCATTGTAAAATGTTTATTATGTTTGTTCCCTTTTATTTGTTTCCACCCTTCTTTCCTGTAACTTCTTCCTTATCTACAACAAAATGTACCTCAAAAAGTAAAAATATTCTTTCTTTAAAGAGCTTAATTATATTGTGTGCGTTGGCATTTGGCAGACCTCCACACTTAATGCAAAAAATGAATCAATTTATTGTTCGTTAAGATGTTATTGAAGAAGTTTTGAAAATATTTTTCAATATATTAACATTTTAATTTAAATTTTATACCCGTACATCATTCATTTATTTGAATCAAAGCTTTTTTTTTGTAGTTCTTACTAAAAAAAATTCTAACATCTCTGCAAGTAGCAAATGTTTTACTGAATTAATTATTAATATACATTAAAAACCAATGTGTAGCGGGTTTATTTTAGTTTTTTTTAATCCTTCTTGTTCAAAACTGACTTACTCTCCTAATTTACTTTCAATCATTTATAAGTTTAGTGTTTTTTTGTTTAACTTTCAACCATTTAGTTTATTGTTACATTATCAGGTGTTCATCAAGATGCGAAGAGAATGTTTGAGAAGATATTCACCTCATTGGTCTTCTGGAAGAGCTTATATGTTGATATTTGTAACTATATCAAGAAGTGTGATTTATGTGCAAATGAAATTGACCACCAAAGAGCAGAATATTTGACAGCGTCACAGCGATTAAATATAGAGAAAAAAACACTTCAAGAAACTCCTCACAAATCTAAGAAAGCATGGCAAAAGGTACGTGCACCTAAGATCGTTTTATGGTGTGTACATTACTAGCTTTTTAATCTAATCCACCCATGTAACAGTGATTATATTTAATTTTCTAGGTTGATGTGCAGGTTTTAGGCCCATTTCCTAGGACAATCAACCAAAGCGAGTATATTGTTTCGATAGTGGACCCCATCACCAAATGGATCGTAGCTCGGCCGGTCTCTGAAGATAACATTGGTTCTCACATTGCCTGCTTCATATTTAAGACATTCTGTGATTTTGGGTTCACTAAGTGCAGTATCAGCAGTTTACCGCCACACCTATACACTGATATCGTCAACACATTTGTTGAGTGCTGCAGGAATATGCAAAAACAATTCACTCTTCCAGGACAAAGTCAAACTCCTGGAAAAATAGCCAATCTAGTGTCTAGTACCGAAGTAGTGACCGACTGTGAGTGGGTGAGTCAACTGTTCAATGGTTGGGCCTATGAGAACTTGTCCACTTGGGACATTGACCTGGACAGGTTACTGTTTGAATTTAGAACAACCTGCATCAACAATTCACCTTCGCCATTCTTTGCCATGTTTGGCCGTAAACACGTGTATTGGAGTGGCGAGGACAAGGAGAATGCAGCTGTAAGCTCTGACAGACTCATTGTCTGCAAACGAAGGAGCTTGCACAGCAGTGTCTTGCAGGTTAGGTTCTTAATGATTGTCAAGACATTAATCACACTACAGACATGATTGAACTCAAAGGAGGTATTGCAACAATTGTAGATTTTCCTAGACTCTTTAATGGACTAAAGTATAATCTATATGAGTAGAATCATTTTTCCATTTAAAAATATAGATGTATTGAATATTTTATTTTTATTAAATTGAATCTAAATACTTCAAGTCATTAATTTAGCTTTCTTATTTAAAAAAAATCCATAAAATAGCTTTAATCTGATGAGAATATGATCTTGTTTATAAGTTAGCAGTAACTGTGCATGATACAAGCTACTAATCTGAGTACTTATTCACAATTTACCAGTCCAGACAACACACAGTTAGAACACCCTTTTTTTACTGATGCTCTATTAATTTTTTTTAACAACTTAAATATAAAAGGGGTTGAGGATGAGGGACTCAGCAAAGAATAACTGCGTCAACATTTGTATGAAGGGGAGAAGAAAAAATACCCCCATTGCACATGGTTGGGATTCAAACCATATCATATTCCAACTTCTTGGGTCAAAGTTGGGGGGCAAATCACAGCCCCAACCCCTCAGGTATGTGAACCTTGGTGTAATACATTTTTTACTATTTATTTTGTTTGTTTCATCAAACTGATCTGGCCACAGGCTGTAAAATGTTGATGATGATTTTGTTTTGAATAGCACCCTTCAACATCCTTTTTGACTATTTATCCGCATGCTATCTCCCAGTGGCGTCTGTTGGAAATAGTTGCTTGTGGGACACACCTTTAGAACTGGCTTATCATCACTTTTTATGTTAATATATTTTAACACAAGGGCAGAGACAAGTAAGAAACGGACTCTCAACCTTACGGGGGTTTCGCTGCGCTCATTTTGCCAACTCGAATCCTTCAACACTGGGCTTCGCTAGTGTCACTGCAACGATCCTAGTGGTGAAGGACTCAAGCTGCCAAAAGGAGCACATTCATTTTAACCTGAAGGTTGAGTGTTTGGGTATATTATTTGTATGTGCACAAGGATTATTTAATGGCTAAATCTGTGTTTTAGGGTTGAGGGAGTTAATTAGGGAAGTGCACTTACATTAGTTTGGAAAGGAAATAGAAAAAACACAGTGATAGATTACAGTATGGGAAAAACTGCCTGTAGTCCACCTCACTGAGGTTTGAATCTTGATATCTCTTGTCACTGGAAATCCAACCCATTGCAAGTCTGGCCTCTAAAACCGTATGCCCCTTGATGTGGGTGTGATGTATCCTGCCATACCATGAACAAAAATGGTTTGGGGTGTGATTATATGATGGACATGTTCTGGACTGTGCATGTTCTTCAGCCTAGACACAGTAATTTCTTGTACTCAAACGCTATGTTCTTATCACATTCCACCACGTTCCCAGAATCTGATGTTGATTTCAGACTTAGCTAAGTTTATATTCTTTCAGCACCGCGTTTTATTACCTGTTGAGGTTATACACATATTTACCAATTACGCTAGTGAATTAGTGACAAAGAATGTTGAATGTAAGAAAGTGTACCCACATTTGTATGGAGATAGAGTGGAAAACCATTTTGGGAATACCGCCTTCAGTACACCCGACCGAGATTTGAACCCTGATCTCCTCATGTTCGGCAGCCTAGTTTATTGTAGAATGATTCCTTAGACCTTGCGGCTACTGAAGCAGGTTTCACATTTTATTGTGACAGGAGAGAACATCACCATTGGAAACCATAGTGTATGCATTAGTGGTCATCACAACAATTAACACATCACAAGTGTGTTTGTGAAATAACATTTTACTTTTAATTCACTAAGGTTGGGAGGGATGTGTGCCCTTGTAAATATACTTTCAAGCTGCCCCTGTCATCTCCCTCAAATACCAGAATTATTTTCAGGCCTCACAGTAAAGTCAATTAAAGAGACGATCTAAACTGCCAGGCAAAAATTAAACATTTGCACTTTTTTTATTATAAGTAAAAAACTAGCTAATTTTAATTCTATTAGAGTAAGTTTTAATATTATGTATTTTAATGATGATTTTAATATTGTGTATTGTAGTGTCGCCATTGTGAAGAGCTATTCACATCCAAAATATCTTTTCGCATTCATCAACGTAAACACACAGAGGAGGCAAGAGGCAGAGGTGTTTTAGAAGGAGAAGAACCTACTGGGTTGACAGATGCCACTAGTAGAGTGACAGCACACAAAAGACCAACATCACTCAGATCAGTGAGGCAAAGGATAAAAAGTGAGTTAAAGTACTTCTTTGATAACAAAAAAACTTCATTCTTTATTTGTGTTCGACCTGCCTTGATGGGTGGCTTGGTTATTGATTCAGCCTAAGCTGAGACCTGATGTAAACAAATCTACGTGTAAGTCTATGCTCTGATTTGATACCAAACAGACTTCAATGGTATCCTTTCACTAAATAGTCCCTCCTTTGTTTTGTATTAAACTTGTTTTAACATAACATTAGAAAATTATTATAACTAAAATTTGCCTTTCATTGATTTATAAATTATACTTTAAGTTTTGCCAGCGCTATTCGAATACCAACAAACTCCTGACTCAGCGTTGAGGAACCCAATGGTACAGTCCTTATCACATGTTAACGTCAGGTCAGTAACGGTCAGTCGACAGTTCATCTCAGCAACGTTAAGTCACGGTTGTGAGTGTTGAGTGCTTCCCGTCTATTTATGGCTTTTGCTAAGTCTGGCCCGAGTTTTGTTAAGTATAAGACAGGAAATTTAAAAGTATTAAAAAATACAAAAATTCATAATAACTTACTTTGCTATGATAATGACTATACATGATTGCACCTGTTTAAAATATTGTACTCGTTGTACATAGTCGCCTCTCATCCTCACCTTCTCAGCTTGTTGCTATTGGTCCACGGCAGTCAGTTTGTTTGGTAGAGTATCTCGGGTAATAACTTAATGGGGGGGGGGGGGGGGGGGGGTAGAGGACATCGCCGATCAAATAAGTGGAAATTTGTGAAGTAGAAGTTTTAAGTTTTATTATATAGAAACATTTAAGACATTTGCACTAGGTTACTTAAGGTAAAGATGAATCAGAATACTTATTACATGAAGATGATAAATAATTAATGCAGTGGGCCTTTAGCCACATGGTCTAGTTTTCCTCCCACCATTCTACGCACGCTTTTATCCACACGTAAAGAACTTTACAATACACGTCCTCTCAACTTGCGTACTGACCGGGAAGTCTCCAGCACGTCTCTCAACTCGCGTACTGACCGGGAGTCTCCAGACGTCCTCAACTCGCGTACTGACCGGAAGTCTCCAGCACGTCCTCTCAACTCGCGTACTGCCCGGGAAGTCTCCAGCACGTCCTCTCAACTCGCGTACTGACCGGGAAGTCTCCAGCACGTCTCTCAACTCGGTACTGCCCGGGAAGTCTCCCAGCACGTCCTCTCAACTCGCGTACTGACCGGAAGTCTCCCAGCACGTCTCTCAACTCGCGTACTGACCGGGAAGTCTCCCAGCACGTCTCTCAACTCGCGTGCTGACGGGAAGTCTCCAGCACGTCCTCTCAACTGCGTACTGACGGGAAGTCTCCAGCACGTCCTCTCAACTCGCGTACTGACCGGGAAGTCTCCCAGCACGCCCTCTCAACTCGCGTGCTGACAGGAAGTCTCCAGCACGTCCTCTCAACTCGCGTACTGACGGGAAGTCTCCAGCACGTCCTCTCAACTTGCGTGCTGACCAGGAAGTGCCTTGCATCTGACGTTCCCTTTACATAGGGTCAAACACACCGCTTAATCGATGTGCTGATTGGCTAGCAGTTCGCTCCAACCTTCTCTTCTACTTGAGGCCACACGTGCAAGACACAGGTGCACCTCACAGCTTCCGGGTACAGATAAGATTAAAAAGCAAGTGAAAAGTAAAAGTAATAAATTTAGATGAAGCTAAGATTCCCACAAAGACTTTACGAAAATGAATAATACAGATTTAAAAGTTAAAGGCCGAAAAATGAAGTTAATGAATTGAAATTTAAAACAAATATTGCTTACAACTTTGGTTAAGATTTAGACAACTTATAATTAAACATTTGATCCTAGCATAGAGCTTAAAGTAGGCCGAGACGAATGGAAAACCATAATGTATTATAAATTTAGTTCTTTAGTATGATCATATTAACATGTAAACAATGGCAAACTAATTTAATTATGAAAAAGAAATGGTCTAGAGCCCTAACCACTTTATAGCCCCCTTTGCTTTAAAAAAATGGGGAAAGTTTCCCAAAATTTCACCAATATTGAAAGCAATCTATCTAAATTTTCCTCCAAAATGACCAAGTGTGACACAAAAAAAAAATGAGCAGACTGTACAGTCTTTACAAGCATGTTACAAAAGGTTTACACTCCTAACTAACAGAAAAAACTTATGAATCCACAGACTCAATAAATTAAGAGCTTAAGGCCAAACACGCTATATGAGCATCCTCACAACTTCTCCTATATCACAAACAAAACTCCTTAAAAAGCTTAAGGCCAAACACGCTATATGAGCATCCTCACAACTTCTCTATATCACAAACAAAATTCTTTAAAAAGCTTAAGGCCAAACACGCTATATGAGCACTCCAACTAGATGCCTCAACACACTCTTAAAAGCCTCATGGCCAAACTCGCTATATGAGCCTCTTCACATCCACCTTTATGAACATAATGGTCAACTAAAAATTGCTATATGAGCACTAACACTACCTAACCCAAGTGTCCTAACTTAAAAAAAACCACATTAACTGAAAAAAAAAAGCCTAAGTTAACAAAAAAAAGTAATCCAAGAAAAAGAAAAATCACAGCTAACCAGCTGAAAAAAAAAATACAAGTACACTGTTTCAAACAGAGAAAGGGTAATATCATACACGTACACTGTTTAACAACAGAGAAAAGGTAATAACTAGGGATCTAAAATCACCTAACCGTAGATTTATTTGGGAGGACACATAACCCCAAAATAAAACAAAAGAAAAAGCTCAAGGCCGAACATCTCCACAGCACAAAACTCCAAATTTCCTCCACACAGAACCATGTTGTACACAACCTTCAACAAAACTTTAGTAGTTGTATGCAAACTCACATTATGAAATTATTATTATTGATAATTATAATTATTATTATTGTAATCACTCCTCCAACAAAATTAATTAAAAAAAATAATTTTAAACTTGTGGCACAATATGGACTTATATTTATAAACTCCCAGAGAGCACAATAAAAACAAACTCGATAAGAGCTAGCTTCCAAAAACTGGAACGTATCCTCAAAATACTTCCTGTCATACAGTGACCGACAATCCCTTTGCTTAGGCCTTCAAAACACACAAGAGGTATTCTCTTAACGGTCCAAACCTTGTCAAAATATCTGGCAACCACGGGCGGTCCAGAACTAATGCTGGCCCTCTGGTCCAGAAACACTCCCAAAACTCTCCTAACTTGGGTGGCCCAGGTCCCAATGCCTGCCCCCTAAAACTCTCCTAACTTGGGTGGCCCAGGTCTCAATGCCTGCCCCCTAAACCTCACAAGGTAGTCAGACCTCTGCGACAAAACCACTCTCTTGTCAAACGTCGAAGGCTCCAAGTCCTGACATTACAACACGCCACTGTATGGCCGAAATTCCCTGCCTCAACTCAACTCCTATCAAAAGTTTCCCTTAAATTACCTGCCTGTCCCTAGCTTGCTCTCCAGGACACTAAAACTAAGTCCCGCATAAAAATCTATTCCCAAAAATATTCCACAAAATTTCTCAAAAATGGCAAAAACCCCTTTAGATGCCACAAGTCACTTGGAGAATTGTCGTTACTCGACCTTGAAACTCGTGTTACTTAATATTAGAGTAATTTTACACAAAAACATTTGATTAACTACCCCTAATTTTATATTTGATCCTAACGGTATTTATTATTAGCCCTAAACACTCTAATAAAAATATAGTTTTAAAATGATCTTACACCTGGGAACTTTAATCATAATCGAATATCTTTTATTATTATTTCATTATTTTTAATGATAACTTATCAATATTATTATTAGTTTGATGATCATTTTATATCAACTCTAGTCCTACATTATGCAAATTATTATTATCATCGATGATTTAAGTACTTATGAGGAGTGATACCTGACATATGAGATTGTGTATCACATCTATCTCCTTATGCGGACAGAAAAAGGACAATTGTGGCCAAGGATCCTTCCTCCTTGAGTGCTGTCCACCTACTCGGGTAAACTCGCTCCCCACTGAATATGCCTTTGAACTGTTCTGGTGCTGGAGTAAACTGACTCTACTGTAAACAAACCACAACAGGATAATACTTGGTATTGTCATTGGCATACTTAGTCCTAGCTCCGGTGGCCTACCTCTGCTCAGTGAGTTGGTGTACCCTGTACGCCACTCCTGGCTCCAAACAATTTGAACCACTTTCCAGAGAAACATATAGGAATGTTTGTTTACTTCCGGTCTCAGGTTAGGATGAACCAATAATAGCTAAAGCGCTAGTCATGTTGAGCTAAACTGCTGAGGATGGTGAGATAGAGGTTTGAATCTTGGTTAAGTGAACTGGGGGTGGTTTTTCTTAAATGGTTTTTCCACTCTACCTTCAGCAAATTGGGCTCGCTTCCTCTAAATTCAACCTCCTAATTCCTAACACATTAGCGTAATTAGTACTTAGCGTATAACCCGAACAGGTAGTAAGACACGGGCCCAATAAATAATATATTATTTGTATCTGACCTTACCTTATTAGATATTTGAGAAATTATTTGACTAAAACTTTGGTTAAACGACATTGCCCTTGGAGATTTTGAACTATTTTGTGAAGCAGGTATTATTTTAACTTGATGTACATAAGTAGTCTAAGTACTATCACATAGACACCAATGCACTAAATAGAAATAGAGGGAAAAAAGGAGCAGTTCACACTTTGAGGCTTTCTTTATCTACTGATAACTCTTCCTTTCATTCCGTGAGAGTTTACACAGTAACTATACCATTTGCGCCTTGAAAACACTAACTTGCTTTTTGAATTAATATTTTTTTGTCCTATTGATAGACTTAATATGACACACAATATGTTTTTTTAACTTTAGTGCCATGAGCTGTTGATCGGCTCCGCTACTATCGCTAAAGTGCCAGAGCGATGAGGTCGGCTTTCCAGATTTGAGATAGTTCTTTCTTTATTGATAGATAGTGAGTATGTCATATTATCATAGAAAGGAACATTTCCCCTATTTTTTATATAAGGCTGGCAACAAAAATCAACCGTAAATAGTTAATGGAATGGAGTTTAGTACATTTAAACGGACGGTCACATATCAATGTGCTAAGCGCAACACCGGTTTACATATGAGCTGCAAGGAAAAACATAAGTGTGGCTCACATTCTACTGATGTAAACAGTTTTGTAAACCGTTTTCAATTAGGGTTAAATGTCTGAGTTTAGAAAAATACCTTTAGATTTTCATGTTTGTCATGTAAAAGAAAAGATTATTTACCATGTAAGTAAAAGGCCGCAATGACTTTATAAATTTAAATAATATTTAGAAATATGAAATTATTCATCATGAAAGGTCTTTGAAAACACATTCATTTGTTTAGGCCTACAATATATTTCAGTGAGTAAGCAATATAATAAATCTGTAAGGTAAGCTAATGGCCCAAAAATATATGAGGATATCAATAAAAATTTCTGTAATTCTTATTTAAAATCATATATTCAAAACTTTATTTTCTTGTATAAAACTAAATACACTACAACAAAATAATATTGAAATGTATATATAATATTTTTTTTAATATGTTAGTATTAGTTTTGAAAATAACTAAAAAAAATAATTTAAAATCTAGAAATCAAATAATTTTAATTATATTGTATTAAGCCTCATACATACAGGTTTGGCGAATTTTTCTTGTCAACCCTTAGAAAAATGAGGAAATGGCATTGGCATTCTTTGCACACAAAACCTCTCGGGCCTCTGGCATTCTTCGTGCGCAAATTCTGGAATAGGCATGGCACTAAAAGGGTTCATCTACATCCTGACAGGCCATTTTCATGACTAAGCCAAATAACCTAAGTTGTAGATGACTTATAAAATATTCTGTTTGCAAAACAAAACTACTTCCAGATAAAAATAATAATGTTTTGACACTGTAGGATTATTTTCAGAATTATTTAAATATTTATGCCTTTTTTTTCAATGTTATATCTTTAACAACACTCACTCAATAAAACGTAAATTCACTAGCATGATAATTCCTATCTTGACCTGACGTGATGTCACAGGTAGGCAACATCTTTAAAGGTTACAAAAGTGTTGGGCTTAATTTCATCACAGTATTATTATTAAATATGTTGTAAAGAAAATGTGCTAGCTCTGGCAAAAGACAGTAATTGTTGCCTTGTTAAACCTAAATTCAAGTTATTGCAAAGTTATTTTTCATGAATTAAAATAATGTGCTTGTGTGAAAATGAATACATTTCTTATAGGTACTTTTATTTAAGCCAATGTACAATTTCTTTCATCAATTTCCAATCTTTTATGTTTTTGGATTGTTTTACCTCTGTAGTAGACAAAGATTTAAAACATGTTTATAAATTTAATTTAATTTAATTTGAATCACTTTTTAATACAATATAATATTTAATAAAAAGTTTAACTATGGTTTTAGTAATGATTTACTTTTGTTCAATTTATTTATTAGTTTTATAACCTGATTGTGTTTGTAAATAAAGTAGAAGATTTTATACTAATATTTATTCTTTGTCTAAACAGGTAGGTTGGATCATGTGTTGGAAAGGTTAAAAAGCAAACAAAATACAACCATAAAATCTTCATCTAAGAACGGGGTGGATGCATCCTTACAAGCCATTGCAATAGCAGCTGTAAAACGTCTTTTAGCAGAAACAAAATATGAGCGCAAAAGCCGTGGTAAATATTATAAGTTTTCCCAGGAAATTCATGAAGAAATGGCACACCATGCCATGGAACATGGGATCCTGCAGAGCTCTCGCCTGTTTTCTGAACGTCTAGGTGTGAAAGTCAGCTGCAGTACAATTCGTAACATTGTGAAATCATATCGGTCCTTTACTCCAGAGCTCAAAGAAGAGATTGGCAGGTACGCTGCAGGATTTGGTGTAGAAGCTGCATCCCGCCACTTTTCGGCTCGTCTAAATCGCGAAGTCCGCCGAGGACTTGTGCGAAAATTTAAAAATTACTATCTAAGCCGTTACCCTGACCCAACAAATAAATTTGACAGCAAGAAAAAAAAAGAAACAAACAAGAAAAATTTGTTAGATGCTAAACAGAAAGAAGACATTGGAGCTTATGCTGTGACAGCTGGAGTTGCAGCAACTGTTAAATATTTTCAAGAACAACAGAATATATGTCTTAGAGAGGCTGTGGTACGTAAGCTTAGGAAAATATACTTGGATAAAAACCCAGTACAAGTACAGGATTCTATCTTGCAGTGTCAACTTCAACGAGAACCAATGAGCAATGTTCAACAATCTACTGATCCTTCTCAAGCTCTCAACATTCTTCAAGCACCAATGACCTTCCTAAATAGCATGCAAGTGGATAGCAAACCCTCAACAATGGTTTTTGATCAAACATTTAATCCTCAGATAGACCCTGCAAACCAGCTGATCACTTTGCCACAACATAACTCTTCACTTTCCGTTTCTTCTGCGCCATCAATAACAACTCTACTAACACAACCTCAAGTTTTTTACCCACTCACCACCAGCAGGTTGCGTCAACCACTACATCTGTGATCATCAATCAAGATAATTCTTTCGACCAATCCCCTGTGCAACTTCCATTATTCCAACATTCACAGCAGCTGTATTCTTCTTTCAACATTCAAGGAAACACACTTGAAAACAACCTTATACCATTAAACAACAATGTAGCCAATGTGACACCTGTCACACTCACAATAAACCAGCAACCCCTGAACAATCAACACCTTTCTAATCATGTTTCATCTCAAGCTGCAGGGTCTGGTGTGGTTTTACAGACGCTCAACACCATGACACCCTTGACGTTAGAGGTACTCCATCCGCAAACTCATCACCATTTATTGCAAAATCCAAACAGTTCTAGTGCTGTGTCTTTTAAGACTCAGACTGCTAGTCCAGTAATTTCACATACACCTCATGTAGAAACTATGTGTGAGAATATGCAACCGTTGATTTCTTCTCAGTCAATTAATAGACCTTATAAACAGATTAATCAAAACTCTAATTTACTGTCAAATAACATTGTTTATCATCAGCGGCATTCAAACAATCTTGCTCAACGGCATCGATCTCTTAATGTTATAACGCAAAAAACTGTTCCAGAACAAATCACCAAGAAAATTATATCAGTACTACAGCCTCTGCAACCACCGACGGTTACATTACAAATGCCTGAAATGCAATACCAATCAACCCCTACTTTTCATGAGTTGACAACGCTCCCCATTGATGCAACTGGAGCTACCTTGATAGCTGATAGAGATGGCACATACACCCTCGCACCATGTCTTAACACTGACGATAATAAGAATACCCAAAATTTAAAGAAATGTAAAACACTTGTGTCACAATCAAGATCAAGCCTGAATAGAAGAGTAAAACAAAATAAAAAAAATGTTCTATTAAGTGTTATACCAAGTTCAGTGTATCAAACATTTTCTGAAAGAATGGGCACCAATGTTATTTCAAGCTCTTCTCTAGACAGAACTAATACTCACACGTATCATGGCCAAGAGCTATCTTCTGGCTTACAAGTTGTGAATGAACAAACTCATCATCATCAACATCAGAATAAAATATTTGAGCAAACAAGGTCTAAAGGTTATAGTTCAATAGAAGAAGAAGAACAAAGTATTGATGATCCTGATAGCTTAAGCATTTATTTAGGGGCTGAAAGTTCTTCGGTTCAAAACAGTAATACTGGAAAAAAGAGTTCACCTACCAAAAGAGGTCGCCCTCGTTTAAAGAAAAAAACACCCCCGACGCAGAAGCGAGGGAGTTACACTATGTACACCCCAAAGACACGTGCAGAGATGGGGAGGTATGCTGCTGTGTTTGGAAGTGCCCAAGCTTGTGAACATTTCAAGAAAATCTTAGGTCATGATGTTGCTGAAAGTACTATACGTGGACTCCGGGATAAGTATCTGCTTATGTGCGGGGACTTGAGTAGTGGTAGCAGTAAGGTAAAGGAGGTAACATCATTGGATTATAACCAACGAGGTCGGCCTATGAGGTTGGGGAAATATGACCAAGTCGTACAAGATTGCATCCACGAGTTATCTAAGACAGGAGAAAAACTATCTTCTTTCTTGGTCATCACAACCGCTAAGCAAGTGCTGATGCAGTATGAGCCAGAACTGTTGGAGGAAAACGGAGGAAATATTAAGCTCACAGCCACTTGGGCGAAGTCTTTTCTGAAAAGAATTGGTGTTCAAAATCACAGCTAAAATGCTCACTCAAATTTGTGTTTGTCATATAAAGCTATTGAAAATTATATTTTAAGATGGGTATGGTCAAATACCTTTGATGATGATAATAATGAATATTTATTTGAGGTATTTAACATGCACTTTATGAGCTGATTGATTATTTCAGCACACAACTTGAACTCATTTAATGAGCTGATTGATTATTTCAGCACATGACTTGAACTCATTTAAATCTAGAACAGACACAACAGCCAGCGCCCCCAGCCGTTAATTCATCACTGTGAAAGGGGAAACCTCAATTTTACTAATGATACATTTTTCAGCCATGTCGGAAATTGAACTTGACTAAGTAGGCAGATACGTTACTGACTGAGCTAAGTCATGGGACAAAGATGAGGATGATGATGTTAAATAATTTAATTTTTAATTAATCTCTTGAAGGATTTTTGATATACTACCGGTACACATTTTTATCAACCTGTAACAACCCTAGTCTGCAAAACTAAGACAAGTCACAATTATGTTTTCATACACTTTTATTGAATAAAATGTTAGGTCAGTTATAATTATGCTTTTGGGGATTTTACAATATTAATAACTATTGAGACAAAATATGTATGTTGTTATTGTAAAACACATTTTCAACAATTTAAATATCACCATTATAAACAGTAAATAGCCTGCCTATAATAATTTACATGTTAACCTTTTTCTTCATAACATTATTACATATAAAAAACAGTATCAGTCCATACAATATCAAATAATTGGTTGAAAATACAGTACTGTCTTGAAAGTTTGAGGCTCTGTTAAATCCAAGCCGTTAAAAAAAAAGTTAGGTATCTAGTTATGTGTTGTGACATGTGATAAGGTGTCAGTTGATCTGAAAATTGATTCCTCCTCCTGCCCTTTTGGGTGTCTCAAATAGAACAGTAAAATACAACTCCAATAACGTTAACATATTGCCACCCATGTCTAATGTGCTTACTTTATTTAAAAAGTCTGTTCCTATTGTCAGGCCCACCATGAAGGTGGAGGGAGGGTGGGGCTATTGGTACCATGGTACTGGGCCCGGGTCGAAGATCCATACTAATGTTTTAAAAAAAAGTTTTGGTAGATAAAATAAAATAAAACATGAATGATAAGCAATAAAATGCATTCTAAAGAACAGTGCATGTCCAGGGCACCTGTTGGGCTTTCCTCTGGAGAAACTTACTGATGTTTGTCACAATTATATAATTGGTTCAGTATTCTTGTGCTTCATTTCGAAGTGTTGGGAAATTTCATGGAGTTTATTATTTTATACTTAAATTAGTCACATGAAGAGAGTCAGATAGTGAATCAAGTTCAATTTAAATTTAAGTATTTTATTATGGGCATAACATTTTCAGTGTTAAGCTACACATTAATTTACATACATTGCTTTTGTTTTGTAAACGTGACCAACAATTAAAAAAAAAAGTACAAATTTAAAAATCGAGCAGAGGTGGCATAGCAAGGGAGAAATAATTTGTGTCCCCTTCCTGATTGGAATAAACCTGCCCCTCTCTAGATTTATTTCACTCCCCTTTGATATTATGAATCAATTTTTTTCCAAGCACCGCGTCTTACTACTCATATATTGAAAATTAAGCTGAAAAATGGTCTTGTATAAAACTCCAAATGGCTTCTAAAGGCATTCAATTTTCAAAACTTTGGCAGGCAAGGACAACTTCAAATAGTAAACAGAGGCAGTTAATTAAAAATAAACAGGTGAAGACCATTCTAAATAGCTTCTAGAGGCGTCCAATTATCAAAATTTTGCTGGGTATAGACCATTCTAAATAGCTTATAGAGGCGGCCAATTATCAAAATTTTGCTGGGTATAGACCATTCTAAATAGCTTATAGAGGTGTCCAATCATTAAAATTTTCAGGGGAGACAGTTCCAAATAACATCTGCAGAGCATCCAATTTTCCAAAATTGGTTAGAAAATAGCCACTCTAAATATCTTGTAGATACATCAAATTAAAAAAAAAATTCAAGGTAAAGACCCCTCCAAATATCTTCTAGAGACATCCCATTTTTAAAAAATTTGCTGGAAGAAGACCATTTCACATAGTTTATCTCAGGGATTTCCAACTGGTGGCCGCGGCCCACAATGCCATTTTATTTATGTCCCGCAAAGTTTCTTGGAAAAGTAATCTACTATAGTAAAATTTATATTTTTAGCTGAGAAACGAAAAGTTTGGACTTGCGTGGGGAAATATCCATGAAATCTCCAACTGAAGTTTATTCCGTAGTAAGCTTAACCACATTCTATTTTATAATAACTTGTGTAGTCGCATGAATCATATTTCTTTCCACCCTTTAGTCGATTAAGATGAGGCCCACCAATAGTCTTGTGGATTCATTTTTGACCCTTGGACATTTTAAGTTGGAAACCTCTAGCTTATATAATATACATCTGATTTTCCAGACAAAGACCACTCTTTATAGCTTATAGGGACATACAAAATTACAAAAAATTTCTGGAGAAGAACTTTTTCAAATAGCTTATAGAGAAGTAATGTTTAAAAAAAATTCAGATGAGGGTCAACCCAAAATCATCATCTGGGAGATTCCATTTATCACATTCACCTAGGGTCCCCAAACTCCCCTTCCTCCCTTTTAAGCTTTAGGGTCAAAGCTCCTCTAAAACCCTTTTTTTATTTCCTAAGTTAAAATACAAATAAGGTTTCATTACCACTGAAGTCGAGTAGAACAAAGCGAGGGGGCCCCGTGCTTTGCCCCTGGTAGGCCAACTGGACCCAGTTTTTGTATATGGTGGGCCTGCCTACTGTACATTCATAATATTGTGTATAGTCACTAGTTTTTCATACATTCTGGTGTTTTTTTTGGTGAATTTTTTCTAAGTGTTCTTCAACCCACAACTAGCCTTCACTGGTAATTTTCTTCATGTTATTCTGTATAAAACAAGTTTCTAGTAATCCAAGGTAGTATTAGTCCCATCCACTTCGAAATATCAACACTCTACTGTAGAAGATAATTTGTGGTTAATATTATTAAATTTGAAGAATGATATCTAGAATTTATGTTTGGTAAATATTTGTGTTAATGAATTGATTGAAAGTGATCATTTGATTAATTTCAGTCCGACACCTTAGCTCAGTAGTGTGTCTCTACTAAGTTAAGGGTCCTGGCTTGGCCGAAAAATGTATCATTGCTGTAATGTGGGTTTACCCTTTCACAGTTATGAATTAACGTCTGGGGACTGGATGTTGTGCTTGTCCTAGTCTCAGGATAGATTATAAGGCATAAGAAGCTACAACAAGACTAGCAAGCCGATAGTGGAAAATATATGGCTTGAATAAAAAACTGACCCAGGCCACAGGCTGGAAACAGTAATGGATGTAAACTTTTTTTGATTAATTTGATTTAATTAATTAATTTTGGGGTGAATTATGACACTTTAAAAACATTTGAAAAAAGGTCTGTATGATGCTAACGTTTACATTCTGATTGAATATGAAAAATGTTTGTGAAGTCAAAATAGCTGTGAAGTTTTTCTATGGGTCTTTTTGATTGTTTTTAACACCGCGTTTTACTACCTGTTCGGATTATACACCTTCTAAATGTTCAAGCAGAGCTTATCTTTTTCAAAACACTGTTACACCACCACATAACACAATCATAATTTTAATTATGAGAATTGATTATTTAAGTATACTGATAATAATATTCTAGATATAATTATATATATTTATTTCTATAATTTTATGTTAAGTAGTAGGTCTGGAATGGAATAGACCCAGACTTGTGAGGACAAATGTGGAGCTACTTGAATGAAAAAATAGTGGCTCTAGTCTAGAAAACTGAGATTAATGGCTAAAGGTTCATTGTGCTGACCAAATGACACCCTCTATCCACAATAGTGAGCACTATCTTCGCCAGCTGACGGCGGGTGCTCGGTCAGTATGGTTCAATTGCAAGCTGATGCCATGAAGTTAAAAAAAAATTCTAACTGGGTCTAAAGTTTATTACCATTTATAATATGTATAACCCTAAAACAATGCAAATTGCATTAATTTATCAACAAGTCCTAGTCCTTTATACACTTGAATTACTGATTTCTCCCTTTTGATAGACTAGCAGTACAAACATTAAACTGAATGTCTACAATAAATACATATTTATTTATTTTAGATAGCATTTTTAGTTCATAAGATGAGCTAAAGGTATTTATCTTATGTAGTATATGTATAATAGAAGTCTTGTTGTGCACCAGGAAGCATTGTAAACAATTGAAGTGTGCAGCCACAATAACACAGACAAACGAGTGTAGCGTCTATGTTGCGCTGTAATGGCTGTGAATTGACCCTATTATATTCGCGGTTATAATGTGACCTCAGCACTTGCATACATAACATCTTATAAAATAATTTGTTAGAAAATATAAATTTTAAATGAGTTAATTTTACTTTGGTAAGAAATATACTTGAATAGTGATTTTTTAAAAATATTTTTTAATGGTTAAAGAAACTAAAGTCTCTTGTAACCCCCCACCTTTGTGTACTCTTATACCCATAAATAACAGTCAGGTTGGTTACAAGAGAGTTTTATTTATTTATTCAACAAAATGACAAAAAACTCAATGAGAGAGTGAAACATGCCTAGCGTTAGACGCTGAATCCATACACAATGGCCAAAACAAAATTATAACACAATAAAAGATCTGGGGCATGATCCCAAGCTCAAAAATGGTCCGATCAAACAATTCAATTAAATTTACGGTTAAATTGACCTTCATACAAATCTGATAGCGATAATAATAACAACGAAAGATAGCAATAGTAACCCATAGACTCAGGTAATATCATAAGGATATTAGCCCGTCGCCATCGGTGACTCTCAATTTATTAGAGTAATAAATAATGTGTTCCAGATAAAAGATTATCTTAACAGCCATTACTGGGCGTAATAGAAATGTACAATAAAGATCTATTATAGAAACATTTACTATAGTTGAGAAAACTAACGTTAAACATATGAACAAAGTTAACAGAATAGGCACGCGGGCTCGCGGCCCCTGGTTTAACCAACAAAGTATAAACCTCCAATAAACTATCTTCTCACTAATAACACGTGATATAATCATTAAACATAAGTTTGCTAAAATATCAAAATGATATAGTCCAATAGAACACTGCACCTAAAATGACGGTGCCTTAAAACGTAAACCCATCCATGAAGCGGATAAAAAGAGTTACCCTATCTGACAAATGTTTTGGGTCCAACCGTGCAACGGTATTACGTTTTACCATGGTCTCTAATCAAAATCCAGCAGACCCGGAAAAAATAAATAAAGATTGAATTTTAACATAACATCGCTAAACGGTAATTTTGAATCATTAGCCAAACAGAATTTAGAAATAAACAAAACTAAACCTATCAAAGACCAAAGTGTCTCACCTACAGATTGTAGTGAAATGTGTACTGGCACTACAGAGTCCTGTCATTATATACACACAATAGGAGTCACGTGCTCTCAAAGCGTGGGAAGCAAGGATGGGCAGAAGGGTAAAGGGGGGTAGCACTGTTCTTGAACTTGCTCACACAGTCTCGGCTTAGTTCAAAACGTGCGCCGCACAATAGATCCGTTACTTTCACAACACACTCGTCGGTGCGCAACAAATCTGCGCATGTCGACTGTTTCTTGTTTTTTCTTTGGGCGAGGGACAATTAGAGGCGGGCAGCAAACCACGATCCCTTAGTTCAGTCAGATACGAGTCGTGCCGTGATGTGTTTGTTGTGTGGAGCCTTGTCCAGATGAGCCAAACAATCCTTTTCTTTACATGTTGTTACAAGGTTACAATCTTATAAAATAATTTGTTAGAAAATATTAGTTTTAAATGAGTTAATTTTACTTTGGTAAGAAATATACTTGAAAAGTGATTTTTTAAATGTTAAAGAAACTAAAGTAAAATATACTGAAACTAAATTTGCAATGTAAATTGCACAATGTTAATAAGTTGCTAGTACACATTTTTATAGTTAAAATTTAAAATAATTTTAACCCATACAAACCTATGATGTAAGGTTATTAGTTTAAATAATTCACTTGATACATTTGCATGCAAATTAAAATGAGTTAAAAAAAATATATTACTTTAGGTTTATTTTTTAAGAAACAGGGCTGTCTATCACTGAGCATTTAAAAATAAATAATTTTCCATAGTTTTAAAATGTTTAATATAACATGTAATATGACTTAGATTGATATCAAAGTGGTGAAAATAATAATTGTTAAACTAATTAATTCTGAAATATGATAGAGTAACCCTACTGAGTTAATTAAAATAAATTTTATCTTCTACTGAATTTATCAATGTAAATCCTATCTTATACTAAATATATTAATATAAATCTTATAAATTTAAAATAAATATAATATTGGTAAACTTAATATTGATATGAACCCAGCTCCATCACTGGTCAGATATAGTGTTTACATTGAACTATATCTTCTGGTATGGGACAGAACAAGCTGTTACTGTGATCTGGTTCTGACATATGAAAGTGGCAGAGCTATGAATGATACTAGTAATAACATTCAAAGTACAACCAGTTTATGTGATGAATGGAGGGAAGATGTCGCTTGTAGGGTCAGTTGGTCTATGTATTTTAGTGGGATGGACAGACTAATGTGCAATAGTACCTTCTGTCTCAGTGAGGAAAGCCACAGGAAACTTCCTCATTCCTCATTTCACTAGTACGCCCTTCAATACTTCCTAGGCTTTACAACAGTGGAACTTTTGAGGATCCAACCAACCTTTGGGTTGAGTGCTTACATAATTTATTTAGGAACTGAAAATACTCTGAAAATTGCATCAATCAAGAATAAAGTTCCTTTTACATATGATTTACAAATAATATTGGAATTAAATGGGTTTAAGCTACACAAGTGTTCAAACATGGAAGTATTTTTTTACTAGGGAATTTTGCCTTCCATTTTTTACTTTCTCTCTATCTTACAGGTAGAGAAAGTATTGTGATCGTCAAAAAAATCGAACTCGAGATTTTGATGAATTTTGACGTTTCATGACTTCCTGAATCCGAAAAAGTGGTTTTTGAATTTCCGTCTGTCTGTCTGTCTGTCTGTCTGTCTGTACCTCCAACTAGAGCCTAAACTATTTTACCGATTGAGCTGAAACTTGATATCTAGGGTTTTCATAGGGTTGCCCCAAGGGGTTTTTGGAATTGGATATCTACCCCTAAAATTAAGGGTAGTTTACTGAAGGGCAAAAAGAGAAAAAGTCGATTTTCTCAAAATCGGCTCTAACGATTTTGATTAAATTTCATTTATGAACATAAATAAATATTCCAAACAAAATGGCTACTCTCAATATTTCGGCAAAATCGTTTTAAGGGCTCCGGTCTGATGCGTAAATTAACATTTTTTATAATAGCTCCGAAACTATTTGAGATATGAAATTACTTAGCATTACAAATATGTATATATATTTATAATACAAATATTTTATTCGAAACATATTTTTATAAAATCAATAACTTCTAATATATACGCAATTATATATATATTTTTAACTTTTTGGGCATTAAAGCTTAAGTATTGCGACCGTAAGAAAAACTAACCTTAAATGTTGATGGATGTCGACGTCTCATGACCCCCCGAACCCTTAAAAATAGTCTTTGCAATGCTGTCTGTCTGTGTGTCTATTAAAACTTAAATTAAGGGTAGTTTACTGAATGGCAAAAAGAGAAAAAGTCGATTTTCTCAAAATCGGCTCCAACGATTTTGATTAAATTTCATTTATAAACATTAATAAATATTCCAAACAAAATGGCTACCCTCAATATTTCGGCAAAATGGCTTTAAGGGCTCCGGTCTGATGCGTAAATTAACATTTTTTTAAATAGCTCCGAAACTATTTGAGATATGAAATTACTTAGCATTACAAATATGTATATATATTTATAATACAGATATTTTATCCGAAACATATTTTTATAAAATCAATAACTTTCAATATATACGCAATTATATGAATTTTTTTAACTTTTTGGACATTAAAGTTTAAGTATATCGACCGTAAAAAAAAAACTAACCTGAAATGTTGATGGATGTCGACGTCTCATGACCCCCCGAACCCTTAAAAATAGTCTTTGCAATGCCGTCTGTCTGTGTGTCTATAAAAACTTAAAATTAAGGGTAGTTTACTGAAGGACGAAAAGAAAAAATTTGGTTTTCTCAAAATCTGCTTAAACGATTTTGATTAAAATTCGTATCTAGGCGTTGATTAAGATTATAAATAAACTGGCTATTTTCATTTTCCTATGAAAATGATTTTTAGGGTACATTACAGAAGCGTTAATTTCCGTATCTCCACAACTATTGGAGAAACTAAACAACTTATCATTGCAAAATTGTAGGACTATTAGAAATAAAAAACTTTTATTTGACATATATTTTTATAAAACAGCAGTTTCTGAGATATTTGCAAATATATTAATACAATTTTGTGAGCTTTAGTTGTAAACATATACTACTTAAGTCTTAACGCAATAATACTCCAATGCCATAGAGTAATTAAATATAAGTAAGTATCTAAAAAAAGTATGTTATTTTTCCTTAAATCTCTTAGGAGAAATGTTTGCATAGCAATGATCTATCTCCATTTTAGACTCAATAGTCAATATTTACATTTTTTATTGGTCAAAATGTATAAATGAATAATTAAATATCAATGCGATGACTTGAAGATCTGCAACACCTTTTAAAATGTTAAAATTTTAACCAGAAATCGAAATTTTAATACGAAGTGTTGACCCTTGTGGAAGACATTAAACTGTTTGAAATGTTCTTAGGTGGACAAAGATGCGCCTCTTTTCTCATTGATTCTATATCATTGTATATTATTTTATGCGTGTTCTTATGTGGAGTGGTGATGATACAATGTACATTATTCCGTTCAGAAATCTTACGAGTTTATAGAAAGAGAGAGAAAGTCTGTGCGGTGTGCCGTACCATTTTTTATTTATAAGCTTACAAATAAAATGTTCCATTAAATATGTGTAAATACAATCAAACAATTAAAAGCTTTATATATTACAGGCATATATTATTAAATTCTCAACTAATAAATTAATCAGGTTTGTACATACAAGACCATAGCCAGCCAATAATTTCAGGGGGGGTTTGGTGGGCACATCCCCCAATTGCTGGAAGCTAGAAAAAAATTCTAAATGACAGTTCTAGAAGCTATCTGAAGTGGTTTTTTTCATGGTAAAATAACTCACTAACTGCCTAAGGCTTGGAAAATGTCTAAATATTAAACACTTTTTGAAGCTCTCTGAAGTTTTTTATGGTAAAATAACCCCCAAAATGCCGAAGGCTCGGAAAATTTCTAAATATTTAACACCTCTAGAAGCTCTCTGAAGTGCTTTTATGGTAACACAGCCCTTTAATTTGTATTTGTATCTTAATTTTAATATTGTTTGAACCATATATATTTTGTTCATAAAATTTCGCGGGGGGTTTGAACCCCCAAAATCCCTCCCTGGCTACGGCTTGTGTACATGCATTGAAAAGGAGAACAGGTCACTTTAAACTTTTCTCAGAGTATTTAGCCTTGAAAACTTACACACAAATGTATTACACAGAGCTTCTCTAAGTTATGTTGTGTGATTTAAATAATATAAACTGGTTACTGACTATACTACATCAAATGACAACTGGGTCCTGCCAAACTTAAAAAATTTAACCAAGAGTATTAAACAGGAAATAATTTTTTCAGTAAAGAAATTTAAAAAAATGATAACAAATTGTAATACACAGAAAATTTAATAACCAGATAGTAGTGTAACCACTGTTTTAGGATGTACCTAATAAGATTAAACAAGAGTTCTAAGAAGCAGGAACAAAAACTTATGGTATTAAGCAGTTTCACATAGTAACAATCAGGAATCTAGTATAAGAAGGTAAACAGTAAAAAAATAACAGTTTGAAGTAAAAGCTTGTAGTACCAAGCAGGAATCACAATAGTCAGGATACAACAAGACTATATATAGAATAAGTCCAAATAATAATTAGTAATACTGAATAGGAAATAATAGTAACAGTTTTTATATGCATCTGGTGGACTATGCTGATGCTAGACCATGTCTTACTATTGTACCCTCTTTCTTGAAACATTGGGTTGTGTACTGGTCAATTTGAAGAAAATTAGATTTGTTTGTTCCATAATACAATCAAAGTTGTCTGAGCAAATGGGGAATTTTAGTTGGAAAAACAGGAAATTTCATAGTAGGAAAATGATAGCAACCCTGAACAGGTATATATGAACAGTAAATATAAGAAACAAGTATAAATTAATAGTAATTTAATAATAACTAACTAATGAATAATAATTTTAGTTTTAGCTAGCATTAATAATTTGGAATAAGCAGTAAATTTAAAACTATTTAAAAGGAACATATTTGAATGAATAATAATTGTAATAGTAACTACTTTTTACTTTCTCTCTATCTTTCAGGTAGAAAGTATGGTGATCGTCAAAAAAATCGAACTCGAGATTTTGATGAATCTTGACGTTTCATGACTCCCTGAATCCGAAAAAGTGGTTTTTGAATTTCCGTCTGTCTGTCTGTCTGTACCTCCAACTAGAGCCTAAACTATTTTACCGATTGAGCTAAAACTTGATATCTAGGGTTTTCATAGGGTTGCCCCGAGGGGTTTTTGGAATTGAATATCTACCCCTAAAATTAAGAGTAGTTTACTGAAGGAAAAAAAGAGAAAAAGTCGATTTTCTCAAAATCGGCTCTAACGATTTTGATTAAATTTCATTTATGAACATTAATAAATATTCCAAACAAAATGGATACTCTCAATATTTCGGCAAAATGGCTTTAAGGGCTCTGGTCTGATGCGTAAATTAACATTTTTTATAATAGCTCTGAAATTATTTGATATATGAAATTACTTAGCGTTACAAATATGTATATATATTTATAATACAAATATTTTATTCGAAACATATTTTTATAAAATATATAATTTTCAATCTATACACAATTATATATATATTTTTAACTTTTTGGACATTAAAGCTTAAGTATTGCTACCGTAAAAAAAACTAACCTGATTTGTTGATGGATGTCGACGTCTCATGACCCCCCGAACCCTAAAAAATAGTCTTTGCAATGCCGTCTGTCTGTGTGTCTATTAAAACTTAAAATTAAGGGTAGTTTACTGAAGGGCAAAAAGAGAAAAAGTCGATTTTCTCAAAATCGGCTCCAACGATTTTGATTAAATTTCATTCATAAACATCAATAAATATTCCAAACAAAATGGCTACCCTCAATATTTCGGCAAAATGGCTTTAAGGGCTCCAGTCTGACGCGTTAATTAACATTTTTTATTATAGCTCCGAAACTATTTGAGATATGAAATTACTTAGCATTACAAATATGTATATATATTTATAATACAAATATTTTATCCGAAACATATTTTTATAAAATCAATAACTTTCAATCTATACGCAATTTATATGAATTTTTTAACTTTTTGGACATAAAGTTTAAGTATTGTGACCGTAAACCCGCCTCGGTGGCGTAGTTGGCTAACGCGCTAGTCGTGTTGAGCTCGACCGCCGAGGACGGGGAGATCGAGGTTCGAATCTCGGTCGGGTGAACTGGGGGTAGTTTTTCCTAAATGGTTTTCCACTCTCCCTCCACGCAAATGCGGGTTCACTTCCTCTAAATTCAACCTTCCCAATTCCTAATCCATTAGTGTAATTAGTACTTAAGCGTATAACCCGAACGGGTAGTAAGACGCGGTGCTAAATAAAAAAAAATATTGTGACCGTAAAAAAAAACTAACCTGAAATGTTGATGGATGTCGACGTCTCATGACCTCCCGAACCCTAAAAAATAGTCTTTGCAATGCCGTCTGTCTGTGTGTCTATAAAAAACTTAAAATTAAGGGTAGTTTACTGAAGGGCGAAAAGAGAAAAAATTGGTTTTCTCAAAATCTGCTCAAACGATTTTGATTAAAATTCGTATCTAGGCGTTGATTAAGATTATAAATAAACTGGCTATTTTCATTTTCTTATGAAAATGATTTTTAGGGTACTTTACAGAAGCGTTAATTTCCGTATCTCCACAACTATTTGAGAAACTAAACAACTTATCATCGCAAAATTGTAGGACTATTAGAAATAAAAAAACTTTTATTTGACATATATTTTGATAAAAGCAACAGTTTCTGAGATATTTGCAAATATATTAATACAATTTTGTGAGCTTTAGTAATTCTCCAATGCCATAGAGTAATTAAATATAAGTAAGTATCTAAAAAAATTATGTTATTTTTCCTTAAAGCTCTTAGGAGAAATGTTTGCACAGCAATGATCTATCTCCATTTTAGACTCAATAGTCAATATTTTCATTTTTTATTGGTCAAAATGTATAAATGAATAATTAAATATCAATGCGATGACTTGAAGATCTGCAACACCTTATAAAATGTTAAAATTTTAACCAGAAATCGAAATTTTAATACGAAGTGTTGACCCTTGTGGAAGACATTAAACTGTTTGAAATGCTCTTAGGTGGACAAAGATGCGCCTCTTTTCTCTTTGATTCTATATCATTGTATATTATTTTATGCGTGTTCTTATGTGGAGTGGTGATGATACAATGTACATTATTCCGTTCAGAAATCTTACGAGTTTATAGAAAGAGAGAGAAAGTCTGTGCGGTGTGCCGTACCATTTTTTTTTTTGTGCACTACAGAATTTGAAAACAAATGAGCCTCTAAATTCATTGCCTTACATAAATTATGTACAATATACCATCAGGAATCTTACTAATGTTGCATGTTAGTGCAGTTTTAGTAAACTTAAGATCAGAAAGCAATGCTGACAGTTAAGTGAATATGAAAGGCAAAGTTTTGGTGTCAAGTTATTAGTCTTCCTAGATCACCTCAAAGTCCTGATCCAACTCTGATCAAGACATATAATGACTAGCATTAACAGGATACAGTTTTTTAAAAGCTCACTAGGATGAATATTTCTAATATTTTCAGACAGATTACAGTTTTTTAAGAGCCCACTAGAATCATGATATTCCTACGTAAAGAAATATAAACGAGATACAAGTTATACAACTAGGGTCATTATATTTATTAGATGAGCCACAATTGTGTATGTCTCATGAAATCTCGGTTTATCTGACACCCTTCAAGGTTTGTAAATATGTGCTATTTCCAGAACATGAGAATTGATACAGGTAGGGTTTTAATTCAGTGTTTGACACGATACACTCCCTTGTGTGGGGCAGCGCTGGAAGAAGCTTAGGTCAGGTAAAACATTCCAATACTATTGTTAAGAGGGGATTGTAACAAAACTACTAGAGATACAATTGTTGCTAAAATAACTCGACCCAATATTTTACTGTTCAAATTTGAACATGAATTTATTGATGTGATTTAGGGTGTAATAGACAAAAAAATAGTATACGGAAACGCTTGGAAAGAGGATGAAAAAATAACCTGTCGCCAACTCTGATGGTATTGGTATAATTTAAATGTTCAGGAGCATATACAGAATGATTCATAATTCTTTGTACACATTTTAATGGGAGATAGGGAACCCTAAAATAAACTTTTTTTTTGTTAACGAATCCGCAGACGTCATCCTTTGGTGCTAGAAGGTGCTGCATCAAATGTCTATTATTCGTCGTCGTTTTAACGCGGACTTCATAAGTGGAGCTCAGTTCATTTCACGGACTGTGAGATGGCTGGCTGACATACTGGGCTGGGGAGTCTTTGAAAATGAACGGCAATAAATGCGTTGACGCTGTCGGGCATAACACTTTCATTTATGTACCAACAGCACCCTGTGGCACTAAAAGGACACACGTTCATAAAGGAAAAGGTTTGTTATTGGGTTCCTCATCTCTCATCAAAGTTTGCACAGCCTGTATTCGCAATAAGGTCAACTTTATTTTTTGATCCAGACACGCACCGGTGGTCTCATGGTTTATGGCTTAGAGCTCACAATAAAAATGGATTGCCGGATATGACCGAGGTTCGAGTCTCATCCGAGTGCACTGCGGTTGATATTTCACATGTGATCTATCGCTGTATTTTTACCACTCTCCTAAAAAAGTTATTCCCAAACTTAATGTCAGTCGGATACCCCTTTAGGGCCCATGGCCTAAGCAATGTACCTCTTCCAGGAAACATACCTACTTCTTGTCAAGTATAAACGGGTGTTCCAAATTGTAATAAAGCTTAATTGGTCAGCGCTAAGGAAATTAAACTAGCCAACAATGGAAAAATATGCCGATATTTATCTCACAGATGTAAAAGCTAGTTTTAGGGTGGTGTTTGTCAAACTGTGGTACACGTACCCACAGCGGTGTACGTAGTATTTCAGGGCGTACACGACATACCACAGAGTTTTACTAATCATAACTTTATTTTATATATAATTACCACAGTTTGGAAAACCTTGTCCTAAAACTAGCTTTTATAGTTGTGAGATAAATATCGATATATTTTTCCATTGTTGGATAGTTTAAATTTACTCTTAGCGCTGACCAATTTGGTCTAAAACGTTAGACTTATATTATTATTATTTGGTCACTGTTGACGGGCAGGTCAGTGTTCGAATCCTGGCTGGATGCAGTGATGGCTGTTTACCAAATTCTATTCTAACCGTGTTTTTTTAAAATTATCCATCCTCTTGAATACAGGTGCATTTCCTCATAACTACTCTACTCACCATTTATCACTTGGATTAAGTTATGAACTCATCATCGCTTTTCAACATATGTATTTTATTTTAAAATTTAATTTGATTAAAAACCGATTTGACACGTATTTTAAAAACTAAACTCTAATAGTGAAAAGGATGTTATATTAAAATATATCATTCCAATATTTTTTTTTAAAAAAACATTACTTATTTCTGTGATAACATATTTTCTTGGAACAATTTAAAAAAAATTAATTAAAACACTTTCGTGTCGTCAGTTTTACTTATTTTAAATACATTATTTAAAGAAATATTGAATCTTGCTTGCAAATAAGTAGTAGTTCACTAATCTCAAGAGGAATTCTGTATTTTGTCTTAAACAATCTCACTTCCCACATTCATTCATTATTTTTCGTGAGCCTCAAGCAACCATGCCCTATCATTTCCACTTACTTTGTGGTATTTTTTATCTTTTATTTCATTAGCTATAAATAACCCGCAACGCTGGGCACGTGGACTAAACCTCAAACTGTCTGGCTTGCCAGTAACAGGGAGGCCCGGGTTTGAATCCCGACCGAGTATACTGAGGGTGTGTTGTATTAAATGGTAATACACTTTATCTTTACACAAATGCAGGTACATTTCTTCTTAAAATCTGCCAACCTCATCATTACGTCAGTAATTTGGTTAAAACGCGTACAACCTGGACGAGTTGCAGTAAGACGTGTTGGAAAATAAAAGTCACTTTTTTGTACGCGTGTCCATGAGACTGAGGACCGCTTTTGTGTGGAGTAGGGATGAAGGAAGGTAGAATTTCATGGGAAAACACTCGCATTTGCGTGGAGGAAGAGTGGGGAACCATTGAGGAAGAACCGCACTAGGTAGACCCAGTCGGAATTTAAAGCCTAGCCTTACCATCACCGGCAAACCAAACTAGATGTGCCTGATATAATCTGTGTGCTCATTGATGAGGGATACATGTTTATTAAATGCACTGTTTCTATTTCTTTTTTTGAGAGTGTCAAGCTCATACGATCTTATTGTATGTGAGGAAAACTTGGACCATGAAGGGTAAAAGGAGGGTAGAAAGAAGAGCTGTGGGCAGAGGGCGCTCTTCACCGCTCGTGCCTTTCACCTCACTTCTTTTTTACGACAAAAAGGGCAGGTGCAAAAGGACCCACCCTTCCCTTTGCACACAGGTATTTCATTCAGATAAAAAATAATAATGTAGAGGAAGAACGTAAATTCTTCGGCTGAATGGCGTCTCGGAGTAATCTCTTTCTGGACAAGGAAATATGTTAGCAGTTCAAGGTCGCGAACTAAACTACTAGGCTCCCTCTCCCTAAGCGAGGAAACATTTTAACAATGGACCAAACATTTGCTTGTGTTGACATGAATAGTCGCGTGGTTTTTTTTTAAATCTCCGAGCTTTCCCCTCTCTTTCTGTGAATGAGTTTATCTTGTTACGCCGCTCTGTTTGCAATTTAGAACGTTTCTTAACACTTTTAGGAGCGTTCGAACCAGTGGCGCTCAAGTAAAAGAAAATAGTCGTGTGGCGACCCCTTCGATGTTCATAACACCCCGTCACTTTGGAAGTCAAGCGGGATCTTACGGCTCTTCCCTGGCATATTTTCGATCAATCAACTGTTTTAAAAGGTATTTAGCAATGGTTAGCTTCACATTATTATAATGTACCCCTTTCTACTACTCCAAGTATTTCATCCACCATTTTTACAAGTTTAGCAACCGCAACACCTGGACCCTGGGATAGGCAATCTTCAAAAGGCTTTAATATAATGAAACATAGTTTGAAATAATGTTATTGGTAGTTATGGTAAGATCAGCTGATACTGGTTTTGCTTTCATAATTTATGAAAAATTAAAGCACTCTCTAAAAAAAAAGGATTTAATACAATCAATAATAAGTTATAAGGGTGAACGTTCTAAAAGAGGAATTTTCTAAAAGAGTTGTGGTTCAAAAAGAATGAGGAATCTATGAGGGCTAGGGTTATAAAAGAGTAAATTTTCCATGAGGGTCAGAGTTCTAAGAGGGCAGGAGAGTATTTTATAAAGGTTAGGGTTCTAAAAGAATGAATGTTCTATGAGGATCAGGGTTCTAAGAAAATAGTAAGTACTCTATGAGGATCAAAGTGCTAAGAGGACTAATATTTTATGATAATCAAGGTTCTAAAAGTATTAATGTTTTATGACAATCAAGGTTCTAAAATTATGAATTTTTTTATGATCAAGACTCTAAAATAATGAATGTCTTACGACACTCAGGGTTCTCAAAGAATGAATGTTTGATGACGACCAAAGTTCTAAAATAATTAATAGTTTATGACGACCAAGGTTCTAAGAGAATGTATGGTTTATGACGAGCAATTCTCTAAAAGAATTAGTATTTTATTAGGATAATGATTCTAAAAGAATGAATGTTTTATGAGCATAGGTTTCTAAAAGAATTAATATTTATGAGAATAAGGGTTTTAAAAGGATGAATGTTCTATGAGGATCAGGATTCTACAATAATGAATGTTTAATGACGATCAGGGTTATACAAGAATTAATGTCTAATGATGATTAGGGTTTTAAAATAATGATTGTTTTATGAGAGTCAGGGTTTTAAAATAATGAATGTTTTATGAGGATCAGGGTTCTAAAAGAATGAATGGTTTGTGATGATCAGGGTTATAAAATAATGATTTTTCTATGATAATCATGGTTCTAAAATAAAGAATGTTCTATGAGGATAAGGATCGGAAAATAAAAAATGTCTTACTAGGATCGAAGTTATAAAAGAATGAATGTATGTCTTATGAGGATCAGAGTTCTAAGAGAGTCAATGTACTATTAAGATCAGGGCTATAATATAATGAATGTTTATGAGGTTCACGGTTCTAAAATAATGATGTATATTAGGGCGAGGATTCTAAAATAATGGGTGCCTAATGAACTCCGCTCTCTTTGTCATTGGCAAACTAGACTATATAATAATAATAATAATAATAATAATAATAATAATAATAATAATAATAATAATAATAATAATACTTAGCACCGCGTCTTACTACCCGTTCGGGTTATACGCTCAAGTATTAATTACGCTAATGGATTGTGAATTGGGAGGGTTGAATTTAGAGGAAGTGAACCCGCATTAGCGTGGAGGGAGAGTGGAAAACCATTTAGGAAAAACCACTCCCAGTTCACCCGGCCGAGATTCGAACCTCGATCTCCCCGTCCTCGGCGCTCGAGCTCAACACGACTAGCGCGTTAGCTAACTACGCCACCGAGGCAGGTTAGACTCTATAAGCCTGACATTTGGTCCCCTTACCCACCAGTACAGGTCTGTTTAATATTAGGCACACAAGAAAATAATTTTAATAATAATAGTAATAATAATAATAATACTAATAAAATCGTATCAAAGGAATTTAAAGTTAAAAAATATATTATTAATTATCAAACTTTATGTTCAATAACTTAATATGGTTAGTTAATTTATAATATAAACAATATTATATAAGTGAACAATATTAGTATGTATTAGCAGTGACACTTATTTTAATATTATCCTTCTGAATATACATAGGATATATTTACTGTCTAAATCATTTTTATTGTTGAACTACAGCTTAGACTAAGTTATGTACAAAGCCCCTTGTCATGTAGTCAACCTTTTATACAGCACTGTATTGCAGCCTATACAGATTTGACAGTTTGTTATAAATGGTGGGTTTGGAGACGGTGGTGGTATGAAACCCCACCTTGTTTTTAATTCACTCATAGTGAATTATTGACTTCTGTTCAGGTTTTCAACCATAATTAGCTTCCTTAGACCTTTAGTAATTTTTTCCTTAACTCGCAGCCTGACTAGAATTCATGGAAAACATTCTACACAAAAATTTTTCAAAATAGTGAAAATCAATTAGATGTCGAGATGTGCTTGTATTACAAACCCCCAATTTTTATCTAGGAAATCACTAATAATCATATGCATTGCAAACACTTTTAATTATAACAGAAAAACCTAAAAATTAAATGACGAAATATAATTATCAGTAGATGTATATAGTGTAAAAAAATATGAAAGAGAAGATTAATTTTCATTGTGTTTTTGTTTATCTGCAAAAGTCAAACACATAATCTTCTTTTTCTGGACCTGCACACTCATTGTAATCCCAAAAACTACACATAATACATCGAACACACAGATCACCTTTCCTGTCGTCTGAAATTTCCTCTCGCAGAACAAGCACAAAGCGTCGTCTTTGTCAGGCTCTGGTTCAACGAATGGGAGTTCAATCGGAGAGTCGCAAGAGCGAGATGAGAATGGATCTTCAAGAAATTCATCACTTCCCGAGTTTTCACGTTCAAATCTTCCGTTTTCAAGTTTCAGGCACCTTTTTGAAGTTCCAAGGCGATGCCCTCTTCCACGACTACGTTCCCTTCCCCGTTCCCGATTGAGCCCAGAGGTAGAAGGAAGAGTTTATTCACAACAAATTCTCACGACAGCGTTGGATGATGCGCGTCCACAGCCTCAAGCTGGTGCTCTCTTCCTTGGTTTAATTCTCTGTATTTATGAGCTCTAACTCCGCTTTATATGACGATCCAGTTAAAAGACTTGCGACAGATGCTTTTCTTTCCATTGTGGTTGTTTTCTTCTTTTATGGAACTGGATGAATGTCTCTTAGTGACACAGAAAGTCTTTCGATATAGGCCGACACAAGATCTTGAGGTTGACAGCATTATCATGATTTTCAGGAGTAAGTTTGTGTGCAGTCTGAGTAGTTGTGGTAGAGCCCAGGTTGAATGTAAGAACCTCATTCATTGTCTCGTGTTCACCAGTGATAAAATCTGAGTCACTAAATACGGTTTGACCATAGGGCCAGATTCTAGTGACCCTTAATCCATTCAAGGTAGTTATTCCAGTTGGGCACTACAAGTAGGCTTTACCAAAAAGATCGGTGATGTCGTATGGTCCAAGGGGCATATGTTGGTGGATCATCCACTGTCTGATGTTCTCACTATAGTGAGCCTTGAGAAAGCCATGAAAGTGCGGTCCAGGGAATAAAGTTTATGCATTGTGTGAGATGGCAATGAAACGATAGAAACTTGAGTCCTCCTTATTGACAACTCGATGACATTGGCATTCCTGGTTTGAGAGAAATGTCCGTCAAGTATTAACAAAAATTGTGAATTCTCTATTGGTGCTATCTTTTTAATGAAATGCTCAAAACACTCAGTGAAAAAATGGGCCTGTACACATACCAATAAATGGGCCCTATCTTTTGAGACAGGAGGAGCCCCTTTCACTAGCGTGTATGTTATGTTGGTTCTTGGAAATATCAGCATAAGTGGAATGCAAGACCCCCTCCCCCCGCACTCATTGAACAGATGATTGGGACGAGAGACCCATGCTGTGTGGCAGTTAATGAACATATCTGACATTTTCTCTTGAATGCAATAACTTGTGGAATTTTTGTCTGAGCTACGTTCAAACCAGTCTCATCAACGTTCCACACATGGTCAGGTTGGTAGTTGTGTTTTTCATGCTCTGCCTCTAGCAAGTCAAAAATTATCCTTACTTTCTTACGGGTAAAGCCCTTAGCTCGAGCATAAAATGTTACAGTTGGTTTACTGAGGAAAAGCTTGTCTTTGTAACACTACCTACACATTCACCTCTGAAATTGTTATGGATGCCGTTTTTTGTCACTAATTGGTAAGCCATTTTACGAACATCCATTCGAGTGAAACCGCAATACTTTGGTTCCATAAAAAAATAAGTTTTCATCAAGTTCTTTTTCTAAACTCTTAGGGAGTTTTGGTTTTATTCCTAGCTTCCTCGTAGTTAAATCTTCAGATAAAATTTGTATTTCTTGAATCAGTCGTCGCAAGGTTGTTTTTGGAACCTTAAATAGTTTAACTGCTCTCTTTAATCCTATCTTTGTTTCTCTGATTACAATGATGGCCTTTTTCATTTTGACTGTCTCCCAGGTCTGTATTTTTACTTTCTCTCTATCTTACAGGTAGAGAAAGTATGGTGATCGTCAAAAAAATCGAACTCGAGATTTTGATGAATCTTGACGTTTCATGACTCCCTGAATCCGAAAAAGTGGTATTTGAATTTCCGTCTGTCTTTCTGTCTGTCTGTCTGTACCTCCAACTAGAGCCTAAACTATTTTACCGATTGAGCTAAAACTCGATATCTAGGGTTTTCATAGGGTTGCCCCGAGGGGTTTTTGGAATTGGATATCTACCCCTAAAATTAAAGGTAGTTTACTGAAGGGAAAAAAGAGAAAAAGTCGATTTTCTTAAAATCGGCTCTAACGATTTTGATTAAATTTCATTTATAAACATTAATAAATATTCCAAACAAAATGGCTACCCTCAATATTTCGGCAAAATGGCTTTAAGGGCTCCGGTCTGACGCGTAAATTAACATTTTTTTATAATAGCTCCGAAACTATTTGAGATATGAAATTGCTTAGCATTACAAATATGTATATATATTTATAATACAAATATTTTATTCGAAGCATATTTTTATAAAATGAATAACTTTCAATCTATACGCAATTATATATATTTTTTAACTTTTTGGACATTAAAGCTTAAGTATTGCGACCGTAAAAAAAACTAACCTGAAATGTTGATGGATGTCGACGTCTCATGACCCCCCGAACCCTAAAAAATAGTCTTTGCAATGTCGTCTGTCTGTGTGTCTATTAAAACTTAAAATTAAGAGTAGTTTTATAAAGGGCAAAAAGAGAAAAAATAGGTTTTCTCAAAATCTGCTCAAACGATTTTGATTAAAATTCGTATCTAGGCGTTGATTAAGATTATAAATAAACTGGCTATTCTCATTTTCCTATGAAAATTATTTTAGGGTACTTTACAGAAGCGTTAATTTCCGTATCTCCACAACTATTAGAGATACTAAATAACTTATCATTGCAAAATTGTAGTACTATTAAAAATAAAAAACTTTTATACGAAATACATTTTTATAAAACCAACAGTTTCTGAGATATTGGCAGATATATTAATACAATTTTGTGAGCTTTAGTTATAAACTTAAGTTTTAACGCAATAATTCTCCAATGCCACAGAGTAATTAAATATAAGTCTCTCAACAAGTTTATGTTATTTTTCCTTAAATCTCTTAGGAGAAATGTTTGCACAGCAATGATCTATCTCCATTTTGGATTCAATAGTCAATATTTACATTTTTTATTGGTCAAAATGTATAAATGAATAATTAAATATCAATGCGATGACTTGAAGATCTGCAACACCTTTTAAAATGTTAAAATTTTAACCAGAAATCGAAATTTTAATACGAAGTGTTGACCCTTGTGGAAGACATTAAACTGTTTGAAATGCTCTTAGGTGGACAAAGATGCGCCTCTTTTCTCATTGATTCTATATCATTGTATATTATTTTATGCGTGTTCTTATGTGGAGTGGTGATGATACAATGTACATTATTCCGTTCAGAAATCTTAGGAGTTTATAGAAAGAGAGAGAAAGTCTGTGCGGTGCGCCGTACCATTTATTTAGAAGTTTTTGGAACTAGAGTTGTCCATGTCATCTGGAAAAAAACCCAATAAACAAACCTTTCTAAACTGTGCAAGTAGTATTGAACCCGGGTCTATATTACCAGCGCCATGTGAGTCCATAATACAAAAATCGCCATCTTGAATAACACAGAAACCTACTACAAAATGAAAAGAACTAAGTGTGTTTTACCACGCGGAGATTGTAGCCTACAATATATATGTGGAGTTTCAAATTTTTGTAAATCGATTAACGATAAACACGCTTATTAATCATACACCATTATACAACTGCCGACTTTAGTGCCTCTACGGTCTCTAGGACACTCTAACGAACAAGTTCCAGCTGTCTCCACTAGAGTTCAGCTAAATATCATCCAGATATTGAGGGGTTCCATACTAATACCACCTTCTCCTCTATTATTGTTAGAATGTATAACTTGTAATTTTTAAGCAATTTTTTGTAATGTCAATAGAAAATTGGAAAAATAACTTAAGTTAGCACTGCTACACTTGACACTAAGCGTCACAGTCTAGCAAAAGAGGCTGCAATATCTATCTGGGTAGACGGATATATATATAACTTATTGGTATTATTCATAAAAAAATAGTCTGCACGTCCCGGTGTATAAGTTGTCTAAGTGATCAGAAAGGACGAATTTAAGACTAGGAGGCCATGGCTCCATCCTGTCCATCCATTGTCCAAGTGATTGGGTATATATATATATATTACAGATCTAGGAGGCCATGGTTCCACCCTTTCCAACCATTGCCCAAGTGGTTGAAAGGTGTATTACATGTTTATGATGTGGGGGGGCCCATCCATTGTCCATGTGGTTGGGTATATATATTACAGGTTTAGGAGAGCATCTTTCCACCCTACAAATCCATTGGTCAAGTGGTTAAAAGGTATATTACAGTTCTAGGAAACCATTGTTCCGCCCTGTCCATCCACTGCCAAAGTGGTTATGGAGATATTTTACAGACCTTGGAGACGATGTTTCCACCCTATTCATCCATTGTCCGAGTGGTTAGGTAGGTTGATTACACGGTTAGGAGGTGGGGGTAGACCCATTTATTACGTGGTTAGAGAGGTATATTATAGGTCTAGGATACCATGGTTCCACTCTGTCCATCCATTGTCCAAGCAAGTAGGGAGGTATTTTAATGTTTTAGAAGACCATATGTCCTTGTAATCCAAGTAGAGAGGATGTAGCTTACTGGTTAGGAAAACTATGGCTCATTCTACTATAACTATTCTATTAATCTAATCGTTAGTAAATTTAACGGAATCCGAGGTCTCTTACATGATTTTAAAGTGCCACCTACCATTATTTTCCTTTAAGTTTCACTGTATTGTGATTGAGACGTTCATATTCGTTTTGATCTGTGCCTCAATATGCTCTTCTTGGATTATGTTTGTGGATGCAAACGCCTCATATATAACTAATTGAATCCTGAATCTTGCCAACATAGGTATAGTCAAGTTGAATCTCTGTTTAGAGACTCATTCTTACTCATTAGGTTTTATCTCTAAATAAAACTTGTTGAATTCTCCTCTATTGTCTTGTTGCGTAGTTGCTCTCAGCCTCTCGTATTCAAACGCTGGTTTCCCTTCCCATCTCACAACAATGTCTCCTCAACAGGAAGCCGTCTGATCTTCAGACTAGCAGTAAAAATGATGTAACCTGGGTAAGTCGCATCAAAAGAGGTCTTTGTTTAGAAAGTTTTGTCACATTCTTTGGTCGAGCCTTTTCACCTTGTGAATGTCAATTTAATTGTATGAGGAAAGGTAGAAGGTAATTGTGTGAGCATGGGGTTATTTATATAAGAGTTTTTTGGAGGAAAAAATAAAAGATGGTGGGAGGTGAAGGCTTTTAAAGGTGTAAAAAGGCCGGGATTCCCCTTGTTCAGGCAGATGCTTGCTTCTCTTCTATCAGACGGCTTCAGGACAGGGGTGTACACTACTTTTACACTGGACTGTAGCTGAATGATTACACTATGGTCTATCTAATGCCGGGATTATCATAAACTTAACGCCAACTTAACGTTCACGTAATTTAACGTAACGTAAATGTTCTCGTATTTTTTAAAGAAAAACCATCATGATGAACTTAACGTTGACGTGACGTTCACTTAATGTAAGAGCTGTTGCCGGGATCACGATCAACTTAACGTTAACTTCAGTTAACTTAACGTAACTTAACGTAAAGGACTACTCGTGTGTTTAAATGGAAGCGATCACGATGCAGTTAACTTAACGTTGACTTGCACTTAACATAACGTAAGAGATGTCATGGGAGGTCTTTTACTTTAAGTGAACATTACTTGAAGAGTATCACGTGATCTAGCTAGCCAATCATTATGCGAGTGACGTCACCAGGGCTATTTAGTAACTCATTTGTTGGTATTATTAGCAATGTTTACTCTTTAGCTTAAGTTATAATGATCAGTCATGGAAACAAAATAATTAAACTAAAATAGGAAAGCTAAATTTATCAAAAAAGTTTTGTAATATATATTTATTATATCAATTGAAAACTATTAACATTCACAGATCATCACTGTAAAACTAGTACAAATCACAGATCATACTCGAGAATGAAGATGTTTGGCTCGAGTTGTTACGTTAAGTTACGTGAATCGTAATCACACATACGTTAAGTTAATTTTAAGTGAACTTTAAGTGAACGTTAAGTTGATCGTGATCCCGGCATGTCTTGGAAATAACTTTCAAGTTACGTTAAATAAAGTGAAGTGAACCCCGTGTTACTGCCAACCAATCGTGCTGCGAGCCATTTCAACAGGGCTATTTAGTAGTGAATTATTTGATTATGGAGTGCAACTTCTTCAGTGTAGTTCACTTTCCCACGTCTCGCGAAGACTAAACCGTCACTGACTCTTCCTAATCTTTATTTTGTAGCTCCAGTCAGCTTCTACTGCAAGTACCTATAGCCTACTGCTTGGGGTTGATTTTAGTGAACAATTTGTTTTCATACAATTCAAATTCATTGTCCCTGTGTTTTGATAAAGTTGCTACGTTATGTGAATCTTGATCACACGCTGTTTCCTAACGTTACGTTAACGTTAAGCTAATCGCTATTCCGGTATCATAATCCATAATATACTAGTCTAGCCAAGAAAGGTGATCTTTTTAACTTCTAGGATAAACTGAGGCTACATGGTAGCTTTAAAGTAAGGTACAATTTTGTCAAATATACCCTCTATTCATTTTTTTTTGGGACCACGTCTTACAATCCGTTTAGGCTATACACATTTAATTACATTGATTGGCTAAGGATGAGTAAGGAAGAATTTAAAAAATATTCCTACATTATTGTAGAGAATGGAAAACCATTTAGCAAGAAACACCTCACCTGCCTCAGTGGCATAGTTGGTTAACGCGCTAGTTTCGTGTCGAGCTAAACTGCCAAGCACGAGGAGATTGAGGTTTGAGTCTCGCTCGGGTGAATTGGGGGTGGTTTTTCCTAAATGGTTTTACACTCTCCCTCCACGCAAATGTGGGTTCACTTCCTATACATTCAACCTTCTCAATTCCTAGAAAATTAGAGTGATTAGTACTCAAGCGTAATTTATAACCCGAACGGGTACTAGTAAAACGCAGTGCTAAGTAAAAAAAATTAAATTAATTAAAACCTGAGCACACTCGGCGTGCATTCGAATCCTGACCTCCCCGTCACCAGGGAAACAAGACTTGATGAGCGCTACCAGTAGCCCACGGGTGATCTACTCACGTGTTTTGGAACTGGCTAATTACTTGGGTAGTCCAAAGAGTGAAAAACAAGAGGTCCGTAGTGTAAATTTTATTCAAGGTGTTATTTTTTAAAATCAAACATTAGGCTATCAGAGATTATCTGAATAAACTGTTGTACACCTCGTTTAACTTGATGGATTATACTATGACCTTAAAGCAACACAGTAGTGGATCAATTCAAGGTAAGCTCACTACGTTAAAGCTAAATATTTGTTAAACTGTTTATTTCATCCAAAAACTTTCAACCTCGGCCATTAATCCATGGAACCTCCTGAAAATAGTAACCTTCACTTCTGTTTAAATGACTGGTTTCGAGTTGATCTGGGAATCACTCACATGCTCTTGACGGATCTTTATTAATTTTTCTTATCTTGCATTCCTAGGCCTAACTTGTACTTTATGAACCGATTGATTATAGCAGCATACGACATAGGCCTTCTAGCTTAGTTCTAGAACATATCTTACACCTGCCTCGGTGGCCGCCAGGCCTGAAACATCACTCTCGTCTTAGACTTGACTGACTATGACAGGGAGATTGGAGTTCAAAACCCGCTAGGTGTACTGAGTGTGGTTTTTCAAACAATTGTTTGATACTCTCTCACTACACGCAAATGCGGGTACATTTACTCTAAATTCAACCTTTATTATCCTACTCAGTAGCGTAATTAGTGAATCTGCGTAAAAACTGAACAGGTAATAAGAATTCATTCTAAAAAACGGAACCCAACCAAACATACCTTACACCCGCACCCTCAGTTCACCCAACCAGGATTCGGGCCCCGGTCTCCCCGTCATCAGCAGTCTAGTCTATTGCGAGAGTAGCGCCTTAGACCATTTGAGCACCTAGGTGGGTGAAGTTTGTCTTAATCCCATCATTAAATATTGACATGAAGTCACCAATATTGATGATATGGGAGTGTCAATGCCAGAACCAGTCCGAGTTTGACTTGTCTCTCTGAAGTCCTAAAGTCCACCCACCTGTTTCGGGCAAGGACAAGTATTGTCATGACACATTAAGGTGGGGTTGTAGGAGAAGCGAGAAAACACCAATGTTTTGGCATTTTTTTATAGCAAAACTTTTTTTTGTCAAAATAAATCAAATATTGCTTCAATAGAAACATAGTTTAATTATCTTCCCATGGTGAAATCAACAGTTGTTGAATATCTGTCATGAGCATAGAGACATTAGACGACAAACTTTTTAAACGAAGAGAAAAAGTTGTCAGTAAATTCCAGGACACCCTTGACAGATATTCAACGACTGTTGATATCAACATGAGAAGAAAATTAAACTCTATGTTTCTACTGGGGCAATATTTTTTTTGGACCAAAATGATGTTTATATATAAAAACAGCAAAAGACTGGTCTTGTCTCGCGTCGCCTACAGCTCCACATTCAAACCAAGAGTCAAGTGCCTAGGGACTAGTGGACTACGGTCAAACGACAAATCCACTGGATCTAGGCTCCAAGGGTTTTGTTTCACAGAACAAGAGTCAAGTGCCTAGGGACTAGTGGACTATGGTCAAACGACAAATCCACTGGATCTAGGCTCTAAGGGTTTTGTTTCACAGAACAAGAGTCAAGTGCCTAGGGACTAGTGGACTATGGTCAAACGACAAATCCACTGGATCTAGGCTCCAAGGGTTTTGTTTCACAGAACCGAACGCTGTCAAATTGGTCAGTAGTTTTATTTGACTTATAATGGGATTAAAGAGAATGGATTGGCGTTTAATGAAAATTCCAAATTAACTATTGGCGAGTTTTCGTGATTGACTTGGTTACGTCTTGGTATCAAGGGTTTACGACCAAGTGGTTCTGACCAAGGCCGAGTGCGAAAACGATTTTAAGATGCTTTTACTAAACAAAAATGGTGGTTGCGGTCGAGTATATTTAACAGCAGGGTAGCTGAATTTATGTAATCCTACTACATGTACTGCAAATCGATGGAAAATGGGCCTTTTAATTTTATTCTTAGTTAGATTTGTGCTTATTTTTACTAGTCTTAATATTTACACAACATGTCAAGCTAAACATATCTTTCCTAAAATAACCTTAAGAAAACATGAGGTACAGTACATATGTACTATTTAATAGTCCTAGATCATATAGTACTCTCTTTAATCCATAACTAAACTTTTACCCATAACTAAACGGTTTTTAAGTACATACTTATTGTATTATCTAGCTGGTAATTGCTGTCCATTTTAATTTACAAAAACTTAAATTTCATTTTCTACGAAGTTATACTCGTTTAGATCTAACATAAGAAGTGATGCTGTTTTGAAATTGGTGCATAAATTCTTGGCTCAATAGTCTGGTTAAAGAAAGCGTTACCAAACCGAGCTATGGTATTGTCTTGGTCATAAACATTTCGTAACATCGATACCAGGTCAAACGTAAAAAACACTCTGGTCGTAAACATCGAAACCAAGTCAACCGCGAAAACTCGTCCTATGTTTTAGTTTTGTTAGAATAATATTTTTTCAGTGAATGCGTCACTTCCGTGTTAGACTTAATACCAGTGACGGGAGATTGGGGTTCGAATCCCGATAAGTTGTAATGAGGCTGATTTCTACTAAATAGTTTCCCACTCTCCTTCCATGCACATGTGGGTAAACTCAACCTAAAATTCTAATTTTATAATTCCTAATCCATTAGCCTAATTAATATATGCACCGGAAAATATACCAAAAGGCAAAGGGGAATTTTTTTTTAGAGAAACAATAATACTTTTCATCTCAGCCGAAAAGACTTACCATTTGGCCATAGTTCACTTGTCACTGGTCGCTTGACTCGTGTAGCCTTAGCAAACAGTTGTCATTTTCATTTAAAACACATGTGAATTCACTTGTCATGACAAGTTGAGACAAGCAGCGAGTAAACGAAAGACCTTTGAGAAACAAAATTTACAGCTAATATTCACTTGTCCCTTTGGGGAATGGCCTCCAGACACGACAAATGAACTCGCATGTATTGTATAGTAAAAAAAAAGAGTTTAGAATGTGAGCATGACACATGTTGCCGCATTAGACTCACGGACGATATTTTGGGCATCACTCATTGATAGTATCCACGATAAAGAAGCGGAAGTGAGGTCAGTGATCCCCCCACCTTCCCTCAGCCCCCCCTAAGAGCTCACAAACAGCTCAACAAATCCATTCACAAACTCTATAGGACTCACAATGGTCACCAACTTGCTCTACATATTTATCACTTCCGAAGCTTTCGAGAGAGCGCTCTGAACCCTTCCTCAATTCTTATATATTCATTTTAATAGAATCAGAATGAAAAAGAAGTATTAACTGTCTCCTAAGGAGTCCAACCTTGACCTTGAAAATGTCTGAACGTGATACGTCATGTCTGTAACATTTTATTTGTTTTTTTTTCCCCCACACTGAGAGCTGAGTGGAAGGATTTGTGTGTTTTTACATCACACAAAAGAAAAGGTCCAGATTGGGACAAAACCTGATGTGTCACACAACGTCCGAATGATGGAAGATTTGAACCCCGGCTAGAAAAAGTTTGTATAGTCCAATGGCCTTGTAGGAGAACCCATGCCCCGAGTGTGGGAGAGAAATTCTAGTTTTATTACTAGAGCAAACAAAACGCACGAGGTGGGAGATGACGGTACAATGAGACGCATAACTTGTTGATCCTCTCGCCTCGCGGTCTCTCACAGACCCCCCCCCCCTCCTCCCTCAGCTCTACTGTACACACAACTGACCTTCCTTACCCACACAGGACCCGATGGAAACATTATATCCAGCTTGCTTTAATAATACCTTCACTTGTCTTCGTTAATTTTACTAAGTATTGTAGAAAACATTATATACTGTTTGTTTATTATTAGCTATTGTCTCGGTTTATTTTATAGTCTACTGTAAAAAAAAATGTGTATAGCTTGTTTATTATTACCATAACTTGTCTACATTTGTTTTACAAACTATTGTAAAAAACATTGTGTCCAGCTTTATATTATTCCAATTACTTGTCTCTGTTAATTCTACAAACTATTGTAGATAACACTGTTCCCAACTTGCTTTATTATTACCAAAATCTGTCTCCGTTCTTTTGAAAAACTACTCTTTTTTACTATAGCTGAGTCACTTTGAAACAAGGTCAGTCAGATAGTCAATTGAACATACCACGCTAAATAAAATATATAATATTTATGTATTGGTATTATTAAAATAATACTAATTAATAGCCCACTTCAGTGTTCGATAGATTTAAGGCTTCACTCTAGAAATATACTAATGATGATGGGGAGATCAGTGTTTGAATCCCGGTCAGCTCTACTGAGGGTGGTTTTTCCTATATGGTTTTACACCTCCCTCCACATAAATACGGTTACATTTCTTAAAAATTCAACCTTCCTCATTCCTAACATATTTAATGATTGGTAAATATGCGTACATAAGACGCTGCGCAAAAAAAAAAAACACACTATTTAATTTTATATTCCTTTCTCACAAAGAACAGTTGGAAACGCGAGCAAGGGCAGATTGGTCTACTGGGACATCGGAAAGTTCGGGACTCTGCCTGTTTGTTCGTCTAACGGCTCACGACTTATTAAACAAAATGGTAAAAATCTTTTAAAATGAAATTCACAGAACTAGAACCTGCAACTCACTTTTACTAAAGCATTTCAACCCAACATTGATTGAAAATCACTCAAATTTGGCATCCTAGAAATGTTTTATTTGATTCTTTAGTAATAATTATAAAGCCCATCTAAAAAGTAATCAGAAGCTTCCAATAATACTTTTTTTATGGGCAACTGTATAGTTTCACTTTGCATTACTAAGAACTAAAAAGGTAAATACAATTTATTGTAATTTTTTTCCCCTCGCCATTGTGGCAACATGAGTTTCCAGTTTACAAATAATGAACGTCCTATTGTGTCAGACTGTAATTCTATCTAAAAACTTTAAAAAGAACGGAAACATCAATAGCGATTTGATCGAATTGCTTTGTAAATCATATTTTTGAAGAAATCTTTGCAAAGTCCAACATATATATATTATTATTATTACTACTACTACTACTAGGGGTTATGTCTTACGACAGGTCCATTCTTTTGTCAGTGAACTTAGATCGTCAATGTGCCCTGTCCTCTGCCTCCTCCTTCAGCTCCCAGAACATCATTCTTTCCTTCAGCTTCAAGTCATCCAATATTTGAATCCTCCTTATTCCTAAGCTCCTATTCCCCTCATCCTTCCCTTCCATGACGTCATGCAGAAGGCAGTTCTTCCTAAGGATGTGTCCTATCCAGTTTGCTTTGTACCGAAGAATCACATCCAAAATCAAGGCCGTAGTCGGGGGGTTTCAAGTTCCCCCCAAATTTTACGAACAAAATATATATAGCTTTATTTGTGATTCAAATGATATCATAATTAAGGTACAATTACAAATTAGGGGGCTGTGTTACCATTAAAAGCACTCCAGAGAGCTTCTAGAATTTTTTCTAGCCTCCGGCAGTTAGGGCGTTATGCTGCCATAAAAAACACTTCAGATAGCTTCTAGAGGTGTTTAATATTTAGAATTTGTCCTAGCCTCCAGCAATTAGGGGGTAATGTTGCCATAAAAAACACTTCAGATAGCTTCTAGAGATGTTTAATACTTAGAATTTTTCCTAACCTTCGGCAATTAGGGCGTTATGTTTCCATAAAAAACACTTCAGAGAGCTTCTAGAAGTGTTTAATATTTAGAATTTTTTCTAGCCTTCGGCAATTAGGGCGTTATGTTGCCATAAAACACATTAGATAACTTCTAGAGGTGTTTAATATCTATAATTTTTCCTAGCCTTAAGCACTTAGGGGGTTATGTTACGATAAAAACACTTTATAGAGAGCTTCTATAAGTGCTAGTACATATATATAATATATACACACACTTTAAATATTTGAAATATACCTTATTTAATCATTGGCTTCATACCATGGTTGAGACTGCTATGACGCAATGACTTAATTGACTAACCAATTATTCTAGTAGATTTGACAATTCGAATAATTGTCTGTTCAAAGTTATTAAGTGCTAACGTGATGCGAAATCATGCGTAAATCCAGGGATTCTGAATTTTTATAGATGCGGTACAAAGTGTTGGTATGATGAGTCTTAAAAACTATACTGTATTTGGACATTATAATGGTGATACCAAGTATTTAAAAAGCAACCCTTGAAAAAACTTTTTAAGAGCTGTTATGTTATGATATGTAGATTATGTTATTTTACTTCACAAGGTTTATTTTGCTTCTAAAAGGGATAAGGCTACTGTAGAGTGGAGGAGGTTACATAATGATTGGTTAAATACCCTGTCTTCATCACAATACATTGTTAGTATAATCAAGTCTCATAGATTACGGTGGGCAGAACATGCAAAGTGAATGGAAGATTTTAGAACCAGGTTCAGGGTATTGACTGGCAAACCAAACGGGAAGAGACCAGTGGGAAGACTTAGACACAGGCGGGAAAATAACATTAGAATGAACCTGAAAGAGATATGGTGTAGTGAGGTGGACTGGATAGAACTAGCTCAAGATAGTGTTGTACTTTTGGAAGTGCATCAATGAACTTTAAAGTTACTAATACCATAGCGTAGGTCAGATTAAATGAAACATTTTTTTAGAGGTATTTAATTTATATTTTGGTATAAGATCTTATAACTGTCATGACTTATTGTTATTTATATATCTTTGAGATTCTCATGATTTTTTTGATACCACCTTTCTTTTATTTGTAAAGTATTTCGCATGAATTTGATAAAAGAAACACAATGTCCATTGTAAATACATTCTTAAATAAATGGTATGGCGCACCGCACAGACTTTCTCTCTCTTTCTATAAACTTCTAAGATTTCTGAACGGAATAATGTACATTGTATCATCACCACTCCACATAAGAACCCGCATAAAATAATAAACAATGATATATAATCAATGAGAAAAGAGGCGCATCTTTGTCCACCTTAGAACATTTCAAACAGTTTAATGTCTTCCACAAGGGTCAACACTTCGTATTAAAATTTCGATTCTGGTTAAAGTTTTAACATTTTATAAGGTGTTGCAGATCTTCAAGTCATCGCATTGATATTTAATTATTCATTTATACATTTTGATCAATAAAAAATGTAAATATTGACTATTGAGTCTAAAATGGAGATAGATCATTGCTATGCAAACATTTCTCCTAAGAGATTTAAGGAAAAATAACATACTTTTTTAGATACTTATATTTAATTACTCTATGGCATTGGAGAATTATTGCGTTAATACTTAAGTAGTATATGTTTACAATTAAAGCTCACAAAATTGTATTAATATATTTGCAAATATCTCAGAAACTGTTGCTTTTATAAAAATATATGTCAAATAAAAGTTTTTTATTTCTAATAGTCCTACAATTTTGCAATGATAAGTTATTTAGTTTCTCCAATAGTTGTGGAGATACGGAAATTAACGCTTCTTTAAAGTACCCTAAAAATCATTTTCATAGGAAAATGAAAATAGCCAGTTTATTTATAATCTTAATCAACGCCTAGATACGAATTTTAATCAAAATCGTTTGAGCAGATTTTGAGAAAACCAAATTTTTCTATTTTCGCCCTTCAGTAAACTACCCTTAATTTTAAGTTTTTATAGACACACAGACAGACGGCATTGCAAAGACTATTTTTTAGGGTTCGGGGGGTCATGAGACGTCGACATCCATCAACATTTCAGGTTAGTTTTTTTTACGATTGCAATACTTAAGCTTTAATGTCCAAAAAGCTAAAAATATATATATAAATGCGTATAGATTGAAAATTATTGATTTTATAAAAATATGTTTCGAATAAATTATTTGTATTATAAATATATATACATATTTGTAATGCTAAGTAATTTCATATCTAAAATAGTTTCGGAGCTATTATAAAAAATGTTAATTAACGCATCAGACCGGAGCCCTTAAAGCCATTTTGCCGAAATATTGAGAGCAGCCATTTTGTTTGGAATATTATAAAAGCAACAGTTTCTGAGATATTTGCAAATATATTAATACAATTTTGTGAGCTTTAGTTGTAAACATATACTACTTAAGTCTTAACGCAATAATTCTCCATTGCCATAGAGTAATTAAATATAAGTATCTAAAAAAGTATGTTATTTTTCCTTAAATCTCTTAGGAGAAATGTTTGCATAGCAATGATCTATTTCCATTTTAGACTCAATAGTCAATATTTACATTTTTTATTGGTCAAAATGTATAAATGAATAATTAAATATCAATGCGATGACTTGAAGATCTGCAACACCTTATAAAATGTTAAAACTTTAACCAGAATCGAAATTTTAATACGAAGTGTTGACCCTTGTGGAAGACATTAAACTGTTTGAAATGTTCTAAGGTGGACAAAGATGCGCCTCTTTTCTCATTGATTCTATATCATTGTATATTATTTTATGCGTGTTCTTATGTGGAGTGGTGATGATACAATGTACATTATTCCGTTCAGAAATCTTACGAGTTTATAGAAAGAGAGAGAAAGTCTGTGCGGTGCGCCGTACCATTTATTTTAGATACTTACTTATATTTAATTACTCTATGGCATTGGAGAATTATTTCTTTAAGACTTAAGTAGTATATGTTTACAACTAAAGCTCACCAAATCGTATTAATATATTTGCAAATATCTCAGAAACTGTTGCTTTTATAAAAATATATGTCAAATAAAAGTTTTTTATTTCTAATAGTCCTACAATTTTGCAATGATAAGTTGTTTAGTTTCTCAAATAGTTGTGGAGATACGGAAATTAACGCTTCTGTAAAGTACCCTAAAAATAATTTTCATAGGAAAATGAAAATAGCCATTTTATTTATAATCTTAATCAACGCTTAGATACGAATTTTAATCAAAATCATTTGAGCAGATTTTGAGAAAACAAATTTTTTTCTTTTCGCCCTTCAGTAAACTACCCTTAATTTTAAGTTTTTATAGACACACAGACAGACGGCATTGCAAAGACTATTTCTTAGGGTTGTGGGGGTCATGAGACGTCAATATCCATCAACATTTCAGGTTAGTTTTTTTTACGGTCGCAATAATTAAGCTTTAATGTCCAAAAAGTTAAAAAAATATTCATATAATTGCGTATAGATTGAAAGTTATTGATTTTATAAAAATATGTTTCGGATAAAATACCTGTATTATAAATATATATACATATTTGTAATGCTAAGTAATTTCATATCTCCAATAGTTTCGGAGCTATTATAAAAAATGTTAATTTACGCATCAGACCGGAGCCCTTAAAGCCATTTTGCCGAAATATTGAGAGCAGCCATTTTGTTTGGAATATTTATTAATGTTCATTATTAAAATTTAATAAAAATCGTTAGAGCCGATTTTGAGAAAATCGACTTTTTCTCTTTTTTCCCTTCAGTAAACTACCCTTAATTTTAGGGGTAGATATCCAATTCCAAAAACCCCTCGGGGCAACCCTATGAAAACCTTAGATATCAAGTTTTAGCTCTATCGGTAAAATAGTTTAGGCTCTAGTTGGAGGTACAGACAGACATACAGACAGACAGACAGACGGAAATTCAAAAACAATTTTTTCGGATTCAGGAAGTCATGAAACGTCAAAATTCATCAAAATCTCGAGTTCGATTTTTTTGACGATCACCATACTTTCTCTACCTGTAAGATAGAGAGAAAGTAAAAATGAACGTTTTTTGTTGGGTGTTTTGCACAGGTTTCTCATATGTACAAGTTTTTAGTGTTGTTTGGGGTGTATTATATATTGCGAGTGTACTTGTCGAAACCTTTTATATTTTTAATGTTTTTAGAGAATACCCATTACTATTCCATGGTGTATGAATATATTTATTTAGCACCACGTCTTACTACCTGTTTGGATTATACGCCTATGTAGCATTTCCATTAATATGTTTAGCGATTATGAAGGTTGAATTTGATGGAAGTGTACACACATTTTCGTAAAGGGAGAATGGAACGCGATTTAGGAAAAAAAAACCACCCAACTGGGACTCAAACCCCGATATCTTCGTCATATTGTGAGGGGGACGCCTTAGACCATGCGGCCACCAAAACGGGTATGAACTAAAGACCGAGAGTATATAGAGCTTGTTCCATGTTTCCGTTAATCTGGTAGATGTTCGTTCTGTATAAACAGTACTGTTCCACGGTGTATGAACATATGACCCAGGATATATATGGTTTGTGTGACTATTCTTTTGAAAAACACCTCAACTCCTACATTAACCATGTTCTCTCTTTACACAGATGTGTACGATAGAGAGTTGATTATTACAGATTAATAATTAAACAGGATTATAATACACATTAAAATAACAAACTATCCCAATTTGGAAGTTATGATAACGAATTAAAATTATTAAATATTATTTTACGACAGGTCTGGTACAATATGCCTCTAGGTGTTTATATATACCAATAAAGCTAATGGCTGTACATGGAAGATAAAATTAAATATATATAACATAAATATGTGTTGTTTATTTACCTTGTTGTTTTGTTATAGTCAAATAAATTTTAATCCAATATTTTTTCTAGAGTATGATATTTTTAATATGAATATCGTAACCAACTTAAATTTTATATCGTGTTTTCACACATCCCTTAAGTTTTAGTTTTCTAATTAAAAATGTAAATTATACTTTTTCTTTTACCAGTTGGAGTAATGGAACTTTTAAGCTTAAAATTATATATTGGGTCCTTGAAAAAATAATAGTGAAATTTTATTTTATTTGGGCCATAGACTTAACGTTTGTAGTTACCTTTCTAATATGACAGCAAACACCTTAAAAAAAAAAAGAATAGTGTTGTTAAACAAAACCAGATGGTTTTAACTCACCCCCGTAAATGTTTAATTTTAAATTGGGTCACTGCCCAATCTTAGCATCAATCAAAGATCAATGTCAGATTACACAAAGCTTTTTACTTAAAGCCCCTGAATTCTGTAAACGAAAAATTATGTTAAACATTTACTTATAAACTAACTAAACCAAGTCTCGCGCTCATTTGCTTATCTTTGTGAAAGTGGAAATTATAATTTTAAAGATATAATTTTAACCCATGCCAGGTATTGAATACAGGACCCTTAACTCATTGGAGATACACAATATCGAATTATCTAAGGTGTCGGCCCAGATATTATTTATCATGGGTAAATTATATGTTAGTGAACGGCATGTATGTACTTGTGAGAGTTAACAAGTTTAAACAAACCAAGAAACCTACTTATCTTACTGACACCATGTTCGTCTGATATCCTCGTCTCTGACTTTGTAGCTTAGGTATTATTTTAGTGAGAGTTTGTTCGTCTGATATCCTCGTCTCTGACTTTGTAGCTTAGGTATTATTTACTGAGAGTTTGTTCGTCTGATATCCTCGTCTCTGACTTTGTAGCTTAGGTATTATTTACTGAGAGTTTGTTCGCCTGATATTCTCATCTCTGACTTTGTAGCTTAGGTATTACTTTACTGAGAGTTTGTTCGTCTGATATCCTCGTCTCTGACTTTGTAGCTTAGGTATTATTTACTGAGAGTTTGTTCGCCTGATATTCTCATCTCTGACTTTGTAGCTTAGGTATTACTTTACTGAGAGTTTGTTCGTCTGATATCCTCGTCTCTGACTTTGTAGCTTAGGTATTACTTTACTGAGAGTTTGTTCGTCTGATATCCTCGTCTCTGACTTTGTAGCTTTAGGTATTACTTTACTGAGAGTTTGTTCGTCTGATATCCTCGTCTCTGACTTTGGACGTAAGGATTACTTTACTGAGGGCTTGTTCGATTGATATCCTCATCTCTCTGACTGTGGAAACTAACCGATATATTTTTTGAATAATATCCTCGTAAACGACTCCTAATGTTGAGGATTTCTTTATTTATGTAGATGAAAAACGCGATTCATATTACACCTGTGTGCGAAAGAATTTTTTTCTTTCAAATTGTAAGATTATTTGGTGTAACTCCAACCTCTTAAAACAGATCCTGGTGAGTTTTATAGAATACAAATATACATTATCTTTAAATTTAGTGCATGTTTTTGGTATTTCTGAATAGGCGTACTACTACGGCCGTCTTTTACTAAATAGTACAGATAAGGATGCTGCTTACAATACCTTGTGTCCTCTTTGAGGCGAAACTATGGTCCGATTTAGAGCGGAAGGAACATTTTTTGACACTTATAAAAGTTAGTAAACAATTTTTATAATTTCATACTTTAGACCAGTGTTTGTCAAAGTTTTAGTGACGAAGAGAGCAGCAAATGGAAGATATAAGCATTTGGGGACTACCGAAGCCCTGAGAATAAGGGGTGGGGTGTTTAAAAGTTACACAAGAAAAACATTTATTCAAAGGAATTCCATTTTACGGCTATAAATACAAGACAAAAATTAGTTAGTTCAATTAAATACTGAACAATAATGTCATATAATTACATTGAATCAGTAATTACTATTTTATTGCTTAATTTTAACATCATAAACCTTATAATTGTTAATTAATAATTTGTTAAGTTTTGTTGACTTAAGGTTGGTACGGTATTCCCTTTCTATATGAATTTTTTCTACTGAGAAAAGAAATATGGCATAACGTGGATGTTTCATATTTAATCTTTCGCAATTCAAATTTTTGTATTTTATGTAATCGACAGTCATTAATTAATTTGTATTAAGAAACATCCTGGGATCCTGTGAACCACTTGATAGGCCGCCGCGGACCACCAGTGGTCCAAGGAGCACACTTTGAGAAACAATGCTGTAGGTCATGTATCTTGCATCTGTCACTTTTGATATGTAATAAAAACATGATGTGAACCTGCAAGTGAGCTATTCCAACCGAGCGGCTGCCACCGTTTGCGATAATAGTGCCAACATTTGCGAATAGAGGGTGTCATGTGGTCAATTTTCTAAACCGGAGCTGATAATTCTTCATTCAAGTACCTCCTCATTTGTCCTCACGAGGCTGAGTTTGACTCTGTTTCAGACCCACTATTTCACAAATACATTTTTGGAAGCGCCGGTGATCGACTCTGGATCTCAAACCAAGAATTCTGACCACTAAACCACAGAGGCTAGTTATATTACCAACATTGACAGAAAAAAGTTTTTATTTCTAAGAGTTTCCATCTACCAGAATCCAACTATGCCTCACAGTTAAGGTTCTTAGTCTTAAGCCTCCAACCAGTTGGGCGGGTTTCTCGGCCATTACAGTCAAGCCATGATGAGCACCCACAGACAGACAGACAGACAGACAGATTGTGTGCACTTTTATTCACCTGATTTGTGCTCCTCCCACCCCCCTTGAACCTTCTCAGGGCGGACCACACCTGCCAGGTCAACCCAGGTCAATCATTGCGTACGATCAACTTGACTCGCCCTGTGAGTGATGCCAGGTTTAATTAGACTCAACTCAATGTATGTACAAATAGTACTTCGCACGCAGACTTGCTAATTCTAGTGGCTATAGTTAGTCTACGAGTCTAGAGGACCCTGGTTCGATTCCTGACTGTTTTTGTGCGTGGCTGCCCTGGTATCTAAATGCCGAGGCTGAAGGTGTAGCAATAGGCTCACAGTTAAAGTTTAAGTTTGTTAATAAACTGTGTACTGTTATATTTCGTTTAGAAAATGACCGTTGAATAAGCCTATTTTTATTTTCAGAACCACATATTTTACTACTTGTCAGAGCAATATTTATTTGCGTACACAAATGGGATAAAGAATACTCTGTTTTAATTTTAAAACCGTATCTGACTAATTGTTACGGTAATATTTACTTAAATACTTAATTAAAATCATTAGAGCGAATTTCGAGAAAAATTTATTTTTTATTTTTTTGCCCTTTAGTAAACCACCCTTAAATTTAGGGTTGGGCACCTAAGTCCATAAACCCCCCGGGGGATCTTATGAACACCCCAGATACCAAGTTATAGCCCAACCTGTAAAATAGTTTAGGCTCAAGCCCGAGACAAACGGCATCATGAAAACAACTTATTTGGTTTAAGGGGGTCATGAAACGTCAAAATCTCGAGTTCGAATTTTTTGACGATCACAATACTTTCTCTCCGAAGTATCAAGAGAAAGTAAAAAAGTTATATGTATGAACAATCTCGCATTAGTATTGTTAGTTGGGTTCAGGCATGCTAACAGTTCACCTAAACCCTGTCAGAGTAGCTTTCTCTGTGGTAACGGTGAGTTGTGTCTTTTTTGAACGCAGGAAGTCTAAGATTTGTTTTTATTTAAGATGTGGAACGATATTCACGATGTTCGTGTACTTATTTTTGGAATAACGGTCACACAGCCTGTAAAGGTGAGACAAATTATAACCTTCTCTTGTTTTATTGTATCCTCAAGTCAACTAAATAAAACGTTGATCTACCTTTACCTACAGGAAATATTGCTCCACTTTAGAGGTTTGGTTGGAAGGTACAAACGTTCTTTACGATGTTTTAAAAACATTTTTTAAAAATTTGAGTGTGAACCATGTCTAACCACCCATCCGGGCTATCCAAATATTTACACTAATTTGTTAAGAATGAGAAAGGGATCATTTAAAAGAAATGTACCTGAATTTGCGTGGATAGAGATAGAAAAACCATTTGAGTAAGTCCTTTCTAAGGGGACATATCCCTAATTATTATCAAAATTAACTTTTTTTTGAATATTTCTTTAGAAGAAACATATTTTGTGCGAAAATGCCACGCTAATGGAGCGTCTATAAATTATATTTGTACGCATTACTTTCGAAAAGGCCATCTTTACGGAGTTGTGGCCTTTTTAAAATGACCGATTAATTTTGGGGAAAACACCCTCAGTACACCCATCAGGATCTCCGATCTTCCATCACCGGCAAACCAGACCAGACTAGGTTGACGTCTTAGCCTGCGTACCCACCGATGTGATTAGCATTGCTTTCATAAAATAACGAGTTGATATGTTTTTATAGGTAAACTAAACAAGTAATTTAGGTTACTATGCCAAGAGCTGGAATAGTTACAGTCCAATTTTCATAGGAAGCTCCTCCTTATCCGATAGCTAAACTACTAGATGTACTTTCACGCATTCATGCGTCAAGTCATGTGATCTACATCCATCACTTTTTTTAATGAATATTATCAATACTTAGAAAAAACACTAAAAAAATAGTAAAGTGTTATCAATGTTGACCCCAAAATGTATGTTTGTATTTTCTAAAAGACTCATTATACGAAAAATTGGATTATAGCCATATGGTTAGCATTGTATAGCTTTGATACAAGAGAATGAGGTTTTTGATGTAGCACTTCATTATAAGATTTGAATTATATATAAAAATGTGTTTTACTCTTCCAAAGTGAATACATTCCTTGATAACTTTAAACTTACTCTAAACAGTTGTTTCTAATTCCTAGTATTCTTTTAACTGCGTTTAAAGTAACAACCTACATGTCCGATTGTGTTCTGGGTAGATAGATGGGTAAGTAATTTCAAGATCAGATACAATTATTGTCGCTACCATCGGCTACAGAGAGAATAAACAGTAGAATACCCTTGATACCTTATCCAAGAATAAAAAATCCTTCGTCACCATATTACCATCTTAAAGAAAAAGAAATCCTACAGTCATTTAGGTCATATTTTCATCCTTTGAACAGTATATTTATTCATTTTTAGATATTTTTGTTGAATATTCTCAATGTTTTGTAAATCCATGATTACTCAAACTTAAGACTTTTCACCACACATTAGTGGAATTGATAAGATGATGTAGGATTCAAATGAACTTGGACGCGTTTTAATTTTGTATTAGGAAAATCCACATACTGGTGAAGTAATGCTAGAAATATTTTTGTGGATAGGGGGTGAGTATTGCTTGTAAAGCAGTAATTTGTAAATCGATGTTCATATTTAGCGAAATGCAAGAGTTAATTATCAAGGCCTTTCATTGCATACATATATACTTTAGTTGCAGTTTGTATAGGGCTTGTTACATCTATTCATGTGTATTAGCTTAGAGATTCAGTTTACTTTTTTTTTTAATTTTAAGGGTTTTTTCCAAGAATTTTTAGTGTCATTATGGTGATCATTTTTTGAGAATTTTTAGATTATCTGAATGTTCATTATTACAGTTCCACTTCATTGTTATCGCCCTCATACCACGAGGATAAGGATCTGTGACAGAAACCGGTAGCTCAAAAAGCAAAATAGGCTTAAGACTAAATGTTAGTGGTGACTTTTATTTTAATGATTACTGAATTTATATATATATTTTTTAATTTATTTATTAATTTGTTAGGATTATTTAAGGAGTAATGGAAGGAAACGCGAACTAAGACCATTATTTTTACTGCTTTTATAACAGTTTCTTTTGGACACAATAAATATAAAAGCAGTACATCAAATACGTTTAGTAACATTTTCTACCTAAAGAAATATCAACAATTCTTAAATATTTGGGATGGGCATCCTGTAATTTGATGGCAAATTTTTATTTTAATCTAAAAAGTTTCTCAACAAATGTCTCTATGCTTACGACAAATATTCAAGAGTTATTATTATTAAGTTTTCTGTCTTACGACAGGTCCATTCCTTTTGTCAGTGAAGTTGGACCCCCCAATGCATCCTGTCCTCTACTTCCTCCTTGAGCACTCAGAATTTTCTTATTTCCTTCAAGTAATCCAACATTTGAATCCTCTTTCCCTGCACCTTGTCTTTTATGATGTAATGCAGAAGACAGTTCCTCCTAAGGATGTGTCTAATCCAGTTTGCTCTGTAGCGAAAAATCACACTTTCAAAATGGTTCTTTCCTTACCCAGTCTTCTTTGGTTGATTTTATTATAATATGTAGTAAACTACACTAAACTTATCTACTATATTATTTATTTTGCCCAAAATATGTTTTGCTGTAAAATCTTCAAAAAGCCATAAATCGCATTCCCTCCACTCCACCTTTATCTTATATATGTTTAACTTTCTTAACTATTTATTATATTTATTACTTATTTCTAAATAAATAGTTGACTATTGATTTGAACATAGTTCAGTGTTTGTCTTATTTTTCGTTCTCAACCTTCACAACTATAAATATTTTGTTTGTATTTTCAACCATGTTTATCATAATTAATCATAATTATAACGTACCCCATTCACCTAAAAAGAACCTCCTGGTTAACACGGTGGGGTGTAAGCGACTCGTAGCTCCAACATAAAATACAAGCAACTAACATGTTCTTTGACCTCCATACTCCACATACAGTTATATCTCAATATCTGAAGCTTATGGGTTGAGTGACTGGGAAACACAATTATCCTATAAAGGAGACTGAAAAACTCATTTATCCGTGAACGGGGGGGGGGGGGTGGGGGGGGTGGGGGGGGGTGATAGGGTGAAATAACATGAGAGTGATAGAGAGAAGTTATAAAAACAAAGAAATCATTGGAGCAGATACAATTGTAATTCCCAATCTGGACTTCCCATCTTCCATTAAAGAATACTGGAGCCACCACGCAAAACAGCCCACACCCAACCTGCAGCTTCCGACAAGGTGAAGTCACACGAACCTGTCGACTAGTGTTGGTATGGTGAGAGCTGGCACTGGCAATACTAGTGTCAGTATGGTGAGAGCTGGCACTGGCAATACTAGTGTCAGTATGGTGAGAGCTGGCACTGGCAATACTAGTGTCAGTATGGTGAGAGCTGGCACTGGCAATACTAGTGTCGGTATGGTGAGAGCTGGCACTGGCAATACTAGTTTCAGTATGGTGAGAGCTGGCACTAGCAATACTAGTTTTGATATGGTGAGATCTGGCACTAGCAATACTAATATCAGTATGGTGAGAGCTGGCACTAGCACAGCTAGTTTCAGTATGGTGAGAGCTGGCACTAGCAATACTAATATCAGTATGATGAGAGCTGGAACTAGCAATACTAGTATCAGTATGGTGAGAGCTGGCACTAGCACAGCTAGTATCAGTATGGTGACAGCTGGCACTAGCAGTACTAGTATCAGTATAGTGAGAGCTGGCACTAGCAATACTAGTATCAGTATAGTGACAGCTGGCACTAGCAATACTAGTATCAGTATGGTGAGAGCTGGCACTAGCAATACTAATATCAGTATGGTGAGAGCTGGCACTAGCACAGATAGTTTCAGTATGGTGAGAGCTGGCACTAGTACAGCTAGTTTCAGTATGGTGAGATCTGGCACTAGAAATACTAGTTTTGGTATGGTGAGATCTGGCACTAGCAATACTAATATCAGTATGGTGAGAGCTGGCACTAGCACAGCTAGTTTCAGTATGGTGAGAGCTGGCACTAGCAATACTAATATCAGTATGGTGAGATCTGGCACTAGCAGTACTAGTATCAGTATAGTGAGAGCTGGCACTAGCAATACTAGTATCAGTATAGTGACAGCTGGCACTAGCAATACTAGTTTTGGTATGGTGAGATCTGGCACTAGCAATACTAATATCAGTATGGTGAGAGCTGGCACTAGTACAGCTAGTTTCAGTATGGTGAGAGCTGGCACTAGCAATACTAATATCAGTATGGTGAGAGCTGGCACTAGCACAGCTAGTTTCAGTATGGTGAGAGCTGGCACTAGTACAGCTAGTTTCAGTATGGTGAGATCTAGCACTGGAATATACTAGTTTCAGTATGGTGAGAGCTGGCACTAGCAATACTAATATCAGTATGGTGAGAGCTGGCACTAGCACAGCTAGTTTCAGTATGGTGAGATCTGGCACTAGCAATACTAGTTTCAGTATGGTGAGATCTGGCACTAGCAATACTAATATCAGTATGGTGAGAGCTGGCACTAGCACAGCTAGTTTCAGTATGGTGAGAGCTGGCACTAGCAATACTAATATCAGTATGGTGAGAGCTGGCACTAGCAGTACTAGTATCAGTATAGTGAGAGCTGGCACTAGCAATACTAGTTTCAGTATGGTGAGAGCTGGCACTAGCAATACTAATATCAGTATGGTGAGAGCTGGCACTAGCAGTACTAGTTTCAGTATGGTGAGATCTGGCACTAGCAATACTAGTTTCAGTATGGTGAGAGCTGGCACTAGCAGTACTAGTATCAGTATGGTGAGAGCTGGCACTAGCACAGCTAGTATCAGTATGGTGACAGCTGGCACTAGCAGTACTAGTATCAGTATAGTGAGAGCTGGCACTAGCAATACTAGTATCAGTATAGTGACAGCTGGCACTAGCAATACTAGTATCAGTATGGTGAGAGCTGGCACTAGTACAGCTAGTTTCAGTATGGTGAGATCTGGCACTAGCAATACTAGTTTTGGTATGGTGAGATCTGGCACTAGCAATACTAATATCAGTATGGTGAGAGCTGGCACTAGAACAGCTAGTTTCAGTATGGTGAGAGCTGGCACTAGCAATACTAATATCAGTATGGTGAGAGCTGGCACTAGCAGTACTAGTATCAGTATAGTGAGAGCTGGCACTAGCAATACTAGTATCAGTATAGTGACAGCTGGCACTAGCAATACTAGTTTTGGTATGGTGAGATCTGGCACTAGCAATACTAATATCAGTATGGTGAGAGCTGGCACTAGCAATACTAGTATCAGTATAGTGACAGCTGGCACTAGCAATACTAGTATCAGTATAGTGAGAGCTGGCACTAGCAATACTAGTATCAGTATAGTGAGAGCTGGCACTAGCAATACTAGTGTAAGTCTGGTGAGAGCTGTCAATACCACAACTAGTGTAGGTCTATTGAGAGCGGGTACTATCACTATTAGTGTAGGTTTGGTGAGAGCTGTCCTTAGCAAAAATATTGTTAGTCTAGTGAGAGCTGGCACTTAAAGCTAGTGTCAATCTAGTGAAAGCTATAATTAAATCAAAAGTGTTGAGTTGTTGAAATATGACATTTACTTAGATAGTCTAGGTATAGTGAGAGATATCACTCAATTATATAGTATTGGCCTACTAAGAGCTGGCACTTGTTTCACTCAATAAGCCAGTATTGGTCTTTTGAGAGTTGGCACTTAATAAACTAGTAAGTCTAAGGAGAGATGAAACTTAATAATTAAATCAATTATCTAGTGTTGGTTTAGTGAACGTTGACACTTGATTCACGCAATCAGATATTAATGATTTAAGGTGATCTAATTCTTAAATCCCTCAACTAGCTAATGCTAGTCTAGTGAAAACTAGCACATTATTCCCTCGGTAAGCTAATATTGTTCTTTTGAGATTTGGCACAAGCTAGTAAATATAATAAGAGCAGTAAAATGGCTAAATCAACCAGCCAGTGTCGATATAGTGTCAATCAGCTAGTGTTGGTCTAGTGAGGATTGGTACTGAATTAATTAGTGTCGGTTTAAGGAGACTTGGAACTTATATGCACTCGAACCCCTAGTGTCAGTCTAGATAGAGGTGGTAATTAATTTATTTAATCATCTAGAACCTGTGAGAACAGCTACTTGATTCACTTAAGTCAATTAATGTATATTTAGTGAGAGCATACACTTGATTTATCTAGTGGGATTAATGTCAGTTTTGGGTGAGCAGCCATTGGAGTCCTCTAAGGGCATTATTAATGTCCTTTAAGAATGAACAGCCATCTGATTCACTTAAGAACATTATTCATGCCAATTTAAATTGAGCAGCCATCTGATTCACGTACGAGCGTTATTAATGATAATTTAGAATGAATAGCCTAGTCATATGATTCGCTTCAGAGAATTAATAATGCCCATCTAGAATGAGCAGCCACATGATTCACGTAGGAGCATCATTAATGCTCATTTATAATGAGCAGCCTCCTGATTCACTTGGGAGCATCATTAATGCCCATTTATAATGAGCAGCCACCTTATTCACCTACGAGCATTATTAATGTCCATTTATAATGAGCAGCCTCTTGATTCACCCAGTCCTAGGAAAACTCATGTCAGTATAGTAAGTTGGTTCACATTGACCACATATGTTGACTAGTCTAAATAAATAATAAAAAAATACTCGCATTAGCCGTGCGCTCCATAGTTTGTTGATTTTACTTTACCTTGATGCAAATAAGGACACCACCTTTTTGAAGAAAAAATCCTTACTCTCCAGTCTTTCTTATGGAAATAGCAGCTTCGAAACCACCAATTTAATTCTCAATTATCTTGAAAATGACGGAGCTAAAAAATTACTTTATTTGTTTAAGGAAGGCTAGAGCTATGTTTTTTAATAATTTAATTTGATCTCATAGCTGTGGCATTTGGTATAAAACGTCGTTGAAAATGACCTAATTTCATGGAATTTTGTTAAGTTATAAAACTTAACATCTAAAGTTTTTAACCCTAAGAAACCTTTACCTCCATTTTGGCTTTCATCATATTTAGAAATAAAAAAACACCCGGTTCGGTGGTCACATTCTCTAAGGCTGTATTGTTGATGACGCTGATATTAGGATCAATGGTTCAAATCTCAGCCGGGTGTAGCGAGGGTTTACTCCTGTAGTATCCTTAATATAATCCATATACTTTTTCACTGGGATCAACTGCTCCTAATCCGTAAACATTGCCATGTTGGATTGGACCCACTATACACAAGTTATTTGAATGCTATCTCTTTTTGTTTTGATGTGTCTTACGGTGAGACCTAGTAACGAATGTGGCCCACCCATCCTTACACTGGCAACAATAGCTACTGATCTGTGATTAGATCGCGACAACTACACTGCCATGCTGGACTGGTCTCTCAATAGACAAGACATCCGACTGCCATATCGTGTTGGATTAGATATACCCTTGAGGCGAGGCCTGGTAGCGAATGTGGCCCACCCACCCTTACACTGGGAACAATAGCTCCTGGTCTGTGATGGGATCTTAACACCGCAATGAAGACAAGACCTCGTGATAGACACCGGTAGTCATTACGAGCTCCGCCCACAATCAAAGCCATCATCATTATGTTCGCACCGGTACGACAGAAACTGGTTCGAGACAATTTCCAAAACTTGACTCGAGTTGTGATATTAGACTTTCATATCCATACAGTAATTCTCAACCATAGTGTCGTGTGTTGGAATGCTGATTATACTAGTAGTTTTTTTATTACCACTTCTTACTACCTCTTCAGGCTATACGAATATGTGCTAATTACGCTAACGAATTAGGGATGAGTAAAATTGAATTTAGATAAAGTGTAGGTACCATCATTTGCGTGGAAAACCATTTAGGAAAAACCACCCTTAGTACACCAGACCGGGATTCGAACCCCGAGATCCCTGTCATCGGCAGTTTTGTCTAGTACCAGATTGACGCCTTAGACCATGTGGTAACCGAAGCATGTCATAGCTTATTATTGTTTGGTTTAATTTAATGTACCCTACCCTATTTAAGTTTGTCTACGTATTTGTGAAGCCCCTACCTTGAGGACTCCATCATTCCAAGGGGGTCCTTTCACAATCTGCAGACCTATTATAGACGCCCCCAAAACGCAGCTTTCCACCATTATGGACGATTGATTTACTCCACCGTGATCTAAAAGCTCCAGTGCTTTTACTTTACTTATTAAGAAAGGTGCATTAAATGTAAAGTACAAAAATTCCTCCGAATAATCCAAGCACTACCCAAATATGATGCGTAACTCATTAAGCTCACAACTATCACTCCATATCCATTTTGACTCAACGAGAACCAAGAGTTTGAATTTTCATAAAAAGAATTTATCACACACACTTTCCATGTCAATTATCAGCGCACCTAGTTTACTGACAGTCAATTTATATTTAATCTATGGCCGGCCCTAGACGTTACGTTATCTGCGCAATATTAACTGCACATGTTTACCGTTCAGGTCCAAGACTTGTGCAAGTCATCCGCTAGACGACACAAGCATATCGCTCCATTTAAAAAAATCTCAATTGTGACTATTTCAGTGTGAATCATGTCGTCAGAAAAAAAAAAGGAATTTGCACTTGCGGCTATAATTGCAAAGAAGAATAACAAAAGTGGTTACAAATGTGGTTAAAAGTGGTGTAAAAAAGGGCCGCTTAAGAGAAAAGTTTACTCTCATATCAACTTATTAGAATAGTTGAAAACATCGCCTAAGATTGGCTGGCATAGCTACTTGTGAATAGACACGTAATTGAAGCTTTTGTCATTGGCTACTCGTAATTTCATAATTTCCTTAAAATCCCCCATAGCTTGATGGTCTGTCATATTGAGAGGTTGGTGATAAGCGACACAAAAACAACGGAACTGAATGAAGATTGCACAAACTTACCCTAAACGCTCCGGTAAGGCGGTGGACTTTCTCAGGCGCTAAGAGAAAAAGTATAGCTGTACCATCATCCACAAGTCACTTGCACAGTTTTCCTAACCACACAATCAAGTATACTTGCAATGATATACATGTGCAGTTATTATTGCGCAGTTAAACGATACGTCTAGGGCCAGCTAAGAGAAAACAAACAAATAGTAGTCTTTTTATTTAAAGAGCAAAGCTCTAAGGTGGGAGTGTGAAGAACGCGAGTTAAGAGAAGTATTTTTACAGTTTTTACAGAAAACTTTTTTTTGTCAAATTAAAGAAAATATTCCTCCAATAAATATATAGAGTTTAATTTTTTTTCACATAGTGGTATCAACAGTTGAATATTTCTCATGAGCATAACGGCATTAGATGTGAAACTTTTTAAATGAAGAGAAACGGTTGTCATTAAATTCCAGAACATCCTTGACAAGAACTGTTGAGGTCACCACGTGAAGTAAATCGAACTATTTGTTTTTACTGGAGAATAATTTGATTTATTTGGACCAAAAAAGTGTTAAGTAAAAAAAAACCCCTGTAAAAATACTACCTTTTAATCGCGTTCCCTTCACTTCCCCCTCCTCAATTCAAACAAGTTTCAATGTTTTTATCAATTAAATTAGTGCTCTCTACTGTTAATACTCGATTTAAAAAAAAGAGCAATAAAGTTAAGGTTGAAATGGGGATGACTGTACAATTATGTGCATTAAATTTTAATCTTAATGGTTAGCTAAATACCGATAGAGAATGTGTCCTTTCTGATATGCCAAGCTATGCTGACCCTTAGGGGCCGCCCTTAAATGACTAAAGTTATTTTTTAATGATTTTCTATTCCCTCCCCCCAATTTAAGGATCGTAAAATTTTCAATCTCCCTCTAGCTTACGTACGTTTTACGATTTGGTAAATAATTTAAATTTCATTTAAAATTAGATGTAGCACATAATTAAATGAAATATAAGTGACATTTTATAATTAGTATATTTATTTACTGTTTTTTTTGTCTCACCATAAACATTGATTAAAAAAATCTTTACGTGAGATGGATTCTGACCCCAGCCCCACCCCCGTAAGAAAATACTTAACCACCCTCCCCCCAAAACCCCAAAGTAATTTAAGGACGGCCCCTTATATGTTTTTCACTCAACCTAACTTAATTAACCTGGGCATAAAGTTATTGCCCCGCTCCTCCTTTTAAAAAAAAAAGGTTTCGGCTCTCATGCCTGGGGTCGTATGTGCCCTTAAGCAGCTGTCTACCCTCTCCCCTTCACTATCTACTTATCCGAGCTCCTATCTTGAACAGGGCCAAGGAATCAATTAGATAGCTCTACATTTCCAACAAATCATTTTGCGCTGCTCTTACACAAATGTTAATGATCGTTAGCGATCGTGAAACAATTTGATTGTCAATAATTTTAATCAGTAGACTGGTTCGACTTCAGCTTGTATACAAACGACAAAGTAAGTTAATAATACATCATCACAAAGAAAATATTTGTAATAGGGTCACATACACTTTAATATAAAATATGTACCTTAGTAGCAAAACGTTCTAACTTCGGTTTGAAGGTTGGGAAAGTTAAAAAAAAAAAAAGGTACTCTGGGATATTATAATAGATGTAGGTATTTTAAATACATCTTTACATAGCGGCAAGGGTAGTTGGAAGTTTTCTTATTAGTAAGCATTATTATGTTGGAAATTTGATAGGTACTAATTAATTTTAATAAATGCTATAAAGACATTAATGTAAATTTAATTTTTATTGGCAGAATAACAGTTTTATGTTGCTTTAAAATAATTATTCCTTCACTAGTGATGAGCTGTACACTAGTTATTAAAGTTTCAATTTTTATTTATCTAATCACTACTCTATCTTAATTAAATAAGCGTGATTACTTCAGCTTGAAACATTCAACACCAGAATATTCACTTACATTCGTGTCATGAAACCTATCCGAATATAATCTATTTGTGGACCTCACACATTTCTCGAGAATGTCTACCCAGAATAGCGGCGAACATTCACTTCCTTTGATTCGTTCCCAAAAACCGCTCCCAGGGTGAAATTCCTCGAGCCTCGAATCTTCGACTGAACATTCACGAGTCATGTTCTGTACTTCTCACACTTCTTGGACGGTCAACCGGAACCCGAACATTCGCCAGTCATGAACTGTTCTTCTCACACTTCTTGACGGTCAACCGGAACCCGAACATTCGCCAGTCATGTACTGTACTTCTCACACTTCTTGACGGTCAACCGGAACCCGAACATTCGCCAGTCATGTACTGTACTTCTCACACTTCTTGACGGTCAACCGGAACCCGAACATTCGCCAGTCATGAACTGTTCTTCTCACACTTCTTGACGGTCAACCGGAACCCGAACATTCGCCAGTCATGTACTGTACTTCTCACACTTCTTGACGGTCAACCGGAACCCGAACATTCGCCAGTCATGTACTGTACTTCTCACACTTCTTGACGGTCAACCGGAACCCGAACATTCGCGAGTCATGTACTGTGCTTGTCACACTTCTTGGACGGTCAACCGGAACCCGAACATTCGCCAGTCATGTACTGTGCTTGTCACACTTCTTGGACGGTCAACCGGAACCCGAACATTCGCCAGTCATGTACTGTGCTTGTCACACTTCTTGGACGGTCAACCGGAACCCGAACATTAGCCAGTCATGTACTGTACTTCTCACACTTCTTGACGGTCAACCGGAACCCGAACATTCGCCAGTCATGTACTGTACTTCTCACACTTCTTGACGGTCAACCGGAACCCGAACATTCGCCAGTCATGAACTGTTCTTCTCACACTTCTTGACGGTCAACCGGAACCCGAACATTCACCAGTCATGTACTGTACTTCTCACACTTCTTGACGGTCAACCGGAACCCGAACATTCGCCAGTCATGTACTGTTCTTCTCACACTTCTTGACGGTCAACCGGAACCCGAACATTCGCCAGTCATGTACTGTACTTCTCACACTTCTTGACGGTCAACCGGAACCCGAACATTCGCCAGTCATGAACTGTTCTTCTCACACTTCTTGACGGTCAACCGGAACCCGAACATTCGCCAGTCATGTACTGTACTTCTCACACTTCTTGACGGTCAACCGGAACCCGAACATTCGCCAGTCATGAACTGTACTTCTCACACTTCTTGACGGTCAACCGGAACCCGAACATTCGCCAGTCATGAACTGTTCTTCTCACACTTCTTGACGGTCAACCGGAACCCGAACATTCGCCAGTCATGTACTGTACTTCTCACACTTCTTGACGGTCAACCGGAACCCGAACATTCGCCAGTCATGTACTGTACTTCTCACACTTCTTGACGGTCAACCGGAACCCGAACATTCGCCAGTCATGTTCTGTACTTCTCACACTTCTTGACGGTCAACCGGAACCCGAACATTCGCCAGTCATGTACTGTACTTCTCACACTTCTTGACGGTCAACCGGAACCCGAACATTCGCGAGTCATGTACTGTGCTTGTCACACTTCTTGGACGGTCAACCGGAACCCGAACATTCGCCAGTCATGTACTGTGCTTGTCACACTTCTTGGACGGTCAACCGGAACCCGAACATTCGCCAGTCATGTACTGTGCTTGTCACACTTCTTGGACGGTCAACCGGAACCCGAACATTCGCCAGTCATGTACTGTACTTCTCACACTTCTTGACGGTCAACCGGAACCCGAACATTCGCCAGTCATGTACTGTGCTTGTCACACTTCTTGGACGGTCAACCGGAACCCGAACATTCGCCAGTCATGAACTGTTCTTCTCACACTTCTTGACGGTCAACCGGAACCCGAACATTCGCCAGTCATGAACTGTTCTTCTCACACTTCTTGGACGGTCAACCGGAACCCGAACATTCGCCAGTCATGTACTGTACTTCTCACACTTCTTGACGGTCAACCGGAACCCGAACATTCGCCAGTCATGAACTGTTCTTCTCACACTTCTTGGACGGTCAACCGGAACCCGAACATTCGCCAGTCATGTACTGTGCTTGTCACACTTCTTAACGGTCAACCGGAACCCGAACATTTGTCCACATGCGCGAATAGTGTCATATGTGCTTTGACCAATGGTCTAATTACTTATTTGTAAATTAACATGCCACTGCTCTAATAATTGAGCTACTCAGGTTCTAACTAGATAAGTTAGTAGATCACTATCATCATTCCTGTTTTTAGTGTTAGATTAATAACCACAGAGGGGGAATGGGCCGTTGGAACACGTCGTTTTCAAATTAGTAAATACTAAAACACAAATAAATAAAGATTTTTTTTTTTAGTAATTTGGAAAATTTATATAAATATGAGACAGTAGAGAAGACAATATTGGAAGTTCGGAAGTTTAACAGGAGATATCTCGGTGGGCCGTGTTGATTGGGTCTGTTGCGACTGCTTTAAACTAAAATAAAGCTATCTATTCAATACTTAATTTTTTTGATTATATTTTAATCAAAAGTCCCAGTCGGTAAGTCTGAGAATGCCCAGTTTTTAAAAATTAGAAATTATGATTATATACAATAATAATGATATATAATATTATAATAGTAATCTATATAATAGTAATGCTCGTGTCGGTAGACGATGAAGAATCTTTATTCTTGAAAAAATAAATAAATATTGTTCGTGTGGTTGCGTGTAGTTTAAACTAATTTACCCTTGAACTAAACTCTGCTTTGTTGACTTGCTTGTGTAGTCACTCAGTATAAAACGAACAATCATTTAATTCTAGACTTCTAGGTGTGCTTGGGAAACCTACCTTAATAATGCTAGATTTACTCTTAACAAACATAATCCCAACAATGGTTAAAGCAAAATCCCTTTAAGAGCTGCAAAAAACAAAAACAACAATGCACATTCTATAATATATTTACGATCTTAGTTTACTTGGATGACATCTCAAGAAGTTACTAGAAATATTCCCTAATATATCCCTACGCCAACAGCTGACATCTGTCACTTTTGATAACTGTAATAAAAACGTATGGTAATGTATGAATGTGATAGTTAACCACAGTATCCTAGGCCAATATTATTTATATATTTATTTGAGGTCGGGCACAAAGCTTATTTATCGTTTTATTCCACTTAAAAAATGATTATTCACAGCACTTTCACTAAAGGTAACATAGCTTCAAAATGGCGACCAACGAATTTAAACCATGGGATTGAACGCGACGGAAAAAAGTTCTTCACAATGATGCACCTACGTAGTGGATAAAAATATTGTATTCATATAACATGTAATTAAAAACTTAACATCTATAACAAAACAGTGATCTTTTACAAGTGTTGGCAACCCAAAACCTAAACATATGATTTTTGAACTGTCATCCAGGTAAAAACCTATCATGAACAGACTACATTAACTTCACTGAATGAGTTGTATTATGGAATACTGCCATAAAGTGCACACATCCATTGAGATTTTCTGAATATTATTATTGTGTCTCAATATTTCCATATCACAATCCTACATAGACGTCCTGTAAAAAGCTACTTTACCTACTTTCACGTATTCAAACAATTCATGTGATATTCTGCTGACAATTTTCATAGATATTTTCAATACCTATAAATAAACATTAACGACATTGTAAGATGTTATCAGAGCTTACCGCAGAAAGTATGTATTTTATAAAATTTGTTACAAATGTCAATTCGTAAGAAAATTGAGGTGTAAATAACATAGACGCTTTATGTTACTTTTAACTTCAAACTTGCGCGAAATCTTATAAACCTTTTATCTTTGCATATTCGAACCGAGGTGGTCTTGGGGTAAAGTGCTAGCCTCAGGACCCGATGTTCGTGGGTTCAAACCCAGCTGGAGTTGACGATTTTTACTGAGTGATAAAAATCCATATCACAATTTTTTTCGGAATGGGAGTAAGGCCGTCAGTCCTATGCCGATAGTGGCTGAAAGGTATGTGAAAATACCTTTCACGGCAAAATTGGTGGGTCCTTTCGCTCTCGCTCGTATAAATACTCCTTTGCTTATATATTCAGTCAGTTCAGAATGTCCTCGTTAAATACAGCAGATAAATAAAATAAGCTTTGAATTAGCTTAGGTGACCTGGTCGTCTAGGGGTAAGGTGTCAGACTTCTGTGCTGAGTGTCCGGGGTTCAATCCTCGGTCCCGGCACATATTTTTCTGATTACCAAACCCTTCCTTCACCTCTGACAAGACGTGTATTAATCACAACTTGTGAATGTGAGGAATGCCAGGCCTCCACCGTGGTTCGGATCCCACGTTAAACTGTAGGTCCTCCATTTCATCTCACAATCACCCTACCATTACACATTAGCGTAAGTGCGTACAACCCGAACGGGTAGTAAGACGCTGTGCTAATAATGATGATAATGAATTTGCTTAGCCTATAAATGGAAGACATAGGAAGGCTAAAATACTACTAATCTGGAAGTTTTCTAGTGACAGCCTATGTGGTTTAAATGTTTTGTTGAGATCCAGTGAATAGCTTAAAAGCTATGAAGGTTATATACAGACACGCTCTCAACATATCTTAGCTTTATTATTGCAAGCCTGACACCTTAGTTCAGTCGGTGGCGTGTCGTCTACTAAACTCTGCGTTCTGAGTTCGCTTCTTGGCATGAATGAAACATTTATTATTGGTGAGCTGTGATGTAATCAGTCGGTTAGGAAAGTGTACGTTAAATGGGTACCTCAAATATATATATTTTTTATTATTGCAGAAGAAAAAATATCTTAACCTAGACATAACACCATTTTGGCCCCCGACTCACCAAATGCTTTTTAATCAACCTGGATATAACGTAATTTTATTTCGCAACCCCCATCTACCCTCCCGCCCCCCCCCCCCGATATAAAACGCTCCGGCACCCCTGGTGACCACCAGTGTGGGCAAACTTTAAATCATTAATTTAATTTAATTTAATTGTTGTATATTTAAAATCTGTCTAGAGTTTATCCAATCTCAAGCAGACTACCCTGTGACCAAGGGGCTCAGAAGGGGTAGGAGGAAGGAGACCACAGGTCTGAGACCGTTGATTCTATCTCAAATGATGAATAATACATTTATATTTTGGTTTTTATCCATTACCCAGTTATTACATTCCTGGGACTTGGTTTGAATGTTTAAAGCTAGGGACATTTTTCCGGGATAAGTTCAGTTGTATGCCGGGTGTTGAAATTACTTCGCGCTCGGAAAATGCACGTTGAATAATGAAACATGGGATAAATATTCAAACTCTTAAAGCAATGCAGTAGTAAAAAAAACCCAACCTCATTGATGGGAACGCAGGTCAAGGTGTCAAGCTCGCCTAGTGTGGTTTGCCGGTGGCAGGATGGTTGGGGTTCAATTCTCAGCCGGCTGTACTAAGACTTTTTATCCCTAAATGTCTTTTCACTCCCTCTCAACGCAGTTACTTGTAACTTTACTCTAAATTATTCCTTTTCATCCTTGTTCTATTAGTGGAAATGTGTGGATAGTCCAGACGGGTAGTAAGATGCAATGTAAAATAAAGTAGCCAAGTATCTGCCCCATCTCGGCGGGCTGTTGTTTGCTGCCATATTTGTCTCGAACGAGAACGTGTGAGGACGAGATGCCTCCGCCTATCTCTGAACCAAGGGCCATGAATCACGCGAGCCCGCCAGGCATCTCCCCCCCCCCCTTCCCCTCTCCGCTTCAAGGCCCGATCAGATGAAACAGCCCGCCGTGGCGAGCAGGTCTATCTACGTGACAGGTCATCTCGACAGGTTCACACACTATGTACTTAGTCACGGCTGATTGGTCGCCCGCCTTACTTAACCAATCAAATTGCCTCTGTCGTGTTGACGTGCGTGTCCAATGGGAGAGGAAATATCCCGTGACTAATCCGGTACATACAAATAATTGAGTTGCATTAGATATGTGTGTATGTGTGTATGTGTGGGAACGCTAACCCATTTAAGGATACCGTCAACAGATGAACTGGGAGTGATGCGGGCTCATTATTTCTTAGACAAATAGCTTGGGAGTGATGTAGATACTTGGTGACACCTACAGGAGAACTTGGTTCCATGCACAGTAAGTCCTTGACTTACGCGGTTGATCCTTTACGAAAGTTTACGCGCAAGTTGAAAAACGCGTTAGTCGACAAGTTCTTAAATACAATATTTTTTTGACATTGACTTTGTTTCAAATGATGATTATAACTAAACAATCCTATAGAGCACATAATTATAAAAAATATTGTAGGGGCATAATTACATAATTAAAAAAAAACCTAAAACATACAGTAGTATATAATTCACAATATGGTGTTGACACTATCAGTGCTATAAGGCTTCAGTACATTGTCCTTCCTGTGACGTCACGGCAGGTCAAAATAATATTTCCCATATTAATTAATTTACGTTTTATTCAGCGAGTTTTAAAGATATAATGTTGAAACAAAAACCATAAATTCTTAAATAATTATAAAAATAGTCCTACAGTGTAACAACATTATTATTTTTACCTTGTACTTGTTTTAAACGTATATTTTATAAATCATCTTCAGTTTAGTCTATTTGACTTGGTCACGGACATGTATATCTAGAATAGGGAACAAGTAAAATTAAATTTTAAAATAGCCAGTCCAGGTTTTCAAGGTGCAAATAGTATAGTGAGTGTGTAAACTCGTCAGAGGAAGAGGGGAAGTGTTATCAGAAGATAAACAAGAGGACTCGCAGGGTGAACGCTTCATTTTATTCAATTTCTTTCTATTTTGTAAATTAGTGTTTAAGTGTGATAGTGCTTAGACTGCTTAGTTACGTCAATTTAAGATGCAGTCCACTTTGAAAAAATGCTTAGACATCTCCAGGTAGGCAACGTCTTGAACCTACTAGGAACGCCTTTTATTATGTTTAAAGTGGCGCTTGATAGATGGCTCTGTCAATCATTTTAATTTAATTTAATTTATTTGGGTTATTTAGCGTGCCCTTTCTGATCCGATTGATTATATGAGCACACGACTTATAAACTAACTTAAATCTAGAAGATAAAACACCAAACCCGCGGTTGTTAACTCATCCCTGTGAAGGGGAAACCCACATTTCACCAATGATACATTTTTCGGCCATGCCATGCATAGAACCCGGGAACCTTAGCTCAGTAGACAAACACGCTATAGACTGAGATAAGGTGTCAGGCTCTATCTATGTCTATCGTAAGTTACGTTACCGTAATAGTGTATCTACAAATACGCGTATCTCGAACACGTGTAAGTCTAGAACTTACTGAATACATAATTGAGGGGGTTGGGGCCAAAACATGATATCCCTCATTTAACGACAAAATATGTTAGCAGTGATTTTTGGTTGCATATAATTTGAACTATAAGTTGTTTTTTTAATCAGCCAAGACCTAGAGGATAACTAATATCCATGAGTATTTTACTTATTTTTTTTAAAGCTAGAGCTACAGATTTTATAGACGTTTGAATAGTGAAAATATTCTATACAAATCAATGAGGGTTATCATGTTTTTGCCCCAACCCCTCAATTAATTGTTGTCAATAACTGAGCCACATCAGTGATAACGCATGCTAAGGCACCAGCATACATCTGGTCTGGTTGGGGCTAGAAACCCATGTGTGTTGCATTGATAGGCCTAATATTATATTCTAAGTTACTTTCCAGTCTCCCTCCACGCAGGTGTGGGAATATTTCTTCAAATTAAAGCCTCTTAATCCCTAACCCATTTGCGTACTTAAAATTCATATAGTCCTGACAGATAGTAAGAGACAGCGGATTAATACAATAATTGTTGTGGTTTTTCACCAAGAAACATATTATATTATTATTTCAAGAGCTTTCAATACACTATCAAAAAATACAAAATTTTAGGTTTGCTACCATCAAATAGAGAGGGAAATGGTAATTTAAATATTATTTTTCCTCACAGTGAATTTTTAACTCGGACACACTTAAAACCCTAAATACCAAGTTTTAGCCCGAGTTGTAAAATGGTTTCTGCTCTAGGCCAATATACAGACGCACAAAAACACAGATAGACAGATGGAATCACAAAAACCACTCAAAAACCCCCATTTTTGGGCACAGTGGGTCATGAAATGCCACTATCCAACAACATCTCTAATTAGTTTTTTTTTACTCTTACAATACCAGAGGGGTCACAAGAAATCGAACATAAAACTCAATTTATTTGACGGTCAACATTAATAACCTATACTCATATAATCCATGTCATATATTAGGTACTGACACTATCCATTAAAAATGAAACCTCCAGGTTACATGACTTGACGTGTGAATACATAAAAGAAATTTGTTTTTTTAAACTGTCATATACTGACTGTTCTTACTACAAGAATTCTACTAAACATCATGGGATCTTTTGGGATTACATGATTTTCTGAAAGTTGATGAACACGGGGATAAAATACTTTCGACAATTATTGTGGCACTAAACATTACCTACCTAGTTTTAAAAAGCATTTAAAAAAGGAGCATAGATAAATTTTTTAGAACCGCGTATTACTACCCGTTTGGGGTATACGCTTATTTACAAATTACGCTAATGAGTTTGGGGATTAGGAAGGCTATATTTAGAGGAAGTGTGCCCACGTTTGGGTGGAGGGAGAGTTGAAAACAATTTTGGGAAAACCACCCTCGGTACACCCGACTGAGATTCGAACCTCGATCTCACCATCATCGGCAGTTTAGTCTACTGATAGAGTAACGCATTAGACAATGTAGCCACCGAAGCAGGTCCATAGATACTTGAATGTAGGTCATGAATAAACAAAAATGAATGAAACAACTTTGTAAAGTAAATTTCTAAGTTAACTGTTGTTGAATTAGTTCTGCTGGAAAATATATAGTTTATTAACTTTCCGGCTAAAAACAATAGATTATTTTTTGTTTTGAAGGTCGTACAAGCTGTCGACGATCTCCGAGGCACGTCTTCTATATAATTTATATATGTGGCCTTTTTGACCCAAGAACCTCTCATCCCCCTTTAAACGCCACCATACTCCATTAAAACCAAAAAGGTATTCAATAATATAACTGTACTTTCTACTTTTATATTTATTTATCTTCACCGACAAAATAATTATGCTTATAAATAAATGTAACCTGCTCATTAATATGTCTTCACTCTGTCGGTAAACCTCATCACCATTACTCTACAACAGTGTCGCGGTGTCTTATGGGTGACGTTTCTATCAGGGAAATGTGATACGAGGCAGGGCTGGTACTGCTTTCGGGAAAATATGACTGCTACAAGGACCGGCGGGGCTTAGCCCTAGCAATCCTATGGGGATCACACACACATACATCTTTTGTAATTATTTTAACACCCCAATTTGAATCTGAATGAACTCAACCTCCATGTAATTTAGTTATTTAGCCATCCAAGCTAGTTTTATATTGTGTTTGTTAACAGTTTGTCAACTATTACAGATCTTTATAGGTAGGGCTATTCAAACATTCATACTTAGAATTAATCCCAGAAGATCTAGGAGGCTGAAATCTTGCAGGCTGGTAGTTGGTTTTAAAAAGTTGAAGGAATACTTGATGATTGAAAATTCTCACGGAGGCCTCAAAAATGGGGGTATTACCAAAAAGACAAAGTGGAAAATATCTTGGAGCTAAGAAGAACTAAGAAGCTTGAATTTTGGGAGCAGGTAGCCCAAAGCACATAAAAAAGTGCTGGCCAAAAATACTAACGAAGGACCTCGAAATAGGGAGTTTCCAAAAAAGTCTAAGCCGAAATATTCTCGGGGCTTAGTATATAACGGTGGCTGAAATTTTGCAAGCAGGTATCCCCTAAATTAAAAGAGTGCAATAATAAATGGTAACTGAAAATGCCATGGGGGGCCCTAAAAAGAGGGGTCTCCAAAAATCTAAAGTTGAAAAAAAAATCTCAAAGCCCTGAATACCTAGGAAGCTGAAATTTTGCAGACTGCTATCCCCCACCAATATGGATGCATGAATACTTGGTAACAGAAAAATATAATTAAGAATCCACAGAATGTTTGAAAAAAAAAGTCGAAAAAATCTTGAAGCCTAAAAAGACTAAATTTTCCAGGCAGGTATCTCCTAACTCAAATCCATAAATATAATTTGTTAATATGTGTGTGTGTATTTCCAAACCCTATAGAAAGCCCTAGATGACCTATAAAGCTGCAACTTTATACTTATATTATAAGCCACGGGACAGAACCTAACAAAGCCGGATTTTCGATTGTTTTATTTTTTTCCAATTGAGATTTTTTAAAAAGCTTTTCATAAAGTTAAAGAACGAAGTGAGGGGTATCGGGTTCTCCACAAAGGTGCTGCTGTTGTCATTCTTGACGCGGAAGAGAAACGAACCCACGCAAAGTTGGCAAACGTTGGCAAACCTTTTCCCATGAATGGCCGATAAATTTTCAACCTGCGTCTTAACACTTTACAACAGTACTTATAAAAAAATAAACGTAAAGAAGGAAGAGCTTGAATTTGGACATGGTTACGATGAACTGCGGGATCGAATGACAGATAAAGCGGTTAATAGTCCCATGGACTAAGAATGGGGTAAGGTCATAACACCCACCTGATGGTCGTATATTTATAAGTTGGCTGAACTATTCTGAACATAATGTATGGCCCAGTAAGAGACCAGAAGATGTGTTGTACCTGTGCATATAAAACTCATACGGAATACTGAATATATAAACTTATTTCACCTTTTGATTTAATCTTAGTGTTTTTAGCTATTGCGTGCAAAGTGTAATAAAATTTCAAAATTATAAATTTCCCACAGGTTGAATGGACTATTCTGTCGAAATATCTAAGCGATATATCCAACGATAACTCGAACGTGAAAAACGTTTATAGAAGACAATATAAAACAGGCTTTGTGGATTATGTTAGACTTAGGAGGGTGCCATTAAAAAGGCGAGGAAGGTTTTGTGCCTTAATACGAACCGTGGGCGGATGAATACAAAATATGGTTTCATCACATTTTATTTGTTATTGTATTTAAGAGCACCACCTACTTGAAGGAACATATCTTCAGTAGACGGCAGAGTTCCCCTGGGGGAGTAAAGGGGATTAAATCCCCCATCCCCCAAAAGTGGGATTAGTAATATATTTTTGTAATCCTCGTTAATATCTATGATTACTGCCTAGTGGCATCTTAAAAAAATCCTAACAGCTATAACCTAAATAATTATGTTTTAGAACACTTTACACGGCTTCACGAAAGATTCAATAGTAAAAATATTTCTTACCATCTCTTGTTGGGAATAAACCACGAGACATCGCAAGACCTTCTCTCAAAATATAAAATTTCTTGTCACGGTTCTGATTCATGTTTAAAAAAAAAATATATTGCCAGGTTTGAATCTCCAAAACCCCTAAAACATTCTTCAAGTATATTAAAACTTTCTTTTATGGCCTATCTTAAACGGGACTATTTATTTTCTATCAATTTATTTTTATCTCTATACGTAAGCATTTAGTGTATAACTTCATTTAAAACTAGCTAATTTCCCCTTCTCATAATGAACTAAATCTTAGATGGTGCAGGATTTCTGAATATCTGCAATGCGTCCCAATACTACAGGAGATGACCCCCTTAAATAATGTGACTTTTCCAAACGCAGCTACATAAACAAATATCTTAGAGCCAGCTTGCCTTAGACGAGTAATACCACTATCACGAGGAATTGGTTTAGGTGGATAATAAAAGAAGATCCAAGCAAGTGGTTCTCAGGACCCTGCGGCACCAAAATGGTCCCTTGGGGGTGCCTTGAAAAGACGGGGAAATGTATTGCACCAAATTCCTTTAGTTTCAGATTATTTTAACTAAAATATAGGGGATAAATTAAACGCTGCCATCTTGGTAAACCATCTTAGAAACACTGATCTAAGCACTTGCTAAATTTAGGCATCGTCTGGGAACGAACTAGGCTCTCCTAGACCTTAAGTCAGCGCTTACAACAGCTCAGACACGGCTAAGGGCGATCGACATAATCTTCAGCTGTAAACATGACGCTGTATTCGAATTCACCTCACGACAACTCTATTGTACCGTCAAAACAAACGTCTAACTAAAAGAAGACGCCGCCGCAAATTGAACTATCTTTAGCAAGGATTTATTTGAAGATGTCTGTGGAGTTGATGGGTTCACTTTGTCGATGTCACTGAAGCTTCAGGCGGGAGAGTGGCCGCTATTACTATAGAGACGTCGTTCCATGGAACGTTTTCTTGCAAGAGATTTGTCTGGGCGTGTAATGGTAATGGCTGGAAGAGGTTCCGGTTGTGTGCTAGGCAAGCCTGATCGTCATTTGTCTCATCACGTCACTTCCTGCTATACTGGGGTCAGGGTCTTTAGTTAAGACAAGCTTAACTTCTAGGTTTTATTTTGATGTGTAGGAAACGCCTTACATTTTATAAGCACATTTTTGCACTTAACTTAAAGGAGTGGAGAGGTCAGCTATTATTCGAACAGATAAATTATTGGTGGAGTTACATAGTGATTGGTTTAATAGCTAAGTGTTTGGAAGAATGATTTAGTGATTGGAGGGATTGTTTTGGGATTGGTTTTATAACTGTTTGGTGAAATGGTTTAGTTATTGGTGATTTTGGGATTGGTGAAATGATTTAGTGATTGGTGGAATGTCCTAATAAATGGGCTAATTTATCAGTAATTAGTAGAAAATTACGATGATTGGTTTTGTAGTTTAATGATTGGTGAAACGATTCAGTGATTGGTAGAGTTTGATGATTGGTGGAATGGTTTAGTGTTTGGTAGAGTGGTTAAGTGATTGGTGGAGTGGCTCAGTTATTGGTGTGTTGAAAAGTATTTGTTATATAATCCAACAAAAGAGATAAAATCTATAAATTGCACTTAAATTTAAGAGATCCGATCCCCGGATATAAACACAATGGTGTTTGTAGAGTAGGCTTATATGAGTAGAATTTTTATCACTCCGATATTTGATACATTATAGTTACGGATGGAAAAGATGTAGTAAATAGTGAAAGTTTGAACAAACACACACGGGAAAAAATTACCATAACCTTTCTCTTTATTTAATGTCATGCAAAAGAACCCAAAATACACCCTACACTATATTTTAACAAATATAAGCAAGATAATAACATCAACTTATTTATCAGGATTAAATTAACTAAGACAGGGGCTCCCAAACTCCCTTGGCTTAAGACCCATTTAGATTCACACGAATATAGTCTACACATATCATATATCGGTGTTTGAACGATCTAAGGCGTCAATATCGTAATAGACTGGTTTGCTGCTGACGGGGAGGTTGAGGTTCATATCCCTGTCATGTGTACTGATGTTGTTTTGTTCTTAAATATTTCCCCATTTTTCATCGATAAAACCGTGAGGAAATTGCCTCTATTTCATATTAACCTTATCCTTATCTTATTAGTGTTAATCTGTGGAGATTCCAGGTGAGTGGAAATATGAAGTGAGCATGTGCGTCTGTTCAAAGAAAGAACAAATTTGTATTGAATACATTTTTCTTAGTAAAAAAAATATGAATAATATATTATAACTATATATAACTGTACACACGATATTTTAATAAAGTGGTTGACGTATTTGAATGCTTCTTGGAAATAATAAAATATGTTTTTGGTATATTCACATGAGAGTCTATACATAAAGTTCAGTACACGTGGGTTGAACCGTAGGAATTTACGCGATATACTACTTATAATTTAATTTAATTTAAGTTTAGCACCGCGTCTTAATTTCCCGTTCGGGTTATACGCTTAAGTATTAATTACACTAATGGATTAGGAAATGGAAGGTTGAATTTAGAGGAAGTGAACCCGCATTTGCGTTGGAGGGATAGTGGAAAACCATTTAGGAAAAACCACCCCCAGTTCACCCGACCGAGATTCGAACCTCGATCTCCCCGTCCTCGGTGGTCTGACTCAACATGACTAGACGCGTTAAGCCAACTACGCCACCGAGGCGGGTTACAACTTATAAAACAGGCAAATTGCGTTGAACCAAAGTGAGATTCGATGCCATCCGATTAAGCGTGACAAACTTATAGTGTTGCTCATTGAAGTCGGCCACTTACTTTCTCAGTCCACATAATGAGATGTGGAATTGTTCACTCAAACCAGGCATTTACTGCTTAGGTACAATCGACGATACACTTAACAAACAGATTCTACGTTGTTTGAAGATGTGAATTGTTTATTGTGCCTAGTTGCCTCAATTGGCTAGGCATATTCTAAAAATACAAAGGAGAAAATAGTATTACGTTCTATTTACTGTCTTGAAAAGAAGAGTGGAATAATTTATTTGAGATGGTACCTCACCTGCACACGCAATATCTACATTACACATCTCCAATATTGCTACGTTCTGTCAGTCTTGTAGGAAGAGATGGAATTATTGATTATTAAAACTCGTGTTAAATTGTTCTATTTCAGGTATAGGACAGATCTATCTCTACTACGAAAGTATTCCTCGTAAATTATCTTAAGAAATATATTAAGACGACTCTTCAATAAATCTTAGTTTCTTACCACATATGTTCATTCTGAAACATCTAAATAGTTTGCTTCCTTTAAGTAAGATAATAATTTTGATGATAATTTAATATAGTTCAAGTTTGTTATTGCTTGTACTTGCGCTTGAGTACACAACCATTTACTATAGTAATAACTAATCATTAGCTTTATTGATTATATTAATCATTTCTCTAATGTACCGTACAATACCACATAGGCATTGTACCCGAATGCGGAAAGTACTGTACAATATGTGAAACGCTATAAATTTGGTCTCCTGTAGAATGCCTCCTAGAAGTTGTTCACCTACTGTAGAAGCCGAGTTGTGATCAGCTATAAAGCTGGTTGACACTACAGTGTTCCCTAGGATTTGTTCATCTGCTGTAGAAGCCAAGATGTAAGAAGTTATAAAGTTGGTTGACTATACAGTGTTCCCTAGGATTTGTTCATCTGCCGTAGAAGCCAAGATGTAAGAAGTTATAAAGTTGGTTGACTATACAGTGTTCCCTAGGATTTGTTCATCTGCTGTAGAAGCCAAGATGTAAGAAGTTATAAAGTTGGTTGACTATACAGTGTTCCCTAGGATTTGTTCATCTGCCGTAGAAGCCAAGATGTAAGAAGTTTTAAAATTGGTTGACTGTACTATGTCACCTAGGAGTTGTTCACCTATTGTTGAAGTCGTGAGATGAGAAGATATAAAATGGGTTGACTGTAAAATGCAACTAAAAAGTTTCTTTACCTGCTGTTGTAGCCGATATGTGAAAATATATAAGGTTAGTTGACTGTACAGTGTCACATAAGAGTTAACTGCGGCTGAAGCCGAAATGTTAAAATATATAAAGTTGGTTGACTGTACAATGTCACATAAGAGTTGTTCAGCTGCTGTTGAAGCCGATACGTGAAAAGATATAAAGTTTGTTTACTGTATAATGTCATCTAGGAGTTGTTTCCTATGGCTGTGAAAGGTCAGTCTTTAGTTTATATATTAGATTCCATCTGTCTTATTGGAATCCGGTATGGACCACGCGTGGCTTGTGAATGGTCATTTAGATGTTGCCTATCCGATAGTTTGTTGGATTTTTGATGTCACGAGCACCTATCAAAAAACTAGACGTTTCTTGATCCCCAGATACTTTATTCATTTTTACCTGAATAAGCTAAAAAAAATTCTCCTCACTTGAATATACGTAAAATAAAGGATTCTATGTCATTTTTAACGTATGTTCGTAATCTGAATGACATTACTTAACTTAATTTATATACCTTGTTTATATGCCTCGTTGATAAACATTTTACGTATTTTTTTAAGTTTATAAACAACACATTTTTTTTAGTTCCTAAACAACATTAATATTTAAAGTTTATATCTTTCTCCTCTAAGATTTTAACTTACTATAAAAAAATAACTCACTTATTCCGAGAAAAAATGTGTACACATAAATGGATCACGGCTTAGAAGAATAAATATACAACATATTTTCTATAGAGCCAAAGTCTAACATAACATAATTAACTTCTTATTCCAGGGTGACCATATTAAAAAAAATAAAAAATGGAACATTTTGAATTTTTCCTGACTTAATAAAGGGACAAACCCGGGACACACGTGGTTCGTTCTACATAAAAATTCAATAGTACGCATTTAGTACATAGCATATTTGAACAAGTTATTTTCCACTTGGAATATAGAACTGAAGTGTATTATAAAGTATAAGCATTGGCATATTTGTCTTATGACATAATAACTTACATAAATAAGACTTGACCACGGGACTGAGAATTGCACTGCAATGTACGAACACAACGCACGGTTTCTACCGCTTGCTATTGGTTTAAACAGCTGGTGCAGCAGTGCTACCACATGTTGCAGCCTAAACAAACTGTCAAATTTGGACTTATCGCAGATAAAGTGCGTTCACAATAGTTGAGAAACGTCATAGCGTGCACACAAAATATAATTATTACGATGCTTATTTCACGCATCACTAGCAAAACCTTTGGCGCATTTGGTATTCAAAACGTTCAAATCTTCTAGAACTACTGTGGTCATGCCACAATTTAAACAAAGGGGACAAAAGGGGACTGGAATTAATAAAAAGGAACAATTTATCGTCCCGTTCAAGTTTCATGGGTACAACGGGACCACAATAAAAAAGGGACAAACCCGTTAGAAACGTGATGTTTGATCACCCTATATTATGCTCAAGAAATATGAATCTATAATGATAATTCAGAAATTAGTATTTATCACTTTTAATAATTACATTATATGTATTAACATTAGTTGGTTCAATATGAGAAAAGAGAGTTGTTGAAAGGAGGGGGTACGCGAGCGGAAAGAGGGTGTAGGTAATATAAGGTGAGGCCAAACCCATTAGACGATTAATAACTTGAAAATTAACACTTTTAATTGATAAGTAAATATTCACTAGCTAAATAAAAGCAAATTACATACTACCCTGTTTCCCTTTTCAAAGATAATGTCACTCAATTGAGCTTCACTGGACGCCAGACAAACCTCAGCACGTTGTCTATCACTATCCACAGCATATATTGTATAATTGTCCCCACCCTTCACCCCTCAAACCCTTGTACTATGTGGATAGGGAGGAATTGAATGTGATCAGCTAACATTGAGTGGATAGGGAGGAATTTGAATGTGATCAGCTAACATTGAGTGGATAGGGAGGAATTGAATGTGATCAGCTAACATTGAGTGGATAGGGAGGAATTTGATGTGATCAGCTAACATTGAGTGGATGGAAAGGGTTTGTATGTGATCAGCTAACAATGAGTGGATGGAAAGGGTTTGTATGTGATCAGCTAACAATGAGTGGATGGAAAGGATTTGTATGTGATCAGCTAACAATGAGTGGATGGAAAGGGTTTGTATGTGATCAGCTAACAATGAGTGGATGGAAAGGGTTTGTATGTGATCAGCTAACATTGAGTGGATAGGGAGAATTTGAATGTGATCAGCTAACATTGAGTGGATGGAAAGGGTTTGTATGTGATCAGCTAACATTGAGTGGATGGAAAGGATTTGTATGTGATCAGCTAACAATGAGTGGATGGAAAGGGTTTGTATGTGATCAGCTAACATTTAGTGGATGGAGAGGATTTGAATGTGATCAGCTAACATTGAGTGGATAGGGAGGAATTTGATGTGATCAGCTAACATTGAATGGATGGAAAGGGTTTGTATGTGATCAGCTAACATTGAGTGGATGGAAAGGGTTTGTATGTGATCAGCTAACATTGAGTGGATAGGGAGGATTTGAATGTGATCAGCTAACATTGAGTGGATAGGGAGGAATTTGATGTGATCAGCTAACATTGAGTGGATGGAAAGGGTTTGTATGTGATCAGCTAACATTGAGTGGATGGAAAGGGTTTGTATGTGATCAGCTAACAATGAGTGGATGGAAAGTGTTTGTATGTGATCAGCTAACATTGAGTGGATAGGGAGAATTTGAATGTGATCAGCTAACATTGAGTGGATAGGGAGGAATTTGATATGATCAGCTAACATTGAGTGGATGGAAAGGGTTTGTATGTGATCAGCTAACAATGAGTGGATGGAAAGGGTTTGTATGTGATCAGCTAACAATGAGTGGATGGAAAGGATTTGTATGTGATCAGCTAACAATGAGTGGATGGAAAGGATTTGTATGTGATCGCTAACATTAAGTGGATAGGGAGGAATTTGATGTGATCAGCTAACAATGAGTGGATGGAAAGGGTTTGTATGTGATCGCTAACATTAAGTGGATATGCACCAGAGTTGCAAATATATTTGTACAAGCTCACCAGTTACTTGAACCTACAGCCTTTGTAAGCTCGAATAACGAGCTGATGTACAAATAATTTATCATGAAAAGCAAGAGTAATCACCAGAGCAGTTTATTTTGGCAAACTCAATAATATCAGGCCCATGTAGCAAGTCCCAACAACCTAATAAACGTGTTATTATTTTCTTTAGCCTTGGTAATTTCAGGAGAAAGGTAGTACTAAACAATCAGTTAAAGTGATGACATACAAACGTTTGATCAAGACCAAAAGGATGTTTATTTTCACAACAAAAGCAATAATACAAATGTAAAGAATGCAAACTAATATAACTGCGAACAATACGCAATAGGTGTTAGAAAAAGGTTAAATTTATTCAAAAGATCAGGCTTCAGCTTTCAAAAGCTTCATTACAATAAATCTTTAGCACGTGCCTTGCTTGGTAATATTTACAGTAAACATCATATTTGTTTAGTAAAAAGTAGAATTGAATAACATCCAAAATTTACATCTATATTGCCATTAGTCGAGAGGACTTGGAATAGACAATAGCATTTCATTCCCTTAATTTCCCCAAAAGACTAATAAGAAAATATTTTATTTTAAATATAACATTTTCTAAGTCAACAACTTCCCATTATTACATTTATATTCCACTAGTTCGGAGGACTTTGAATAGACAGTAACAATTATCTCCTAATGTCCTAAAAGGACTAAACTATGTAGTACAAGATTTAACATAATATAAACTTGAATCAACCGGAATCTTTCCACGTCAATTATTTAAGTTCAATTTACAATAGTCAGAAGGACCTAAAAGGTCTAACTGATTTAGTACAAGATTTAACATAATATAAACTCGAGTCAACTAGACTCTTTCCACGTCAATTATTTAATTTAATTTTCAAAGCATACATTATTATTATCATGGTAAAAAAATTAAGGCTGAAAAGGAATTTTGAAATACAAAAAACAGAAAATTAATTTAGTTCTTATATTTTAAAATACGTAGATGTGTCCAAGATTGATATCCTGCCAAGAGTGAAGTGTCCTCCAATCTCCCGGCGGTATTTATTTGATATCTTTACTCAGAGAGGGGGAAGATAGGGGTTACATACAAGACAGAGATAAAGAAAATGGGGGGTAATTGGTGAAAGGGGAATATGTGACAAGAAGGCCGTATAAAGCCCTAGAACAGGCATCTAGGCTACTTGGCCGGAAATGCTTTACTCTTCTTACCCGGCGGCCTTAGTGAACACTCAATGTTGGCCGGCTCAGTTCACTCGCGCATTCAGTCTTGATCACACGTTCACGTAGCCGGTTGTGTGATGTGGGAGTTAGTCAGCTTGGAATGAATACAGTGACATGGAGCACGGTGAGCTTAGAATAACATCAAATTATTTAACTATTTGGTAGAATATTATTTGAAGTAAGTTAGTGTATTTTAGTAACTAAGCGTTGTAGCTATGCTAAGACGCTACATAGCAAAATAATTAAATTCCTCCACATCCAAATATAGGAAAGCTATGCGTCTAACTGTACGCTTTTTCTCAGTAATAAAGAGTTACTTCACCTACCTTTTAGTTATTCCCGTTAAGTGGGCAAGTCCTAGTTCCTGACATTGACGAATAAGTTGAGAACATATTATGAAGTCAAATAACTCCTAGCAAACAATTATTATAAATAGAAACATCGTTACAATTATAAATTATATAAAGCTTACCAAATTTACTAATCTCTAATCTAGAGCGTGATAAAGATATACTCCAAGCCAAAGTGTTTTAAGCAAAATCTAAAAGGTGAACTAAAAGAGTAAACAACGAATGAGTTTACAAAAAGAATGGTTACATTAATCACTAGCCCGATCACGCACTCCACATTTAAGTTCAAATTAGAGAAATAGTAAATTATCAAAATTCAATTTAGTAATACAAAATAAATAAATAAATTAGCCAGAAAATAATCTCAACTTAGCCCTACATAATTTTGAAGAGTTCAAACTTGCTAGGTGACGGGCATTGGTAGATACATTGTACTGTTGTCATGGTACAGATGGAGAGAATTTGGAGGCTACATATTCCCGTTGTAGAGTAGAGCTCAGTGGTGACAACTAGAAATAATTGAAACAACGTTCCAGTTTACGCTACCAGAATGAGCCTCTAGCACATGTTAATTAAAATGTCCTAAGCGGGAAATACGAACATTGTATTTTGATCTGTCAGAAGACAGATGGCTTGGTGTTTTTCATAGGTGTTATTGCTAGTTACCTAAATGTTTCATTTAAATTTAAAGTCTTAAGCTTTTTCTTATCAAGGATTTCTGTGATGCGGATTCCTCCTTGGATGGTAAGGTTTATTCCTTGAGTTCCAACATTTTTTCAAATGACGAAAAACGTAAGTAAACCAGAAAATTGAAACTAAAATTCGAGGCTTCTATTTTTATCATATATGGTGCTGAAATTTTAATTCTCGTCCACTGAATTGTAAATTCAGAATATTGACTGTCAGGAACGTGATTCATATCTGGAAATTATCTCAAAAGATAGCCTAATATACGAAGATATTACAGGAATGAATACGTGCGAGTTTTTCAACATAATTTTTACTGAATTATAAAAACCAAATCTCACCAGAATTTTTCCGGCTATTTTCATAAAATGCCATTTTCCACTTTCGTAGGTACTATCAAAATTAATCTAAATTACATCTACCAGAATCTCCAACCATCGGTGAGCAAACCTATTGTAGCATTAGCTACAAAACAAGGAGAATGAAGACGATGTGGCATGACCTACTTACCCCATTCTACCGTTCAAAGCTTCGCACGATGTTTCCACAATTTAACAACAACACATCCGATCAAGGCCGCGACACGCAAAGAACTGACTGCGCTAACCCGAGTTACAGCGATGACCGCTAGAGGTCGCGGAGTGATAGATCATTCCAAAGTGTTTGATAAGGGAAGTGAGTCCAGTTCTAGAATTCTCTCGATCAATTGAGCTCGTTCTCAGAGCTTAAAGAACATGTGTTTTGTCATGCGCTTCCCCTCCCACGTGACCCAATTATGTTCCTCCCACCTTGTTTCTCGCCTTCCCCTCTCTCTGGGTCTAAGCATATATAATGCCTGTATGTTGCCATTACCGGCACTCTTGGACATGACTCTTGGTAGAGGAGAACGTAGCCTTGGCTGCGCGTATTAAAATGTAAGGGAAATTTAATGTTTCGGCTTAGATAATTTTAAATATGTAACTCTAAAAAAATATTCTTTCGGCTTATTAGTTTTCTTTGTAATTTAAAATACTCTGATAGTGGAGATTGAATTTAAATTTGATTATGATAAGGTTTTCCAAAAACTATTATAATGAACATTAAAATCATGACTGATATAGATATATATCAATGGTTAGATATTATTTTACTAATTATCTTTGATCATGAAAATAGATAATAATTCTGTAGTAAGATCGGATATTTAATTCAATGTGTTTAGTAATAATACTTGTAGATCTCTACCAATATTGATCTATTATGGCAGATATTAACTTAGTATTAAAATATCAGAAAATAGTATTGAGAGTAATATTGATTTTCTTTATTATTTATTCGTGGAGGACGTTTAGTCTTTTTGAAAGAGTAAAGAATTAAGTAGGTTTTGGTAATGACTGAAGATAAATGCCTCAATATCTCTTGCTTTTGTTAAGAATACATTCAGATTCATTTTCTATCTGTATCTATTTGCGATACTTTGAAATATCAATTACTCTCATGGTTATATTTAGCTTAGCGGATCATTCTAGTAATTTTGTAAATAGGGTTGTGTTCTTGGAGAAGATGAGTTTAATTATTTTTGAACTATATAATATTCTTTTGTGAGTAGGTGAGAGAACCTCGGACTTGTTAAATTTATTAAATTTTAAAATAAATTTACTGATATTAATGAAGACCGTAATTTTGAAATGACCTTTTATATTAACTCTTACATACATATATATAGCCTTTAATATGTTCTTAAAATACGTCTATCATATTTATTTTTTGTACAATTATACAGAGTTTTAATCTCTTTTGATATATATAATAAATAAACATTTAAAATTGATTTCTTGTTTTTTCCTTTATGTTATGGTAAATTGATTTCATGTCTTAAGAGTACCCTTAGGTTATTTATTTATTTATGTTTTTGGTTGCTATGAGGTTTCTAAGATGAGGGCACGAAGGACGACCGTCTTGTAACTATGTTAAATGCAAACTACAAAAATCAAATTATCTCAATCAATCCTTCAACAATTAATGAGATTATGGTTAAAAATATTTAGTTATAATATTTAAATTTCCAACATAATAGTTTACTAGTTCTTTGGTCCTTTATGGAAACACATAATTCTACGTTTTCTCGATCCCTCGTAGAGAGAAGTATTGTGACTAGCGTTGCCAGGTGTCCCGATTTGCGCGGGACGTCCCGATTTCCAGGGGTCGGTGAACACGTCCCGATTTACCCATGATCGGGACACCAAATGTCCCGATTTTGGGTGATTCAGACTTCGGCCCCAAAAAATATAAACTCCGTGCGCACACGGTTATGTTGCATATCATTATTCGACGCATTCAATATAAGTACCACACATACATAAGCGGAGGCAGATGTATACCGCGAAAAGCGCGATAGAGATATCACACCGTCTCCTTCTATTCCGCTGTTGCCGCCGACTGTCTCTGCCACGGTTTAGTTCAGCCACAGAAAGAGTGAAACAAACAGATAAAGTCTTGTTCTTTTGCGCAAAGTTATCGATAGATAGCCAGAAACTTACGACTTGATGGTAAGTTTGTATATTATGTTATTTGTTTCAGCGGTTCCATTGTTGATTTCAATAATTACGTTAACATTATGTCATATTATAATTGTATTTTAGCTTGTACCTTGGTACAGTTTTTGTGCTGACAATGCAAACGTGAATTTTGGCCACCACAATTCAGTTTTTTAGTTGCTGCACAAAGATAATAACAGCATTATCCCAGTTAGATGTCCTGCACATATTTTGCACAATAGTGTAAAATATGCTTTAGGTTTATGTAAATTTGATTTGGAGAAATTTATTGTGAATCTGCATAGTCATTTCTCATACTATGCGAAAAGAGAACAAGCTTTAAAACATTTTTTATGAAATTCATTAATCTGAATTTGCTCCAGTCTTACGACACATAAAAACCCGATGGCTATCACTCCTCCCAGCTGTAGAACGTGCCTTGAAATCGTACAATATATTAAAGAATTACTTTATAACTATGGGTGAAGACGAGTGTCCATCTGCACTCTGGAACTTCTTTAATAGTAGCGAAACATAACATTACTTTGCTTTTTATCAAAACGCATTAAATATCCTACATGATGATGTAATGAGCCTAGAAAATGAATCATTGCTCTGTTTTGAAGGTTATGAAATAATGGTCAAGCTTACTAACAAATTGAAGCAAAGAATAGACGACGAATTTTTGGACTTCATTTGCGGCAATTTAATTAAAAAGTTGCTCTTTGAAACTTCCTCAATGATAAAAACAGCCTGTTGTGATTGGTACAAAAATGTTCTGAAATATATAGAGACACGGTACGAATTCAATGAAAACAAATTGAATTTGTTTAAGTCACTATCTCTACAAGACGATAGATTAACCTACGCATCTATAGTCAATATAATCGAAAAAATTAATATTGGAATATTTTTTGAAATGGACGCGCTTTATGAGGAAATTTATAACGTCAAAGAAATATTGAAGGCAGCTGTGAAGAACAAAGACTTAAACACCCGTACACAAATGGCACCATTTATTTGAAAATCAAGATCTTCCCAATCTGCAAAAAATATTTGCTTTCATGGCATCCATACCGGTTTCAAATACTGGAACAGAAACGATATTTTCTCAAGCAAATATTGTTTGGTCCGACAGACAAAACCGATTATCTCTCGAGCATGTAAAAGCAGAGATACAAATAAAAACCAACTTCAAATTGTCATGTAGTGAATTTTATAACCACGCAATTAAAAATAAAGAACTTCTAAAAGCAGTGAAATCTAACAAAAAAAATATTTTTAATAAAAAGTAATTATTTTATAGTAAATATAAATAATTAGTTTTAAGTTTTTTGTTGATTATTTAGATTCTCTGTGATATGATGTGATCTCTTGCAACCTAATTATAAAAATTATTGCTATAAAAATGTCGATTTTAAAAACCTAGTTTTTTTTAGTTGTCCCGAATTGAAAACCAATATCCCGATTTTTTTTATCCTCCGTCCCGAAATTTAGCATACCGGACCTGGCAACACTAATTGTGACCGTAAAAAAAAATCTAGCTCGAGATTTTGATTAACGAAAAAGCGATTTTTGCGATGCCGTATCTCAGACTATAGCCAAAACAATTTTACTGATTGGGCTAAAACTTGGTATCTAGTGTTTTCATAAAGTTTCTCCTAGGAGTTTTTAGAATTAATTATCTAAACCTAAAATTAAGGGTAGTTTATTGAAGAAAAAAAAGAAAAAAAATCAATTTTCTAAAAATCAGATCTAACAATTGTAATAAAATTTTGTATCTAGACACTATTTAACATTAAAAACAAATTGACAATTTTGATATTTCCATGAAAATCACTTGGAGGAAATTTACATTATGCAGAAATGTCTAAATTTTGATAATATCTACGCAACTATTTGATATAATAAATAACTCATCATTGTAAAGCTGTAGTAGAGTACTATTAATATAAAACTCTTTTGTATCAAACATATTCATATATAATCAATAGTATCTCAGCTATAAGACAATATATATTTTTATTCAGGTCTTAGAAAATGAAATTGAGTGTTATGTTCGTTGGTGGACATGGATGTTCCTCTTTTCTTAAAGGTTCTGAAACAGTTTATGTTATTTGATTTATGCTCTTTGGTGGAAAATAATGCTCTCTTTACATTGTCTAGACCTCTCGGAGAAAGAAGTATTGTAATTGTAAAAAAAATTGAGCTTGAGATTTTGATGTTGAAACCAAAATTGGTTTTTGCGATGCCGTCTGTTTATTTCTTTGCTGAGCTTTATCTCATCTTAGAGCCGAAACCATTTTACCGATTGGGCTAAAACTTGGTGTTAGGGCTTTTATAAGGCTCCACCAAGGAGTTTTTGGACTTAGATATCTAACCATAAAATTAAGGGTAGTTTACTGAAGGTCAAAAATAAATACTTGATTTTCTCAAAATCCTTTTTAACAATTTTTATAAACATTCTGTGACCAGGCATTGTTTAACATTAAAAACAAAAAGGAAACTCTAGTTTCCCATGAAAATAAATTTAAGGGCATTTTAGAGAAGTGGAATTTTCCATTTTGATCACATTTCTGTATTTGAGATACGAAATAACTTACCATCGTAAAATTATAGTACTATTAAAAATAAAAATATTTTAGTTTGGAATGTAGTTTTATAAAACTAATTGTTTCTAAACAATAAGCAAACATGTAATTTTTTTTATGGAGTTCTATGAAATATGAAATTGATTGTTATGTTCTTTGTTGGACAGAGAGGCTCCTTTTCATTTGTGATCATTGGTGGAATGTTTCTGCAACAGTGGATATTGTTTCGTTTCACGAATCTTACAAGTTCTTGGTAAGGGTCTCTCTTTTAAGAGTAAAGAGAGAAAAAGTCTGTGTGGTGCACCGTGCCATTTATTTTATCTGGTGACTAAAATTTAAAGATTGTTAAAATAAAATCCTTCAGATTATTGGTAAATATAATAAGAGATAAATCTTGTTCATATAGTAACCAAATTTATTCATTCTTTTCACTGACCAATCTATGACACCATTTATTTTTATATGTTAAAAAATCTGACTTTATAATCCAATTTCATAAAAATATTCTCTTATGTCAAAGTAAATTGTTTGCGATCAATGAAGATAATATTAATATAATATAATTTACCTTTTCTGTGAAATTGAATAATTTTTTGTCAATCATAAAAAATTATATGAGTGAAGCTTCACAGGATGCCTAACCTTAAGAATATCTAAAGACTACTGAAAATATAAGACAAACAAGTGAATATTTTCTTTATTAAATGTTTACCGTTTAATCAAATGGCAACATATTTACATTGTTGAGATTTTTTTCCCCCTGTGAATGTTTTTGTAAGGTGTTGTTGACGTTCATTACCTGGTGTGGTGTATTGTGGGTGTTGGCTGATTGTAAAAATAGCTAGATAGGCCATGTAAAGTTGTAACTGTCCTAAACCCATCCCAGTAGTCTCTTGATCGTGGAATATTGAGAATTGAGATAAACCTATTTCCAAGCTCGGTGATAAGGGTACATTTATTTATAACATTTTTGTATTAAAATAACTCCGAGATAATATTGAATTGTTGACACATGTATTATTATCACAAGAGTTTGTTGTTAGGTAGCTCTGATTTAATAGGATATTATTGTTCTATCGCTACTAAAATATTTACAAATGACATGTTCGTTTGTAAGTGTAACACATTTGATACGATGAGTATAGTCGGTTTCTATAAACATTTGATTATAGCCAGTGTCACAACTAAGTAGAGAGTGAGAGAATATTTTCATTGTCTGAAGTGTGATTTTTTTTTATGTGCGAGTAAGCAATCACACTTTTTGACGTGAATACGTCTTTAAATTTGCTACCATACGGGGGCAATCCAAAAAACCTAATGATAACAAAATCGGGGGATACAGTTTGATGTTGTAGTTTCGAATCTTTCCTCTACATCCAAAATTAAATTATACCACTGGATAGCTAAAGGATCAAAGAATTCATTACGATAAGCGAGAACATTGGCGCATCGCACGCGGTGGCGGGGGAAGCGCCGCCATTTTGAGGTTATTTTGCTGCGTATCGAGATTTGCAATTAGTATAACTTTTGACTCGGAGAAGCTACAATGTTCGTTTAAGTTTAAACGTATTCACGTACAACACACGGCCGTGTCCATGACACAGCCACACCCCAGTTTTTTTACCTTCACGTTAGTGTGCCACACGCTCATAAATTATGTATAAATAATTATCTGCGTATTATTGTTAGAGTATATTTAATAGTTTTTTCTTGAACTTTGGTTGGGTTAAAATTACATTATGTTCTCGTATTTCAAAATTTGGATGAGTGATATTATTATATATGAATAATATTATCTTTGGTCACTATTTAATATAAACCATAGATAATAAAGGTATAGAATGGTAACTCTCTGTAGTATGACTAGAACAGGAATTTAGCGCTAGATTGATGGCAGATGAACTAATGCTATCAGCTTAGTGCAGAACTGTTAAAAGTACTTAAGTGCAAAATTGTACCAAGTAAATTTGTAATTGGTTATATCTTATTTACATTATTACACTAGCACTAATCTTAGATTTCGGAAACTAATGCTCAATGGCAAGAGAGAGAGAGAAACATAAGTATGAGGATATATACATTTCTTTGTGAGGTAAACATAGGTTAATGTAAGTTAAGCCACTAAATATTTTGTTTCAAATACTACTATTTATATGGCTTGAGTAATAATTTCACATTAACTAACAAGTCTTCTAAATATTTTAATAGGTATTTAAAATAAATGATTGGTTCATGCCATTATTATGACTTATTTGTATTAAGAGCCTTTAAAAAACACACTCTACGTTCAAAGATAAATATAAATTTGTTAACCAAAGCTTAACCCAACTTATGCCTATAGCTTTCTCCATTATTGGTGATTGTGACATAGGCTATGGAAAAATGTGTAAATACACATTTTAAAGGTTCTAAAACATAATATTAAATAGAACAAACTCATAAAAGCAATAATGGTGCATTTTAAATTTCAATTATTTTGGTTTTAAAGCAAAAAGCTCATAAACACAATCATGGCATATTTTAATTTCAATTTTCACAGTTTTAAAGCAATTATTGAAACAATAGCGACTGAAAATAAATTGAGATTTTAAATATAAAAAATTAAAGAAAACAACATCGTATTTCTTCGACAGTAGCGCTAATGCGTTTGGCAGAGAAGTTAACACTCTTTCCCTCTACACCTATAGAAGTCCCACACCCTGATATAAGTCTCCATAATCACAGACAAGCACACTAAATCATTTATAATTACATTGCAATTCTTAAATATTTATATGATTTGATACGTTTGTTAAGAAACAAATAATATATACACGCTTCGTTTAAAACTTGTCAGGCAATGTATTCAGTTCTATCTCATTTACTAAATAATACGCCTATAAATGTGTTCAGACAAATTTATTATCTCTCAGAAATAAATGCTTTCATACATTATTATCTTTTATTAACTACTACTATGATTTGAAACTTATATTCTACCTACATCAGTACATACGTAACCATAGAACAGTTTTCAAGAATCTCAAATTAGCTTATCAGAAATCATTTAAAATAATGGTTAGCTTATGCATGCAAAGTTAAAGTCTCCAATGGCTGATACCAAAAAATAAAGTGTATTATTTTATAATATGTTCCACCGTAGTTGATTAAGTTCTTAGGATGGCAGCATAGTAATCTCGTCACCATTATTTTCTTGGTGACCCTGTGTGTCAGGCAACCCAACACACTTGAGAGGCTGGGAACAAGTCTACTCACAAGGGGACAGAAACTGTCACCTGATATTTATTTCACCGCGTCTCACTTCCTGTTCGGCTTGTATGCATATATTAATTGTAACAATGTGTTAGGGATGAGGAAGGTTAAATTTAGATTAAGTGTAGTAGCATTTTAGTTGTGGGAAGAGTGTAACACCATTTATGAATAATACCTCTCAGTTACTCAACCGGGATTCAAACAACAAGCCCCTCACCATATAATTGGCAGTACAGCCTCTTGCGGTAGTGACGTCTTAGGCAGTTAAATCACCGAAGTGTGTTGCTGCTAAATAATGTTTTCATTTGTCTGATTAATAAAACATAACACTAATTTACGCCTACCCCTCGGCGGCGTAGTTATATAACGCGTTAGTTTCGTGTTGAGCTAGATTGCTGAGCACGGGGAGATTGAGGTTCGAATCTCGCTCGGGTGAACTGGGGGTAGTGTTTCCTAAATGGTTTTCCACTTTCCCTCCACGCAAATGTGGGTTCACTTCCTCTATATTCAACCTTCTCAATTCCTAACCCATTATCGTAACTAGTACTCAAGCGTATAACCCAAACGGGTAGTAAGACGCGGTGCTAAGTATTATTATTATTAATTTACGGTTGCATGAATGAACGAATGCACTATCCAGTAAGCTAATACTAAATTAATGTGAAACTTCTTTTAGAACGAAAAAGATTTTCCACAATCACAACATTTTACTGTACTCAGTTAAATGGTTCTACCAGGAAGCTAATTTTAAGTCTTAAGAGAATATTTATACAACAGTGTGCCCTTTTAAATATTTATGTGAATAGTTTGCTACCTTTAACAAATAATAAGAACAATGTACTACAAATTATACTGTTTGAGAAACTGAATCACCACTTGGAGTAGTGGTGCAGGGGAACCACCACTTTGGTTCACCAACCTTGGTGACTGAGAGGTTAATATATTATATTCGAGAACTTACCAACAATGGCTCGTAGCAGTAAAATCAAATCATAAAAAGAAAATCTTGCAACAGGAATAAGCAGCTCAGCTAAGTAATCAAAACATATAATAGGACCATTTATTTAACACCAAAAACATTTTAAAAGCAGTAAATACCAAAATATATATCAATAAACCAATAATAGGTAACAATTGGCAATAGTCACTAAACATTTGAGCAACTACTCCAATAATAATATCTGGAATTAAATTTAATCCAAACACTTCTTGGCGGTCTCAGCCATTAATATTTTTTGGGGATAAATTTATATTTAAATAAACTTGACACATTATTCATAATAATACATATAGTACTATTAAAATGTGCTGAAGCTATTTTATCTACCCTTAGTGGTTGTAAGGATATTCTTAAAAGGGTAACTGTCAGCAGGCAACCCTTCAAATATTATACAGGCTATCCCACACAACAAATAGGGTCATAAGTACCCGCAAAAGGAACATAGTATCAACATCAAATATTATACAGGCTAGCCCACATAACAAATAGGGTCATAAGTACCCGCAAAAGGAACATAGTATCAACATCAAATATATCAGGTCACCATAAACTGGCGGAACCTCTATTTAAGTTCATTCCCAACTGGGACCTTAAATAGAAAAACAACCAGTGTGGACCACGCTAACATCGCTAGGCTAGGACAATATAAAACTCCCCGATAGACCCCTTGGGAATAATCATGTAGGTGACCTGGTGTTCTAGGAGTAAGTTGTCAGACTTCTGTGCTGGGGGTCCGGGGTTTAATCCTTGGTCCTGGCACAGATTTATCTGATTGCCAAACCCTTCCTTAACCTCTGACAAGAGGGGTATTAATCACAACTTGTGAATGTGTGGAATGCCAGGCCTTCACCGTGGTTCGGATTCCACGTTAAACTTAAGGTCCTCAATTTCATCTCACAATCACCCTACCATTACTCATTAGCGTAAGTGCGTACAACCCGAACGGTTAGTAAGATGCGGTGCTAATAATAATTTCAATTCAATTTCCTTTATTATAGTGCTGGCCAACAGTCGTAAGACCTACATCAGGCCAGCATTGAAAAGTACACAAGTACCTTACAATTACATATATTTACATGAGAAAATAAGATAAACAATAATAGCTAACTCATTTTATATACTGATGAATAGTTACGAAAAAAGTAATTAATAATGATAAGATCAAAAAATAGCATTACTAACAAATAACTAAAGAGTGGCTAAAAGCAGTAACAATATGCAAAAAATAGATCAGAATATTGTAAATTTAAATGCTATAGGCAGAACCTCTACATGATAAACTATTGATATGGGATTTCCTTAAATAACTCTCTGAGTTTAGCTTTTCTTTTATGATAGAAGTCGAATTCGACAAATCTAGAATTGGTGCTATGGATACAATGACCTATAGGGCTCACCTTATAAGAGCTATTGAGAAAAAATAGTTTTGTATTACGAGAAGCCCGAGAAGGGATATGAACGCCTACATGATCAAGGGCAAATTTTAAGAAATTTTGCTATTGAAAATATTAAAAACAAAAAGGGCATCACAATCAAGTCTACGCGAGAAGAGAGTTTGAAGCCATAAGAGATTTCAAATTCTGTCATAATCATAATAAATCCGGTTACTAAAGTATTTATCATAGCACGCAGTGACAAATTTTCTTTGAAAGTTTTCCAACCTAAGAGAGTCAGTTAAGGCAATGGAATTACAAGCAACAGTAGCATATTCTAACTTAGATCTAACCAGGGCGTAGTACAGACATAAAAAACAGCCAACTTTCTTAAATGATGAAGTAATAAATTTAATAAGCCCAAGTAATTTCAATGAATGGGAAATTACATGTTCAACATGATAGTGGAAATAAAGTTTGTTATCCAGGAGAACACCAAGATCATTAATATAAAGGGCGTGAACTATGTTTTCACTGCCCAATGTATAAGTAAAAAAGAAAGGATTAGTTTTTCTAGTAAAAGATATAGATTTGGTCTTAGATTTATTAATAGACATTCCATTTTCCAAAGGCCATTGTAGAATATCATTTACATCATTTTGTAAATCTATACACTCTGCATTTGATTTGATGATTTTAAATAAGTTTACATCATCAGCAAAGAGTAAATAACTTGATGAGTTCAAATATTTACCAATGTCATCAATAAACACATTAATAATACACACATACTAAACACTTAATAATAATAATAATAATAATAATAATAATAAAATAATAATAATAATAATAATAATAATAATAATAATAATAATAAATAATAATAATAATAATATAACCAACCTACATGCATCAAACCATTTAGTTAGTTTGTACCAAAGGATGGCACTCGGCCCATATTCCAAAAGATACGCGTTATAACTGACAGTTACATAATTAAGCCTTTAACAATAAACTACCTGAAAGGAATTATATAAAATATAAAACATAAAACCCCTAATCTATTATATTCTTAACAAGAAGAATATATACAGCCTAGGAAAATGGCACTTCCCTACATATTATAAATTAATATATTAATTATAACATTTTAGTGTTTCTCGTCCTGGTTGGAGACACAAGTCCTATGTTACCCAACATGACTATGAGGTCTAGGGCGCTTCTTCTAGCAAGTTGACGGAGCAACCCAAACTGGTTGGTTTGACGTTGTTCGACAAGTTAATGGTGAAGAATGAAATAAATTCTCTTCTTTCTTAATAGTATATGTAGTGAAAATGGCAGACACTGGACGGGATGGTAGAATAAAGCTCTCGAATAGTCCTGAGGAGTGTGTGCTTGGTGAGAGTTGAACACGTGACGTTATTTTGTCTCACACGACTGGCACGTCTAGGAAGTGGGAATTGACCTTACGCATGCGTAGCACAGCTTTGAGTCTTCAGATGTTTGACGTTGATCGCTAGCCTCGGTGTACGTTTCGAGTTTCGAATTCAAAATTGAAGTGAGTGGGTCTTAGTTCGAAGTAGGCACGGTCTGGTTTAAAGGGACACGCGAACATAGTACTGCTTTAACAGAGGGTAGATGGGGTGAATAACAAAACAGATGGGTTGTATAACAGAACCAGATGTAGAGTAATAGATAGATATGGGGTGTATTACAGATTATAGTAAAATATTCTTATTTTAAACGTAGAGTTGATAAATTTCTCCACTATTTTATAAATAATATTTTATACTGATAAATATTGCAGTTTTTAAAATTTATCTCAAAATATATTTAGTGAAATTAAATATAAAATACATATTATCTGCCGTAGCATGTTATAAAATGTTCTAAGTTAAGTGTGCTATCATACACTATGTCTGAGCTTAATGTTATACATCCTAGCATCGTGTTTGTGTTAAGTGTGCTGGTATATACTATGAGCATGTGTGTTGGCATACAATATGAGCACAGACTGAGCTTAGTCCTATGTATGTTGGTAGAGACTATGAGCTTAGTGGTGAGTGTGCTAGCATCTAATACATTAATTTGTGAAGTGTGCTGACATAGGCTTAACTTAGTATTAGGTGAGCTATGATGTTTAGGTTTTTATTTATAAGTTTTTAGATGGTTTTTGAATCGGCTATGAAAAATTTCTTGTAAAGATTATGCTGAATATCTATTTGGACCAATAACAATATTAGCAAAAAAATTTTGAATTGTTCAGAGGTATGTCCACAATATGTTTAGTATGGATCGTTAGGTTGAAAGTAATTTAATATTAAACTTATATAAATACATGTGTAATATATAGTTTTTTTTAACTGGGGTGAAAAGTTTTATGAAGTACATTTATCTTATCACAAAATGAGCCCAATTTTAAAGATTGATAAATTTAAACAAATACAACTTTTATGATATATTGAGGTATAAAGAAAAATTATAATTAAATAACTATGTATTGTTCATACGTAGCTCGGTAAAGTCTAAAGTTTAAGAAACAAATGTTCTTTTATCGTTTTTCCACTGTTTTACGCATTAATACACTTAAATCGATGGTTATCAAGGACTAATTTGAGTGGTCACTGATGAGGATCTAGAATATGGGCCAGCCAAGCTTTGAAAACAGTGAAACAAACTCTTCGTTTGTTGGCAGGAATTTCAGAGACTTTATCTTGCCTTGCCTGGAAAGAGCATTGGCTGTGTAGCCCCTTTTCGTCATCCAGGACCAAGGCAGGCATACAAAGTTATACAGCATAAAAAAAGGACATATAAATGCAGAGTAAGCCGATAGGACAATAAAAACAAATATATGTATTATAATATAATATATTTGCTCATGGTTCCCTGCAACCCATTTAGAATTTTAGCGCTAAACAAAAAAAGGGGAAACCAGACAATAATTAAAGCATATTTCTAGGATATAGTAAAACAGTTAGATAGGAGAAAGTTGAAGTCAACATATCAGAAGTTAAGTATTTTTTAAATGTAAATTTTATTTATAAACAAGATAAATGTAAGTTTAATTTATAAACAATATATATATATATATATATATATATATATATTATATTATATATAAGCTGTATTTATAAGTCAAAATGACTAAAAAAGGACTCTGAATATTTAATATAATTCGGAGGGACTCTGAATATTTAACAACCTTTCCTTGTAAAAGATTCTGCATGTATAACATATTAGTCCTTATAAAATGAATCTGAATATTTAACTACCTTTCTTAGCAAAGTACTCTGCATAATTAACATAATATTCCTTAGGAAAGGACTCTAATTATTTAACTATCTTTCTTAGCAAAAGACTCTGAATATTTAAATATGTACTACTAGCCGAAAAGGAATTTTGAATTACAAATACCGAAAATTAATTTAGAGATTACATTTTTGGTAGGGAACACGTAGATGTGCCCCAGATATATATCCTGCCAAGAGTGATCTGTCTTGTGACCTCCTGGCAGTATTTATCTGATATCAATTGCTCAGAGAGGGGGAAGTAGGGGTTACAAACAATATACAAACAAGGAGAGAAAAGAAGGGGAAGGGGTGGTAGTGGACAGGGAACATGTGACGAGAGAGCCCTGGATCCATCCAGAACCGTCCATTGGCATCGGCGATCCTCTAGCGCCGGAACATCGTACTCACGAACACGCGGTGTTGATGAGCCTCCTGGCCTCGCGCTGTCAGTCTTAACACGTTCGCGATAGTCGGTTGCGTAGACTGGTAGATAGCCAACTTGGGACGTACACAGTGGAATGGGGCTCGGTGAGTTTAGGACATTATACTATTTTAGTTGAGGTGGGATATGATTTAATGTCCAGTTTTTTGAAATACAACGTTGTAGCTCATCATAAGACGCTACAACTGTATCGAAAACTGTCCATGCATGTAAACTATGTAATGCCGATTTAACACGAGAGATAACCAAATATACAAGTTTCTTAGTATCTATTAACCTGACTTGACCACCTGTTCCACGTTTGATGCACAGGCTGTTCTCCCGATTGATTCTCGACAATACATAAAGAGCTAGAACCAAAACCATCAGTGTCATCAGTTACACAAATAATATTTGAGTGTTCCACATCTGCATCCCCAAAATGTTGCATTATCCTAGTATCTACTTCTTATTGGGAAGATGCAAGCCTTTCCATGGTTATTTTGATGCATGTTTTACAGTAAGTACCATACAGTGTTATATCACCAATCTTTTTCATTTTGTTTTCTTCTTGCCAACTTTTAACAAGGAATTTTGTTAGCTTATTCTTACTATCAGCGCTTTGTAAAAGAAGTCTGAATCTGACAATTTTAATACTACTTTTAATATTTCTGAAAGAAATTCCTACCTCTGGACCTCTGCTGATATGTTCTGCAGATTGTATTGGTATGTTGTAATAAGTATCAAACACAAGGTCAATTCTCTCGCTGTAATAGCCAGTAATAGCATAACAAAGGATCAAATCTAATATTTAATCGATTGTCCTATTTTTTCCTTTGAATCAATGTCATTCCATCAATTACAATGACTGATGAAGGAGCATTTCCATCTTCAGGTGAAATCAGGCTTTCCAAGTGTTTCTCCAGTACTGCCTTGCTAGTTTTTTTCACTGACCCATCAGGGTTGACCAATCTCCAAGGCAAAGGGCTAAAGGGCTGGCTGAAAACGTTTAGCATATTTAAATGTAGGTTTTATGCTATACGGTAAGTATCATAATTGCATACAGCTTACGGTCTACCTTGAGGATTACTTCTTTGTTCTTTCCACTCTGTTTCAATGTTATAATAGGGTTCAAAAACCTTAAGTTGATCTTTTATGGGCTTATAAAACCCTCTCCGTTTTCAAGACGATCTCTTTTGAATGTTTCATATGCATTCTCACCTTCCTCACTGTCAACAGAGATGCCTGTACACCAAGTGGCACTGCTCCTCATGTTGGTGAGTTTCTTATGTCTAAAGGACTTTGGTAAAAAGGATTAGTCCAGTCGTTCTCCAACAGTTGGACTGCAGATAAAACACAATATTGATATTTTTTTCATGGATTTTGAAGATCAGCGTGGTAAAATATGTCTTGACTTGTGAAACGGTAACTGCCTTAGAGCTGGTGCACAGTATTCCGCTCTTACATAGTATTTTTTAACAGCACCTGCTTTTTAACTGAATCCTTTAGTACCTCCTCAAGTTTGTGAATCTCTGTTGATTGTCCCCTCCAATGTTTGATCTACAGGAATAAGAAAAAATTGTTTTTTCAATCCTAATTGAACTAAAGACCCTTTCCAGAATTTTCTGGGAAGTTTCTATTGAATATTAAAAACTCGTGTTTCTTCGCACCTTCAGTCAGTTGAAGTTCAGTCAGTATACAGTCGAGAGTCGAAACAAATCAAGTACCAGTGCAATGTTATTTATTTGAATGTCGGAAAAGCCAACCTGGCATCGGAGCAGTATGAGTGCTTGAATGATTTTATATCAGATTCTGTGGTAAAAGATAATTTTGCAATTAAAAAGTCACTCAGAATTTTGATGTCAGCTATGAGACGAATTTGAAGTTTTGTCAGATAGATCAAAAATAATCCTTCTTCCCTTTGCAATAACTTACTTATGTGGATCAGGATTCTCTGCCAATGTGGCTACTAAAACAAAAGATACCGGATCAATGCAGAGCCAAATATTCGGTTGCAGCTGTTCCAAATTCAACAAGATATAGCCACATTGTGCAGATCAAAACAAAGCAGTCCCATCTCTTTAAATGGAATTTAAGTTCACGGTCTATACTTTATCGTTCTTTTTTTTTATGCCAAGAGACTTTTTTTTGCAGCCATTAAAATGGTTTTAACACTATTTGTGCGGGTAACATATTGTGGATTTACAATACCTACTTTGAATTCGTTATCAAATGTGTTGCTTTAGGTTAATTTATGTTTTTGGTTGTTATTTTGCGTTTATGTAATTAAGTTCCTTATTTCTCTGATATTATGGGAGAAAATAACATTTATAGTGAAATAAAACTTTATTAACATGCCCAAATGCTTAAATATTCGTTTCTATCGTGAATACTGCTGTAATTCGGTTTAGTATCTATCTATGTAGAGTCTATGTGAAAATATCGTCACCCTTATAACAAAGACACTTATGTGCAAAATTGTTGTTTTGAAAAAACGATATATAAAGTTACAATTTTCAATGGGAAAATTAAGTTTATATCAAAATTTAAGTTATTTAGAAATATAAAAAAATTCGTGCTTTTACTATACGATAAAATATCGACTAACAACTTTAAAAAATGCAGTTAGGTAAATATAGCAATTTAGCATCAAGGCAGCTTAAGTGCTCTGTAACAAATTTCTCTCCTGGAAAGTGCTCCGCGATTCAAAAAGTTTGGGAACCGCTGTCTTAAGTAATATAAAATTAATATCCTTCAAATGTATTCATTACATTTCTTTGGTGGGAACTTCTATTGCATTGTTGAATGTTTCAATTGCATATTACAATGTCATAGAAATGATGTGTAAGCTCATCGACAGTCTCAATCTAAGTTTAGCATCAATGTAAAACTTACCTAGGATAGAAAGTTGCATATTTTATTAAATCCATCCATCATTATAAATACGTCACTGAATGTTTCTTGGAGACACCAAGCTATTTCTACAGTTTTTGTAAAGATAGCCTGATCCAATATTTATTTCAGTTCAAGCTGTGACTTAATTTGTACGCACTGCCTCAGAATTTTATGAACAGTTGACATTTTTGTGATGTGTTTGTTTACACATGGAAAGTACGCAACTGTGTCGGCTTGAACAGCAACGTTATTCCTAATCGTTATGCACTGATTTTCTGGGCTGTATTGTCTGATAAGGGTCAATTTTAAGTTAGATCGTTGGGATTGTTTAAACTTTCCTACACATGTATGGTGAACACGAATTTCCGAAATTAAAAAACAAATATAAGCTGTATAGTCTACTGAGTTGATTCGTTTTGAAGATATTTCAAGGCCAAAACAAAAATGTACCAATTAAAGATTAAAGTTTTCACTAAAGTATTTATTAATATTTTTTTTCAGATGTCAAGAATTTGATTAATTCATGATAAACAAAGATATTGTTTTTTAAAAAATTACAAATTGTTTACTCGCCCCTTATTTACCAATTTAATGGTGGTACATATCGAAAAACTCAAAAGAATCTTAAATATAGGGAACATTTAAAGCGTTCATTAAAAAAAAAGGAATGTTAAAATAGGAACTTTACTTTCAGAGGTATAGATTTCTTTCAAAAGTCAACATCCGCCAAATTTGATGCGCCACCATTTTTATTAGCTACCACTTTTGGATGGCGATCATGGTTTTTTGCGATCCTTATATAATAACTGTTTCTAATAATGTTATATTTTATTTGGTAAGGAGTAGTAAATCATAAAATTAAATCTTCTTTGTTATTATTTTATTCCGTTCTTATTTAATTCTACCATATAATTGTGTTATAGAGGAAAATGAATACCCCAAAATTAAACCAATTACTTGAATTTGAAATGGATATTTGTTAACATATTAATATGCCTATGGAATATTAAAATAAACCCAACTGGAATGTTTTTATTTTATTTTGAAAGCTATGCTAACGTTATTTATTAAGTGTTAAATGATAAAATAGGGAACTTTTTCCAATGAGACAGGTTATTTTAAGATGGGAACACCCATCATTTGCTATTTTATTCAGAAATGTCATTACTTGTCGGCACTTAAATATTTTATGTGTATTTTGGGTGGGCCAACAGGACAATGCGTTCAGTCCACAAATAGGCAGCAATAATTCAAGAAATGCATGAGATGAAATAGATGAATTTTATCTCACTCATATTTTTTTCATTTTAGCGAAAGAAGTCTGACACCTGACCATTATTTCCCCATAAAATTCAAAATATAAAGTATTTTATATCTCTTGTTTTGCCTCACGGCTTTTTACGCTGTGGCCATATTTTATCCCACCTAACAAAGTGGACACACGTATGATTTACGATGTGATTGTAAAATGTTCATCCGATTGGATTTATTCAAAGATGGTCAAACAACTTTCAGAGCGATTGTGTTTTACCTGTATTGAGGTAGGCCGATCGGAAAGGTAAAGTCATGTTTTTAGGTGCGATAAGAATCCTGTTTCACATTTTTATGTATGCATGTTTGGTTCCTTAACCACACCGTGAAGCATGATTTCAAACGATGCTTTGATAAGCTAACAAAATTCCTTGGACAAGTGGTTTATATTATTTATCGTGGTTGGTGGACGGTTTAGAACGTAAAATGATTAATATAATAAGCCATCTCGTAAACTATCAATATAGCTCAGAGTACGTTAGTACATTGTCAAAAAGAGTGAGTAAAGAGTATATAATATCAATAATTAAGGTAAAATTCCTAGGTTCCTGTAAGAATGCTATATATTTTCCAGTTCGATAAGAGCTGAGTAGGTGTTAAGGCTGTGTGTACCTTTAGTAGGGCCTCAAACACTGACGAAAAACAAATATTTTCATTTAAAAAGTCAAAAATTACTCATACCTATACAAAAAAAAAGAAGATAAACAGTAAATGTATAAGGTCACAGACCCGTTAAAAATTCTTCATTACAAATAATATTTAAGTTTTTCTTTTTAAATTTGAATACGACATTTTTATTCTTAGTAAATCTCTCTATTTTTACTTTCTCGCACCCCTCGGGTATTTTTGGCAATGCCGTTTGTCTGTCTGTTACTGGGACTAAAGGCGAAACCATTTTACTTATGAGGCTAAAACTGGGTATCTAGTTTTCATAATGTTCCTCAGAGGAATAGTTGTAATTATTCTTATAGCCCTAAAATTAAGGGTAGTGTACCAAAGGGTGGAATAAGAAAATATAAATTTTCTCAAAATCAGTTCAAATGATTTTAATTAAACTAGAAACTGTTTAAAATTACAAACAAAAGGACGATTCTCAATTTACCATGAAAATCACTTTGAGCGCACTTGACATAGGCGGAAATTTCCTATTTTTATTTTAATTCCGTAACTATTTTAGATAAGAAATAAATTATCATTAACATATTTTACAAGCTTTAAGGATATACTCATTTTTTAGGCAAAAGAACGAGAAAGTTTGTGCAGTGCAAGGTACAACCTATTTTGCTGGTAAATACAATAATTTTATGTTTATGATAAATCGATTTTTACGATATCTACATGATATGTGAGCACGTGGAATATTTATCATATTCATATTATCTGGTTTGCTGGTGAAGTGGAGGTAAATGTTGGCTGGGTGTCTTGTATTAAATTTTTTCCCAATCTCCCTCTAAGTGGATGCTGGTATATGTTCTCTAAACTTAGCCTTTATAATTACTATCCTATCCATGTTATTACAATGCGTATATTCTGGACGAGTAATAGGACCTAGTGGAACTTTTTTAAAAATAATTTTGATAAACATTTCTTGTTCAAGGGTAAGTCATTCTACCTTCTGATTTACAAAATATGTTAGGAAAGCCTTAAACTTGGATGTAATGCCATATTTTTCGATTAAATCTTGTTTTATCTCGTTACTGAGCATTGGTCACAGGTTTTGGTGGACGTTACCACGAACACTATGATCAGCTCCTAATAGCAGCACGGCGTTCCCGCGTGATGAAACTAAGATTGTCACATTACCGATTTGGAGTTTATCCCAGAAGTGAAACCATTTACTTTGACTCACCACCATACACATTAACGAGCGTTAAAAAAAAACCAACTCATGAAGACAAACACTTAATTTTAAAAGCCAGGTTCAAGAAAGAAAACCGTAATGTCTCAACATTAACTTAAAGTACTCTTTATTATATGGTCCGTGCCATGTCTACGAAGCGTGGTTCTAGTTGTAAGTACCGGGGCGGCAGTCTTACGTCTTTAAAACAAAGTGTGAAGATGTAGCGGAACCGATCGGTACTCTAGAAGGGGCAGTGAAATTTGGGGGACTATTCCTTTCACTATCCTACAAGAGATGGGAAGGGTTCTTTACTCAACCTTCTTTATAGTAACATGAGTAAAATAAGTAAGTACACAGGATTACATAGAACGCGGACATCCAACATTATTTTGAATGACTTACTTATCCTATGTCATAAGGGAACTCTAAAGTTCATTGCAGCATTTAAAAAAGTACGCCACTTATCCCTATCTTGAGCTAGTTCTATCCAGTCCACCTCATTACACCCTATCTCTTTCAGGTCCATTCTAATGTTCTAATCCTCCCATATTCGTCTAGAGCTTCCCAATGTTCTCTTTTCATTGGGTTTACCAGTCAGTACCCTGAACATGGTTCTATATTCTCTCATTTCCACTGCATGTCCATCATAATTTACGAGACTTGATTATCCCACAATATCTTGTGATGAGTACAGGATATGTAATTCATAATTATGTAACATCCTCCAGTCTCCAGTCTCCAGTCTCCAGTAGCTTCATATCTTTTTGGCGCTAATATATCCTTAAGAACCTTGTTTTCGAACATCTTAAATTAGTTTTCGTCATGTAAGGTAGAAAGGAGACCAGACCACGTTTCCCACCCAAAAAGCGCAACCGGTAAAATTATTGATTTGTATATTCCTTGAAAGCAAGCAAGATAACAACTTACTGGCAGAGTAATAGCATGCATTTTCCGACTATTTTCTTTTCTTAATTTTCAATATAATATAGTTAGTGCTAGTTAAAATGGTTTCTAAATATTTAAACTCATTAACCCTGTCAAGTGGTATGTTGTTCGCAGTAATCTTTAAATTATCGTCCCCGATATGTGTTATCTATGTGATACTTAGTCTTTTCACCGTTCCCTTCTAAACCTATTTCCTTGCTAGCCTCTAATAAAATGTCTGCATTTCTTGCAACAGCTTCCTTAATATTGTCCAACAAAGCTAAATCATGAGTATGTCCTAAATAGCTGCATTGACCATTTAGGGTCAACCCTTCCCTACTCTCTTGCATTACCCTAAAAACTCAAAGGCTAGATTATAATTTACAAATGTTAAATAAGTAATTTGATATTAAATAATTTGAAAATTCTCTATATTATATTCAGTTATACTAATCACCCTTTCTTTATCTATCCCTATCTTTCTATTTTCTCCCTTCTTTATTTTATTGTCCCTTCCTTCAATATATCTTTCCCTCTATTCAATGTATTTTCCACAAATCTCCACCCGACCTTGTGTAGTTGTTAAGAACTGTGTCAGAAGATATTCCGATATTATTGCATTGGTATTAATTAAATAATTGAAAACGATAAAATTGCTATGCACACAATTTACTCACTTTCTGAAGGGTCCCTAATTATATTATTAGGCCCGTATTTCAAGTATCATCTCTGGAGTCAATCAATCTGCCAGGATACGAATAAAAAACAATTACGATTGAATGGGAACTGGCTGTTTTTTGAATATCGAATATATATAATGCGAGTGTATATATATATATATATATATATTCGATATTAAAAAAAACAGCCAGTATATATATATACATACACCAACCAACCTTTTGTGTGATTGTTTGAGTCTGCTTCTTAGATATCTCTTATAACGATATATGTGAATATTATTATTTTTATTTAAGAGTGAAGAAAGCTCATTTTTCTATGGGAGTTCACTAGAAAGTTGACGTAAAATGTCGATATCGTTTTAATATAGATTTTATCTAACACTATATATATATATATATATATATATATATATAGGAGGGTAAGGAAGTATATAGGTAGAATATACAGTATACAAGTTTCAAATTAGTAGCAAAATGAATATTTTGGTAGTATTTACGTTAAATATAAAAATATTGTAGAATTGTCTTCGTTGACATAAGATATTATACTTGTCATGATTTATTGATATATATATTTTTTAGCAACACGTCTTACTATCTGTTCATACTAATTACTAATGTTGGGGATTGGGAAGGTTTAAGTTAGAGGACGTACACCCGCATTTGCGTGGAGGTAGAGAGGAAAACCATTTAGAAAAAAACACCCTCTGCTTACGCGATTGAGATCGAACCCCGATCTCCCCGTTTAGTCTAACACGAGAATAGCGCGTTAGACTAGGCGGCCACCAAAGCGGGTGATATAAGCTAGTTTGTTTTGTAAAGTTTTCAGTATAAGATTAAAATATGACCTCAACCATAATTTTATTTGGTATATACTGTATTTTTTAATAAGTGCGTACTTGTTTTTTGTTGGTGTTGGGCCGGGTTAGTTATTAAATTATATGAAGAACTTTGTGCATGTGAAAACTTTTTGATTTCACTTCTTTTGTATTTGTAAAATATTTCGCATATATTTGATATTAACATGTTCGTTGTAAATAGTTTTTTTATATATAAGTTTTTGGTGCAATTTTTTGGCAGAGGGTTGCTATGAAGTATGAATTTTTAGTTAGTGTTGTTTGGGGTGGAATATATTGCGAGTGTATTTGTCGAAACCTTTTACATTTCTAGTGTTTTAGTGAGATTCAAGCCTTACCACTAATAAACCATGATTGTGCTATTAGCTGGCAGTCTATATATAAATAGATTCAAGGCCTACCCCTAATAAACCATGATTGTGCTATTAGCTGGCAGTCTAAATATAAGTATATTCAAGCTTGCCACTAATAAACCACTTCGGTGCTATTAACCAGTTCTCCATCAAATGGTTATTCCTGTGGACTTTAATTTATGTCTCGATAAGGAAATTATGTGCAATCTTTACAAAGCGAATATTAATGTTCTTTGAATTCACTATATTCATACATGTATAGGGCCTATATGCTATTAGGCAAATTCTCATCGATGGTTGCATGGGGTAGCAAGCCCTTCTCACATTATACTGGATTAGCAGTGAAGGGAAGATCGGGGTTTAAATCCCAGTTGGGTGAATTGAGGGTAGTATTTAATGGTTTCCAAGAAGATTTGGGTACATTTCCGATAAAATCTTACCTATCCTTACCACATTGGTGTAAATATGCAGATAAGCGAATATAATATTGTTAATATTAGCCGCATTGATATTATTACTATCTGCGCCGGTGAGCACATGGTAAAAATCATGAAGTATAATTTTCCGGGGACGTCGGGGTTTGAATCCCAGCCGAGTGTACTTAGGGTCGTTTTTCCTAAATGGTTTCCCACTCTAACCCCACGCAAATACGTCTACATTTCCTCTACAGTCTAACTCTATCATTATTACAACAATAGCGTAATTAGTAGCCTACTTATACGTATAACCGAACAGGTAGGGAAATGCGGGGAAATAAAAAAAAATCAAATAAATCTCAGCTCTTTTGATGTCTCGTAGGGAATAGTTTCTGCTGATGGTCCTTTTACTAATCAGATGTCACGCGTATATTTAAGTTTTCTCAGATTGACATATTTTTATGTAACCAACATTAATATTAGCCTATATATTAGATGCAGACAGGTCACTAATATTTTAGCACTGATTCCCTTCTCCTAACACAAACTTTCACAACCTTATATTAACTATCAATGCTGTTAACACTTTATGTACGATTTCAAACTTTTCTAGTTACAAAATAATGTTTTGAGTAAGTAGGTGTGTTGAAAAAATGGTTAGGAGAAGTGTAGTAGGCCTACCTGCATATGCTATAAGCTCAATAATCTGACAAATTTTTCTTTATTTAAGATGGGCTTTCTTCTTGTTGATTCCTCAAGAAGGATATTACAGGGGATAGCAAAAATGTTTGCCTCCTTTTCTTGGACTCCACTTAGGCTACTCGGGCCATTCCAAGGAATGTCCTTTGTTTTTCAATTCATAAAGTTTTATGTACTGCATCTTGAAGGTAAATATTAAAATATTGACTTAGTATTTGGTTGAAGACATAATATATATATTATACAATTAAAACTGTAGTAAAATTTAAAAAAACTATAACATAAAGATTTTAAATGTATATTTGGACCCCCCATTAAGGGGGATCCAACAAATCCCAGGGAGGGGGTTTTACGACTTTCATGACGGCAAGATTTCGGATCGAATATCGTTCGGATGTACTGAGGGTGATAAACGGTTTTCCACTCTTTCTCCACGCTTATGCGGGCACACTTCCTCATAATCCAATCTTACCCATCTGTAAAACATTAGTAATTGGTACGTATACGTATAGCCTGAACAAGTAGTGAGACTCAGTGCTAAAATAAAATCCTGGGTAGATAATATAGAACACAGTTTTTCCAAGTTTGTGTCAAATATCACCCCTGTACTAAGGTTTGGGCTGATAAATAAGCCCTTTTAAAAACCAGTTTTTATTCGACACTAACAAAAACCCTCATTTGGAAGAGTAGGGTATCATAAAATAATAAAGAAAACGTCTCAAGTATGTGGTCACGCAAGGTGATGAGAAATAATTGTTCGTTGTGTGTCCGGTTGTTTTGGTTGGTGGGTGTCTGGTGAGCGATTGTCCACCATAATTACAGTTGTACATTATGTTGTGTGGTGGGCCCCTACCCCCCCTTCACGCCCCCCTCGCTCAATAACGCCGGGCCAAGGAAAGAAGAGGTGGGTGGGGCCTAGGATGGATACCTCTCAAGGTTTTATGGCCCCGTTTCTGGAATGTCATATATCACTGACAGAGGCTCTATCAGGATGTAACCCCCTTTAACACTTCCTGAACTCAGCTAAAGGGACGTGGTTCAAGACCCAGTTACACCCGGTGTCTCCCCACAGCTCTGTTCAAGGACCAGCGGGGCATTTGACCCACAACTTTGGCCTCAAGATCGTAAATCATTTTAACATTTATTTTTGTTTATTTGAAGTATTTAACATGTACTTTCTGGACCGAATGATTTATCAGCACACCAGAATTTCTATGAGCGAGAGCGAAAGGCTCTACAAATTTTGCCGGGAAAGGTATTTTCACATTATCTTCCAGCCTAAATAGACATGGGACCGATGGCTTTACTACTGCTCCGAAGGAAGTTATGCTACAGATTTTTATCACTCAAGAAATATCTATTGACCTAGGCTGGGTTTTGAACCCACATACATCGGATCTTGAGGCGAGCACTTTACTCCAAGACCACCGATCTCGACTATAATTTTAAAATTATTATTATTATTATTAGCACTGCGTCTTACTACCCGTCCGGGTTATACGCACTTACGCTAATGTGCAATGGTAGGGTGATTGTGAGAAGAAATGGAGGACCTACAGTTTAACGTGGAATCCGAACCACGGTGGAGGCCTGGCATTCCTCACATTCACAAGTTGTGATTAATACATGTTTTGTCAGAGGTGAAGGAAGGGTTTGGTAATCAGATAAATCTGTGCTATCATTTTAATAACATCTTACAACAACAATATAACGCAGTGAATATGAGTCGAATGTATAGGCTAAATTTTGACATTACACTGTAAATTGGAAAAAAGTACATAAATAATAACCTCAATATGCCTCACTTTACCACACGACTGTTTAAAACTAAGTTTTAAACAGAAGGCGTCAATATATTTTTACTACTCTACCCCATGAAATATCTCGCATAGCATTAACATAATCAAATTACCTGCTTCAGGGGCCGATGGTCTAAAACAGGCGTGTCAATCTAGTTTGACTAGAAGGGTCACATTTCAGAAAGTTCAATATTATCATCATCTTAAGCGATACTATCTTAATTAAAAAAATCATTACTACAACAAAAACTTATAATGAAATAGATTTTTCATCTCGTATTAATAAATATCAAAAGTTCTCACACTTTATATAATTTCAAATTAATGAATAATTTCAGAATATTAAAATCAATGCATGTGCTATAAAATCCTCTCACATACCTGGGTGATCATTTATTTATTTTTTATGTTGTTTACAACAACTTTCTGTCGTCTTTCAAAATAGTTCTTTTGTTCACTGTCCCCCACCTCTCTTACGAATACTTGTGAAACAAAACAACTCCAAGAAAGCTCTCCATCTCTCTCTCTCCTTTCTGGAAACCGATCGAAGCGTGATGCAAACATGGCGAAATAGAGGGCAGAGAAAGAAGTTTATAGAAGGATATTTTGGAACATATACCAAAAAAGAAGGCTCTTTTCTTCATTCGGTCCACAACCTTACTGTAGGAATGGTCCGCGAAACATTGATCCCTCTAAATTTCACTCGACTTCCAACCTTACCGTATAACGGTCTTCGAAACATTAAGTTCTCATTTTTCTCTCGTTCTTAAACCTTGTAGTAAAACTGTCCACGACGCGGTAATCTATCAACTTTAAACTGCCGTGGATACAAATATAGTAATTCTGGGCCAAATGTTTTTATGATCAGATAAAAACAAATTTCTTCATTAACTGCATTCACATATAAATAAAATTAAAACCTAATGACCCCTGTCATCATCACGCCGGGCTCCCAAAGAAGATCATTATAAGTGACTCAACAGCTCGACAACAACAACAACAAACAACAACAACAACAACAACAACAACAACAACAACAACGGCCTCCGAAGAATCACATTACAAACGAAAGTTAAGAGTGCATACAATGTTAAGACTTATCCTATATTTTTCTAACAAAAATTTGAAACTTTATATTTGCATCAAGTGTGTGAGTGACTTTAGCTCTATTGTTGAAGTCACGTTCAAAATGGATGACAAAAGTGACTCCTCGAGCCTTTTCATGATCGAAAACACACGTAATATATTTTGGCAAAATCTTTGTGAATCAATTTCTACTGAGAAAATAGTAAAATGTGGTATACCAACCTCGATTGAGTAAAGAGTAAAATGTGATATACCAGCCTCGATTGAGTAAAGAGTAAAATGTGGTACAGCAAATTCATTTGATAGATTTCACCAAATAATGATCAATTTCGAAATGTCATAATTTCGAATGGTGTATTACTTCAATATATAAAAGGGCCAATCAGGCCGCATTGTATGTTGGTTCATTAAAAGTTCCTCGGGCCGCACAGTATCATGGAACGGGCCACAAGTTTGATAGCCTGGTCTAAGGCGTCATTCTCTTGTTAGAATGACCTGCTGATGACGGTGAGATCAGGGCTCGAACTCCCCGTCTGGTCTATTGAGGGTGGTTTATCCTAAATGGTTTCCCACTCTCCTTCCACGCGGGTAAAGTACCTCTAAAATGCTTCCTTCCTCATCCCTACACTATTAGAGCAGTGATCATATATGCATATAACCTGAACAGGTAGTGAGAGGCGGTGATAAAAATAAACAAAAAACTCTAAAATTTTAAGACCAGGCATGAGCTGAAATCTGTAACGTATAAAAATAAATATATAAATAACCCGGGCTCAATCCAGAAAAATAAGTTAATTTCTTGGATCGCCACTGTAATAGTAAATGGTTTAAAGATTTTGTATCTTCCTCATAACTGTTTATCACTATTTAGATTGCAGAAATATAATTAATTTTCTTAATATGATAGGTAATTACACTTAAAAATTATAATTTAATATTTTGATTACAATTAAAATATTAAAAAAAATAGTCTACTGATGACAAAGAAAAATTTCAACATTTTCAATTGTTTATTTAGAATCATGGAGTTGACCATAACATTCAGTGGACCTAATTTCATTATCACCCACATCGGTGGACAGGCGGACTAAGCTTCAAGCTCATAGAATTTGTTTTTACAATAACGTGAAGATAGGAGTTCAAGTTCCAGTGGGTGTAGTAAAAATGTTTTTTTCCTAAATGGTTTACCACTCTTCCTCCAGGAAAATTGGGTACATTTCCTCTTAATTCTATCTTCTTCATCCCTATCACATTATTGTGGTTAAATGTCGAAATTACGGACGAGTATTAAGACAAGGTGAAAATGATACATAGCTTTGGGTTTAAAAATTATAAGCAGGGAAGTTATAAGGATGGCTGCCCAAGATTGAATCTTAGAAGTTTGGAACGAGTAAGGTATTTAATAAGAAACAGACTCAGACTAACTGGTGGAAAGGACGTAAATGCCCATACATACACACATATATTATATTGTGTATATACATGATATCTATGTTACCGTCCAAACCCGATTCCAGGACAAACTAGATCGGAATAGGCCGAATTGATATATCATAAGAGCCTCAGGATGCACTAGTTTAGCCTAGTCCAAATTCATTAATCCTGAAATTTTGGCCTAGTTCATAGGATCAATTAGTATAGCCAACAATTCTACTAGACTAAGCCAGGCTTAGGTTAGGCTAGGTTAGGTTAGCTAACAACATTTGCGCGCGAGCTGTAAATGATGAAACCTGTCCCAAGGTCGATCCATCGTATGAGTTAAGAAGAATGAAATCTAGTACTGCCTAAAAACATCAGGCTATATTGGTTTATCCTACAAGCGGCAGGATGTATCAATTTGACCTAGTCCGATCTAGTTCGTCCTGAAATCAGGTTTGGGCGGTAACATATACTTACACACGTATGCATATGTGTATGTGTGATAAAATAAATATAACTAACAATCTCGGTGGATGGGCGTGTGGGCTCGGCTAAACTTGTAAAATACGTTGGAAAGCATAAAGAAACTAAAGTCTCGAGATCACTGGGGAAAGTGTTGGGATTTCTGTTAAGGCAACAATGTAGGACCTAGAATTAACCATAATCAAGTACCATAATAACAACCAACAATGTGCTTACCAATGGTGGACCGCAACTCCAACAATGTACAATACCTGACATAAAATACAACGAACAAGGATAATAAAATGTGTCCCTATAAATCTAATGAATTGTAGCAGGGCTACATATAATAAAAAATACAAGTTAATATGAATTATGTTTTTATAATAAATTTTGATAATGTTTTCCAATTCCATTAATATCCTACCTGTGGTTAAGCGTCAATATTCAAGGCTAGTATTAACAACATATCATAGGCTCTAAATATTAATAATAATTATTAATAAAATATAAAAAATGAATACATGTCCTTTATGGATCAAAGTTTAGATAATCAATAGCATTACAAAATTTAGCGAAGAAAATTAATTAATGTGAGGCTTATACATTTTAAATAGTAATAACAGAAGAGGAAACGTAGTAATTAATTTTCTAAAATCTCTGATGGCGTTGATGTTTTGAGAGTAAGAGTTTGATACAATATCACTCATTGATATGCTCAAAAAATATATATAGGTCAATTTCGCCATTTTTGATTGCTTCATAAAACTTCTAGTTCTTCACAACTCTTGATGTAAATCACATTCAACGCTGCACTGGTGATAAGTCTTGCTATTTACAAAAGTGTAATTTACTTTATTAAAATTATTTCTTTAAAGTTTTCCGTGCACGAACACAAATACACATTCATGGACACTGTTAAAAGAAGGGCCTCGTTTTCTTCCTAAAATATTCCAGTCAAAACATTGTTTTACTCCAAGTAGATCACATTCCTTGCCAACCTCTCATGTGAAAGGTGCATATACAATTAATTCATGAAACAAAGTTTATTTCCAATGAAAATATAGGAGAATATTAAACTAATATCAGAAAAAATATGTGTATACATGTTTATATATCTACGTATGTGTATTCAGTTTTTTTTTAAAGTTGGCTCAACAAAATATCTAAATAAAACGCATTTAAGAAAAAAAAAATTCAAGTTTTTTGAAACGCTGACTAGATGATTTAGTGGACATCTTTTAGGTAATCTCAAGGTAAAATTTTGTTTTTAAATTAAGACCTTGTATTTTTAATTGCAGAATCGTATTCTACGTAAAAATACAAGCAACTTTTGTCTGACACCCTATCTTATTCGAGGTTTAATTTTGATGATATTTAATGAATTATAGAAATACGTATGATGTTTTTGGAACGCTTTGTATTTAATTTTATGCTTAGTAGAATCTGTTGAATGCAAACAAATACGAGCAAAACGCTAATCACAAACAAAAAACAAACTTTGTTCATAAGTAGTAATAATACTTAGCACTGCGTTTTACTACTCGTTCGGGTTATACGTTTAGGTACTTGTTACGCTAATTGGTTATCAATTGGGAAGGGGGAATATAGAGGAAGTGAACCCGAATTTGCGTAGAGGGATAGTGGAAAACCATTTAGGAAAAACCATCCCTAGTTCACCCAAGCAAGATTCGAACCTTGATCTCTCCATCCTTGGCAGTATAGCTCAACACGAATCCAGCGCCTTAGCTAACTACGCCACTGAGGAGTGTGTTTGTTCATAAGGGTTGAAATATTAAATTACAACAATTGTTTGAATTATAACTATCTATTTCGAAACACTTTACAGTTCGTTTTGTAAAAGAATTGTGAGTATTTAATAGTTTCTCGATCCATATCTTTGCAAGCAATTCTAATGCGTTCCATCATGTTTTCTGTAGTTGTCGGTACATCATGGTATAATCCTTCTTTCAGGTAACCCCATAAGACAAAATCTTGCTTTGTTAATCCTGGTGATCTAGCAGGCCAATTGATTGGACGACCTCTGCCGATTCAGAGGCCATTGTAATCACGATCCATTACTTGTCGTGCTATTTTGTAATAACGTATGGGCAGTGGCACTATCTCGCTGAAACCACATGTCCTGCTTTTCTGTAGTCTTAAGTTTTCTAGCGGCAATGGCAGCCCTTGATCTAGAAAGTTTCTGGATTTGTCTCCATTCAATGTACCTTCAATAAAAAGAAAAGGCCAATCAATTTGTCTCCGGTAAGTCCGCACCAAACGTTCACAGTCCAAATGCACTGTCTTTCAACTTGGCATAGCCACAGCTGATTTTCTGCAATCCAATAATGCATGTTGTGTTGGTTGACTTCCCTATGATTCGTAAGGCTCGATTCTTCAGAGAATAATACTCAAGGAAAAATATGTCTACTTATTCTTATTTGAACAAGTGCTCATTGGCGGTATGCCACTCGGTTGAGAAAATTTCCCCCATGAAACACTTGATGCAACGACACTTGGTAAGGATGGAATTTAGGAAGCTTCAATATTTTGATCACACTACTGTTGAATTTTCCTAAATCATCAGAAATCGCACGAGAACCTACATGAAGTTTATGAGCTACTGCGACTAGGACTGCAATCTCGTTATGTTCACCGGTTGCAGTTGCTCGGTGGCGCCTTTTCTTCGCTTGAATACTTCCAATTTCCACATATTCTTTAACTAAACGATAAAAAGATCTACGTGACTGTGCATTTACCTCAGGAAAACGATCAGCGTACAGTTGAATAGCATCATTAACTTTTCTTTTACATCCACCATACATTAAAATCATTTCAATTTTTTTCAGCAACAGAAGAACACAATATAGCTCACAATACGTAGATTTAAAATAAACGAAAATACTTCACGTTATGAAGAACCATGTATTCTCTTTAGTTTGAACGTTTATTCATAAGGATAAAAATGTTAAATTGTTCTACTTATCATGTAAACATGATAGATAGACCAATTTAACATTTTGATCCTTATAAATGAACGTTTGTTTTTTGTTTGTGAGAGCGTTTTGCTCAAATTTGTTTACACTTGACAGATTCTAGTAGGCAATAAAATGAAATAAAAACAGTTCCAAAAACATCGTACGTATTTCTTTACTTCATTAAATATAATTAAAAATATATCTCTAGTAAAAGAGTGTTTCAGCCAAAGTAGCTGGTTTGTTTTTGTAGAATACGATTCTGCAATAAAAAAAAACAGGGTCCCTGTTGAAGAACAATAGTTGACCTTGATATGACCTTTATAGGACCTTGAAGACGTCTACTAAATCAAAAATAATATATTTTGTCATTTTGTCAGCGTCTCATAACCAAGCAACTTTGTACAAAACATTATTTTCTTAAATAAGTTTTTTCAAAAGATATTTTGCTGTGCGAACTTAAAAACACTAACCTGTAGGCTACACATATATACGTATAAAAATGTAATTAATTTAATAATATTAAGTTATCATATTTGTTATCACTTTTCTGTACATAAAAGAAATATTTGTATATTACTTGATACTGCAATTCTCTCTCATCACACACGTGACACAATCCTTCAGATATCTCGAATGTCATGGATCTTAGTAAATGTGATTTCACCATAAAGTCGTATTGTATTATTTTAATTATTTATACCACCAAAGGTAAGCGCCCTTCAAGCTCTTTTTACAATCTCAAACAAGCGCCATTCAGGCTTCTCACAGAAATTCAAGGTAAGCACCCTTCAGGCAACTAATACCAACTCAAGATAGACGTTCTTCAGGAGCCCGGACCATCATACTGACCATCCCAACTGATCACGAGTTCACTGACTATCAAGGCTGTGACAATATTAATATACACATCTTCGAGTGTTCACCTGGTAAATATAACCTACTGACATTCGTCAGAGTGACGTGTTGTAGCTGGGTGTTAATCTTGACCTTATAGTGTTCATCTTGTGTCTAGTCCCTACCGACAAATAGCCCAGTGACGTGTTGTAGCTGGGTGTGAATGTTGACCTTCTAGTGTTCATCTTGTCTAGTCCCTACGGACATATAGCCCAGTAACGTGTTGTAGCTGGGTGTGAATGTTGACCTTCTAGTGTTCATCTTGTCTAGTCCCTACGGACATATAGCCCAGTGACGTGTTGTAGCTGGGTGTGAATGTTGACCTTCTAGTGTTCATCTTGTGTCTAGTCCCTACGGACATATAGCCCAGTAACGTGTTGTAGCTGGGTGTGAATGTTGACCTTCTAGTGTTCATCTTGTGTCTAGTCCCTACGGACATATAGCCCAGTAACGTGTTGTAGCTGGGTGTGAATGTTGACCTTCTAGTGTTCATCTTGTGTCTAGTCCCTACGGACAAATAGCCCAGTGACGTGTTGTAGCTGGGTGTGAATGTTGACCTTCTAGTGTTCATCTTGTCTAGTCCCTACGGACATATAGCCCAGTAACGTGTTGTAGCTGGGTGTGAATGTTGACCTTCTAGTGTTCATCTTGTCTAGTCCCTACGGACATATAGCCCAGTAACGTGTTGTAGCTGGGTGTGAATGTTGACCTTCTAGTGTTCATCTTGTCTAGTCCCTACCAACAAATAGCCCAGTAACGTGTTGTAGCCGGGTTTGAAGGTCAACCTTTTATTATAAAACATTGCTGCCCCATCTTAGTAGGTTATGGATAGGGATTGTCATATTTCACGCCACAGTGAATGCGCAGAGCGAATTTATTTGACCTGGTGCTCCATAATCGCGAGGTCGGTACCAAGACGAACAAAGAAGAGGTTGGCCAGCCAGTCAGTTCCCCTTACCCCTGTTAACTGTATTCCGACCTCGGAGCCTGGTGGTCCAACGAGTCGACTATTAACTAGGTATCACTATCATCCCAGACCTATTTCAATGTATTATTTGTATCTTATGGATTATTTCTATTCATTATTTTTAAGATGAGACTAGCATTTTCCAAGTTTGAGTTGACATCGGTTAAATCAGCTATCAGAATAGTTGACATCTTAGGACATGCAGACTAAGTGTCAGGCTCATCTACTCTGCTAACTTCCCACAATACCTTCAACACTAAACACGGGTTGATTTCTTATAGACTAGTATGGTGGACGCATGCTTTAGGGCACTACTCTCGCAATAGACTAGACTGCCGATGACGAGGAGATTGAGGTTCGAATCTCAGTCGGGTGTAGGCCTACTGAGTGTGGTTTTACACTCTCACTCCACGCAAATGTGAGTACACTTCCTATAATTTTAACCTTCCTAATTCCTTAGCATAATTAGTACATAGGAATATAACCCGAAACGGTAATAAGACGCGGTACTAAAAATAATCCTCTAAACTGTATCTTACTAGACCCTACTCAATTAGTGTAATTAAATGCTTGCATCCCGGATGGGTGGTTAGCCCTGAAGATAAAAAAGTCTCAGAGGCCATTAATCAATCAAATAATGTTGTTTCAACGTCATTATCAGTGCCGAAGTGGCTAGAATGGTAGGACGAACAACTGTGACTAACAATAAGTTGAGTTGAGCAATGTTTTAAATTATATTGGGACTATGGTAAACAAAATGGGCCCAATTGAAGGTAGCCACAGCTTACAACTGCTTGCACAAATTATTCTGATTTCTACTGATGTCGACATTGTAATTTCTAATGAAATGGCAATCACTAACTTCATTCAGGACGTTGTCTATCTGTGATGCACCGGAAGTCAGAATATTACTTCCCACGTTAATGTATTACTTGCGTTTTATTCTGCAGGTTTTGGAGATATAATATTGAAACAAATATAATACATTCTTAAATAATTCTAAAATTAATCTTATATTGTTACAAAATTAATTTTTTGATCTCAAAGTGTTTTTTAGAATTAATTTTAACTTAAATCATCTACAGCTTACAGGATCCTCCTGCCAGGATGTTGAATAAAGAGGTCCGTGGGAACATATATGTATCTAGAACAAGAAACAAGGAAATACTGATTTTAAAATGCAAGTCAATGCTGTAAAGGAGCAATTAGTAGGGTGAGTAGGACAACTCGTCAGCGGAAGAGGGAAAATGATATCTGCAGGTAAACAAAAGGCCTCGCACGATGAACTGGCCTTATATTTTGGGATGCATTTTGTGGACATTTTAAGGTCTACTTTATTGCTAGCCGCCGTCGTTAAGGCCATCTAATAATCGTTCATTTCTTTATTCGAACATATTTTATAGAGAAATTATTTAAATTATATATATTTTTTAAGGTTTTAATTTTAAGGATACATTCCCAACATTGTTAATAAAATTATTACTTACTAGGGAATTAATGAAAAATGTGAATAAGACGAGGCGCAACAAACATTACTTGAAAGAAGATTTGAATCTTTTTGAGGAAAAACAACAACATTTGGATGTAGCTTTTATCCTGGCCCTGGCTCCACAAGTCAACCAAGTGTACAAACCTGACAATATACGAGCCTCTGGAAAACAATAACTGGTTTTCAGTTTAGATTATCACTAAACCATTTCAAAATACTTTATACAGACATACACTTGAAAAATAAACCTTGCGGTGAGGGCTGTAATCGGTTTGAAAGCCCGTTCATTATAGCCCGTGTATGCTGTTGCCTCGCCTCTCATTGATAATGAGTTTTACCGGTCGAGTTTTGTTTAACTCTACTACGCTTCTGAATACATCTGTGTAGCAACATCCACACGTCCTTCGCCTCTCCTCGACCAAGTGGAGTGTGTGAATTAAATTACACTGCCCCCTGCAGTCATTACCAACATATTTCGATCATTACTGACCAACTGTGATTTACAATTAACCAAGTACAACACCCTCCCCCCCCCCCCAAGATAAGAGAAAGTGCTTGCTAAAGAAAGAGTAACAAGTCCGGTTGCACAAGAAAAGCCAGGGGGGCAATGTTGGTCCTAACTGGAGCGAGAGAAGTGAGAGGTAATCAATCCCCCAAGCATGACTTCACCCACATATGTTTGTCTTTGTGCGAGGACGTGTGTGGTTCAGCTGTGTTGGCGTAGTGGCGCCAATCGTTCGACTTGATATTCTTTGTTTTTTGCTGACTACATTCTTTGCGTTCATCCAGACCTCACTCATTATTGTGGACCAATAAAATTTATATGTGCAATTTTAGATTTACCACGCTCGTCTGCTTATAAGGTCATATAGGACTTCGGAGTGGAGTGAGAATGTATGAGAGTGTTCAGTTAAATTTTGACTAAGGGACTAATGGCGGAGACTATGAAGCGCATTCGAATGACGACCGTCCTCCACTTAATACATATTTAAAGCAGAAGGAGAACTGCTGTCACTCGAATGGGCTTTATAGTCTAGCCCTAAGAGTAATACTAAACAAAATACACAACACGTGCAACGTCTGCGAACCATTCTCTAGACCTAGAGTCTAGTATAGAGGGACATATCTCCCAGTTAGCGCTAAGATTTGCTCAGCCGATAACCAAAGATACATAAGTTATAAAACTTGATTAGCACATATCATATACAGTACATAAATATAAATGATACGCCACAATCATACATAATACTTCTCATGTGGTATATTATGATATGAAGGAAATCTTCAAAAATATGTTACAATTAAATTATTTTAAAATGAAATTTCCTCCGAAAAAATAAGTACATGGGGCTATTTATAGGGTTGTCTGAGATCGACTTTTTTGGTTAGAGACGATATCGGGAACGAGACTCAACCATCGACACTAGATTGGGAACGGGAATTTTAGAATCCCTTACTTCGAGACGAGAACGGGAATTAAAAATGTAAAACTAATTATTTCTAAATTTGTTAATATTACGTACCTTAAAATACTGACAATATTTAATTTGTAAAATGAATACATAGGTCCTAATAGAGAAAATTTAAACAAATATATATAAAGTTGAAAATTTAAGCAATTTTTAATAATTTTGCTATAACTTTGGTTACTTAAATAATATAAATTTATGAAACACACGTTAAATCCAAATTTACGTCTAGAATAGGTTGATATACATATTTATATTTAAATAATAAATAAAACATGAAAAGCAAGTTTAAAAGCAAATTAAATATGGAAATAAAGCAATTCGTGAACTTTTACGAAATTTTCGGGATTACAGAATATGTTTCCCGACAATCCAGTCGGAAACGGGAAATACTTTTTCCCGTGGGAATCCCGAAATTATGGGATCCCTCACACCCCTAGTTATTTTATGTATTATACTTTGTATATTATACTCAACATATATTAATTTTTGAAAAACATTGTTTATATCAATTTAGATTTTGTTTAATCTTCCAAAAATATGTCAACTGTAAGCTAGCTAACGTTGGTTTTTAAAATGAGAAGAAAAAAAAATTTCTCCTCGATAAATGACCATATAACAATCATATTATCACTTTACATTAAGAAATCTTTTGATAAGACCATTTTTTTTCAGTAAAGTTATACATGCACAATAATTTGAAGCTTGGAAATTTGACACATAGACACAAAGGCCCATGGTTCAAATCCCTGTTCACGTGCCTTTGACCAGCGTAGAGTAACAACTCTAGCTCATCTACTGTGGGGGTGTAGGTGACAGCTAGCAGAAGGTGATTTATTGCTACCATTGGCTCAAAGTTGCTAATGTCAAACCCGCTTCGTTGGCGTAGTTGGCTAACGCGCTAGTCGTATTTAGCTCGTCTGCCGAGGACGAGGAGATTGAGGTTCGAATCTCAGTCGGGTGAACTGGGGTGGTTTTTCCTAAATGGTTTTCCACTCTCCCTCCACGCAAATGCGGGTTCACTTCCTCCAAATTCAACCTTCCCAATTCCTAATTCATTAGCGTAATTAGTACTTAAGCATATAACCCAAACGGGTAGTAAGACGCGGTGCTAAATAATAATAATAATAATAATAATAATAATAATAATAATAATAATAATAATAATAATAATAATAATAATAATAATAATAATAATAATAATGTCAACCTATTCGGAAATAATTTTTATATTCTTAGTAATACTATATCGTCAATAAAAAGTGTTATCAAACGAGTCTAATAATACTTCCAACCAATGTTTGCAATAAAGAACCTTCCAATAGCCTTCACTTACTACACTCCTATCGTAGATGAGCTATACCTATTTTGATAGCGTTAAAAAAATATATGAGTGCACCATATTTTTCATCTTTAGGTTTTGGTAAAAGTACAATTAACAAGTCTCTTTTTTTCTAAAGATCCTCAGCTAGTGTGAGAACATTCCAAGAAAATACAACCTTCTTGACATTGACCTGACCATATGATACATACCGTATGATTTGTTACAGGATCAGAATCATCTTGAATATTCATAGCACGTCCTTACACGGCTTCTCGCGCAGTACTGATCATTTAATACGATTTATATGCTTATAATAATTTGTATGGGTTAACTTCCTCTTATAATAATGAAGATGACAGTAAACACTTCCTTAAAATTACTTTTAGGCTCATCAGGATCTTTATTTTCCTTTAATATATGCATATTTTTATTTTCACAAGATTTTTTTTTTAAAGCATCGTAATCGGTTAACTTAATGTTCCTTTCGGTCCATTCCTTAAATTCCCTTCTTTTTTTGACTTTCTAAATCTCACTTCTTCATTTTACATTTCTCGGCACAATCATTGTTATTAATTCGTCAGCGTTCACTGTAGCGTGTTTTTCCAACATCTTCATGTCGGGACAGAAAATGCGGACAAAAAAAAAACAAAAACGCCTCGTGCTCCACTTTATAATAAACAACGTAGTGTTTCTCAGGTGTTTACATGCCTGTCATTCATAATAATTCACGTTTTATTGCCTGAACTCTTAACTCGTGAGGGTAAAGACGAACCATTAAAGGGAAAACAAAACAAAAAATGAGACAACGTAAATTGCCAAATCCACTTGAGCTTTAACAAGGTAATTATTTGTGAATACCTGTGTTTGGGCTTGAATGACTGTAATTTTGGAATGGTTCATTGCTCAATAATGTGGTTTGTCTTCTCTAGAGAATTTCTTAGCTTATGCTCAGCTTGGTCAACCAATGTTCCCTCTAAGTCACGTGCCACAAAATAATCGGTTATCTCGATATCTGAGGATTTGTATGAATCTGTGTAGGGTAATTATGTAATAGTTTTAAACATCTGTGTACATTTCGATCATTTGTGTTAGTTTGTTTATTAACTATACTAAAAATGCTCTTCAAGTTACAAAACAAAGAAAGAGTGAAACTGTTATAAATACATATACAAACTGTTACAGTGAAGTAAATAAACGTCATATGACAGGTGTTTTTTTCCTTCATCTTGTCAAGGTTTTACTGCAAAGTTAGTATTAAATACTTTGCGGGTAATATGGCTGAATAGTTTATTTGCTCTAGATGCTAATTTAATTTTAAACAGAAAAAAAAGTTTTACTATCTTTCCTTTGTAGGTAATATGGCCAAATAATCAGATTGCTTTAAATGACCAATCTAACTGTACATAATTAAATAATGAGAAAATAAAAGAGTTAGCCATATTGTTTATGATTTGAACATCTTTTCTGCCTTGAAAATAGTAGAACCAAAATAAATAATATGCTAAAAAAATTAATCAAAAAGGATTTTATTTCAAATGGAAAAAATAATTAAAAATTAAAGAGCTTAAAGAAAATATAATATAATAAACAAGAATAGATTCATTTAAGAAACCCCCCCCCCCCCAATTCAGCAATGTAAGATGCGAAGAAATAACCAGGAGGTGCCATATAACCTCACCTAATATGCCGGTCTTTGATAATGAAAACAAGACATGCCTATAAGAGCCCAGGCCTACTACATTTATATTGGACAGTAGAAAAAAACCGGAGGAAAAGTTTGTTACAATCTAAATTTAAATAGATTAATGGTAGATCATGATACAGTATTTAATTTCTTAAAATTATGCACGCTTGTATTCTTAAAAATATAAAAGGGCGTTTCATTAGACAGAGTCACGCGCATGCGCCTGTTCTACTCTAGTTGATAGGCCAACTCCTTGCTACACATCACAAGTAACCGGAGTAGTTCATAATTATTCTCAGTAAGCTACTCCTTTTATAATCACTCTATCGTCAATCAAATGATAGTTTGCAATTCGAAGGTTTGTTTGATGTTCTTACTCATACACCAGGAGCAGCGCACACACTCACCCTTTCAGCTGGGTAGTGTCGCCCGCCCGCTCCATTTGGGGAAAATATATATACTAGGTAAGTCGGGAGTAAGTGCGGGGGTTATTTGTGGCCTTCTACCCCGAATTTCTTTGAGAGAACGAGAAAGAGCCTCCAAGTTTTGCAGAAAAATATCTCATATCATGCCTTTCAGGGATGTTTTACATATCTCAATTGACATGGGACCAACAGCTTTACTTCCTCTCCGAAGAAAGTTGTGCTACTTAGTTTTGTTTCTTGGTAAACATCCATTGACTGTGGCTGGGTTTGAGCCCGTATACTTCGGGTGAATAGGCAATCACTTTATCTCGAAACTACAATCAATATTATTTAAAGTGTAACATACACATTCTACTGTTTACAACATAAAATCAGTGTTTCTAAAATAAACTTGCTAATATATTACTAACTAGCTCACGCAAACAAGAAAGAATGATAAGCCTCGCTGTTGCAAACCGACACGCCTAGTAACTACTTGACTTGAAGAGTATTTTAATTACAGGATGTGGGGATATCTATATTTGGTGGGCCTTGAGTATCGGGCGTTACGTGGGCGTGGGGTTATTCAGGTTAATTAATAAGATTTATGCATTAACTCCTTATTATTAGACTTAAGCGAGTCTTAATGCTTACTTGGGTTGAATGTGATGACTTTTTGTGAACTATTTATAAATTTATTTTAAGTATTTTATTTACTTGACTCTTTAACTTAAACTTTCTATAGACAGGACACTAATTACATATCACATTAACCTAAGACATCCCTGATAAAACCAGTAGCAGCCAGCCATTACAATACATACAACCACATATTATTTAAATGAATGTTAATTGTATGTACAGTTAAAATGTCAATCAACATTTTAAGGAAGTAAAGTAATTGTTGTAATTTTACAAAATCAACCTTAAGATTGTTTGTGTCCTAAGCCAAATAAGGTATTATTATCTGTTGATATTGTAGTTCTGTGAACAGTAGACCTCGATCTCTCTTAGTGTTACTACAGCCTTAAGGTTTCTCTTTGGCGTTAGCATTTTTTTTAGCACCACGTCCTACTACCCTTCAGGTTATACGCTTATGTACCAACTACGTTAATGGTTTTAGGGATTAAGAAGATTTTATTTAGAGGATGTGTACCCGCATTCACGTGGAGGGAGACTGGAAAACCATTTATAAAAAACCTCGGTACACCCGACCGAGATTCGAACCTCACCCTTCCCGTCATTGGCATTCTAGTCTATTGCGAGAGTAGTCTATTGCGTTAGACCATTCGGCCATAGAAGTGGGTATTTAATTATAAGATATTTTCTATAGTTTCTCCTTGTATTTGAAGTGGATATTTTCCCTTTGGGGATCAAGTTATACAGAAATAAATGGTACGGCGCACCGCACAGACTTTCTCTCTCTTTCTATAAACTCGTAAGATTTCTGAACGGAATAATGTACATTGTATCATCACCACTCCACATAAGAACACGCATAAAATAATATACAATGATATAGAATAAATGAGAAAAGAGGCGCATCTTTGTCCACCTAAGAACATTTCAAACAGTTTAATGTCTTCCACAAGGGTCAACACTTCGTATTAAAATTTCGATTTCTGGTTAAAATTTTAACATTTTAAAAGGTGTTGCAGATCTTCAAGTCATCGCATTGATATTTAATTATTCATTTATACATTTTGACCAATAAAAAATGTAAATATTGACTATTGAGTCTAAAATGGAGATTGATCATTGCTATGCAAACATTTCTCCTAAGAGATTTAAGGAAAAATAACATACTTTTTTTAGATACTTACTTATATTTAATTACTCTATGGCATTGGAGTATTATTGCGTTAAGACTTAAGTAGTATATGTTTACAACTAAAGCTCACAAAATTGTATTAATATATTTGCAAATCTCAGAAACTGCTGTTTTTATAAAAATATATGTCAAATAAAAGTTTTTTATTTCTAATAGTCCTACAATTTTGCAATGATAAGTTGTTTAATTTCTCCAATAGTTGTGGAGATACGGAAATTAACGCTTCTGTAATGTACCCTAAAAATCATTTTCATAGGAAAATGAAAATAGCCAGTTTATTTATAATCTTAATCAACGCCTAGATACGAATTTTAATCAAAATCGTTTAAGCAGATTTTGAGAAAACCAAATTTTTCTCTTTTCGCCCTTCAGTAAACTACCCTTAATTTTAAGTTTTTATAGACACACAGACAGGCGGCATTGCAAAGACTATTTTTTAGGGTTCGGGGGGTCATGAGACGTCGACATCCATCAACATTTCAGGTTAGTTTTTTTTTACGGTCGCAATACTTAAACTTTAATGTCCAAAAAGTTAAAAAAATTCATATAATTGCGTATATATTGAAAGTTATTGATTTTATAAAAATATGTTTCGGATAAAATATCTGTATTATAAATATATATACATATTTGTAATGCTAAGTAATTTCATATCTCAAATAGTTTCGGAGCTATTTAAAAAAATGTTAATTTACGCATCAGACCGGAGCCCTTAAAGCCATTTTGCCGAAATATTGAGGGTAGCCATTTTGTTTGAAATATTTATTAATGTTTATAAATGAACTTTAATCAAAATCGTTAGAGCCGATTTTGAGAAAATCGACTTTTTCTCTTTTTGCCATTCAGTAAACTACCCTTAATTTTAAGTTTTAATAGACACACAGACAGACGGCATTGCAAAGACTATTTTTAAGGGTTCGAGGGGTCATGAGACGTCGACATCCATCAACATTTCAGGTTAGTTTTTCTTACGGTCGCAATACTTAGCTTTAATGCCCAAAAAGTTAAATATATATATATAATTGCGTATATATTGAAAGTTATTGATTTTATAAAAATATGTTTCGAATAAAATATTTGTATTATAAATATATATACATATTTGTAATGCTAAGTAATTTCATATCTCAAATAGTTTCGGAGCTATTATAAAAAATGTTAATTTACGCATCAGACCGGAGCCCTTAAAACGATTTTGCCGAAATATTGAGAGTAGCCATTTTATTTGGAATATTTATTTATGTTCATAAATGAAATTTAATCAAAATCGTTAGAGCCGATTTTGAGAAAATCGACTTTTTCTGTTTTTTCCCTTCAGTAAACTACCCTTAATTTTAAGTTTTAATAGACACACAGACAGACGGCATTGCAAAGACTATTTTTAAGGGTTCGGGGGATCATGAGACGTCGACATCCATCAACATTTCAGGTTAGTTTTTCTTACGGTCGCAATACTTAAGCTTTAATGCCCAAAAAGTTAAATATATATATATAATTGCGTATATATTGAAAGTTATTGATTTTATAAAAATATGTTTCGAATAAAATATTTGTATTATAAATATATATACATATTTGTAATGCTAAGTAATTTCATATCTCAAATAGTTTCGGAGCTATTATAAAAAATGTTAATTTACGCATCAGACCGGAGCCCTTAAAACGATTTTGCCGAAATATTGAGAGTAGCCATTTTGTTTGGAATATTTATTTATGTTCATAAATGAAATTTAATCAAAATCGTTAGAGCCGATTTTGAGAAAATCGACTTTTTCTCTTTTGACCCTTCAGTAAACTACCCTTAATTTTAGGGGTAGATATCCAATTCCAAAAATCCCTCGGGGCAACCCTATGAAAACCCTAGATATCAAGTTTCAGCTCAATCGGTAAAATAGTTTAGGCTCTAGTTGGAGGTACAGACAGACAGACAGACAGACAGACAGACAGACAGACAGACGGAAATTCAAAAACCACTTCTTCGGATTCAGGAAGTCATGAAACGTCAAAATTCATCAAAATCTCGAGTTCGATTTTTTTGACGATCACAATACTTTCTCTACCTGTAAGATAGAGAGAAAGTAAAAATTGAATACTATATTCAACAGTTCATTGTATTCATATTAAGAGAAAAACCTTTTGAGCAGCCGTATTTGGTAGTTATTACAGAACAAACAGACATTATTTTTTTGAGTCGCCCTTATCTTATAAACGGTTTACCAGATCTAAAAGCCATCTACATTAACTGTTCGTCCTAGGTTCAAAGAATGTCCCTGCCAAATTTCGCTAAAATTAGAGAAACACATTTATCATGGAACAAATATCCGGGCAGACAAAGAGAAAAATGCCAAATGGCCAAGTTAGATCAGAACCTAGCTTCACTCGGTTCATTAATTAGTTGTTAATTGTCAGCGTTATTTTTTACACTATGCATTAGGCCCCATTTATGTACTAATTAATTATACGTTTATGTTATGGATAAGGAAGGGTGAATTTAGAGGAAGTGTACATAAATTTGCATGGAGGTCGAGAATTTTTTTAAGGATAACACCCTTAGTATACCCGACCAGAACTCTAAACTCAATCTGACTGGTAGCGGCAGTCTAATCCATTACGAGGGTAATGCTTTAGACCATTCTGCTACCGAAGCGTATCATTCTAAATTTTGACACTGTTTTCCATGTTAATTTTTATTTTATAGCACGTCAAATATTGGGTATATTGATAACTAGATCGAAAGAGTAGGACTACTTAAAATAATTGAACTTGCATTTGCGCGGAGAGAAGGTAGGGAAACCACAACCCTAAATTACGTGTTGAAAACTATCCCAACAAATATCAAACCCCCGCCAGCTCTCCTCTACCTACAAAACAAACTAAATGAGGTTTAAACTTAGACCACATTTCCACCGACTAGGTTTTGTATCAAAATAATATACAGACTATACACAAATCAAGATAGCATACTACTTTACCACTTTTCTTACACTAATATGGTAGTTTGTTTCTTATTTTGGTATCAACGAAACTACCTTTAATATATATATATATATATATATATATATATATAATATATATTAAAGGTAGTATATATATATATATATAACTCGTTTATTTGAGATAAAGAATACAGTTTTATATAAAAAATATTTCCCGCTAAATTTTGTGCCATTTTTGTTATTTTCTACAATTTTTGATTAGTTAAATTCGGAATCCAAACACTTGAGCTAGGCCTGTGGGAAGTAAACTCATATTTTAACTCCTGTGAGTTGTTTAACCGTCTGAAGGGTACCGATCCTGGCGGAATTCTCAAGAACTAGCAGCAGCTTTTCCGAATACATTATCATATTTGAAACAACTGAACAGCAATGTTGCGCACGGGAATATATCTTCAAGGATGAGTGAATTAGGGCAAGTTTAAGTTATTTTAGCATATTAGAATGTTTTGAAAAGCATCATTTACCTTAAAAGCCAGAAAGCACCGAGTACTCGCTTCGGTCGTTGCGTAGTCTAACGTGCTACCCTCGTTTTAAACTATACTGCTGAAGACGGGGAGATTGGAGCTCAATCCCGGTCGGGTGCACTGAGAGTGGCTCTCCAAAATTTATTTCTCACTCCCCTCCACTCAAATGTGGGTGCACTTCCTATAGATAAAAACTTTCCTAATCTTTAACACATTAAAGTAATTAGTACATAGGCGTATCACACGAACGGGTAGTAAGACACGGGGCTAAAAACGACACAGTATAAGAACGGGACATTGAATTAGGGAAATGGTTCTTGATTTGTTTGTATGATGTTTGATATTGACTAGTTGGCAAGTGACCTTCAGTTTGGTCTCCCGACCCACTGAGATTGAAACAAAACCGTTGAAGAACACTTGCTTTTAGCTCTTCCGTCACGCTGCTCAAAGGACTACCTGTCAGAAGCCTGCTACTTCACCTGAGATCACTGATTACAAGACAACAATGAGCGTCCTTAAAATAGAGCTTTTTTATTCACACTACTTGTCGGATGTGTCCGTATATTTATACCGTTGGGGTAAGAATGTGGAAAGTAGAAGTTAGAGGATTTGTGCTTAAGTTAGCCGGGATATAAAGTTGAGAAAACCCTTTGAAAAAAATCACTCCCAGTATATCAACTCGTGATCTGAATTCCGGCTTCTCCATCACCTGAAACCCAGCCTATTGTGTGATACCTTAAACTGTGTTACCACCGATGCTGGTACAAATTGTTATTTCAACATTTGGTTGTAAATGTATTCAAATTACGATGGCGGAACCATTAAGAGTGTTCATAAAGCAGGCCCACTCAGCTCCCGGCTCGCGCGAGGTATGGAAGTAAAGAGGAAAATACAAGATATACCAGAAAAGTGTACAGTGCATTCGCATTTGAATGATTACTAGAAATTTTCAGGGTGACGATGGGGGAACAAAGCGACAAAGTTTCTTGTTAATAACTACACTATGTCTATATTATGACAGAATGAATCTTGTGCACAACGCTTATCTCTGAAGCCATTCTAAAATGGTCAAAAACGTCCTTTTACAATGTAGTAGTTTTATATCCAAATATCATTTAATATTTCAACAATGTTCTATATTAGGAACTTCTATTAACTCTTTCTCCATTAATGTTTAGTCTGAAACTATCCACGTGTGATAGTGTTCATTAATTTACGATTTCGAGCCGACTGTATCACAGAGTTGATGGGAAAGTGATTACACGCTCTTAAGGCATTTTTGCTAAACAACTTGTTGACAATAAATAGAGTTATAAAATGTTTAGTTTGTTAACACTGCGCACACTCAAAACCAGCTTGTTTTACAATGTATTTATTGTTAATGTGGTTTTGAAAGATTTGGGGTTAGAGTCAAGAGCGCATTGATAAAAAATGAAACTTATAATGTCACGAGTTTAAGATAGGCTACATTAAAATATGGTTTGGTATAGGAATGTGAAAAACGTATCGATATTATAGTATCGTATTTTCCTCGATACCAGTATTTTTTTATTCGATACTTTCTTCCGATACTTTTACTAATATTAGTACTCACACTCCAGTATCGAGAGCAACTTTTTTGTTAGCTTCACTCATGCTGGGATGATATGTTTACTAGTCTATAATGTGGAGGAAGAACAAATGACACTAGTTTTCAATTCTCAACAATTTTCTATATAATAAACAAGAAGAACTATAGCTGGTATGGTAGAACCTTTTGTAATATCCATCATATAGTACTATCTATCATACCTTCCAAGTTCCAACATATAACAGAGAAGCGATAGGGGAAGTATACTATAATATGGTTAAATCATTATAATTTTCAGTGTTTAAATAAATATGAAAATACAATTATGATGCATAAGTTGAAATAAAAAAACAAACACGTTTATCCAGATTAAAATTTCAATACGATATTTACTGCTATCGATACTTTTCTTTCGATACTATTACGGTATCGATATTTTTCTTCAGACACCTTTAATGAGTACAGTATAGATACTTTTATTTTGATACCACATCCCTACTTCCGTATCGTCAATATTGGACCAGTGATCACAACAGAGCCGTAGCTATTGTGACATGTTAAAATAAACCTATGCCTTTCGCCAAGTTACAGCTATAAGGATTCTTATTAAATGCGTTGTACAGTGCCAAATTGATTAAATTTATATATAAAAACATGATCTATATGTGATATACGAATACATGCTAAAACACATATATTATTATATTATATGTATATTTATATGCGTATATCACATATAGATCAAGTTTCTGTTCAATTAAATGAGAAAATAAAAGCATCTTTAAATATACACACTGTCTTTTTCTACGCGTTTTACTACTCATCCAAGTATATACATTTAACTACACCAATATAGTAGGGTCCAGGAAGATAAAATTTATAGGAAATGTACACGCATTTATACTGAGGAAGAGTGAAATACCATTTAGGGAAAACCACCCTCAACACACCCGGCTGAGGTATAACCCTACCTCCCTGTTACAGGTAAACCAGACCAGAGGAGCTTGATATTACTCAGTCCATTGTCCCCCAGTGTTGATTCTAAGGTAATTTGTTGTGTTTAGGCTAGATATATTCTGGATGAGAATTTTACTAGAAGTTTTTATTGTAGGCAGTAAAACTATAAATGATAACGTTTTCCAGGTTGAAGCCTATGTTATTTTAGGAAGTAAAAATATTGCTTGTGTAAAAATACAATAGTATACTGTGCTAGTTAGGAAAAAAAATAATGTTGGTGTCGTGATCATAATGTAGTATTTGCTGTTTTTGGAACTAAGGCCATTTCTTGCTTCGTGATGCAAATTAAAACTATGCAATATTAATAAATAATAAATTGCTTACCTAGGGATGAGGTGTACCTGTGTTGTTGAAGGAAATGAGACCAGTGCAGGTGTCGTGATGCAGGTGTATGTAGCCTGTGTTGATGAAGGAAATGAGACCAGTGCAGGTGTCGTGATGCAAGTGTATGTAACCTGTGTTGTTGAAGGAAATGAGACCAGTGCATGTGTCTTGATGCAAGTGTATGTACCTGTGTTGTTGAAGGAAATGAGACCAGTGCAGGTGTCGTTTAATGCAAGTGTAGCCTGTGTTCTTTAAGGAAATGAGACCAGTGCAGGTGTCTTGATGCAAGTGTAGCCTGTGTTGTTGAAGGAAATGAGATCAGTGCAGGTGTCGTGATGCAAGTGTAGCCTGTGTTGTTGAAGGAAATGAGACCAGTGCAGGTGTCTTGATGCAAGTGTAGCCTGTGTTGTTGAAGGAAATGAGACCAGTGCAGGTGTCGTGATGCAAGTGTATGTAGCCTGTGTTGTTGAAGGAAATGAGACCAGTGCAGGTGTCGTGATGCAAGTGTATGTAACCTGTGTTGTTGAAGGAAATGAGACCAGTGCAGGTGTCTTGATGCAAGTGTAGTCTGTGTTGTTGAAGGAAATCAGACCAGTGCACGGTGTCGTGATGCAAGTGTAGCCTGTGTTGTTGAAGGAAATGAGATCAGTGCAGGTGTCGTGATGCAAGTGTAGTCTGTGTTGTTGAAAGAAATGAGACCAGTGCAGGTGTCTTGATGCAAGTGTAGCCTGTGTTGTTGAAGGAAATGAGATCAGTGCAGGTGTCGTGATGCAAGTGTAGCCTGTGTTGTTGAAGGAAATGAGACCAGTGCAGGTGTCTTGATGCAAGTGTAGCCTGTGTTGTTGAAGGAAATGAGATCAGTGCAGGTGTCGTGATGCAAGTGTAGCCTGTGTTGTTGAAGGAAATGAGACCAGTGCAGGTGTCTTGATGCAAGTGTAGCCTGTGTTGTTGAAGGAAATGAGATCAGTGCAGGTGTCTTGATGCAAGTGTAGTCTGTGTTGTTGAAGGAAATCAGACCAGTGCACGTGTCGTGATGCAAGTGTAGCCTGTATTGTTGAAGGAAATGAGATCAGTGCAGGTGTCTTGATGCAAGTGTAGCCTGTGTTGTTGAAGGAAATGAGACCAGTGCAGGTGTCTTGATGCAAGTGTAGTCGTGTTGTTGAAGGAAATCAGACCAGTGCACGTGTCGTGATGCAAGTGTAGCCTGTATTGTTGAAGGAAATGAGATCAGTGCAGGTGTCGTGATGCAAGTGTAGCCTGTGTTGTTGAAGGAAATGAGACCAGTGCAGGTGTCTTGATGCAAGTGTAGCCTGTGTTGTTGAAGGAAATGAGATCAGTGCAGGGTCGTGATGCAAGTGTAGCCTGTGTTGTTGAAGAAATGAGACCAGTGCAGGTGTCTTGATGCAAGTGTAGCCTGTGTTGTTGAAGGAAATGAGATCAGTGCAGGTGTCGTGATGCAAGTGTAGCCTGTGTTGTTGAAGGAAATGAGATCAGTGCAGGTGTCGTGATGCAAGTGTAGCCTGTGTTGTTGAAGGTAATGAGACAGTGCAGGTGTCTTGATGCAAGTGTAGTCTGTGTTGTTGAAGGAAATGAGACAGTGCAGGTGTCTTGATGCAAGTGTAGCCTGTGTTGTTGAAGAAATGAACCAGTGCAGGTGTCGTGATGCAAGTGTATGTAACCTGTGTTGTTGAAGGAAATGAGATCAGTGCAGGTGTCGTGATGCAAGTGTAACCTGTGTTGTTGAAGGAAATGAGACCAGTGTGGTCCTGGTGAACAATGTCTGTATTCACAACACGATGATTGCTCGATAGTTCATGAACATGGATCTTTTCTCTTGATTTACTTCTTCTCTCTGTCTTTTGTTCACACTTCACTTCATGTCCCTTGGCTGAATGCTGAGGTCAACCCCCCTGACCACGACTCAACCCGGTTCTCTTAAGTTGGTCGCTGGTTCAGATCACTGGACCTTCGCAAATTAAATTGCTATGGGTTGGTATATTTGTTATTATAACATGAATTCTATATTCAGAGATCAGCCATATTTAACATAAACAATTTTTTTTGTAACCAGTTTCTTTATTTATTCATCATACACTTTCTGACACAGTTTATTTACATCAATTGGTAGCTCTAAACACTAAACCTTTATACCAATAATTATACTACACAAAGTTTATTAATTTTATAACATCTTTAATGACCTTTTAAAAACGATTTTATAAATCTTTAACCAATAAGCGCTATCGGTGATTACCAGCAAATAAAAATTTGAAAGCAGATAATATATTATATAATAACATACATTAGGATGACATTTAAAATAAAAATAAATGATATTCCGTTCAGTAACCGAATCAAATAAAAACATTTTGAAAACAAGACAAACATGTCTATAATAACGTTGCTATTCCGTTCACCAACCGAATCAAATTTATATTTATAAAAAAAAAATCGACATATTCCTTGTTTTTATATAACTTTAAATTCAAAAGAGAAATTTTCTTTTAAACAAATGAAACATCTCTTGATTCTTGTGTTCATCTACGTTTAGTATTTTTTGTCACCACACTCACAACCCGTTCGTGATACATTTACGTATATTTACCAACTAAGCTAATATGTTAAAGCTGAGTAAGGTGGACTTTAATGGAAGTAAACCTACATTTGCGTGCAGGAGAATGAAAAACATATAGTAAAAACAACCCTCGCAAACTTCTTGTTTGCTAATGATGGAAAGGTCGGGATTCGAATCCCAAATCGAGTGAACTGAGGGTTTTGTCTAAATGGTTTCCTACTCTCTTTCCCCGTGAATACGTTTACACTTGATAAACATTACTCTTTTTTTCTTTCCTATCCCATTAGTGTGCATATAGATAAACCCGGATGAGTAGTAAGTTGGGATTGAACCCACCCACCTACTCAAAGCCCACATACACGCGCACACCGCACACGCACCTAAAGACAATTATATTCCACTGACCACTGAACTGACTATTCATGACTGGAACTATCTATACTAGTAGAGCAGTAATGACGAATATACATTTAATATATTGAATGAACTACCAACTTAAAAAAAATCACATAACTAATTAAACTCCCAATTACGAGAGAAGGAGATCGAACACCGGCCTCAATAGTCAGGAGTATACGTGGCAAATGTTCACGTATGCTTTCTATAACTAACAGTTTAGTGTTTACTTGTAAAATGGAAAACTAATTAAAAAGAGACTATGGTCAGACGCACAAATCGTGTTTTTTAAACTCCCCATTCTCCGTGGATTAACCTTCTCGCAGACAAGTCGTGTAATAAAAGGTGCCGTTAAAGTTTGACAATGACCGCCAACAAGTTATGAGCACAGAACTCTTCACGCCGTTTTAAGATGGACGGAGAGAATGATACAAGAATCGCCGAGGAACTCCATTACCCTTGTTATTTAAGTTAGTTCCAGGAACTGTTTGTTCCTGATGGAAGCTTTTCGGCAAGGACCAGTTTACAATTATTTCCGGTCAAATCTCCCTCCCTCTTCCCACCGTCCTATTTCAAGAAATAAAATGGAGAATAATATGTGTTTTGTTGTTGTTGTTGCACAAATTCTTACTATACTCCATCTAAGGTAAGTGACAGCTAGAAAAAGGTACCAGATAAACTCTCATGTGCTCATTCGACAAACCATATGAGATGCAATACCATATGTTGATTTGTTGTCACTTTTGGCAGTCAAAACTTCCACAAAAATCCATTAAAAAAAATTATGTTACCCACCTTGGTGACGAAGTTAGCTAACGCTCTAGTTTCGTGTTGAGCTAGACTCCTGAGGACGGTAAGATTGAGGTTAGAATCTCGCTCGGGTGAACTGGGGTAGTTTTTCCTAAATGGTTTTTCCACTCTCTCTCCAAGACAATTCGGGTTCACTTCCTCTTTCAACCTTCCCAATTTCTGACCCATTAGCGTAATTAGTACTTAAGCGTACAAACTGAACGGGTAGTAAGACGCGATGCTAAGCATTATTATTTAATTATGTTTTACTTGTGACAGTTTTTACATATTATGCTAGCTGCCAGCTACCACCTACCACTCCTATGGCGAATGAAATCTAGCCAGCCAGGTTAATCACTTTTAGCGACACCATTGAATCAAGGATGAGCTAGGTAGTCTTTAGAGAAAATGTACCTGTATTTGTGTGGGAGAAGAGTGGATAAACAATTAGTAAAAACACTCTCAGTAGGATACACCTAAACGAGATTCAAACCCCCGATTTCTCCATCTCCAGCAATTAAGTGCCCCCTACCCTACTCTATAAAATACCATTTTTAGAATAGTGGTTTTTACACGACCCTTTATGAATCACAATAACCCAATCACATTACAAACAGTAATATTTGGTTGCACATATATTTAGATTCCAATTAAACCCTTTTAGTTTAATTAAATCAACAAATCTAATGACTCTACCCAGTGATACCAGTTTTTCAAAGTCTAATATTCACTGAGCAGCCTTAAATATCATGTTTTAAGTAATTATTTCACTGGTCGGTAAATTTATAATGCGATAGATGAGTCTATCTTATTCACGTCAATGTTTTAGAGATAAAAAAGGTATGATTTACATTTGAGTGGAGAGACTATGGGAAACCATAAAGAAAAAAACCACCCTCTGTATATCTAGCTGGAGTTCGAACTCTGACCTCCCCGACACTGTTAAACTAGAGCAGGAGAGCCTGAAGTTTAATCCGTGTGCTCACTGATGCAGGTCTACACTAGCTCACTGATGCAGGTCTACACTAGCTCACTGATGCAGGCCTACACTAGCTCACTGATGCAGGTCTACACTAGCTCACTGATGCAGGTCTACACTAGCTCACTGATGCAGGTCTACACTAGCTCACTGATGCAGGTCTACACTAGCTCACTGATGCAGGTCTACACTAGCTCACTGATGCAGGTCTACACTAGCTCACTGATGCAGGTCTACACTAGCTCACTGATGCAGGTCTACACTAGCTCACTGATGCAGGTCTACACTAGCTCACTGATGCAGGTCTACACTAGCTCACTGATGCAGGTCTACACTAGCTCACTGATGCAGGTCTACACTAGCTCACTGATGCAGGCCTACACTAGCTCACTGATGCAGGTCTACACTAGCTCACTGATGCAGGTCTACACTAGCTCACTGATGCAGGTCTACACTAGCTCACTGATGCAGGTCTACACTAGCTCACTGATGCAGGTCTACACTAGCTCACTGATGCAGGCCTACACTAGCTCACTGATGCAGGTCTACACTAGCTCACTGATGCAGGCCTACACTAGCTCACTGATGCAGGTCTACACTAGCTCACTGATGCAGGCCTACACTAGCTCACTGATGCAGGTCTACACTAGCTCACTGATGCAGGTCTATACTAGCTACTTGATTCTATAAATTTAAAATCATTAATTTAGGCCTATGCTAAAAATATTTAAAAGCTTATATTTTCCCACTTGTTTATGTGGGTTAGCGAAACACTCAAGCATATTTATTAAATCATGTAAATAAAAATTCCCACAATCAAGTATATAAAATGATAAAAATACAATAAAATTTGAAATAGTTCTAATTATGTTTTATTATTAATAAATAAGTACACTAAATATACATGTATATATTTATTTTTTGTGAGGTGACCTGGTGGTCTAGGAGTAAGTTGTCAGACTTCTGTGCTGGGGGTCCGGGGCTCAATCCTTGGTCCCGGCACAGATTTATCTGATTGCCAAACCTTTCCTTCACCTCTGACAAGACGTGCATTAATCACAACTTGTGAATGTGTGGAATGCCAGGCCTCCACCGTGGTTCGGATCCCACGTTAAACTGTAGGTTCTCCATTTCATCTCACAATCACCCTAACATTACACATTAGGGTAAGTGCGTATAATCCGAATGGGTAGTAAGACACGGTATTAATAATAATAATAATATTTTTCTGTGCATTCGTGATTGCAGGACGTATAATAATATGAAAATATCGTAGACAAGCGGGCCGGTTAGATATGTGACCCGTGGGTTGTGAGTTTGCGATCCTTGATCTAAGGAATAACTCTTTCAAAAGACCAGACTACCGATGACGGGGAGATCGGGGTTCGATCCCAGTCAGATGTACTGAGGGTGATTTATTCTAAATGATTTCCCACTTTATCTCTCTGTCGACGTAAATGTGGGTACACTTTTCTAAATTCCACCTTCCTTCTACCTAACCCATTAGTGTAATTGCGATGCTAAAAGAATAACTAAATAAGGATCGTTATTAGTACGACTTAATACACAAATACCAAATTATTTATTTGAAGAATTTAGCTTACAATTTCTGAGCCAACTTATTATTTCAGCACACGACTTAATAACTTAATTCTAGAAAATATACAACAACCAGTCCTCCAGCAGCTAATTCATAGCTGTGGAAAGGGGAAGCCTCAATTTTATCAAACATACCATTTTCGATCATGTCAGGTATCAAATTTGGAAACTTTAGTGCAATAGATAAAGAAGCTACTGATAGAGCCAAGATGTCTGGTAGTACTAAATTGATTTAGGCCCTAACTGAAATAAAACTAGGGATCCCTAGACCAGCATTTTTCAAACTGTGCTCCGCTATCTCAGGCTACGTGAAGCAATTTTAGAATTTTATTGATTGATTTTTCACGCTAAAAAACATCAGTAATTAGGACTACAATTTCTTTCAAATCTGAATAAAGGACTTCTGCCAGTATTAACAAATTGATTTTAATAGAGAAAGAACAAGTCATAGAGATTTCAATAAATCATATTAAAAATAAATTACAAAATTTTGGGTTGAAATATCCGTAGAATACCCTGAAATAAGGAATTGAACTTCAAAATTTCTTATGAGTTTCGCATCAACATAATATATTGACGACATAATTTTTTTCATTGTATAGGCTATTGCTACAAAGACTAAATTTAGTAACAGGTTATATATATATATATATATATAAGAGGATCTGCACTTACAGGTGTTAGCTATAACTCCAAATATGAAGCACTTTGTGATCAAACGCAAGCCCACCCGAGCCACTAACAAATAAATACATAGGCTTACCGACTTAAATTTTGCATTTTGCAAGTGAAACATTTGCACAGGTAAGTAGATATGAGACGCAATTTTTCTTTGAATGTTTATTTTCAAATGTTAAGTTCTAAAGAATTTATAAAATTTAACTGTTTCTATTGATTATATTAATTAATGCTATTAGTGTAAATTTATTTAAGAGGTCTCCAGCATGTATTTTTTTCTGGTGAAAGTGCTCCTTCGGTCTAAGAAGTTTGGGAACCCATGCCCCGAGCCCGTGGCAGGCTTTCCTTCATATTCCTTTGGCCAGTATTATTGGGCTTCCAAAGGCCGTTCCACTCTTAAATTGCAGTGCAGAGCCTTATGGACACTTACCATCTCTTTCTAACCCACTGATATCCCCGTAAGCGCTGTCCTTTTTCTAACCAGAGGAGTTTCCATTCTGTAGCTTAAAAATGAACATAGTAATTTATATGAATATATCTTGCTATATTATATACTATGCTATATTATATACTACATTAACTGCATCTGGGGAAAGCAAAATAAACTATAAAAAAGTGTTGAAGCAATTATTTTATAACAAATATGAAAATTAACATTGTTTCTCAGTTTCATGTGCTTACAAATGAGTAATCGAGCTATAATCTCGATGTCCATATAAACATAAATTTCAAAACGGCATAAAACTTTCACTTTGTTTCTAGTTGAGATACATATGTGATATTTCAAAAAATAACTATTAGTATATAGGCCTACTATATAATTACAAAGGTATGACAAAAAACAACTATAGCTTTATTTTTATTTTACAGCGTTCTGAAGGACAAAATGAGTTTCACACCATTATAACGAAATACATTTACAGATACCATGCCATAAAAAATATAACTATTAAAAATACAATTAAAAACTCCTTGAAAATCAAAATAATTAATTTTTTACAAAATTAAAATGAGATATTTTATTATTTAGCATTTTTTGTTAGTATTATTTATACAACCGATCCCTCCTCAGTATCATGAAGATATGAATGAATGAGCCGGTGGAATATAGCTCAGATATTGGAGACCACAACTGGCCCCGATTTTTCCAGGACGGTCATTCTCAGCCTTAAGCAGCTTAAAATGCCATGTTATAACCGGAAACACTGCCTCTTTCCACTCTAACATAGTGGCATGAAATTCAATAACATTTAGGTAATTTTTGTCGGTTAAAGTGGTAGAATGTTTCTTTAAATCAGATTCAATATTGCAGTATACCAATTTGCTTAGGAGCGTCAAGTTAGGATACAACCCGTTTTGAAAGACAGCCTAGATATAAATTACCAAGAATTCAATGTTCTAAAGGTGTGTACATAATGGCGTATCGTACCAGCTTAGTAAATATTCCCTTTTCCCTCATTTTAATACAAAATAATGTAAATATGAGACGATTAGATGCGGTAAGGGTGCGCCAACCTTTCTTTGGAAAAGGTTATGAACTACTGTCTTGGAGTGATCGGGGCAAGTGTTGCGGCCATGGCTGCGGAGAGCAACAATATAATGAGGTATCCTTGTACGAGAGCTGTATCAACGTATTGTGACAGCTCTCAAATCACGGCGATTTCACGGAGAGGACATTAGCTACGATGTGGACAGGGGGAAGGTGTGAGCAATAATGACGCAGATCAATACAAGAAAAGACCTCGTAAAACTGAAGGTCCTTTGGGCTCGTATCTGGGTTTCCATCTATTGGAAGGTCGGCCACAATTCGAGACTCTCCCAACTCCGGTTAGTGCAATCACAAGGGAGGAATGTTTAACACACTGGCCTGCTGCTGACATTAAAAACTAGTCACACTGCTTGTTTGTAAGTTTGTCACACTGCTTGTTTGTAAGTTTGCCCTTAAGTCTTCATGAGTCAGCTACATTGAATACATGTAAGTTAGTCACACTGCTTATATGAAAGCAGCTCCCTCAGTATTAATCGACCCCACTGCTTACATGTAAGTTAGACTACTTTGGTCCTTTCCCTTTGCAAATATTTACATATAGCCCCTTTATATTATAAGGTAAGCTAAGTCTACCAAACGGCTAGAATGTAAATCTAATCCCCTACTTGCTCACATACAAGTTGACCACCCTAATACATGCAAGCTGGTAACTGTGTGCAAGTAGGTTCACCCTCTACCCACCACATAGCTGCCATAAGTTTACCCTTGACTTGATAGTTTGTTCTCTCTCCATGGTCGAGTGTAGTGAGTTGATCTGCACGTGTGTGAGAGCAGGTGGGATGCGAATGATCACTAGTTAATTGTAGAGTCAGTAATAATAGACCACGCTTTGGTAGTCGAATGGTTTAAAGCTTGATTCACACTTTCACCGAAAATAGAAAGAAAAATTTACTTGAGTGGTGCAGCAATATGTGGAAACATGATGGATTGAAACATAATTTAAAACAGCTGATTACCAACATATTTTATTTGATAATGAATAAACATATATCTTAGATCATTGTCACGATGGGTGTTTTAAAATTACAGTGCTGAGTAGTGGCACGATCTAATACATCGATGTACACCCTTCCATTAACGGGTTATTTCGAATATCCTCACAAAAGTCAACGAAGCTGTCTAATTGTTGCTAGCTCTACAGCGCATGCGCTCTCAAATGCGATGGTTGGTTTTGAGATTTGATTGGTTCTCCAGTGCCGAACATCTCAGGCAGAGCGGACTAAGTAGAGATGAGTTGAACTTCAGCATAACAGCTCGCACCGATGATGTGGAAACCTTGTGATTTATTTAGAGCTCGTCACGTGACACCGTTTTTGTTCTACGTTTGTTTTTCAGTGAACGTGTGAATCCACAGTTAGATGTCAGTCTCGCAAGAGACTGGACTGCCGATCACGTGGAGATCAGGGTTTGAATCCCGTTTGGATGTACTGAGGATGTTTTTTCCTTAAATGGTTTAACAATCTCCCTTCCCCGCAAGTGTGGGTATACTTAATCTAATTTCAACCTTCCTTATAGCTAGCACATTAGCGATAAAGTATAAATCCGTATAGCCCGAATGGGTAGTAAGACGTGGTGAAAATAAAGAAGAAATAATGGTGTTGTTAAAATGGATAGATACTTTATTACATTCAAGGCTGTACCTACATTGTTTCAACACTGCGTTGATGCTATACGTATATATGATATAAACGAGGAAGGAAGAATTTTAAAGGTAGTCTACCTGCATTTTTGTTGATGGAGAGTGGTAAACCATTTAGGGGAAACTACCCTCAGTAGACCCAACTAGAATTCGAGCCCCGATCTCCCCGTCAATCAACAGGCAAGTCTAACACGAGAGTAGGACCTTAGACCATTCGGCTACTGAAGTGGGTGTCTAAATAAGTTAAGTACTAAATATATAGACTCGTGTAAACTGTTGGAACGGTTTACTTAGAGGTGGTTTCACGGCAGATTAACCGGGAAATTAGATACACGATTGCGTTTGAGCCTGAAATCTCATCGAAATGCATTTTTCTATAACCTTCATTTGACGAGAGTAGCATTTTTCAAATGTACGAATATGCAACTTTGTGATTATTATCCCTAACTTAAAGATCATTTCAATCTTCCAGCCTTCGCTATTCATGTGCAATAAATTTAATTGTACAAACGTTAGATTTCTCCCGTTAAATTTTGATCAGTGGTTTTATTTTCTCACGACCTCTTGGAGAAAGAAAGTATTGTGATAGGTAAACACATCAAATTCGAAATTTTAATTGATATTGACCCTATGAATTCTAAAAAGTTGTTTTCGCGATGCTATCTGTCTGTTCTATCTATATCGCAGCCTAGAGCTAAAACAATAAATTGATCGGGATAAAACTTGGTACTTAGTGTTATCATAAAGTTTCTTAGAGGTTGAATAATAATTAGCTATCAAGCCAATAAATTAAAGGTAGTTTACTTAAGGGAAAAAAACTTTTTCTCAAATTACCAACAAATGATTTTGATTAAATTACGTATCTCTAGGCACAGTTTTATACGACATCAACACAAAATGACGCATTTAATATTCCCGGGAAAAAGGAATAGATGGTTCTTTACGTAGACGGATATCTCTAATTTTAATAATATACATCATATATCTCTTTGAGATACGAAATCACTTATCATTGCAAAGTTGTAGAAATATCCAAAATAAAATAATTTTATTTGAAATATATTTTTATAAAACCATTAGTTTCCGAGCTATAAGTAAATGGGGGCCTGGGAAATGGGGAGTTGATAATATGATATTAGGTGAACAACGCTAAATCTTTGTAGTCAATGAAACATGATGTATTTTTTGCATTAAGCCTATGTTTCTACAACATTGTATATTATTTTGTTTCACATATCTTAAGTAAATATCTCCATTTTTATTATGTTAAGGAGCGAGAACGTTTCTGTTTTGCCGTTTACCATTTAGTTTCATTTTAAAATAAATATTTATTAGGTCGTATTAAAAAAAATTGTACCATAGTGTCACTAGTTTCCACTCAGCTGTTTTTTTAAAGCAGAATACATAAAGCCACACCACGATATGACGTTTGATTTTAACTGTAATTATTAACTACTTAAGCTAGGTGTTATTACTGTGGTGAGACGGACTCTTAAGGGGATGGATCACCATGAGAGATGAGCGCGGCCGGTTTCTAAGGCGATTTCTCTGTACATGATTACTAAGAAAACTATTATACATATTTTAATCAGATTTTTACTACTGTAAAGATCAATTCATTTACATGGTTTATAGTTTATTCCTATCTACCCAGCCAATTCAAATTTAAGTTTTAAAAAATAATTTAAAGATCACTGCATGAAACAAACTGGGCTTGTCATTTAAATGTGGGAAGACCTAGGCTAAAACGGTTTTCATTGTATTAATATAAACACATTTCTCTATCATTTAGTATAATTTAACGCCAGTTAAAAGTTAAATATTTTTAAGCAGCTTTGTTTAAATAATTTTTGCATGATCGTATTTTCTTGGTTTAGTGTTGTTTTTTTAAAAATCTGCAGACAAAGTATAAACCGAGTAAATATGATTGAGAATAATTATCCGTTCATTTTTCAGCATACATATTGTTCTAAACTAAAATAAAGTGGTACAGTTTTATTTTAATTCAAAAAAGTGTTGTGGTGCAGTATCCTGTGACCTAGCGGTGTAAGGTTGAACAAAATGAACCTCTCGAGAAAACTCAAGGCAGTGATGCCAAGCGTTGCACTGTGACTAGCAGATGTTCTCAGGAAAAATATCAACTCGACTGCGTTCATTTATTAAATCAGTTGTGTGAATACCACGTGTTTTGCAATGGAAGCCGTTTCTGTAAAAAGAGATCGAATAAAATAAAATAAAAAACTACTTTATCTCTCAACCAGACGAAAGAAAAATAAATGTTCTACTCTTGTGAATTGGATAAAAAAAGTGTCATGAATTTATTATCATTTCTGCATGAAAAATACAATTTTAATACTGTAGTTTAAAATCCATCCATTAATTTCAAATCATGTGCGTAGAATACCTAATTAATATAATTATAGGACCCGTTTTGGTGACCTCATGATTTAAGGCACTACTCTTGCAAAAAACTGGACTGCCGAGGACGGGGATTGGTGTTCGATCCCAGTTTGGTGCTATGAGGTTATTATTCCTAAAATGTTTTCCACTCACCCTCCACGCAAATGTGAGTGTAAGTCATCTAAAAGCAACCTTACCCTTCTCTGACACATTAGCTTAATTAGTACATCGGTGTAAAACCCACACGGGCTCGGTTCACTTTGGTGTACCAATCAAACACTTTGGCCCTACCTTTGGTAATCTGATCTGTAAACAGAGTCAATAATTTGGTATCGATAATACGGGGCTAACTAAATCACTATGGACTATTGGTAATTTGAACAAGAATAACACTTGTCACAATAGATAAATGTCTTGAAACTATTTTGCTATCAATTGTAAAGGTGGATAATGAAACGGGGTGGGGGGACTATTGAACATGCCTTGACCACCGCGCTTTTAAAATTAATAACATTAACACAGATACATATTTAATTTTGACAATTATTATTTTACAAAATAGTTTCATCACAAATATAATTTTTACTTTCTCGCACCCCTCGCGTGCCATAGTCAAAGATTTGGAAATAACGTAAGCTTTAGAGAGGAAGGGAAGGGGGGAACACAAATGCTAAGAGGAGGATGTTACTCAACATATATAAGAGTGTGCAGTGTAAAGATTATTTCCATGTCTTTTTTTCTTGTTCTTGTGATATTAGAAATGCTTCACTTCTTAATATTCTTTGATGTTATCCGTAAATTTACAATAATAAAGTAGGGTAGATAATAAATACGGTAATTAAGAGAAAGTGTTCCCACATTTGCGTGGAGGAAATGAGCAATCACGAGGAAAAACACCTCAATTCACGCGGTCGGAATTCAACCAAAATTTGTAGCACAGGTCCCTAATAAAATTAAAAACGTTGTGTTCATTGCAGAAGTTTTGATGAAGGACTTTGAATGTATAAAGTTGTAGAATGGATGTATTATTATTATATAATGTGTGTAGCTAAAATTATAAAATAGCTAGTGATGTGTATATATATTTTATGAGCGTCCCTGACACAAAAGTGATTGATAAGGGAGAAATAGATTATAAAATGATCATGCTTCAATATAAAACTTGTGTTTAAGCCTATCAAATTTGGTCAAAATCGATGGATGGATATTTTCTACACAATTGGGTGAAAAACATTTTCTTGCAGTATGTTTCTTTATGTTTTATTGTAATTTTAAATACTTATTTTTAGAGTTAGTGTTTATAATTTTTGAAGTACAGGCAATAAGTGTAATATTTATTCTATAAAAATTATACATTTATAAAAATAAAATCTTTCTTTTTGCAGAAAATTGTTCTATATGCTATCTTCAAATTTGAATATATATATATATATATTTATTTATATATATATAGATATATAATACTTATTTAATAATATAATATTATATTTTTATATATATTATAATATAATATAATATTTTGATTTACATTATATTATATATAAATATATATGTATATAATATTATTTAATCTGGTCAAAATATTTTCTTTCAGTTCCTGAGGTAAATGGTCGGATTAAAATTTTTGTCAAATAAACAGAGAATTTGTGAATAGATTTTTTTTCAAAAATTGTTTAGTGGTTTTATGGATTAGGAAGGTTATAATCATAGAAATTGTACCCGCATTTGCGTGGAGGGAGCGTGGAAAACCAGTTTGGAGAAACTAACTTTAGTACACCCAACCGAGATTAGAACCTTGATCTCCCCATCATTGGCAGTCTAGTCTACTGTAAGAGTAGCGCGTTAGACCATGAGGCCATCAAAGCGAGTGTTATACATGTTAAAATATGTATAAACGTATAAGGCTATATTTGATTATCGAATATAATTAATAAAAAATAGGTTAATAGAGTTTGAAATTCTTAATAGCTACAAGTTTATTGGTGTAATTATAGGGTGGTGGCAGAATGCCACAGGCCCACGCTCAAAATAGGGCCCATCACGCAGGTCCACCCACCCAAAATTAATTTGCTAATATATGAAAGCGTTGTCTTTCAGGCCTATCATTGTTTCGTAAAGATCTCATTATTCAATCAAAAATTACTCAATAGTCATTTTATTGCGCATAATTTATGCTGTACAAAAATGTATGTACATATTTTTCTGTAAAATCAATAGAAACAGCTGTCAGGTCATTTTCAAAACTTTACTAAAAATTATTTAAGAAGCACATGAATCAATAAAGGCTAAAGTGATTAGCTATGTTGTCTGTTGAGCTACTACCCGTAGCTTGTCCTTGGAGGAAAGTGTTGACAATTTCACAGAGACCAATGTTTGTTTAGCCTCTATAAGTGTTAATATTGATAATTGACTATAGATTTGTTTATAATATTTATTAATATTGTTTTATTCAATTCAGATTAAGTTTTTTACATTATATTGAAACTTTTCAGCAACAATTTTATCAAATATTATGGCTGTATGGTAATGCACTTAGAGTAGTTTTTCCTCAATGGGTTTACACTCTTATCTCTCCACGCAAATGTGGGTAAACTTCCTCTAAATTTAACCTACCTACTCTATATTATTACGTATTATAAAATAATTCCAATAATAAATGTCTAATTTTTTTTTATGATCTACAATTATTCATAAGATTTGGGGATGGTGGTGTATTTTTTCCTTGGGGGCACCCACCGTGGGTCAATTACTGCATAGTTATGTCTTTGTACATGTTACAAGCTAATGTAGGTCAAGCTAGTTTTACAATAGGAGATTTTAGTGCATCTTTAAGTTTATATTAAAATAATTATTATTATTAGTATCTGGATGGTGTAATATAAGAAACTAAAGTAAATAATAAAGTAAAAAAAAACACAATTTCTTATTTATGTTTTATACATATGTGTGTGGCCCCCCTGCCTTTTAAGGGTTCTAACACTTTTAAAGAAGGGTACATCTCTGACCCCCAATTTTCTGCGTCCATGAAAAAAGATATAAAAAATAAACACTTTTTATGTTAATTGATAAGATATCTCTATCACCATTATTATTATTATTATTATTATTATTATTATTATTATTATTATTATTATCATTATTATTATTATCAGACACTGTCCTCACCCCTCATAGCTTGGGTTAAGTCAGATGCAGAGGAAATGATCTACATTCTACGGTGTGTCTGTCGATAGTTGTATATCCAATGTTACTCATTGAGGGTGAACTGGGAAGGGGGGAGGTTTGATAGGGCGGGGTATTACCACCAATTTCTTCTCCACCCCTCTCCCCATCAAAATGTGCCTTCCTCCAGTTTGTTTGGTTCCCTCTGATATACTCGAGTTTGAAGCTGAAAGATGGTTTGTATCAAACTTCAAATAGATTCTATAACAATCTATTATTATTTTTAAATGCTTAAGCGCCATGCCCAAATAGCTTTTAGTGGCATTCCATTTTCAAACATTTTCCATTGGCTTAGAGTCATTCCCCTAAAAACTCCTCAAAAATATATTTCTTTACAACTGCCTTGCCCGAAACTAATAAAGTTTCGCCGACACTCTTGGTAGTCATCACAATAGTTTTTTTTTCATTGTGACTTACTTCCAGTTTGAGTTGTACACATGCATGAACTTGGAATGAGGAAGGTAACATTTTAGATTTAATGTACCCACATTTGCGTAGAGTGAGATTGGGAACCATTTTAGGGAAAAATACCCTTAATGCACACAACTGGGATTTGAATTTCAATCTCCCCACCACCAGAAATCAAGTCCAATAGTATGTGCTACTCACCGTGTTCAACTGACATGTTGAAGACGGGGAGATCATGGTTCGATTCCGGTCGGGTACTCACAGGTGGTTTTTCCTAAATAGTTTTCTGCTCTCACTCCACGAAAATATGGATGCACCTCCTCTTAATTTAACCTTCCTGATGCCTAACACATTATAGTAATTATTACATAAGTGTACTGCCCGAACGGATAGTAAGACGTGGTGATATAAATAAATAATAATAGCGTGTTTAAAACCGTTTTAAAAAAACACCCTCAGTATACACTACTGGGATTTGAACCCCAAACTGGTCACCAGCAAACCAGTCTAATACGAGAACGTCAAATGAAAAATGTTTTCTTCCTCAAGGTAAGAAATATTAAGAAAACCATACTACTGATTATATTAGTTCAAGCTAAAAATAAAGCAGCAGATTTCTGCATAGTGTGGTCTTTGATAAAAGCCGCACTCTTGCCTGCCTTTCCCTTCCAAGAAACTTGACCCATGTAAACAACAGATTAGCTCGCTCCCCCTTCACTCTTTTAGTCCAAGCTTGAGAGATATGACAACACCGCAACTCAAGTTCGGTGTCGGCTAAACAGTCCAAATAGTTCAATATATGGACGTTTCTTAGGAGTTGCGCTGATAGCGCTTCTCAAGTTTTACAAGGTAGTCCTTCCACTTAAGGAGGCCATGTACCAAACGGGTTGCAGACCTCAAGAATTCTCACGTTATTTAACAAATGGTTTGCTATTTCAATCTATGGTTCACGCTAAAATGGAAGGAGATGAAATCGACATGCTCCTATAGAACTACAAACGTTATATTTTAAGTTTTGTAATTAAAAAATAGCGACAACTTTAAATTTGCCCATTTTAAACGACGCGACGTTTCACGGGAAATGTTGTAGTTTTGAGATCAAAGTAAATAGTAAGGAACCTAGACCTAACTTCCCTAAAACAATATTTTTTAGAGCTGGGCCGATCAGCTATTTGGCCGACTAGTCAGATTCCGATCATTTGTTGCCGATTAGGCCGATCACCGATGCCGATTATTTTTGTTTTCAATTTTAATAAGTGTATAAAGTAAAAAAAGTTACTTTTACTAGTTTTATAATGTCCAATATAGTTTTGTTTTAATAACATTTAAATATAAACTTTTAAAATGTAAAGGTTGTTTAATTATTATTTTATATTGTTATTGTTAGGACAAGTGAACCTGTCATTAAACAAAAACAAATCGCATTAATGAATAACAAATATACCAGTACATGTTAGATAATTAAAATATGATTTCACATTTATGATTAAATAGGCCTACTGACCCTTTCATTAGACAAAGACAAATCATAATCAGCAAATTTAAATTTAATTTTAATGATAAAAATAATCAAGGCACACATATTTTTGCACACAAGGAGAATAGGCCTACATTTATTTTGTTTTTAGATGAAATAGGAATTTTTACATCCAATGTCTATTAAAATATGGCTTCAATATTAAACAATTTTTAACAATCGTAAAATTTTTGTGAATTGTGATTTATATATATCATAACATAGGTTTTTGTGATTCTACAAAGCATTCAATCATAATTTAACTACTAAATATTAATATCGTATAGAAATAAGTGGTTTCTTAAAAAAAGTATAATAAAAAGGCATCACCATTTTTAAACAGTAATCCGATCTTTTTATTAACAATTTAAATAATCTTAATGAAAAATAACATTGTTTTAACTACATTTAAATAAAAACTACCTTTAGAAAATCGAAAAATCGAAAAAATCGAACGGGTCAAAATGAACGGATCATTGAGCTGAACCAGATACAATGAATCGTTCATTTAAAAGAACGATTTTGCCCATCTCTACTTCAATATGATAAAATAAATAATAAATAACATAATGTGCAACCAAAGTTATTTTTCGTGTTTTTTTTAAGAAATACTTTAAAACTTATTTTAATTAAAGAAAATGTAAAATTTAAATATTAATATATATTAATTAAATTCATATTGAAATATGAGCGAAACAAATTCCCTGGCAGTGGAAAGTATTGTACTTGCATAAGAGAAAAACAGTTTCCATTTAAAACAAAATGTGCGCATGTGCGAGATTATTACGTCCGATGTTTCATTATTTGGGCATCTTTAACAAATCGAAACAACACAACACCAATCTGCTAATATTTTATTTTATGATTATTAGATTTGTTACTTTTGAGTATCTTTATTTCTAATAACGTGCATAAATTGGAAAAAAGACCTATGGTAAATATATTTATTTTGATATATTTTGTTTGTAATGTGGGATGTGCTGTTTATTTCAAACCTAAGTTGCTAAGAACAAGCTAATTATTCAAAGATCACATACGAGAGAGCAGAGATAAAATATTATTTTTTAGGACATAAAATATACCCACACATTTGAATAATCGGCATAAATAATCGGAGATTCAAATACCGATCATCGGAATCGCCGGTTCTGCGATAATCGGCCGATGATCGGATTAATAATCGGCATCGGCCCAGCCCTAATATTTTTTCAAACAGGTCACTACATAGAATTCTAAGATAGTTGTGGATTATTTGAGTGATTTTAAATCTTCAGAACTGTCATTCCCATTGTAAATATCTTAGTGTGAGGATGTTTTCCTTCAAGTAGGCTTTACTTGCTACACTGGAGGTGGTAGAGTCAGATTTATTTCGAGTCATCTCTAGTGAATTTGTTAGATTTGTTAAATTCTCATCATGTTTCCTTTGGTTGCATAATTGAGTTGTTAGTTGTCTGTTTTGCATCATAGTAACCTACACAAATGAATCATACAAAAGTATGTGAGTTTATACTGTACATAATTAATTTTTCACCACGTTTTTACTACCCGTTCAGGAAAAAAATGTACTTCATTAATATATATACAACGTGTATCTAAAACATTGCATCAAACTTTGGCAGGCTATTCCTTGGGTGAAAACAAATAATTCACATCAGCAACATAGGGTCCATCTTGAATAATAAAGGCAGTATACACCCCTAAAGATAGAGCTAAAAACGACTGTTGTGTGAAATATTATGAAAACTGTTTACGGTATTACTACTTATTGAAACCTTGATCATTAATAAATTAAATGTGCTGTTACCGTTACCCACCCCCATTATGTACAAAAGGGGGGTTGTAAGACTTTTTTCTGCAATAAAATATGTAAGAGTAAGTATTGCCAATTTTGACTTAAGATTACAAAACATGTAGTAAAAATTAACAAAAAAGGTGTCTTGAAGAAATTGTCTAGCTTTCCCCGTTTCCGAGATAATCACACAAGTTTGAGCTCAAAGACAAATGTATCTAACAGCTAGCAACACATCTATATTGGCTGCCTACCTGGCAGGAATTGACACTTGTCTTTGAAATCACACATGCATGATTATCTCGGAAACGGGGAAAGCTATATAGTTTCTTCAAGACACCTTTTTTTGTTAATTTTTACTCCATGTTTTGTAATCTTAAGTAAAAATTGGCAATACTTACTCTTACATATTTTATTGCAGAAAAAAGTGTTACAACCCCCCCTTTTTACATAATGGGGGTGGGTAATGGTAACACGACATTTAGTTTATTAACGATCAGGTTTCAATAAGTAGTATACAAATATTCGTTGTAATACCCTAAGCAGTTTTCATAATATTTCACACAACAGTCGTTTTTAGCTCTGTCTTTAGGGGTGTATACCGCCCTTATTATTCAAGATGGACCCTAGGTTGCTGATGTGAATTATTCTATTTTCACCCAAGGAATAGCCTGCCAAAGTTTGATGCAATGTTTTAGAATTTAGATATACGTTGTATATACTTCGTTAATATATATGTCGCTAATATAAATTTCGTTAGTGTATATGTATCGTTAATTATATACACATTTAGCTAATGTAATTTAAAGGAAATTTTCTGGCATTTGCTAGAGAGATAATGGAAAATATTTTGAAAGAAATACCCCCAGAACACTCTGCTGGGATTCAAACCCCAACCTTACCATCATCAGAAAACCAGACAAAACGGTATAGACATTTAGATAGCCTGCCCACCAGTGATGATAATATTTTTATTTATTTATTTAGCACCGCGTCTTACTACCCGTTCGGGCTATACGCTTAAGTACTAACTACACTAATGGGTTAGGAATTGGAAAGGTTGAATGTAGAGGAGGTGAACCCACATTTGCGTGGAGGGAGAGGGAGAAACCATTTAGGGAAAACCACCCCAGTTCACCCGAGCGAGATTCGAACCTCGATCTCCCCGTACTCAGCAGTCTAGTTCAAACGAAATCAGCGCGTTAGCTAACTACGCCACCGAGATGTGTTGCTGATAACATAACTTTTAAAATTTCTTTCTCTATATTTGTATTTTAAGTGTTAACTCTGCTGTCCTAGGATAAGCTAGTTTCCTTGTTGTGTGCTGATATGACCCTGTGTCTAGAAAGTTCACATTAAGTCCCCTAGTTATACAAAAAAACACAATCTAATCGAGACTCACGAATACAACTGCCATCAACGTCACAAGTGGACAATGGAATAATCACGTCCCGCTCATTTCCTGATCATGTATTTTGATTTCTTTAGTTTCGCAATGATTTCAAATTCGTCGAGGAGTGAGAACAAAACAATAACACGGGCGTGAGAATTCTGTTTCAATTTATTTGTTAGTTGATTGTTATTGTTCCTTTAGTTCCGACGCGTGTTCTTGAAATAACAAAGGTTAGATCACCTTGCATCTACTAGCAACAGAGGGCACATGAAAAACAGCAACATATCCGTTTTATCTGGTTTGACAGTAAAGGGGATCGAATACAGGCCGTGTGCACTCGAGTGTTTTTGTCCTGAATGGTTTCCCACTTTCGCTTTACGCAAATGTGGGTATATTGACTCTAATATTCTACCTTTATTATACTCACCTTTTAGAATGCAAAGCACAAAGAAAAAGAATAACTTGAATTAACATAATTATATAATGAATTTGAAAGAATAACAACCCGCTTTGGTAGCCGCTCTGTCTAACCCGCTAATTTCATGTTAGACTAAACTGCCGAAGACGGGGAGACTTACTTTATAATTCGGGTGCATTTTCTCTCAATTGAGCCTTCCTAATCCCTAACCCATTAGTGTAACTTGTACATAGGCATATAACTCAAACGGGTAGTAAGACGTGGTGCTAAAAATAAATAAAATAGAAATAATAACACCACATGTGTTAGAGCTATCGCATGATTATCAAACTTGAGAATAAAGTATCTGTTATTCCTTATGATACTTTGCTCTAAAATAAGCCATATTTCCCTTAATGTGTTTGCACTAGTATATTATGTGATGTAATGACATATTGGCCCTAAGGATAAGGAAACATCTCAGCACATTATGGTGGGCAGTTGTTGTATTTATTTACCGGGTAGTTGTAAATTTTGGCTTAAGTATAAGATAAAATGCGAGTCTTGGGCGGGAGTGAAGGGGCCGTGAGAAAAGGCCAGTGTTTTCAGAGGTTTTTTTGGTCAAAATAAAGCAAATATTTCTCCAGTACAAACATATTATTTAGTTTTATTCCCATGGTGATATCAAGAGCTCTTGTATATGTCATGAGCATATTAGCGTTTGATGAGAAACTTTTTAAATGAAGAGAAAAAGTTGTCATTAAATTCTAGAACACCCTTGAGAAGTATTCAAACCATTGATATCACCGTATGATTAAAAAACTAAACTCTATGTTTTTAATGAATACATATTATTTTGACCAAAAAATGATTTGCTATAAAAACTGCAGAAATACTTTCATTTTCTCACGTTCCCATACACTCCCATTTTAACTATAAATATATATTAATAATAATAATTAATAATATTATAATCTCTTTATCACATAAATGTATATTGGCCAGATGTTCTTGTGTTGTATTAGTGCAGCAAGCTCCACACAAAATTATATATTATATATATTCACTGTACCACTGTATGATTGGTCCTACTTAAGGACTGGCTCAATCTTGAACATGTCTAGTGTTGCCATCTTTTATTTACCTTTTTCTTAATGATTCAAAAATCAAAACTTGTTGAATATTAATGTTATAAATAATTCAAACTAAATTATAAATGTGTAATAATTGCTATATTTTAAAGAGGAAAAGTTATTAAATTGTCAAGAGAGTATCTTAGGCAATATTAATTTCAATCACCCAAAGCAAAAACATTGAAAGCGGCACCTTTGTTGGAAAAAAATACAATAAATTGATATATGAAGTTAAACCCAAAACATTTTTACATTACTAACCGAATTATTATTGCCTAACAAAAAATTAGATAACGTTGGTAAAACGTTTTATTTAATAATGTCGGTCTTCCACCCAAATAGTGTTCGTGGCACGCGTGCCATATATTTGCCATCTCTGTGATTTATTAAGGTCAGAGCGTAGCATGCTCCAAATAAATACTTTTCTCACTGTCAGATTAGGCCCTTCCTACGAAGATAGGACTGTGGTCATAGTCTGTGTGTGATATGTTTCTCTTAACTAATACTTGAATCCAGCCAAATCAGGCGCTAAAGGTTTTTCTTCTCCTTTTAAATGTCAATTGACCACCCATCACCTCCATTTTACGTAATCCAATCCCCTCTTTGATCTATTCTTACATTTTAACATTAAATAATAAATAAAAATAAAAAATATCCCATACTCTGCACCTGACAATGTCGTTTGCCATATGACACCAAAAAGTTAATTACTATGTAAAAGTGATGTTGAAATTAACCAATCAATTAAAGAATGATTAGGGAGGACCGCCTCGGTGGCGTAGTTGGCTAACGCGCCAGTCGTGTTGAGCCAGACCACGAGGACGGGGAGATCGAGGTTCGAATCTCGGTCGGGTGAACTGGGGGTGGCTTTTCCTACATGGTTTTCCACTCTCCCTCCACGCAAATGCGGGTTCACTTCATATAAATTCAACCTTCCCAATTCCTAATCCATTAGTGTAATTAGTACTTAAGCGTATAACCCGAATGGTAGTAAGACGCGGTGCTAAATAATAATAATAAAATTAGGGAGGGACACATAAATGTAAACATGGTTTTCAATATTAAATTTCTAATGAAAAAGTAATAATAATACCAAAGGAGGTTTATTCAATCCCTATATATATTTTATAATATCCATCGATACTAAAACATATTTTAAAAAGTAGTACTTAGTTTTAATACCTATGGCTGATTTTTTTTATACTGCTTCTTACCACCCGCCCGAGCTATCAACACTTAATTACGCAAGTGGTGTAGGAGTGAGAAAGGTTGAATTTAGAGGAAATAACATAACTTATTTCGCTGTAGACCAAGAGAATGAGTATTATGTATAGTTCATGTGCCCACCAAAGCAGGTTACATCTAATTAAAAGCTTGATTAATATGAGAGTTATAACTCGCTTACGGTGTATTTCCGACACAATTATCATAAATCTTCCCAGTTAAGCTAAGTTCGCCGATATACCTTCACTAGGAAAGTTTCAATACCTGATTTAATCCCCCGTTAAGTGGATCTGTCTCTTGAGTAATTACAGTACTAGCACGTCAAATCCCACCTGTTCCCAGATCAACGCCACGCGTGGAACCAGGACCACTTCATAGCCACTTGAAATGGCTCCTGTTTGATGGATAGCAGAAGCACCTGAATTTAGTGTAAGACAAGGAGCAGTCGCTTGGAGGCCTACTCGAGTGGCCTTGTAAAGTCTGGACGACTAGATGATCGCATCTCAGGGCCTAGCCGTATACAGTCCTCGCCAGTGCTAACAGCAGGTGGAGTTGGATGGACGTGTTCTTTATCATCACGAGGTCACATCAACACGACTTAACTAGGTACAACACATCTACCAGTAGGTGCTTGAGCTCCAATGAAACTAGCTCACTTGAATGGTTAATAGAAATACTCAATACACAAATATAACACCCTAACTGGCATCACACCAATGCTCGCTAGGTCTGTAGCTTGTTCACTAACTCCTCTTAATTTATGAACTGTAGGGAGTCATCTCTCGGTTTTACCACTAGCAGCAATTGTGATCAATCTGATATACTCCTGATTGAGAAAGTGCATAAAAGTGCGTCTTTCTTCATTATTCACATGAAAATAATGACATTGGGACCACAGAAATAGAATGCATTTTTTAAATGTTAAAATAATCATTTTTCACATTTTACTTTCTCATATCATGAATAAAAATCGATCAAAAGATTATGATGAATCTTTACGTTTTATGTGATCCCAAAACAAAAAATGTGGATTTTATAATTATTTTGTCTGTACTCATGTCTGTGTGTTTGTCCCTGGACACGGATCTAAAATGGTTTGATGGGTTTTGTTCAAATCTGATTGTTAAATTTTGTAGGGCAATACTTATAGTTTTTTTAAATTTTATTTCGACCCTAGTCTTCTGATGAGGGATTTTTTTGAATTACAAATATTTTGAAAATGTCTCCTTTTTAAAAAAAATCAAGAGTTTTTTAAGAATTTCTGTAACGATTCGGTTAAAAATAGGTGTCTGTAATGTTATTTTTACAATATAATTAATTTTATATGTTTATTTTCCTTAAAAAAATAATTGTATCATTGTTTATTGATGACTGACCTTTTAAAAATATAAACATTTTGAATATAGCCTTAATGATTTTGTTTAAAATTGTTATTTTAAGACTATTTTAAATAAAACAATATTTTTTTTTTATAAAATAAGTTAATTTAAGGGTAGTTTACTGAAGATATTTTTTTTTTAATTTGAAATTTTCCAAAACTGACTTTCAAAATTTAGTATTAAATGTATGTATGATAATTGTTTTTTATAGTAAATATGACTGTATTTTAATTTTTTTAGATAAAAATAATCTGAGGGTTTCATACAAATAATTAATTTATGAATTAAAAAAATAGTTTAACAATTTATTTAAAATCTATATATGAATAATGTTAATGTGATTAATAAAATGATATATTTGTTTTTCTTAGGAAAACTTACTTAGGGGTAGTTTACTAAAAACCTATTTTTAGAAAACTTACTTAGGGGTAGTTTACTAAAAACCTATTTTTTAAAACTTAGGGCTATAATACATCATATAAGAAAGTTTGTAAAGTTGTGTCGCACCATTTTTTAAAAACTGTTGTAATATAGTTTCAATGGTCTCAATTCCACTTATTTCTATTGAAGACTCCAGATAACCACACCATGATACAAAGTCTGTTTTTAGCTATAGACCTATTACATACCTAAGCTACGAACTATTCGTGGGGCTAACCTTTTATGTGTTCTTTACGAGTAGATTGAGAGTAGTGGATCGTCTTTAGGGTAGACTACGAGGTGTTGGTACAGTTAGAATATATTGGAATAAGTTTTTGGAAAAATACTGTAACGTAATTGATTTTTGGACTGCTCTTATATATTTAAAAAGTCATGGATGAAGGTATTTTTCTTTAAAGTATCGTATGTAAATTATCCCTTTAACACTTCATCCATGGAGAATCACGCGTTTTCGCAGAATAGTCTAAAAGGATTTCACCATAAAAACTTGTTTATTATTCTAAAAATATAACTCCGCAGTATTTAACAAACAAGCAAGAGAAACTAGCTCCCTATATCCAATAGGAAGCTAGCCTTCCATGCACCTGTCACAGAGACGTACCTGATTGGTTACTCTTACTGTCACGAGAGGTCCAAGGAGCAAGGGACACGTCCACATATAAGCTAAATGTGCGTATGAAGAGACACAGAAAAAGAGTAGACGTAGACAGAATGTGCCGCTGAATTAGCGAGAGTAGACGTAGAGAGAGGGCAGGAGTAAACATACAGAAAGTGCCGATGAAATAGATAAACTAGACGTAAATATAGAAAATGTGTGTCAACGATAAAGTGAAAAGTAATAACAGACAATACATAGCTTAATTTCAAATATAGTGTAAAGGAAGAAATAATTATTTAAATAAAGCGTGTACAACATCAACAGTTGTATTTATATTACAAATACATTCCATATCACAATAATTAGCGCTCAAACACGGAGCTATAAATACCAATTATATCTAATATTATTCCATATCATCATAATTGTCGCCCAATCGCGGGGCAATTATATGTGAATAATACCGTAATATAATAATTGGCGCTCGATTACGGAGCTATAAAAACCAATTATACATCAAACATTACAATAGCATTATAATAGGCGCCCAACGCGCGACCGAAATATAATAATTGGCGCTCGATCACGGAGTTATAAATACCAGTTATATCATCAAACATTCAATATTGTTATGATTGGCTCCCAATCGCGGGACAATTACATAATCAACCGTTCAATATCGATATAATACATACAAATTTTTTTGTGCAGTTAACAACTCAGTCTCGTGAAATCAAATGAGGGGCTACTTGGATGGAAAACTAGCTGCCCTGGTTTATAAAACTGAGATTAACGACCGTAGGGCTTGTTTTGCTGACCACATGTGTTTGGTCTGTTATACAATAACTAAAACCGTTATTTCAGCTAATATCAGAGAAGCTTTTATTATGCTACTTATTTAAGAAGTTAAATATTACACTCAGTATATTTATACGTCACTCATAACATTTATCAAGACTACCAACTTAACATATAAAATATTACTAATATACAACAAGACATCTTCTACCCGTAGAAGTTTGAACTATCTTCGCCAAAGACGGCGGTGCTCGGTCAGTATGTCTCAAATGCAGGATGACAGCATGAAGTTTTTCAAACATAAATATCATGTTCCCTATGTTGTTAGTATTATTTTATTGGTGGTTATGACCAGCTATCAAAAATGAAAGCTTCAGATCCACGACTTCACATATGAATATATTAAAGAATTTGTAGTACAGTCAACACGGGTGACTTTGTCTTCCAAGGGTGACTTTGTACTACGACACATTTCGATAAATAGAAATTTATATTTTTATTGAAAATTAAAATTTCACTTCTCCAGAATTTGTACAGTTACACATACTGTGGTTCAATGTGACAGCATTGTACAGAACATTTTCGTGTGCATCTGATTTTAAAAATGCTGTAATTAATTTGACATGATTTTCAAGGTAATTTTTATCAGGATTGAAATGTTGTAGAATATTGTAGTAGATTGAAATTCACATATTAGAAGTTTCATAAATAATAAATATTTTTGAGGCTAAGTATTTGATGGGTGACTTTGTACCAGCTGCAACATTGACAACCTCATTGGAACAAAGCCACCTTTAGAACGTGCTATGTTAATATATTATGTCAATTAATTTATAGCAAGTTAATAACATGTTACGTGTAACGTTAGCGTAATAAAGGGTGTGATCCTTTTCCCTTGACCTGTTAACTTTCTTACCATTAAGTTAAGTATTTCCTATGAACCTACGTACCACAGCCCGACTCTAGGCCTTACAGAGATATTCTGACGAAAGTTAGAAGCATGCCTTGTTGACATTGCAACAGGAAAGATGTCTGAGAGGAAAGCTGCTGCACACTACAAAAGACCCAGGTAGACTATACGAAACAAGAAAAAAGGTTTGACATAGTGGCAAGCTTAGTGGTCAAAAGGCTTTTCCAATAAGGAGGAAGAAGAATTCGTCAAACATATTGCATGTGTAGTGAGTTCTGGTTTTCCAATAACTAAAGGTGATTTTGTTTAACTGTGAAGAGTTTCTTGTATTAGAAAAATAAAACTGTTAAGTGATTTAAAAATAACCATCCAGGCAGTGAATGGTGTAATCTGTTTAAAATGACATGTGAGGAATTGCGTGAACGTTTTGCACACAAAATCAACAAAAAACGTGCTTTTGTAACAGAACAAATTGTAAGTGACTTTTTTGACATTTGTAAAATGAACATAACGGAAATTACACCAGAAATTATTTTTAACTTGGACGAGACTGATATCAATGATGACCCTAGGAGCCAGATATGCTGCATCAAAGAGTGGTTGGTTTGAACAATCAACCTTTGAGAACTGGTTCGACACAGTTCTATACCCAGTATGAGGAAAAGAGAGGGACAAAAAGTAATCCTTTGTATAATTAAGCATCACACATCTGTTTGAATGCTTTGCGTCAGTGTGACAAAATTGACGCAAAGTTCATTTGCTTGCCTCCCAATAGCACACATCTACTTCAGCCCTTAGATGTACCTTTCTTCAGTCCATTAAAAGAGTTACAGGAGAAAACTTCTTCACTCATGGAAGAAAACCTAGAAATGTAAGAAATTTACCACTGTAACAAGCAAGGTGTTTCCTGAGTTATTGCATAACTTGCTTACAACCAACACTCCAAAGGAATCAGATTATTTACGTTCTGGTTTCTGGAAAACAGCAATTTGTCCCTTGGATCGGAAGCAAGTAACTGGCAATCTTTCAGATTTTGGATGAAATGATGTGAACTTGACTGATGCTGTTGGGCCATGCCTTTAAGAGTACATTGAACAAACCAAATATAATTTCATATCACCAAAGTCTACAGCATGAAGAGCGCTTACAATAAACTAGGATAAGTACTAGCTAATTAGGAGGCCGCACAATATTTGGAAGTATCCGCAGCCAAGGAAATGCCCATGTTTAGAATTTTAAAGGGCTCATATCCACCATAAAAGAAAATTTATTCTCAACGTGTTCATAATCTGAAAGTAATTGTGAAATTATATTTGATGACTCAACTGATGTATCTGTTGAAGAGGAGTCTGATTTCTCCAGTGAACAGCCATGCTCCAGCAAGAGTCTTCAACGACCGAAAAAGAATGACGACCATCTTATGAAAACATCCACAGTAGTAAATGACTTGTTATCCTAGACTATGAAGTAACATTTTATCCAGGGTGGTCACATAAGTAAACTTTCAACAGAAAGAACTCAAAGTGTATTGCATGCAAAGGGCAAGGCAAGGATAATGGAAATTTCTTAAAGTTAAGGATTAAATGTTTTATGACGTTAATTCAGTTGTTGAGGGACTTGGACAAAAATGTGTGAAAAAAGTGTCAAAAAAAGAACTTTTCAACATAGGAAATATTATTTTGAACAAGCATTGGTCTGAGTAGATGAAAACTCCAAAGAATGTGCGATCCATTTGAACATGACTTTACATTCATTTCATAAATATTATATTTGTTTAGTTTCAATTATTTTTATTTGTTTTTTGGTGGTAAAATAAAATAAACATTATCTTTATTTGTAAGTATGTATTCAAAGTGGTACAAAGCCAACTTTAGCATATGAGTTTTATGTACAACCTTAGGTAGATCACACAAACAGATACTGGTACAAAAAACCACACCACCTACAGGTGGCTTTGTACCACTAAACATTTCTTTTTGTATATTTTTGTTAACGTGATATAAAGTTTAAAAATTGCTCACGAAAGCACATAAAAATACTTCGTTTAAATAATTTTTGCAAGGCAGTAATTGAACTTTTACCGCCTGTATACCTTTAAAATTATGTATTTTGTGGTACAAAAACACCTGTTTTGACTGTAACGCTTGTAAACTGTCAGGTAACTGACCTTTCTACCATGTTCTTAATATATTTATGTAATATATTTACATACCTCTTATATGGGGATGGTAGACATTAAAATTAATAATTAATTGCAATTTCAGCTCTTTCATTTACAGTATAAGATAACAAAGTATCACGAAGAGTATTTATCACCACTTTCAGAATATTCATCGAGATTAGAGTCCAACTTTAATTCACCAGCAAACCAGACTAGAAGGGCCTAACATTAAGTATACGTGCTCACCGATTTAGATACTTTGAATTAATAATTAACTAAATTCTACGTTAGATCTTCAGAACACGGTAATAATGTTGAATGATATAACAATACTTTGCTTATGACTCTTCCCTTCCCCATTTGTACAAAAACTCAGCTGATATTCAAACACGGGTATCACATATGTGGGCCTATTCTTAAAACGACACCAAAGACCCAAAAGCCACAACTTTCTGCTAATGAGAATCATAATTATTTTAGATAGATTATAAAGTGGCGAATATATATGGGTAGTGAAATTGTAACTAATTGCAAAACAGACAAATATATCATGAAATAGCACATCAATACTCCTAGTAGGTTCGAATCGTCATAAAAAAAAAGAGTTACCAAACCTTCATTTCTTCCCTGAAGATCTCGTTTTTAATGACGTCACCTACGTGGAGATTTAGAAGCCATTTCTCGAAGCGGGCTGCATCTTAACGTACCTAAGCAGTCTAAGCGTTATCCCACTTAGACACACATGTAAAAACCCGAAAGAGAGGAAGAAAATGAGAATTTAACCCTGTAAGGCCTCTTTTTTTGTACTGATAACACTATCTCTATTCCTCTGACGAGCTTACACATTCCCTATACTATTAGCACCTTGAAAACATTGACTTGGTTTTTGATTTCACGTTTTCCTTTATTCATAATCTAGATAGAAATATGCTTCCACGAAACTTTTTAGTCTACACTTGGCAGGAAGATTCCTACAGGCCATTTTTGTGACTAGGCCAAATAGCATAAGTTGTAGAGGTTTTATATAAAAAAAATCTTTTACAAATTAAACTATTTCAAGATAAAAATAAATATTTTGTGACACTGTAGGTTTGCGTATTTTTATAATTATTTAAGAATTTATGTTTTTCGTTTCAACGGTATATCTTTAAAACTCGCCGAATAAAACGTAAATTAATTAACATGGGAAATGACCTGCCATGAAGTCACAGATAAGTAACATCCTTAATAACAAAATACAATGTTTTTTTTACAAATTTACATTTCGTTTACCCTTAATCAATAGCAGTCTTACTTTGACGGATTACACTATAGCATTATATTATATGCCTCGAGAAACTAGGTCTTAAAATGCTATAAACTTCTTAAAAAGACATCGAGATATGAGAAATATTACAATTTTTAACATTCACAATCTGCTACTTTAAACTAAGGACCCTCATTAGTCTAACGTGGTGCTATAAATAGATTTAAGGTGAATTGAAATAGATTGTGTCACGTACAGTACAGTAAAATGAAACTTTATAATTATCTGCGTTAACTGTCTGGTTAATGCTACTTAGGTGTAACAATTAATAAACTGATGGTTTTGTTGGTTAACTAAGTTTGTTTGTAAGTCATTTATTGATATAAAAAAGATTTTGGAGAGTGGAGATTAAGTCTAAGTATTTTTATAATTGTTATCTTCAAAAAATTAATTTGAAGCTATGAATACTGATTGTGTATCCGTGTCATGTACAACTTTTAATCTCCCAGTTATAATATCAAGACAGGAACATATCGATCAATCATCCGGTGATAAATCGATTTGGGCTGTCTCCCTTTACCTCTTCTTTTACTAGTGTCAATAGTTCATTTCATTTATAATCCAGCATAGGTCAAATTGTGGTCTATGGTTGATGGTTGTTTTAATTGATGGTGACATCGCCTGATTGTCTCGTCTAGGTCGTGGATAGCGGATGAAGCCGTCCGATATTGTTTGTACTATTTGCACTACTCGTACCTACGTACCAGTTCTTTTTTCACTGCGTCTCAGTAACTGTTGGCTATACGCACATTAAATAGCGAAGGTAGAATTCTAGAGGAAATATACCCGCATTTGCATGCAGAGAAAGGGAACAATTTATAAAATACACCTTTAGTACACCCAACCAGGATTTGAACCCCGATCTTCCTACCCTGTCAATCCAGTCCAACACGAGAGTGACACTTTAGAACATAATAGAACAAATATATGGGTCTGGCTCGAAATAATTTCTAGTGTCGTGAAGTCTTAACATTTTACGTAAACAATATATAATATTTTTTTTACGTATTACTACGCGTCGGGCTATAAGCATTTTTTTAAATAGCTATTTAAATAGCTTAGTGGGGACTAGTAAGGTTGAATTTGGAAGAAATGTACCCGTATCTGCGTTGAAGGAGAGTGGGAAACCATTTAGGAAAAAAACACCCACGAACGCAAGTGTAATCTGATAGTGTTTCAGCAAATAAGTATAGTTGGTTTATCTTCAATAATAACTGCTATGTATGGAACGTGTAAATATTACAATACGACCGACTGAATACTTTCTAAACTATTAAATATTTACTACTATTAACTTTGGTTTTATCTGACAGCTAGAAAGCTACGAGGCTCGGAAATAGTTCGGTTTCCATAAGCCTAGCCACGTGGTAGGCCACTGTCCCTTCATCAGTGGTTTTGAAAAATTCTTTGTGATCATTACAAATTAATAAAGTAGCGAGTCAGCGTCAAAGCTTAAGACCATACATAACATCTAAAGAGCGGGAACCTGGCAGCCATACTAAAGGTATACAGGAGCTGTGTGCCTGAATGCTGTTTTTTTATATTTGGCTTAAAGGATCCAAAGATCGATTATAGAATATATTTAATATTTAATAACAACAATGGCAATATGCTTACGGAAAGTCCTTTTAAGTAAATACCCCTTTAATAATGAGTAGCCTATAAAATATATTTTCATGTCACAGTTTGAATTAATAATGGTCTAAAAAACATTGAAATAGTAAAGCAGACTGTAATTTAAAATAATCAATTAATAAATTGGCAAATTTACACTTGACTAAAAATGAGATGTTATTAAACATGATATTGATTTATATTCTCGTTATAAATCACTCATCTATACACCCGTTTATAATATTCCCTAGTTAATAAATTGGGCTTATACACACTAATCAGAATACAGTTGATCTATTCTAGAGCGAACAATTAATTTACAAAACCTTATGTACGAACAATTTGCCCTGAAGTTTAGTGATCTTATCTTAACTGAATACACCAGGGCTCTATTTAAAAGTTACACCATAGTGTAACCTAGCAAGGTAAACTTTGTATATTTCAGGGAAAATAAAGGGTACATTTATGATAGATTTTAAAATTTGACCTTGTCTTTGTTTTTTTTAAACTGTATAGTTGGCAAAATTTTCATATATGTGTATACGTTAACCTTTGCGGAAACATAGACCCTTAGGAAAAAGGAGGGCAAATATTTGTGGTTCTGAAGGAGACAAAGTATATATATCGGGTAGCTTTTTTTATTATTTTTTATTTAGCACCACGTCATACTACTGTTCGGGTTGTACGCTTAAGTACTAATTACCTAATGGGTTATGAATGGGAAAGGTTGAATCTTGAGGAAGTGAGCCGCATTTGCGTTGAGGGAGAGTAGAAAACCATCTAGGAAAACCACCACCAGTTCACCCGACGAGATTCGAACCTTGATCTTCCCATCCTCAGCAGTCAAGCTCAAAGCGAAACTAGCGCGTTAGCTAACTACGCCACCGAAGCAGGTGATCGGGTAACTAATGAAGAAGTTTTAAGAAGAATAAATAAAAAGAGAACCATTATTCAGGTAATTCTATGAGGAAAGGTCAGCTGGATAGGTCTCGCTATGAGAAGAAATAGCTTATTGAGTGACGTAGACGACAAGGTGGAGGGGGTAAAGGAACCCAGAAAGACCACGAATGCAACTGATTGATGACTTCAAACTAGGAAAGAGAATTAAGTTTCAAGATCTAAAAATAAAGCTGATACTAGGATATACAAGGGGACTCAATTTGGGACAAGGTGACAGACCTGTTGAAAGACAGAACACTGAATAAATAATAATAATAATAATGCATTAACTTTATAACATCTTCTCCCTCTGATGCAATAATTAGTTTGTTACCAGATTGACCAAAGTTAGTAGTAAATAGTGTGGTGTCTGCATGTGTTTCTATTTCAGTGAATAATGTATTATTATCAAATTTATCTGTAAGGAAGACTTGCCTTGGAATCCATCATTGGCTTCAAGCACAATATGGAGATCTTGCCTATCATGGTATTCAGTGTCTAAGTGGTGTAAATTGTAAAACATCCAAGGAGGGTCAAGAGTTCGTGGATAATGACGTGCACAAAACAAGGCTAGCAAGTGCTGACAATAGCGTGAATATTGCGCTAAATGATCAGCTCATACGAAGTAGCAAAATCATTACTGTGGGTGAATTATCTTCTCAAATTAAGTTGTTAGTGTTGACCCTTAACTCCACAATAACCCTGGATTCAATAAAGTATGCCCCTGAGGGGTGCAAAAACGGTCTTCTTCATAGAAAATAGTGGGGAGAGCTCAAATTTCAACAGTTTGGAAACTACGATTTTGGAGGAATGGGGGTGAATTTTTGAATAGTTTAGTAACAGTCGATTAGACATGGAGCAAACGTGAACGTATGGATCGAAAACACAAATTTACTTTCATCTAGAAAGTTTCATATCATGGCATCAGAAAACCAGGTCATGGCAACAGTTTTTTTTTGGAGCCTAAGGGTGTTTTCCATCTGAGTTTTATAGAACAAAGCTGCAAGATTAATGCGCTTATTACAGAAATATTTAAAGAAATTCTCTGAAACTATTTCTAAGGAAGAAGAGGCTATACCCAAAGGTGTTTGTTTTCTCTACGACAGGGATTCCCCAACTGTTTTGTTTGGAGGAACCCTTAGAATAGTTCGTAAAATCTTGAGAAATCCCTATCTGGCTGACATATATTAGGTTCGATAGGGGTAAATTATAAAATTTACGTGTAATTATTTCTATTTACTAACTACTTTCGTTCAGTACTTGAACTTTCCGTATCAATAGTATTACAAACCTCACTTTTAACATAATTTCTGACATTCTTTTCATCTTCCTTGGAAACACGAGTTCTCATAACATATTTCTAGACTATATAAAAAGTATAGACGAATCAATAAAAATCAATCTTTTGTGAACTCTCACGGAACTCGGCTACGTGCTCTCTAATCCCAGATTTCCGGGGAACCCTGGTTGGGAATCACTGCTCTACGACAATGCTCACCCACATTCAGCTAATTTACTGTGAACACACTGACTGAAATGGAGCGTGATGTTCTTACCCATCCTTCTTATAGACCTGATTTGTCACGCTGTGACTTACATCTGTTTGGATTACTAAAATAACACTTAAGAGGAAAAAAAAAATCTTGTCTAATAGGAGGGGAAAATAGCAATCTTGATGTTACTTTTACATAAACCTATATATATATATATATTTTTTTTTTCATAACTAGTACAGGAAAACTTCCAGAAGGCTGAAACAAGTGTATTTTGAAAGAGGGAGAATACTTCGAAAAGAGACTGTAATTTTACTGCTATACCATTAGTTGTATAGTTAAAAAAAATTACAGTCTTAAATAAAATTTGAACAGCATCTGTTCATGAAATGATTCACTGTAATTTTACTGTTATACTGTTAGTCATATAGTTTAAAAAAAGTACAGTCTCGATCAAATTTGAACAGCATGAAATGATTACAAATAAGTACAGCCTCGGTTACCTCGATCTTTTTATCACCGCGTCTAAACCATCCGTTCGGGCTATGGTCCTACGCCTAAGTACTAATTAATCTAATATGTTAGGGATGATGAAGGTTGGATTTAGAGGATGTGTTCTTTCATTTGCATGGAGAGAGCGATAGAGTGGGAAACCCTTGAGGGAAAACCACCCTTAGTACACCCGACCGGGATCAAACCAGGATCTCCCTCTCATCGGCAGTCTAATCTACTACGAGAGTAACGCCTTAGACCCTGCGACCACCGGAGTGGGTGGTTTGTTACCTCAATAGAGGGGACAATTCTAGGCAAGTTTTGGACGTTGGCCTCTGAACACACCTTGGTAGCGACGTGATTTGCGTACAATGTAAACACTGAGCCTGCACACACACAACGAGTAGTTATTAATTGAGTTATTGCTGAGCCAGATAAGAGCGCAGACACGATCTCCCGGGCCGTATCAGTAAATAGCTCCATTATCCTAATCCCAAGCTCTGCTCCTTGACGACACTTGTCTGGAAGGTGGGAGCCAACATACAAGATCAGCGTATTACCATATCGTGGTCAGCCACAGTAACATTTTCATGGGAAGGACCTTTGAGAAAATACAAAAAAGGTTTGCTTTTCAGTCAAGCTAATAACATTTATTTTATTTTATTAGTGTTATTTTATAGTTATTGTTGTATCTGTTAAAAGTGACAGCTGCAGATCACATAACTTGACGAATAGCACGTGAAAGTAGATATGGTAAACTTTTATGTCTGTCAGACAAAGCCCTTCTTATGAATATTGGGCTGTACATTATTCTTCTGTTAAGCCTCCTTGGAATGAAGTTACAACTTAATAACAATCAAGAGATTGTGCTTGGGTTGGTCAAGTTGGTGGGCAGGGCCCTAATCAAAACATGGCCGCAAGTTTCAGCATTAATCTCTCACATCTTTTCACTTGATCATATATCATTGTTTTTGTGTGCACCGCGTGTTACTACCCGTCTTGGGCTATGGTACTACAAACATACAGGCGAGCGAGCGACTGATTCAGATGACTACTGCGCATGACGTCACAACCGAGCTATCTGACGACCGTCGGGTAAACTTCGTGTGATAATTGTTCCGGGAACTGATACTTTTCCCTATTTAAATGATATATTATCGCGTTAATATATCAAGCGAATTGTATTTTATTATTTTAGCATTTATTATTATTGTATGCAGCCCAGAATTTTACAAAATATTGCTTTCAACATTCACAATTATTAGATTATCGGTTGTTAAAGTCGAAACACATAACGTGTTTAGCTTTTCGATTGGACTTGAATTGAAAAACTTGTCCTTTTTTATGGTCGTACTTATAAAATTAACTAATAAATATGTGACTTTCTTTTAACAAAATGGTATTGCACAATAAAATTAACCTATACAATTTTACCTAGTTTTATAACAGTTTGCTGTAATCATTAAGCAAAAAATTACAAATATTGTGTTAAACCTTTCTGTGATTTGAAATCAATGTACATGGACATTGTTTATTTTCAAGAATGAGTCTTCACTAAATAGAGAAAGCTCAAATTCATGTTTGACTTTTACGTACGAATCATTAGGCTACATTTTTTTCTTTATATTTGCAAGCTTCATACGGAAATTTTAATTTCAGTTCATTCAAGCTTCTCATTCTTTTTGAAAATTCTCGTCCTCACCAAACATCGATTTCTTTAACTAGACAGTTTTTTTATTGATGATATTTGTTAAATATTGAAATATTTTACTTGCTTTGGCGGCCAAACGGGCCAAGGCGTCACGTTCGCAATAGACTGGGAACCTTAAAACCACTCAAATGTGCTAAATTTATACATTACTAATTGGTCTACTAATAGCTCGTCCATTCAGTCAGTAGTGCAACTCCTGCTATAGCTGAAAAATGTATCACTGGTGAAGTGTGGGTTTTCCCTTTTACAGTGATTAATTAATGGCTGGGGACTGGATGTTGTTTCTTTTCTAGATTTAGTTCAGTTTATAAGTCGTGTGCTAGTATAATCAGTTGGTTCAGAAAGTGCAAGTTGGTGAAAAGTAAAATAAATTAATAGAACGTTTACAGAATCTGTTTAGTTACTAATTTAAAACTATTTTAATAACGGTTGTCCTTTATAAATGCGCAAGTCATCGTTTTTAAAATGTGTACGCCTACTATATTTTCTACGTTTCACAGAAATTAAAGCCTGAAAGATTTTTTTTATCCTATTAGAATATATTATTACTGTTTACATTTTGTTTAAATTTATCATCTGCTCCATACTGTGACCGAGACATGCACAGGGTCGACGTTATTGTGGGCTACGGGAGGGGGGACGACGACTCCCTCCTCCAAAAATCTACTAAAATGGGACACTCTTAGTACCTTTAAATAAATAATGAATCGTTTTATATAGAAAAATGAAAATCCACGTTAGGAGTAATGCATAAATTACTAATTATTCAGTTATCACAGTATTTTTCATACAACATATTTCCTATTTTTTAATTTCAAGTGAAAATAGGTTCGTTCTTTCCCCCTCCTCAGTAACATCTAGTGATGTTTATGGCACTCTGCCTCAATGTGTTGACTAACCAGCTCTGGTAGCTCTGTCAGTTCAAATCACAATCAGATCGAAGTTACCTAAATTGAAATTGGGTGTGCTACGAGGGGTTGTGAAGTAATGTCTAAGTGTGGTCCCATGTGTAACCAACCTTGTCGTGTAAAGAGCCTTAAAAACTACAGATGTACTTAAACATAAGAATGGTTGCTTCTAGTTAAAGTTATTTTCTTGTCCATTTATTTTGTTAATATGCTTTAATTTAAACAATACGACAGTAATAATTTAAACAATGAGACAATATTAATCAAAATATTATATGTCTGGGACCATGTATACAACGTGTCAAAGATTTTATTTTTAATTGGGAATTATTCTAGGGTTACTTTTAATATACATAGTGGTATACCTTTTGAATATCAAGTCGTAATCCTCGTCTTAAAATGTAGTTAGTGCAAAAACCTGTATTATCCGTTCTACATTTTACTTTTACTTCATATGATATAAGTTTTTATAAACATTACTTGTGGTCTAGGGAGGAGGGGAGCAGATCTCCCCCCGCCCCATAAAGAACTGCTACTGGGTTTATTGTAAATGTCACCTTAACTTTGTAAAAACAACATTAACAGGATGAATTTGGTTATTTCCTGAAAGAATCGTATTTATTTTTTGTTCAATCTATACGCTTATTGTCTTAGTTAACAGAAATCGATGAATTGAATATGTCAAACCAATAATTAAATAATTTAAAAATGCTTACAGCTGAAAATACATTTATAGCAAATTTGTTTCTTTCAAAAACATAAACCCTTCTGTTTGCTAGTCTCCTAGGCTCGATTCTGACGTCATCCCCTCCCTCAACTTAGGGGATGAGCAGACACCTGCTTACCTTGTATACTCGTAGTACCGTGGTATTGAGCAATACGCATATTTTCACAAATGGTGCAGGGATGGAAGAGGTATAATGTATCCACATTTTAGTGGGGAGAGAGAGAGAGAGGTAAAGAAAGAAAAATAGATAGAAAGTAGAGGTGTGCAAGATTCCCGAATTTCGGGATTCCCGCGGGAAAAACTATTTCACATTCCCGACACGATTGTCGGGAAACATATTCTGTAATCCAGAAAATTTCGGGAAAAGTTAGAAAAGGGCTTTTTACCATATTTAATTTACTTTTAAACTTGCTTTCCATGTTTTCCTTATTATTTAAATATAAATATGTATGTCAAACTATTCTAGATGTTAATTTAGATTTAATATGTATTTCAATAATGTTTATAATTTAAGTAGCCTAAGTTATATCAAAAGTATTAAAAATTGCTTAAATTATCAACTTTATATCTATTTGTTTAAATTTCCTCTATTAGGACCTATGTATTCATTTAACAAATTAAATATTTTCAGTGTTTTAAGGTACTTTATATTAACAAATTTAGAAATTATTAGTTTTACATTTTTAATTCCCGTTCTCGTCTTGAAGTAAGGGATTCTAAAATTCCCGTTCCCGATCTCGTCTCGAACAAAAAATGTCGATCTCGCACACCCCCAATAAAAAGAGAGTGAAAAACCATTAATGAAAATGAAGTCTCAATACACCTGTTTGGGATTCGAGGATCTGGCCTTTCCGTCACCAGAAATCCAGTTTATTGTGAGAGTGACGCCTTAAAACCATGTGACTATCGGCGGGGGCTATTATTATTATTATTATTATTATTATTATTATTATTATTATTATTATTATTATTAAATCAGTCAGCAAATTATATACAAAATCCTTGTTTCAAATCAAGTGCTATTTTATTTACTTTAAATTTTCTTTTGCCTGCAGATCTTATGTGGTGTTAAAGAGTCCACCCCACGGCCGACTAGACGAGATATTATATACAATATGACTCTCAAACCAGAAATCACACCGAAGTGCTGTTTTCTGCGTTCTTCACTCGGCAGTGGCGGAATTGACATCAGTTAAATAATATCTAAGTTTAAAATAATTATTTGTACATTTTGTTGTGATTTTAAAAATATATTAAAATGATTTCAAAGAAAATATGGAAAACCACACCACGATTTGATGGGCACGGTCTAGTTACTCCACACGATTTGATGGGCACGGTCTAGTTACTCCACACGATTTGATGGGCACGGTCTAGTTACTCCACACGATTTGATGGGCACGGTCTAGTTACTCCACACGATTTGATGGGCACGGTCTAGTTACTCCACACGATTTGATGGGCACGGTCTAGTTACTCCACACGATTTGATGGGCACGGTCTAGTTACTCCACACGATTTGATGGGCACGGTCTAGTTACTCCACACGATTTGATGGGCACGGTCTAGTTACTCCACACGATTTGATGGGCACGGTCTAGTTACTCCACACGATTTGATGGGCACGGTCTAGTTACTCCACACGATTTGATGGGCACGGTCTAGTTACTCCACACGATTTGATGGGCACGGTCTAGTTACTCCACACGATTTGATGGGCACGGTCTAGTTACTCCACACGATTTGATGGGCACGGTCTAGTTACTCCACACGATTTGATGGGCACGGTCTAGTTACTCCACACGATTTGATGGGCACGGTCTAGTTACTCCACACGATTTGATGGGCACGGTCTAGTTACTCCACACGATTTGATGGGCACGGTCTAGTTACTCCACACGATTTGATGGGCACGGTCTAGTTACTCCACACGATTTGATGGGCACGGTCTAGTTACTCCACACGATTTGATGGGCACGGTCTAGTTACTCCACACGATTTGATGGGCACGGTCTAGTTACTCCACACGATTTGATGGGCACGGTCTAGTTACTCCACGAAAGCTGGTCTAATTTCCTATTCAAAAAAGGTCCCTTAATTCCATGGTCAATTTCCTCCACTAAGGGGGCTGAATTCCTCCACGGGTTTGTAGGGGAAGGGGAATAAGAGGGTTGAATGCTTCCATGAACTCAAGGAAGAGATTATAAAAAGTCCAAGTGCAATAGCCTAGTGCAAACCTAACTTTCAATCCTTCCATAATATATATATATAGTTTGGTTGGGTAGGAGCCATAATTGATTATTTATATATATATATATATATAATTATGGTTCCTACCCAACCAAACTTAATATAGCTTTTCATGCGTGGATGAATATTTGGTTCATTATAGGAAGACCAATTCAGAAAATAGTGTGTTAAAAATAACTATTATGATACAAACTTAGTTTTCAAACCCTCCATAGTTTCGACATATAATTATGGCTCTTACCTAACCTAACTTTATGCGTTTATGAATTTTGTTCTTATTTAATTTTGCAAAACAAGCTTTTCCTTTTCCCGTGGACTTCCATTCCACCCTTCCTCCCTGACCACCATAAAAGTGGTGGACCTTGGCAATTATACTCGGGCTACTTATAACCCCTACCTTGAGGTGTCGTGGAAGAACTCGACCATCGCTATTGGACTAATTATCTCCGTGGAGGAACTCAACTATTGCTATCGGACTAATTATATCCGTGGAAGAGCTCGACCATTGCTATCGGATTAATTATTTACGTGGAGGAACTCAATAATCGAGATCAGCCTAATTATCTCCGTGGAGGAACTTGACCATTGCTATCGGACTAACTATATCCGTGGAGGAACTAAACAACCCAGAATTCGATGTCTGGTTCAAGCTGTATGGCTTACCTAATCAAGGTGTGTCAGTGGGGTTTACGTGTTCTTAAGGTAGTCATATTTTTTAAAGAGCTATGACCGAACCATTTAGAAGGATTTAAGTTTTCTACATTTGAAGATTAATCGGTATAATCTTGATTACTAAGCATTTACTAAACATTAGGTGAAAGCTATTTTATATTACTTCACTTTTATTGTTTGGAAATATGTTTGCAGCATACACTTGACCGATATTTTATTTTTGAAGACCCTTAGGCGATAAAATAATGTATATGGATGTTTTGTTTGGTAGTTATGGAAAAAAAGAACTACACCGCTGTATTTTGCTCTTTGTTCCTAAACGTATCTTTAGTTTCACTTCATTCAGCAGCTTAACCTTTGCGAGGTCAATGTTTAGTGGCGATTTAATTTGTTTCTCCTGAGGGGTTTTCAACTCATATCGTGCTGTCATAACTAACATTTACTGGTCTTATAGCTTACCTTTAGTAGCCCTATTAGTTTAGATTACGCCACTAACATTGCTAGTATACAATACATTATTTGCAATATAGTGGAACTGCAATAAAGTTCATTCTCTGAACATGTAATCTCTTTTATCATTAGTTCCTAGCAATAAACTAAGTAGGCCTCGAACTTAAATATGAGGCAGTTAATCCAATATAAGTTTTTAATACTTGCCGTATGTTAGATATCATACATGAATACATACTTCCACCTATTAACCTTTAAATCTCTACTACTTATAAAACAAAGTGTCGGTCTGTATGCCTGTTACCTAAGATTTATGGAAGCACTTAAATGATTACGGTGTAGTTTTTTATATTATGTAGATTTTTACCGGAAAGCCTTTATTCTATTGAGCAAACAAGTTAAATCAAATTAAAGTGATGTTTTTCAAAGATTTTTTCTTAAAATTCTCCTATTGAATGTATGATTCATATTTTTTTTGTAACTCGGCCGCCAAATCCAAAGAATAATAAACAGAATAAATTTCAATAGCAAATCCAAAGAGAAATAATATTTTAGTTCAGTTGGTTGTTTTGAAACCACAGATATTTATAAAAAAATAGTTTCTGTACATTAATTTTAGCTTATAACTAGATAGCTACTGAAGAGATTTAAATGCAGTGATTTTTATATTATCTTGAACTACTCTAGAGAGGTTATAAACTATTTAAAATATATCTATGTCTTCAAGAAGCTTGGCAAAGACGTTAAAGGCAGTACAAGACGTGTTTTATGCACAATGTGGAGTGGCAAAAGCAAGGACTGCCACGCGTGCAGCTACTTTTAAGACTTGAGGAAAAAATCAAAGCCAACAATATAAATTTGGTGATAAGTTCAGAGATTCCGGATAAAAGCATCGGCTGACAACTGCATACAAGTATAACTAAACATTTGGTACACGGGCCACACGGTATTTTTAATTGATCATCTCGGTGACAGCAGCAAAAAATATCCAAAGATCTTTCAAAGAGCTACGTTGACGGGCAGGATGGATACTACAAATTCCGTAGACGGTATCCCGATTATGGAAGGCGCTCGGCCACGATATGTTTTTAAACTTTGAGGATATAAAATCGTTGGGTGGTCACACAAAATACCATCTTGTTGGGAGTTTTCTATTCCCACATTAATTAGGAGCTGTACAGTTTCATCAAGTAGAAAGTTTAATTAAGTGTGCATGCAAGTACATCAATAAGGGCTAGTAAGTGACGTGCAGTATTTACTTGACCAATGAGTTGGGTTTATTCAGAGTGTTGCATGACGTGCAGTATTTACTTGACCAATGAGTTGGGTTTATTCAGAATGTTGCATGACGTGCAGTATTTACTTGACCAATGAGTTGGGTTTATTCAGAGTGTTACATCTAGCTGTCCATTTCGAAAATGGACAATATATATATATTTTACAAGTATTGTCACTGACGTCACTAACATCTCATGCGACCGTTAACAATCTTCTTCAAATTGTGCGTTAAATATCCCCTTGCGAAGACTCTTACTTACAATGAGATTGCTTCATATAATGTTTGGAAAGTTAATACATTCTAGTGCCGAAAGCAATATGTTTCTGTTGTGGAAGCCTCTGGAGTGATGAAGGATGATGTCCTCAGCCGAGTTTATATCGTACACCCGAGTAACACAGTGTGTCAATATTTGAGAATACGGCTTCATGTCATCAAAGTTACAACTTCATTCGAAAACTTGCTTACAGTGAAGGACCTGACCCACACGTCCTGCCAATTAGTTTTCAAACTCTTAGAGGTTGATTCACACTGGAGCAGTAGCTTAATGAAATCCGCTTTGTGTCGTTCTTCTTCCTCACTAATCCCTTTATCATACTAATATTTTTCATAGGACAAATCCTTTCGGAATTTGGCTTGCTCACAGGGAAAGCATGTTGGAAGATATTAAAGCTCGGATCAGAACAGATCAAGCGGTAAATGATTTGGACTTAAATAAGAATATTTTTAATGCAGGTTTAAGTGAACTCAACCAAATTGTAAGGTATCTCTTGGAAAAGAGAGTCCTATTTTACCCGACAATTTGTATGGATTAATGTTCTATAGAGACTATTTGAGAAATACGACAAACGACCGGCAATTTCTGTTACAAACTTTGAATATAAACAAGCCTCTATTGGAAACAACACATTACTGTATAAATAAAGTTATTACAAAGTGTTGAGACCCAATAGGAAAAGTGCTTTTTGAGATGCGCCTAAATGTAAAGGAAATACTTGTAATTATGATTAATTTATTCTTGGCTAAGAGTGTTTTATTCTTGGATAAGTAGTGGCGTCTTCTGTAAAAATTAATAGACATGCTGTACTCTAAAAGTTGCAGGGGAGATTTGGGGGCCAAGGACCCTCAACCACCGTTGTCAAAGGATGTCAAGGGAAATATATCTGAAGATGTGTGCCTATAGAACAGTGGTACTCGAACATTTATTATTTCCCCTTAACCGTATGCTACCATAGGACATTTTAATGCCACCCCTCCTACTCCCATATTCTCTCTTTATTTATTTATCCATAACGATGATTACCATCCACTCAAAATGTAATAAAAGTAACTCCATGGTTTCAGCCCACATTAAGGCTATACCTAACGAGTGGCTACCAAACTGTTTGGCAAATTAGTGCCAACTCTTGCTGATAGAGGGTGTGAATTGTCAGCACAACGAGGCCTCCAGCATTTAAACTCGGTTTTTATACCGGAGTCACTACTACTTTATTCGAGAAGCTACTCATTTATCCACACTAGGCTGAGTCTAACCCATTTCAGACCCACTGCTTTGCAGATAATCTGGAAGGACTTCTCAGAAAATCTGGAAGCGTTGGGAATCAAACCCGGAACCTCTGACCATTAGAACACAAAGGCGGTCCTCAAATTGTAATGGTATCTACATGGTTAGAAATTTAAGTAAATATTAATGTCGGGGCTAAGAGTGGTATGGGCACATTTCTTAATGCATAAGCGAGACAGATCCTATTCAATTAGCCTAGTTTAATTAAAAGCTCACAGTTAGCAATATTCAAAGCAAAAAATCATAATAAGCGTAAAATGAAGTGGTACCAAGCGCCCATCAGATCTTGGTGAGAGGGAATCAGGTGGATTGTCTAACTCACGTTGCAATTAAAACTATTTCTTAAAGCTGAACTTATCTCCCACAATGCTGCTTGGAAACAAACGAGTCTCCCAACTTGAGAATTTATGCTCCAGAAGCTATTTAGATGCGTAAACTCTGACTAATATAGGGGAGATTATCTTGGACTATTAATACTCTACCGCTACGTCATTGGTTTATTGCTAAGCTATTTACACATATATTTTGCTGTAAGCAGTGGTGCAGCCAAGGGGGAGAGGGGCATGCAGGGTATTTCACCCCCCTTCTGCAACACCATAAATAATTTTAGTAGAAATTTAAATAATATGAAGTATAGCTAAAATATTTAGCATTGAAGATGTGTCGAATGTAGAGGCTACATTTTAAGACCAAACTTCGGACTTAAGCCTAATATTCAAAAGGTTTACCACTACACACAAAAATAACAATTGAAAAAACACACAAATAATAGCTTCGATACCATTTGCATTATTTAAATCTCTTAATTACTATAAAACTACTCCACTAGTCGTCACCCCCCTCCCCTTTCCTCACTCTACCAGTGCTGAAATGCCTACATTTGAAAGAGTGGTTGGTGTGTTATTATAGTCAGTCGAGTCAGAAAGTGCACGTTAAATACCTCAAATAAATAAAATAATATTAGTGAGCGTTAAGGTGCTGGTTTAATCACCATTACTGAGTTTTAATAAGGTGTCGGGGGGTACGCAGTTTAGACTTCAAGCTCATCTAGTCTAGTTTGCCGGCTATGGGGAAGTCAGAGTTCGTAATCCGTAAGGGGATACTAAGGGTGGTCTAATACCTTAGTTCAATCAGTAGTGATTCTGTCTAGCGAGCTAAGCTAAGGCCATGGGTTCGATTCCCAGCATAATCAAAACATTTATCACTAGGAGAATTGGAGCTTTCCCTAGTACAGTAATGAATTGATGACTGGGAATAGGGTGTTGTGTCTTTTATAATCAGGATAGTTTGAAAGTTGCGCGCTGATATAATAAGTAGGTTCAGAAAGTGTACCATAGTAACACACATAATTACTGAGAATTTTTCCTCAAGTATTTCTCACTCTCTACACGCAAATGCAGTTTCATTTCCTCTAAGAATCTACCTTCCCTATCCCTTCCCCATTCGTAAGGTAAAATGCGTATAGCCCGGGTGAGTGCCGCAAGGGGCCCATATAGGGGGCAGGGGGCTTCTGTTCTAACCAATAGTTTCCGCAGGGCTTTAGGAACGACTAGAATGTTCTCCGCTGTAGTCGATTTCCTTAGAATTCTATTTTAGCTATAAGAAGCGAAGCATTGCAAGTCAGAGTGAGTTGATTTTGAGATTTCCCAGTTTTGCAAATCGAATGCGATTGTTTTTGTAGCGATCTTTCCGCGCTGCATTTATTAAAGTCTGCTTTTGACTTTGTTATTGTTAGATAGTTCTGTTTAGTGTGAATTATTATTTTTAATTCTGTTTTTAAGTGTTGAACCGATTGGTAGCTGTGGATACATAGCTGTGAATTATTATTTTAATTCTGTAATTTTGTCTGACAATGGATGTACGGAAGCTTTTTGATCGGACCAGTGGTAAAAACGTGAAAAAAGCAAAGCTAGAGCAACAGCAATCTACAAGAGAAATCCCTCCTTGTGGGATTGGTTTGAAACAATTTTTGGTATCTTCAAAAGGAACAGAAAATTCATTTACTTATCCTTCAACTTCAGAAAGAATAGTTGAGAAAAACATTTCAGTGACGATAAAGACACTCCTAATTGTGAAATTTTTGCTCTACTTTATTATTTAGACCAATATTTGAGTAATTCATTTTCATATGTTTCAGATGATGTTAAGTGCCAACTGCTAACAAATCCACGAGTAAAGGTTTTTACTCACGGTTTTAAGAAAGATGTAGTCAATTTTGGTAAAGATAAACGCCAATTTCAGAAGAGTTGATTGGACGCATATCCCTGGTTGGTATATTCTCCTTATTTAAAAGGTGGACTTTGCACGTATTGTGTATTGTTTAAACCGATTTTAAAAAGAGTGGTTTTTTGTGCCTTCGTGGTTAAGGCTCAAAAGGATATTAACATTTCCATGGAGATGCCAGGGCACATGCCAAATCCCACTGGCACCAAGAAGCTGTGACTGATGCCAAAAACTTATGTGATTCTGTAGAAATGAAAAAAAAAATGTAATTGAACATTTTGACTCAGCTCTAACTGAACTAATTCAGATCAACAGAACCAAACTTAAATCTATTTTGCAAACAATAATATGTATTTTGTGGTGTTCATGATATTTCACTTCACGGAAAACTTTCACGAAGTGGGAATTTTGAAGACCTACTTCTTTTCAGCATGGACGCAAGAGATAAAAATACTTGAAGACCATGTAAGGACACACGCAGGTAAATCTAAATATACTTCTCACAGACTACAAAATGATTTGATCAACATTTGTGGCTCTATAATCCAAAAAAAGATTGTAAAAGAGATAAGTGAATGTGAATCATTTTCTTTGCTGGCTGATGAAACTGCTGACATGAGCGGCAAAAAGCAAAGGTCTCTTGGAATAAGATACATCAAAGAAGATGCCGATGTTGGTTGTATGATAAAATAAGAATTCATGAGTTTTGCCGAGCTTGAGAAATTAGATGCAGGAAGTGTAGCAAATGCTATATTGAAATTCACGGAAAGGCTAGGACTGGAAATGACTAAGCTTATTGGCTTAGGGTTTGACGGAAGCTCCACGATGGCTGGCAAAGATACTGGTGTTCAACAAAGGATCAGAGAGAAATATCCAAAAGCTGTAGATTCTCATTGTGCATCCCATCGATTGAACCTAGTGGTCAATGAACTCAATCATGTACCAGAAATTAGAAACACATTTGTAACAATAAAGCAAGTGATCAGATTTTTTAGGGAGAGCAATCTTAGAGAGGAAAAAATTCCAAACCTTTCTGGTCTTTGTGAAACATACATATTTTCTGAAAAATACAAGTCTATACGAAATGTTTTTAAAATATTTTGTAACCATCAAGGAAGCTCTTAGTAATCTTAGTATTGATGATGAGGCGAACCCAGAAACACGCTCACAAGCCTTCCAGATAGACAATGCAACATTATCTGTAGTGCTCCTCTTGTGTATCAAATTATATCCAGGTATTATTCCTATCTGGAGCCAGTTGTGAACAAATTACATTCTGTAGATTTCGACTTGCATTCTATACCTCGACACATAATTTGCTGAAATTTTCATGGAAGTAAGAGATACATGTAATTTTTTGGAAATTGACATCAAAATGCCTAAAATGTGTACAAGACAAACTCATTGATAAAGCTTTCCTGTGGCCACTCCACTTGCTTACTACAGAGCAGCTCTTTTTTCCCTTACATATGAACAAATATGTTTTTATCAAAGCTATGAATGAACCGTCTCATTTTTATGACATAGAAAATCTGGAAGCCGAAGCTAGTACCTGGTATGATTTTTGGAAAGCAAGGACTATGGTGAAAAAGTTAATCTAAGTGATCTTCTCTCAGAAACTGCATTCTTTCCTTCAGTTAAGAGGACTTTACTAAATTATATGACAATTCCGCCAACAACATGCACTGTGGAAAGGTCATTTAGCACCCTCAGGTGAGTGAAGACATGGCTGAGGATCACAATGAGTCAAGAACGTCTTTCAAGCTTGTGCTTATTAAGTGTTCACAGAGACAGAGTATAAAAGCTGAATTTTGAAGAATTGGATATAGATCTGTTTTCTAAAAACAAGCGAAATCTGCAGTTTGCTTCTCTTAAAAGTACTAAATATCATGGTGGAATTAACTTTTCCCATCACGATCACAAAGTTATATACTGTAATTATAACTTTAATTGTATAATTCAGTTGTAACTTCTGCGTTGACAAAAACAATTGCTACACACTTTTAATTAATTTTAAATGTAGATTTTACATACCATCATCACACATGTAATATTAAGTTTAAATGACATTTTTTTAAATCAGCTAAAACATTAATTTGTTCAGCTTTTTTATAACTCTATAAATAAATTTAGTGAATATAACAGGAAAAAATTATATGCGTTTTTGATAGAATATTCACATTTTAAAATAAGGTACTTGTTAGCTAATTACTGATTATCAAGCAGTGTTTTAGTATCTTGTACATTTACTAAAATGTTTGACAGCCTTGAAGAAGGTAAGGATTTTTCTTCGCCCCCTCCCCCCTAAATATACTCATATGGGCGCCCATGCAGAGTGGTAAGATGCGAGGAAAAAAATATAGATAATATTTTAATTGTATCCTTCAGACCAGCCTTTCATATCAAAAAGTGAATTATAATCTAATCTAACTATACAAAAGACACAACATATAATCTGCTGACCATAAATGTATCTTGGTTAAAGGAGAAGTCTCTATTTTCACATGTATACCATTTTATACCGTGCTGTTTATCAAACCAGGCAACTCTAGCAACCCCATTCCTAGTATGTTTGTGACTATTTTAATTCTATCTACTAGAACTAAGCATAAATTATTATTTAAATAGTCAACTTCTGGCAGGAAGAGCAGTTTGTGACTTTTTTTTGTATTCAATTTTGGTATCATTTATATTATTATTAGTATAATTTTATAGATATTGATATAATCCATCAAAATTAACAGATATGACTCCGCGTATGACTGAATTAAAGTATTTTTCCAATGCGTCCCCCAAATCGTTTAGGTTATACATACCTACCCTTAATAAAACCAAGCATACCCTCGGCAGGGATTTAAACCCCAACCTCTCATTCGTGTTAAGCCAGACTAAATAGGAATAGAATCTAGACATAAGAAAAAAGTTTAAGAAATTTTGTAATTGTAAGACACCCTTTTTCCAACCAAAGAAGAGCCTTTTCTGACAGGTAGAATATTAAATAGATCTACTTTCACGTATTCATACGTAAAGTCATGTGATCTTCAGCTTTTACTTTTGATAAGGCTCTAAAATAACGCTTAAAAACCGCTACTGGGGCAGCATGGTCTAACGCGCTACTCTCGCAGTAGACTAGACTGCCGATGACGGAATATTGAGGTTCGAATCTCAGATCTGTGTACTAAAGGTGGTTTTTCATCATTAATTTCCATTCAATCTCCACGCAAATGCGGTTATACTTCCTCTAAATGTAACCTCCCTAAAATCATTAGCGTAATTAATACATAAACGTAGAACCCAAACGGGTAGTAAGACTTGGTGCTAAAAAAGCCCACATAAAATAGTAAAATGCTGTGCTTTAAAATATATATTTGTAGTTTATAAAATACTCTTTCAAGGAATATTGGAGTGTACCCAAGTAACCGAATGGAAGGACCGGTTCGTACCCAGAGTAAGATTTGTTTTTCAGATAATCCTTCACCTATTCCTTGTAGACAGCACGTCGCATATTTCCCCCCGCTCTTCAACAAGTTCTTTCACTGGTATTTGAAGGACACTCCTCCATTATACTGAAAAAGTACGTAGTCAAACGAAATCTAGTGTTAATTTTTAATATCGTACGTGTATATTGCTCCCATTGTGAAGATGCGAAAGATATGGAAAACCACTTTTGTTGTATGGAACCTGTTGAATGTCGTAGGGGAAAAAAAAAGACGCTCTTTACTATACACTTGTTTTTAATATATTTTCATCCTCCTAAATTAGGGCTTAGATATCTCTCATCTTTATCTATATGTGTTGAGTGCTTATGTGTGGAGGAGGAGTTATAGAGCTTCTGTTATACCTCCAATTAAATCAGTTTTTCAGATAATGCTACCGCTAACTCGTAGTCCATGAACTCAACTGAGGCTTATAGTACCTGAGTGGGCAGAGTCTTATAGCTTCTAAATAGCCACGTTATAATGATTTGAGAATATGTGGTATGCTCGTGTTCCTATTTTTACTTTTCTTGATTAGTTTTATTTTAAATTAAATGAATCAACAACTTGAAATGAAGTATTGCTTTTGTCTAAGAAATAACCAATAAACTTAACTACTTCATTTAGTTTCCATATTGCTAGAACATTGGTGCTTATTTATTATCCTATATTAGTTTAGTATTTAACTTTATTTGTTCATTTTATATCAACAAATGATCTATACACAAACTTAATACATGATACAGAGCCTGAAATTGGTTGGAGGTACAATTAAGAAAATTCAAACCTATTTGTTAGCAGCCATGATTGATTGATAACAGTTTATTATATTATTTATAATATTTTACAAGCATTGATAATATTTATCCAAAGTCAGCTGCAGATCACATGACTTAATTTGATTATTTTAAAATTGTTTTGTTAACTTTAGTAACTACTGGATACTGTTCTTCCTGCCATAATCAGGGTAAAGCAACTTTTTCTATAATCCCCTCTAGGTTGACATGTTGATGAACTAAAAATAAAAGTTAAACTATTTGCAATAAATACATATAAAAAAGTACCAAGAATAAGTTGTAACACATATTTACTTTTATAATTTCTCATATCGAGAGAAAGTATTGTAATCGGCTACAAACTTTATCTCGAGATTATGATGTATCTTTGATTTTTAAGTTAACCGTAGCCCAAAGAAAGTGGATTTTACAAATTATGTATGTCCCCATGTCTGTCTGTCTTTGACTAATTATTCAAATCAGTTGGATGGATTATGTTCAAACTTTATATTTAAATTTTGCAGGACTATACCTAAAAAGTTTTAATTTTTTTTGAACCTATCACCCAAATTAAGGGTAATTTACTGATGTTAGTTTGTTTTTAGTTTTTTTTTTCTAAAATGCCTATAACAAATTTGTTTAAATCATAGCTCTAAGATTTACTTGACATTACAAATAGCACTGTATCATTGGTTTCGGGTAAGAAAATTCGTGATCTTTCTACTAATTGTTTTTTCAATGAAATTTTCATGCACGACTCAACTAAACTTTCCCTTTAATTCTATTTCCTACATTTGTACAACAGTAAAAATATCTTCATTGTTATTATTATTATTATTATTATTATTATTATTATTATTATTATTATTATTATTATTATTATAACATGTGTAGTGGTAGGGTGGTTGTGAGATGAAATGGAGGACCTACAGTTTAACGTGTGATCCGAACCACGGTGGAGGCCTGGCATTCCACACATTCACAAGTTGTGATTAATATACGTCTTGTCAGAGGTGAAGGAAGCGTTTGGCAATCAAATAAATCTGTGCCGGGACCGAGGATTGAACCCCAGACCCGCAGCATAGAGGTATGAAACATTATCCCTAGACCGCCAGGTCACCCATCTTCATTGTTAAATCTGTACTAAATTATATTATATTTTAACTTTGCTCTAATTTAGATCTACACTTTAATTATTGTCTGTAGTAAAAGTTACATTTCTTAAAACAAGCACTATTTTAAGTTCGCTTTGATATTGAGTTAAATATTATTTTTTTAATACCAAAAGCCAAATCAATATACAACAGGGCCAGTGCTTATCTTATAATATTAAAATTGTTGAATTTCATCAAGAATAAAGATAAAATAAATACAAATTTTTATGTACAGAACATTGGATGTCTTCCAATCTGGTCCATCCGTTTATTTGCATCACTGGAATAAGGACGAGGAAAGTAGAGATTTAGAGGAAATGAACTCACGTTTATTTGGAGGAGGATGGGAAATCTCATAGAGAGAAACATTTAAGCTTACTTGGCTAGGATTCAAACCTACGCCTTCCCTTCACCGAAAAACCAGACCAGACGCGATATGAATTAAAGGTGAGCTTTGTAGAAACGATCCAACAAACATACAAAGAGGATGTAAAATTACAAAGGGGCTCTAAAGCGAGCTTTCTGTTTTGAGAATGAACTCCATCCTTACCCGCTTCAGTGACCACATGGTCTAAGGCGTCACTCTTGCAGTAGACTAGACTGCCGATGACGGGGAGATTGGGGATAGAGTCTCAGTCAGGTGTACGAAGGTTGGTTTTTAAAATGGTTCTCCATTCTCCCTCCACACAAATGTGGGTACACTTCCTCTAAATATAACCTTCATTATCCCTAAAACCATCAACGTAATTAGTACATAAGTATATAATTCGAACGGGTGGTAAGACACAGTGATATTATTATTAATAATAGCAATAATAATAATAATAATAATAATAATAATAATAATAATAATAATAATAATAATAATAATAAATAATAATAATAATAATAATAATAATAATAATAATAATAATAATAATAATAACCCCCTCCTTATCTAGATCTAGCTACAGATAATTTTATGGGAATTTCTAAAGAATGTGTGTCAGCATCAGTAAATTTTCTTTGTTTACAGATTGGCTGAAGATTAATTAACCGGCGATTTAGGAATGTTCTTATACTACATTGAAATCTTTACTATGATCGTCGTTTCTCAATTTAGGTTATTTTCATGGCAATTACGTGACAGTTCAGCTATTTTTTGGTCATCCGCGAACGGTGTCTGTCTTTATTATAAATGATGATGTGTGTTAGGGGAATTTTTTCGCGTATTCTCTGCTATGATAACTTCTTTGTTTTTGTATTTTTTCAAATGTTTTTAACTATGGTAAATGAGAAGGTTTCCTCTTTGTGAGGTAGCTCTAATAGCTTTATTAAAATAAGTTTAAGAATGTTCAGTATAAACAATTAATTTTATTGGTTACTTTTCTTTTACAATTTTTAAAAAAGTTGTTTATCGCCACATCTTACTACCTGTGCAGGCTATACGTATATATAATAATCATTCTAATGGAATATGGATGGGGAAGGAAGCGTTTTAGTAGTTATATACCCACATTTTCGTGGAAGTAGCGTGTGAAACCATTTAGGAAAAAATCACTCTCAATAAATTCAACCGGGATTCGATCCCCAATCCCACCATCATCAGCAGGCCAGTCTAACATGAGGGTGATTCCTTAGACTATTCGGCCACTGAAGCGGGGTTTTAACTGTTCCCAGCATATAGATAGATTAGCTTAATTTAGAAAGGTGACGCCACTAAAACACCAAACTCTAACACCAAACATTCCAGTAGAATTATATGGTTAGTAAAACGAACAATTTTTAAAATAATAAAATCGTAGGTACCTTAAAAAAACAAGAAGATTTCTCAAGTTAGAGCTGCAGTCAGCAGTAAAGATGGTCATATAATTTTTATATAAATAATTTTAAATACAGCCCTAATACCTTTACAAAAATTGAAGGTATACAAGTATAAAGTACTTATAAACAATATTTATCTAAATAATTAAATAAAGTCTCCTCTAGCACTGAAATTAAAGGTTTCCAATCATTTCCCTCTTTTTCCATTTGCACTTTTAAAAAAGAGGTTATTTACAACCTAGCCTAAAGTATATAAATCAGGCGGGTAGCTTGGAGAGAATGCGTACGTGTTAAAAAAAGATAGAGCTGGGAGGGGGAGGGGGGACTGGGCTATCGGGTGGCTTGGTTTTATTAGAACTGCCGCAACTACTTTAAACTCAAATAAAGCTATCCACTCCATGGTAAATTATTGTTTATACTACATTTTAATAATAAAGTTATAGTGAGTGGGTCTAAGAATGCAAAAAAATACTTCATTTGTGAATATGTACTGTGGAAATAAATGTAAAACCATCCCATTCATTGTTTTTTCTGTTGTTTATGAATCATTACTTAAGCCAGATATAATAGCATTTTTTGGTAAATACTGACTATTACTAACTTAGTAATCTACAGAACTAGCGGGGGGAGGAACATTTTACAAACTAAAATATATCAATAATATACCATAAACTATCATCTTAAAATTTAAAAGCATTTTTGGTCATGTAAGTAGAAAGTAGAAGTCAATCTTTTAAGTGGACCGAATAGTGACGTAGTCATCGATAATAATGTAGCTGAAATTAGATTCGGGATTAAATTTACTAATATTCAAAATATAAATACTTTATCTTACCACTTAATCTTAAACTTAAACATAGCTTCAGTGGTATTTATGATTGTATGCTAAAGACTGTCAAATGTGTAGTCCCGGGCCACTTGGGATCTGCCAGTCCGCCCCTGGAGGGGGGGGGGGGAGACCAGAATAAAGACTGTCAAATGTGTAGTCCCGGGCCACTTGGAATCTGCCAGTCCGCCCCTGGAGGGGGGGGGGAGACCAGAATAAAGACTGTCAAATGTGTAGTCCCGGGCCACTTGGAATCTGCCAGTCCGCCCCTGGAGGGGGGGGGGGGAGACCAGAATAAAGACTGTCAAATGTGTAGTCCCGGGCCACTTGGAATCTGCCAGTCCGCCCTGGAGGGGGAGGGGGGGAACCAGAATAAAGATGCGCAAAGTGAGTCTAACTAGAGACAAATTTTTATAGGAAGCGTTTTTTAGAAATTAATGACATATTTTTTCGTAATCAGAATTGATAATATTTAATAAATTTTTAGTGTTATTTTGTAGGTATTGATAATATTCATATATCAAAAGCGACAGCTACATATAACATGATTTGACGTATGAATATGTAAAAGTAGCTCTAGTAATTTTTTTGGTCTGTAACACTTTATACTCACTTCAGTGGTCACATGGTCCAGGACGTCATTCTCGCAATAGACTATACTGTTGAGGCTCAAATATCAATACGGTGTAATGAGAGTTTTCCAACTCTCCCTCTTTGCAAAGGCAGCTACTATTCCTCTAAATTCTACCTTCCTTGTCCCTACCTCATTAGTGTTAATACCAGTAGCAAGACGTGATGCATACACATAAAATAAATATAACGCCCTACGCTCCTCGCCCACTCATACAAGTATGTATTTGATCATATTGTTGTATTATTTTCTCACGGTCCCTCAAAAAGAGGAAGTATTGGGATCGTCAAAAAAGGTCTAATTTGAGTTTTTGATGGATGTCTACGTTTCAAGACTCTCTGAGCCCAAAAAAGATTTTTTTTCGCGATGCCGTCTGCCTGTTTCTCTCTCTGTCCATATCTAGGCCTAGAGCCTAAGCCATTTTACTGATTTGGCTAAAACTTGGTACCTACTTTTTTAACCATACAACCAGCCCTACAATTAAGGATAAAAAAGCGATTTTCTCAAAATAGACTCTAAGGATTTTGGTTGAGATTCGTATCTAGAAACTGTTTAACACTATAAACAAAACGATGAAGCTTATATTTAAGTGGAAGAGTACTTAACATAAGCGGATATCTTCAATTCTGGTCATACATCAGCAACTCTTTGAGGTACGAGATAACTTAACATAGCAAAGCGGTAAAACTCCATAACGTGAGCCTGTAATCGAGCTATACTGACCGAACGGCTTTCACCGTTAGCGAGGATAGTACCGACATTTGTGGATATAGGGTGTCATGTGGTCAGCATAATGAATCCTTGGGCAGTTAATCTCACTTTTCTAGATCGGAGCTGTTACTTGTTTATTCAAGTAGCTCTTCATTTGGCCTTCACGAGGCTGGGTTTAGCCTCGTTCTATATCCACTGCTTCACATAAAATTTTGGAAGTGCTCGGGATCAATCCCTGGACTTCTGTTTATGTAGCTAGGTAGTCTTGCATTGCTGTAGTACTTATATTAAGAAGATATTGGTTTAAATATAATATTATAAAACCAATATAAACAAATATATTTTTAAATTTAAGTATGAAAAATGGGATGTTGATTATTAAGCTCTTTGGTGATCCAAGATGTTCCCTTTTTTTTCAATATATTTCTCTAACATTGTGTATTATTTTATATTATCTTTGGTGAAATACAATGCTCTATTTCCCATTATATCTAATTTCACATTTCTTACAAATTATGTAAATGTCTTCCTTTTTAGGTAAAGGAGCGAGTAAGTCTGTGTGGTGCAGCGTATCATTTACTTTACTTAGTTTGAAAACCAATTCACTAACAATGCACTTAAATCAAATAAAAATTGCATTAAGAAAATATTGTGCAATCACATGATACTTCTTCTCCTACTCTATAATTTCACGGAGAATCGTCAATTTCTAAGTTGTTAATGTAAATGCTTCTGTCCTTTTCTTAATCTTGCAAGGTACGTAATCTTCTTTGTTTACAGATCAACGAACGATTACTTTAATCCATGGAATTAATCCACTGGAACGTATACTTTTCAACGATCACCGACGGCTACTCATGTAGGGTTCCTTCCAATCGCGCTATCTTCAAATTGTGCTTGACCTCACCATCAGTAGATGTAATAGTGTGTGCTGGTAAATGTCGGCAATAAGGACTCCAATCCCCCCCCCCCCCTCTCTCTCTCTCCCATTTCTTTACACGATATTTTTCTGCGAGAAGATTCAGAGCAATAACGATACATTTACACTTGATCGGGATAGTTCACACTATCGGGGTCAAGTGTAATGTAAGCTGGGTACACCAATTTATTTAAATTTTTTTTACTTAGCACCGCGTCTTACTACCCGTTCGGGTTATACGCTTAAGTACTAATTACACTAATGAATTAGGAATTGGGAGGGTTGAATTTAGAGGAAGTGAACCAGCATTTGCGTGGAGGGAAAGTGGAAAACCATTTAGGAAAAACCCCCCCAGTTCACCCGACCGAGATTCGAACCTCGATCTCCCCGTCCACGGCGGTCGAGCTCAACACGACTAGCACGTTAGCCAACTACGCCACCGAGGCGGGTCAATTTATTTAAATGTTTGGATCTCTTAAAAATAAAATTGTTATTAAAACAAATTCATCTTGTCTTACTACCCGTACAAGCCATCCAACTTTATCCAAGCTAATGGGTTAGGGAGGAGGAAGGTAGACATAATTAGAAGTGTACTTTCATTTGCGTGGAGGAAGATTATAAAACCATTCAGGACAAATCACCCTCAGTACACTCGGTAGATCTTAGAGCTTCATCATCCCCGTCTGGGCAAACTATAATAGATGTGTCAACATTTAGGACCATGAGTGACCTGGTGGTCTAGGGGTAAGTTGTCAGACCTCTGTGCTAGGGGTCCGGGGTTCAATCCTCGGTCCCGGCACAGATTTATCTGATTGCCAAACCCTTCCCTCACCTCTGACAAGACGTGTATCAATCACAACTTGTAAATGTGAGGAATACCAGGCCTCCACCGTGGTTCGGATCCCACGTTAAACTGTAGGTTCTCTATTTCATCTCACAATCACCCTACCATTACACATTAGCATAAGTGCGTATAACCCGAACGGGTAGTAAAACGTGGTGCTAATAATGATAATAATAATAATAATAATAATAATAATAATAATAATAATAATAATAATAATAATAATAATAATAATAATAATAATAATAATAATTTAGGGCCAGTTTCATAGCCAGACTTAGACCAAAGTAGAATGGATGCTATACTGGCCCGAGTTTAGGTATAATTATGTCTCGTATTTAGTATAGCGTACTAGGTCTGACTATGAAACCGGCTCTTAATCTTCGTGTCCACCAATGGGGGTTGTAACAATTTAATTCAATAAATTTTCATAGTATTTCCCAGAAGCCTTCAAAGTATTTTGAAGGACATCATTTTGTCACACAGGAATGTTGATACAAACACCCGCGTTTGGGAGCAGTTGTTCTAAGGTTTCAATACCATGTGGTATAATTTACCGGTGATGGGGAGGTTGTGGTTCAAATCTCAGCAGTGTATAGTATTTTTTTTAGATCTCTACGATCCCTCCATGCAAATTTGGCTAAGTTTCCTAAAAAAAAATTACATACATCATTTCTCGTCCCAGAAACCCTAAATATGCATCAAAAGGTCTTCAGACAAACTAAAATATATTAATAAATAACCCACCTAAGCACGATAGCTCTAGGATAAGGTGGTGATTATTATCATTTATATTGTATAAGAAAATACATTACTGTCAGGATAATCAAATGCTTTAAATAAATCAATATAATTTATATTAATTAGACTTTGAGAACGTACTAACTAGAAATCTATCAAAACTCAAAAAATGCTATACATTAGATAAAAAAGATTGACATTTACCTGGGATTGGTTAATTGGTATTGAATTCATTCTTCACTAAATAGCGATTATATATCAATTATTAGTATTTCTGAGGTTTAAAAACAAAGTGCTTCCCCACGAAATAATAACGTTTAAAATACATAGGCCTAGTAGCTATTATTATTGTTTGATAAGAAATTAGGTTAAGTAGGGTTTTTATCATTAGGAGCATTATTTATAGTGAACTTATTTACAGAAATTCGTAAAACACGTTCTATTTAAATTTTAAAAAATTCAATAAAAGTTTCTTTAAATATTTTAATGGAAATATAATTTTACGTTTTAAAGTTTTAAATGTATTTTGTATTTAAGATAATTTTTAATATCATATAGAAATTGAATTACCATATCAAAGGAACTTTACGATAAAAACCAAACAATATGTTTCTGACTAGATCATCAGGAATATTTAAACAGCTGACATAAGTTCACCAAGCATGTTTAAATAAGAATATAAACAACCAACACTATTAGTTTGACCAGGACCAAATATATATTAAAACAGCCAGGGACAACCCGACGGACGAGCGAGGCGGCCGACTGCCCGGGGTGGGGGGGGGGGAGGGGGAGGGGGGGCAATGGGCTCTAAGAGGCACCACGCCACCGACGTCGTCTTAAAAGACTACAAATAGCAATATTCTTAAAAAAATTGATTTCTTGCTCCGATATATTTGATATTGTACTAGTTTTCTTCGTCGTTTATTACGACTTGTGTCCCTGTTAGAACCAATGGGCGTGCACATAACAAATTCATCCATCTTGTATGGAGTTGCTTTCAAGTTTATAGGATGTTAAAGAGGAGGGGGTCCTTAAATCGAGGTTCGCCCGGACTCAAAATTATGCTCGAGGAGGCCCTGAAAACAGCCAACATAAGTATTCAAACCTGCACAAAATAAGTTTACAAATAGCCAACACTAGTACTCTGACCAGGGGAAAAGATTATATATAAACAAACAACGCTAGTACACCAGCCAGGATGACCGAACTATATAAGTAGCGAGCACTATTAAACCAACCTCAGTGAAATAGAGAATGAACATCAAACTATAGCATTCCAACAAGGATAAAACAAGAATATAAATAAGTTAACGCCTGTACAATAAAATTGTGTATGAACAGTGAAACTTGGAATATTGGTTACCGATATAATCGGATCAAGTAGGATTTCCGTGAATTTGAAGATACCTGGACACGGGAATCAGGTCCGGGTTAGGTAGAGTCCCATGTTCGTTTCCCATGTCCACCAGTTTTTTTAAAATGTATGAATATTATAGCTATTTACAATAATCTTATACAAATGAAACCCTAATAAAGTTAAAACTTGACATCCGGCAGTATAAAAGCCGACTACGGGTCACTGCGTCTAAGCTTCTGTTAGCTATATAGTAACTGACGATTTTACACGTCTATCACAGACTACGCCGTAAAATAATGACTGATATATATATATATATATATATATATATATATATATATATATATATATATATATAGCACCGGATCAATTCTGGGTGGTGCTTATGAAAAACATTTATTATTTATATATTTTTATAATTGTCTTATTATCTGATAAATAAATATTTAACACAAGGGTGGGGTGTATTGTATTTGGTGTTACTGCCCCTAAACTTAGTTTATAAAAGCTATAATTTTAGGCCGATATTTTAGCTCTCGCATTTTCATTTAATTCATTTCTTGCATATTTATTATAAAAGTATTTTTATGAGGGATGGAAGAGGGGCAGATTGATATTTGTCTAAGCTTACGGTTCTAAGTCATGTGTTATCTGTGTTTAAAAGTGCACGCTAAATGACCCATTGAAGACAAAAAAAAAAAAAAAAAGTGGCAAATATATAAATGCATTTCCTCTTTGAATAAAATTTTTAACTATTATATCAAATTGCTCAGAATATTGTAAATCCTGGTCTGCTAGATGAAAAGCGCATTTCTTAAAGGGCTCTTTCAGACATTTTTGTCGTTTCTTGGCCAAGTTTGATACATATATATATGTACTTATTTTATTATATATATTTTTGTTTGGTTTTATCTTTATACATTTTACCTACAGATAATGAACATTACTGACTAATGTTTTTCCTTAATTTTATTATTATTATTATTATAAATAAACAATGAAATATATTAATAAATGGTGCGATGCAATAATTGTACAAACTTTCTTATGATGTGTATTTTAGCTTGACTTTTTTTTTTTTCAAAAATAGGTTTATAGTAAATTAACCTTAAGTAAGTTTTCCTCAAAAAACAAACACAAAATATTTGTAATCTTTTAGAAATAGTCTTACATAATCACAGCATTATTTAATTGATCTTAAAGGAGTTTTTTGTAAACGCATTTTTTTATCGTCATAAACATATGATATTTAGCTTATTCATGAAAATGGCCTATAGGAATCTTACTGCCAAGATGTAGATTATAAAGTCCACGGGTGGAAGCATATTATTTCTATTTAGAATAAGAAACAAGATAAATATAATGTTGAATTGCCTGCTCTGGTGCCCAGGTGTGAATAGTATTGAGAGGGACAGTTCGTCAGTGGAAGAGGTTAAGTGTAATCAGGAGATAAACAAGAGACTTCGCAGTATTAACTGCTCATTTTATAACCTTTATTTCTATTTCGTACATCGGCCTCAAAGTGTGACCATGTTTAGATTGTTTACTTGCGTCAAGTTAAAATGCAGCCCGCTTCACAAAATCAATTCGAATTCATCAAAAAGGTAAAAACTTTAAATTTGTTTTAGCAGCACACCTTACTATCCGTTTGAGTTATACGCTAATGTATTAATTATGCTAATGTTTTTAAGGATTAGGAAGGTTATATTAATAGAAAGTGTACCCGCATTTGCGTGAAAGGAGAGCGGAAAACCATTTAGGGAAAAACACCCTAAATACACCTGACTGATATTCGAACCTAGATTTCCCCGTCATCGGTGGTCTAGTTCAATGTGAGGGTAGTGCCTTAGACCATGAGGCCACCGAAGCGGGTAACGTTGTAAATTAATTATGATTATAGTAGTAGGACTATTCATAGTGATTGCTAACATTAATTAATTTATAAATTGATGATACATTTGAATTCTATCTATCTATCTATTTATTTTGTTGTTATACCATTGTTTAGTGAATATATAAATTTGAATACTTATAATTAATTAAAGATTTTAAAATATTGTACTTGTTTTTCTTGCAAAAATAAATAGTTAAGATCTAGCCCGATACATATTTGTAATTCACATTCCATGGTACCTCCATTAGCCATAAAAAAAAAAAAAAAAAACCCAGATAAGTTGAAGTGAAAAAAGAATGAATTACCTAATATATTTTGTAAACTGCTTCAATGGTTATTCCAACGGTAATGGTTAATGTAGGATTGAGCTCCTGCAACAAAGCCTCATTGTCCCATTCATCTAACAAGGTTGGCTGTCGATACGGACCTGGATGACATTATTGACGAGTTAAAAAAAATGGCGCCCTTCAGTCGGCGGATCTCATTGTATTTTATAATTTTTTGTTTTCAAACAAATATCTTGAAAAATTTAACATGGATTCTTGCTCGTTTTACGTGTATCGTAATTGTTTTTAAAAAAATCCAACAGATTCTTAGGGGGGTAGGAGGGTTTATCCCCCCCCTTTCGTCTTCCAGCTGGCACCCCATAAGCCACATTTTGCGCACGCCTATGACGGACATCTTTTGATAGAAGATGCCTATAAGCTTGAGATAGGCCCTTGCTGTCCCAAGACTTGGAGATGATCGCAGTTGTGTGAAATTAACTTGTCCGGTAGCTTAATCATAACCTGCAGGCTTCTCGATACAGCCTCAATGTGGTCCTTAACTGTCGTGCGTGTTCCGACTAGCACCGTTTGAGCAACAACTGAATATGTCTCTACATATACGTACTTCCATGTGTGCTTTCACAGCTTCGTACTCGTTTAGAAAGATGAAGAGAACCTACCAAAGTAACAAACCTTTAATATGCCCTGGATTTATTATATGTACAGGAACTATTTCTCACTCTTGTGTGTGTATTGGCTAACCCTGGATATTGTGTATGTATCTTTCATAGCCCTGGATCCTGTGTATGTGTATTGTCTAACCCTGGATATTGTGTATGTATCTTTCATAGCCCTGGATCCTGTGTATGTGTATTGGCTAACCCTGGATATTGTGTATGTATCTTTCATAGCCCTGGATCTTGTGTATGTGTATTGCCTAGCCATAGCTCTGGAGTATGAGCATTGACTTTTCTGGCTCTAATGTGTGTATTGGCTAGTCCTGACACTGGTACATGTGTATTAGATAGCACTGACTCTAGTGTATGTGTATAACCTAGACTGGGCTCTGCACCTTGTGTGTGTGTATGTATTTGCTAGCCCTCGCTCTAGTGTATGTGTATTGTCTAACCATAGCTCTAGTGTATAAATATTGGCTTTCCTGACTCTATTGTATGTGTATTGTATAGGTCTGACTATTATATGTGTATAGCCTACACCTGGTTTTAGTGTATGAGTATTGACTTTTCTTGCTCTAGTGTGTGTATTGGCTAGTCCTGACTGGTGCATGTGTATTAGATAGCCTTGACTCTATTGTATGTGTATTGTATAGCTCTGACTATTATATGTGTATAGCCTACACCTGGTTTTAGTGTATGTGAATAGGCAATCCCTGACTAGGGTATGTGTATGGCCTAGTCCAGGAACTTGCGTATATGTACGAGTACAGGCCAGCACTGGCTCTAGTGAATATGTATTGGCTAGCCCTGACTATAATGTATGGACTATCCCAGGATCTTGTATATGTGTATAGGTTAACTTTGGCTCTTGTGTATATGTATTCACTATATCTGACTCTAGTGTATGTGTATTTTGTATAGACGAGTCCTGGCTCTAGTGTATGTGTATTGACTAGCCCTGACTCTACTGCATATGTATTGTTTGTCCCTGACCCTATTGTATGTGTGTGGCTTATATGGTCTCTTGTGTATGGTGTATAGGATAGCTTTGGCTCTTGTGTATGTGTATAGCCCGGCCATGACTCTAGTATATGTATATTGACTAGCCATACTCTAGTCTATGTGTATAGGCTAACTAAAAAAGAGATTTTTCTAACATTAAGCTTAACTAACCTAAAGAAAACAATCTTTCAAACAAATATGCTTTAATTAATTCCATCTATTATTCTTGCAAATATTGATATAATTTTAACATATATAATTTTTAATATACTTATAACACATCTATTGTACTTAACAATTCATGTTTCATATGTATTTTAAAATAAATAGTATTTCATATACACATTTTGTTAAATTTCTTACTATAGTATTGTAAATACCTCGCAACATATGTTAATTTAATTTTTTAATTTATAATGACTGCTTTTTGGCCATTGAAATTTTATAAGAAGCTTTTTAAACTTTAGTTTCTACTGACGTATGTTTTATTTATAAGTTCATTACTATATTTTGAGTAAGAACTAATCCAAATTTAATTCAATTGTGCATGATGTTCCAAACTCTCCCTAGGTCACAGACAAGGTATACACCATACTCACAGCCTCCTGGTTAAAATGGCTGCGCTCATTGGGAGAGCTTGAGTCCTTCACCACGGGGATCGCCATTTGCAGTCATAAGTGACATTACTATCAAGCAGGCACTTTAAAAAAAACAGTTTATTTTAAATATTGTTTAACCATACCAAAATGGCTTTCTAGTGTCGATAAACCGGCTGTCACAAATCTAGGTTCAGGTAGCAGCACCACCCCTCACCCCCTCATCCCAAATTAGCCTACTCAGACTGCAAATTATTACAAAGAACGCATAGAATACAATGCTCCTTTTTTTTTTGTTTAAGCGAATTGTCTTGTTGTAAGCAATTTTCAAATACTATTGACTAGTTATTTGTCTATACAGGTTTGTTCATTGAAATGAGTTAAGAGGGTGAATTGGGGGGGGGGGGGGCGAGAGAGGGCAGAAGGGGGCGGCGAGATTTCTGGTAGAGGTTCTATTGTGTTCAGACCGCCACCCCTTTACATTAAACAATTTGAAACAGAGTTGTTTCACTTGGATGTACTGTTATCACTGAAAACTGCAACTAGCACTCACCAGTGTCCAAGGACTCAAATTGGCTCATGGAGTCTGTCTGGTATATATCTTGTGTGTGCGCTGTGCCAATCAGTTGTCCACCTCGCTATACAGCCCGTCCCAGAATGCAATCCTCTCTGGATGTAGCTCCAACAAGTTCTGGACACTCAGCTCGGTATTGATGTCTAAATATGTTTGTTTAGATTCCTCAACAGGGTCCCACGTTAGGTCCAGACCCTCACCCAATTCCCTGTCAACAAAATAAGGCATGTTGTTGAATTTGAAAGACGAGCGATATAGTTGAACAAATTATCAATGAAGGGGATGTTGGTAACTTGACGCATTAAACTGTGTTAACTATGGTTGGTTCTCTGGAAATTTAAACTCTCACTCCTCCAAGTGTCAAGCTGTAACATTTCATATCTAAAGAATTTTATTTGGGGTGAAAAAAATAGGACTCCGATAGGTTTTGCACTTTACTTTTTTTATCACTGTATCTTACTACCCATTCGTGCTATACGCTTTTGCACTAATCACGTTAATGAGTTAAGGATGATGTAGGTTGAATTCAGAGTAAGTGTACCACATTTGTGTGGAGAAATAGTGGGAAACCGTTTAGAAAAAAAACACCCACAATACACCTGACTGGGATTGATCCATGATCTCCCCGTCACCGGCCATCTAGTATATTGTGAGAGTAGCACCTTAGTCCATGTGGTCACCGAAACGGATTGCGCTTTACTGTTTGCTGGATAGTGTACCCTGCAACATCAAAGTTGGCAGGAAGAACCTTTAAGAAAATATAGTTTATATTTTCTTGCGGTTAACTTTGGTAATATTTTAATATTTATTGGCAATATTTTAAAAGTATTGATACAATCTATTAAAAGTGACAGTTACAAGTCACATGACTTGGTGTATCAGTATATTAGAGTAGTTTTAGTAACTTTTATGACTGATACTTTTCTCTAATTACGTTCTTATTATATGCTAGTATTTTAATGGATTATAATAATTGATTTTGGTTACATTTAGTGTAGTTTATAGCTTTGTTAGTTGAAGCACTGAACAGAATTAAATGTAGAATTACATGTTTACTATCGGTTTGGTCGATTTGTGTGTGATTGACTAATATTTATTACAAAAGAGTGCATTTTTCTACTCACCGTGACTTAGCGAAATTGGTCCATAGTGTGACCATTCTACGAACCGTCTTCATCTCTGTAGAGTTACTTTCAAATTCCGTGTAGTTAAAATATGTTGTTGTAAACAAATAATTAAGATCATCACCATGCCCAGCCCCTATAGCAAGAATAAATTATGCTTAGTGCGAGTATTTAAATCTTTTAGATTTAATTTATCATAATAGTTTGAAGATTAAATACCTTAACTATTAAGATTTAGTGGTAATTATATATTGGGTGTGCTCTTACTTTTAGTATCTGTCTGAGATATCTGCTTATTTACACTAAAAGGGTAGAAAATATAGGATTAGTATTTTCGAGCAAATATAATCGCATTCGCGGGAAGAAAGGGAATTCACCTCACTACAGCCAACTTGAGTTAGAACACTACCTCCCTGCTACCAGATAACCAGACAAGAGATGACTGATGCCTTTATCCACGTGCACAAAAATCCTGGTATGTATTTAGATCGAAAGTGGGTAAGGAATGTAATATGACAAATTTTCAAAAAAAGCTAGGAATTTTGATTTAATCCATCATAAATCTGCAAAACTCACAATGATTGAATTTAAAAATACTTTCAATTATCAATTATAAATCTACAGATCTAGCTAGAGTTTACTAATTGGAATATCAAGTAACTTACAGGTTTTGTGTGTCGTACCTGAAAAAGGGTAGTTGAACTGAAATATGTATGAATAACTTAATCTTCCTTCATAAGAGAACTGATAGACATACATCGGGGTAGAGTTGTGTCGTTGAAGGAATTTAACCGTCCTATGGATACCTTGCAAGAACCAACTATCCGTGACCAGCTGAAAGAGTGTGGAGCACAAATTAAATACTTCAATTTTTGAGCGATTATTAATTATTTATATATGTTTACAATTGTAATGAAGAATTTATAATATCCTTATAAAACAATTGATGTATTATAATTTACAAATACAAAATATACATAATTTCAATAATTTAAATTTACAAAACCCCGATAAAATGACTTGTGCTTGTGTCAAACTAACCTCTGGAAAAATATGGCACAAAATAATTATGGTTAGTGTTCTTAAAGATTTTAATTGATTCAATACTCCAATAACATTAGAATCCATGCCAGAGCTATTTCAGTGTCAGCATGCTTGAATATGAACAGCAAAGTAAAGCTTGAACCACACGTTCGCCGAAAATAGAGAACAGAATCTGCTCGAGTAGCTAAGCAATTCACTCGCTGTATGCTGACCCATGATGCATTTCAACGTTAACTTAAATTAGCTGATTATATTATTTTTATTTTCTAGTGGATAAACATGTATTTCAGATCATTCTATCAATGGATGTTTTCAAATTATAACGCTGTGTCGTGGCACAACCCAATCCAATATATCGATACACACGCTTTACATTAACGTGTTATTTCAAATTTCCTAACAAAAGCCAACGAAGCTGTCTGCTCGCTTTTGGCTGTAGAGCGCATGCGGTGTCAAATGCGCATGTGCACTGATTTTAGATGGTTGGTTCTCCTGTGCCGAACATCTCAGGCAGAGCGGATGAAGTAGAGATGATTAAAACTTTAGCGGAACAGCTCTCGCCAAAAAGGTAGAAATCTTGTGATTGGCTTAGAGCTCGTCACGTGATTACATTTCTGCTTGGCGCTAGTTTTTCGGTGAATGTGTGAATCCACAGTAAAGGCATCGCACTGGGTACACTTAAGGTGTATTTTTGTTTAATGGTTTAATATCCTCCTTACATACAAACAGTGGCGGCTGGTGATGTAAGAACTAGGGCGTTCACAAAATCAAAATGGTAGAGAACAATATTTTGAAAATACATATCTATTTAGTTTAATTATATCAATACAATACCAACATAAATATTATGTAACCATTTAAAGTTTAGTTAAAAATCAACATAGCACATGCATACGTATTCATATGCCTACATAAATTATACATACATACATATATGTGTTTGTGTGTGTGTGTGTGTGTGTGTGTAGGCCTACATAAGTACATAACATGTATCTGTTTAGATCTACTTACCACATAGCTACACCATAGTGGAACAGGCCAGGTAAACACTCAATTCTTTAGGTTAAACAAACGTTATATATATTTAAACTTCATTACAGAATATTAATCAAAAGAAAGACAGTTGCTTAAAATGCTTGTTCAGCTACCCTCCACTGAATAATGACTAGACTCATGAGGGTCACAAAGCTCTCAGTTTGTTTAGATCAGCTCGAATGGCTCGACTATCGAGGGTTGTGATAAGGGGGAGCTAATCAAAAAACTAAAACGTTCACAGCAACGGAGCGCACATTTCCCAGGTTAATCTCTATAAGAGCTACGTAATTCTGCATGCACATGCGCATTAAAACTTCAACTGTAAGAAATACTTCTAGCGCTCACACCGTGTTGCCAAACTGCATACAATACCTTATTTAAGGACCATTGACACGATATTAGTTGATAATGCAAGTACATTAATTTGGATGCGCGCGCACAGCTTGCACCGTGTAGATAAACAAGTCCACTTTCAAGTGAAAAAGTTGGTCACCTTCCGCTTTACTAATGCAAGTAGACAATTCAAAATGGCGGAAACTAAAAAAGTGTGTGTGCGGGGGACACTTATTTGTGGAATGTTATGAAAAGACTGAGTTTTTGTGGGATTTCAAGCACCGGATTTATAGAGATAAGAATGCGAAGGATATTGTAGTGATATCAGGCGTACATATTCTCAAGAAGTGTCCAAAATAAAATGCTATGTATATATTGAAAATGTGCCTTGTTAGAGATATTATTTAATATCGGTAAACAAATGCTATACATAATTTTATCAAACCATTATTTCCTACCAATCAACGTGGCATGTGTAATTTTTTTGTATACAATCACAAAATATAATACAACATTGTAATACCATGATTAGTTCCGGCAACATAATATTCGTGTTATCGGCAAGTAAGTTATGATTGGCCGGTGGTTTTCACGCGAAATTACCGGCACTCTTTCCAATCTCTGTATCTGACACTTTAATCAAACTTTATAAGTTTTAATTAATAATGTTCAGCCCATACACTTCAAACACTTTGTAGTAATGCTTTGGCAACTTGAGTAGATAGGCCTACACAACATTATATTATTGTCTCAGATAGTTTATATTTAAAACCAATCTACAAATTAATTTTATTATTATATTTTAAAGAATATCTTAGGCCTAGCTAGCGTTTAACAGGATATTTTGTTATTAATATACCAACATTTAAAACAGGGTTGAAAAAACCTGAGCCTATTTAAAAAAATGCCCAACCGAGTTTGGTTGTATTGGGGTTTATTGACCTTATTTGAGTTTAATTTTACTTACCATTTATGCTAAGTAAGTTAAATCAAGCAAAATAATTTAATAATTATTTGGGATCAACTGAAATATATTTTAATGTATTAAGGAATTAAGAAATATTAGACATACTAATCACATAACTTTTTAATGTTGTCTATACAAAACAGTTTTTTTAAATAGGTCAACTAATTATGATAAATTGCGTTTATTGAAAAATTATAATTTATCTGGCCGCCCATTCTTAATATAAATTCACCCTTCCTAGCTACTAACACATAAGCATAATTAGTATAGGCGTATAAATAACCCTAACGAGAAATGAGAAGCAGTGATAAAAAAAAGACTCCAATAGCGAGACCAGTTAGCACCACTTCATTTTCAGCCATGTTTTTAGAAGCGATACTAATACAAGTGAAAAATGCGTGTCAACACAACTAGCATGTTAGTAAGCTAATACTAGTAAACTTACATTAGTCCACTAACACCGTGTCAACGGGCGTTTATTACACTCGTACACGACACGACACGACAGGACACGACACGACACGACACAGTTGCCAATATTACACCAGAAAAGTGCTATTCACAATATAAAAACGTGATTGCTTAGGGAAATAAATTATTAAAGATTTAGATAGACTAATTAATTATTTAAAACTAAAAGAGAATATAATTGACAATTTCAATCCTAATATTGGGGGTTCACTTGCACATGTTCTCATAAACACGAGCCGCCACTGGATACAAATGCTGGTGTATTTCATAAAGATTACCCTCATAATACCATGTCATTATATGAGTAGCAAAACATGGAAATTAAAACAAAAACTAATAAATGTTTAGACCAACAATAATATTATGGTTTTATTGGGCTCACACTGGACCATCATCAATTCAACTTAATTTTAAAGTGTGTTACTTAATTAAATATATAAATAGAAACGTGTTTCTTACATACATTTACAAGCTGTTCAATAGTCGCTAAAGAAGCAGTTTCATTTCCAAAATAAAACTTCCTGACCAATGCTGCCACTTGTTGGGATTCATTAGTACCAATTGTCAAGTTTAAATCGTAGGGCAGGAAACTTTCAAAGTTATTGTTGAGTTGATCCCAAATAACGGGCGACATATGAGCTGGAATATAGAATATTTTACTGTTGAGCTTTACAAGTTTGTGGCTGCCTACAATCAACAGTATTATTGTGTGTAATTGGTAAATAAATAATGTTGTAGTTACTTTCAAATAACAATTTTTATAAATAAATGGCAAGATGAAAATTTAAATTTGGGGCCGTCCATAAACTACGTACGTATATCGAGGGGGAGGAGAGGAGAGGGAGAGAGCGAGAGTAGGGTGGTATGCAAGAACGTGTAGGGGGTCGTCCATAAACCACGTAACGCGTTTTTCCTACCTTTTTAGCCCCTCTCTCCCACGTAACACCATGTAGACATTTAGCCTACACCCCCGTGTTACGTAACTTTTCTCACCAAGAATGAATGTCATTATTTCATAGGGAAGTTTTGTGATACTAAAGGAGGGATTCAGATTTAATACTTCTTAAAATCCATTTTAAATCCTGAACATAAATGATTTCAGAGAATATTATTATTCATGGATAACTACCCACACAGGCAAGACAGACAAGTATAGACATACAAACGTCAATCTCAAATTCCTCAGGTTCATGAGGAAAAACCTCTGCTATATTTATGTTATGGATGTCAGGTTTGCGATCTGAGTAAGAGCTACTATGTAGCATAGTAGTAACACTACTATGTGCTGACTAGGATGGCCCTTTTCTATAGTAGCGCTCGCTACATGATGATGTTGAAGTGTCCACATCAGATACTTAACGCTGGGGGAAGACATATTTCTTAATTTGGTGCACTTTTTATGATAGTCATATTATCATCTTATAGAGAGCTGTTTAAACAATTCTAAGTACACAAATTTTCTAAATTATTATTGGATTAATCTACAACTTTACTTTAATTAACTTATCAATACCTAAACTTATGTTTCGTTCCAACATAAATCCTGGATCCTGGCTTCACTCTTGAAAATGACTAGATGGCCAATGAAGCAGAGATCGGGGTTCGAATACCTGTCGGGTATACCCAGAGTTGCTTTTCCTAAATGGTTTTATAATATCTCTCCACGTTAATGATAGTAGATTACCTCTAGAATTCTACCTTCCTCATTTATACTCCATTAGATAATTATAATAAAACATAATTAGAATAACTACAATTATTAGACTATACCACCCTACAAAATTTATACTAAAAAGGTAGAATTTTAAAGAAAATTTACCAGCATTTGCATAGAGGGTGAGTGGGAAACCATATAGAAAAAGTAACCCTCAGTAGACCTGACTGATATTCGAACCCCATCTCACCAACATCGACTGCTAGTCTACTGAGAGAATGACTATTTAGACAATGCAGCCACTATAGTGTGTGTACAATAGTTGCATTTATATACATACACAGATTTATCAGAAGGGAAAAGGTATAGGCTTAAATAACCTACCTTTTGTAAATAATTAATGATATTTGAAGCTTTACTTTTCATAACATGCTGCTGGTACTAAGAAATAACACTATTGATGGACTCCTCTAATTGCCTTGAGATAAATTCTGTACTTTTGCTCCTTTTCATTTCACTACAACATTTCTTTGAGACTCTGCCACTATTTTTTCTGTATATCGCTTTTTATATGCAAGCAATGAACAAGTCTCCTCTTTTTGAAAAAAATATTTTTGTTTCTGTACAAACACAAGTGATTATTCACGGCCTATGTTAAAGAATGTGCAGTAGGCATTTAAATTATACTCACACTCAACTATACTTATAAATTAAGGCCGCTTCGACTGACAGCTGCCATCCAACTAAAAGCACGTGAGCGGTTTATTAGTTCGGACAAATATAAACAAGTGCCGTGAGTATAAACATGTCACTGTCATCCACATGAAAATATGTCTCTTCGACTGTGCTTGGCGTTCATAGTCTTGGAATCGACTCATCGACCTCGATCGTCGAGCTTGGCGAACACGTTTCCATGAAATGATTATTATGGGCTCTACAATTAAAAATACTATTTAAATGTGGGAAAAAGTGTCTGCGTGATACTTTGGCGTAACATTAAAAAGGGGATCACAACATTGTGACAATGTTTGACAGGGGGTCATAAACAAAAAAAAATTATCGTGACGTAGCTTATGGACAGCCACTTTTAAAGAATTTGATTCAATTAAAAATTTAGAAATGGGTCAAATCCGCTATTTTACAAACCCGAATTACGAATCTTCATCTTAACTTTGAATCCTAAATATTGAATTTGAATCCAAATCTTGTAAAATGACATTTACACACTCAGATAAGTGTTAAATTATTTGTATGGGGTCTGGTTGTTTAGTTTTTACTATAATTATGTTGGGACTGAACTACCAATAAGCGGTATCAGAGATCTAAAACAAATTACAATTCAAAATTGCGAGAAAACAGTAGTTGAACCTTTTTCGAATCTGGAATCCGATATTTTTTCGAAGCCTTGAATCTCGAATATCTTTAAGGATTTGAGGATTATAAAATTAGAGGATTCCATTCCTAATTAAAATACAATCTTAATGTACTCAATAAAATAACAACAAGTTTGCTACATCAGACCACAATAAGTTATCAACTTAAAATGTTGTATGTGTGACAATTTACATATTTAAAATGGATTGTATGGATAAATAAACATATTGTTAACAATTGCTCGTGAATTCCCACTCTACAAGTACTTACCTACCCAAGCTTTTCCTTCCGCAGAACAAAAGCCAGTTATGTAAGGCACATGATTAAAATTTCCTGATTTGAGAATCTCTAGTGGTGTGGCAGGTAGGAACACATCTCCTCCGCTACCTGTTTCATCTTCTACTGTGGGTAGGAAAGCGAGGCCGTCACTCGACCTTCTCTGAAAACATTACGACAATACTTAAAGAGAATTTTCATAAAATATTTATTATTTAATTTGATAGGTTACTTAGCATTCTATGGTAATAGTTCTCGCTCTCTCAATGTCCTAAAATTAAGGAATTTTAAATAACGGAATCTAACATAAACCTAATTTTTTTTAAAATACAAAATTAAGACGAGTTAAAAAAAAGTTAAGTACATCATGTAAATAGTTATGCAATGTACCGTACATAATTTTCGTTACTACTTTATTAAGATTCCTCTTTGGATTTAAAGTTGAAATATCTGTTGTGCACAAAACCCTTTTTACTTTCTCTCTATCTTACAGGTAGAGAAAGTATGGTGATCGTCAAAAAAATCGAACTCGAGATTTTGATGAATCTTGACGTTTCATGACTCCCTAATCCGAAGAAGTGGTTTTTGAATTTCCGTCTGTCTGTCTGTCTGTCTGTACGTCCAACTAGAGCCTAAACTATTTTACCGATTGAGCTGAAACTTGATATCTAGGGTTTTCATAGGGTTGCCCCGAGGGGTTTTTGGAATTGGATATCTACCCCTAAAATTAAGGGTAGTTTACTGAAGGGAAAAAAGAGAAAAAGTCGATTTTCTCAAAATCGGCTCTAACGATTTTGATTAAATTTCATTTATGAACATTAATAAATATTCCAAACAAAATGGCTACTCTCAATATTTCGGCAAAATGGCTTTAAGGGCTCCGGTCTGATGCGTAAATTAACATTTTTTATAATAGCTCCGAAACTATTTGAGATATGAAATTACTTAGCATTACAAATATGTATATATATATTTATAATACAAATATTTTATTCGAAACATATTTTTATAAAATCAACAATTTTCAATCTATACGCAATTATATTAATTTTTTTAACTTTTTGGACATTAAAGCTTAAGTATTGCAATCGTAAAAAAAAACTAACCTGAAATGTTGATGGATGTCGACGTCCAATGACCCGCCGAACCCTAAAAATAGTCTTTGCAATGCCGTCTGTCTGTGTGTCTATTAAAACTTAAAATTAAGGGTAGTTTACTGAAGGGCAAAAAGAGAAAAAGTCGATTTTCTCAAAATCGGCTCTAACGATTTTGATTAAATTTCATTTATAAACATTAATAAATATTCCAAACAAAATGGCTACCCTCAATATTTCGGCAAAATGGCTTTAAGGACTCCGGTCTGACGCGTTAATTAACATTTTTTTATAATAGCTCCGAAACTATTTGAGATATGAAATTACTTAGCATTACAAATATGTATATATATTTATAATACAAATATTTTATCCGAAACATATTTTTATAAAATCAATAATTATCAATCTATACGCAATTTTATATATATATTTTTAACTTTTTGGACATTAAAGCTTAAGTATTGCGACCGTAAAAAAAACTAACCTGAAATGTTGATGGATATCGACGTCTCATGACCCCCACAACCCTAAGAAATAGTCTTTGCAATGCCGTCTGTCTGTGTGTCTATAAAAACTTAAAATTAAGGGTAGTTTACTGAAGGGCGAAAAGAGAAAAAATTGGTTTCTCAAAATCTGCTCAAACGATTTTGATTAAAATTCGTATCTAGGCGATGATTAAGATTATAAATAAACTGGCTATTTTCATTTTCCTATGAAAATGATTTTTAGCGTACTTTACAGAAGCGTTAATTTCCGTATCTCCATAACTATTTGAGAAACTAAATAACTTATCATTGCAAAATTGTAGGACTATTAGAAATAAAAAACTTGACATATATTTTTATAAAAGCAACAGTTTTTGAGATATTTGCAAATATATTAATACAATTTTGTGAGCTTTAGTTGTAAACATATACTACTTAAGTCTTAACACAATAATTCTCCAATGCCATAGAGTAATTAAATATAAGTATCTAAAAAAAGTTTGTTATTTTTCCTTAAAGCTCTTAGGAGAAATGTTTGTTCTATCTCCATTTTATACTCAATAGTCAATATTTACATTTTTTATTGATCAAAATGTATAAATGAATAATTAAATATCAAAATGTATAAATGAATAATTAAATATCAATGCGATCACTTGAAGATCTGCAACACCTTATAAAATGTTAAAATTTTAACCAGAAATTGAAATTTTAATACGAAGTGTTGACCCTTGTGGAAGACATTAAACTGTTTGAAATGCTCTTAGGTGGACAAAGATGCGCCTCTTTTCTCATTGATTATATATCATTGTATATTATTTTATGCGTGTTCTTATGTGGAGTGGTGATGATACAATGTACATTATTCCGTTCAGAAATCTTACGAGTTTATAGAAAGAGAGAGAAAGTCTGTGCGGTGCCGTACCATTTATTTTAAATAATAATTTTACTTTCGAAGCAGTCGTGTATTTAGAGAGTTCTTTGATTTTTGTTGAACTCTTACTGACAAAATTTAACAGGATGAGAAATGAGAGAGTAAGAGGAATAGTAAAAGACGAGTCATTCCAGGACAGGATAGAGAAGGCACGACTAAGGTGGTAAGGACCATGTGAGAAGAATGGAGAGGGAAAGGATACCAGGAGAATGTTGGATATGAGGTAGGGGTAGGAGGCAGAGAGGAAGACCAAGGGACGGATGGCTGAATGAAGTAAGGAGGATTGTGGAGGAAATGAGGAGAGGACTGGGCCAAGATGGAGAAAGAGAGATGGTGGGAGGAAAGGAGGCAATGGAGAGGCTACGTTCCAAACAGACTCAGCCGCGCCGGTGGCCGGAAGCTGTTCATGATGATGACTATGATGATCGAACTCTTCTTATTCCATCATATTCTCACCACAGTTGAGACTCTATCTTGATAGATGGTGATGTTTTCCGCAGACGCTTCCATTAGAAAGTTGTAGACATCGTTGTTGTCCTCTGCTGTGCAGCCAAGGAGTTGAGCAAGTTGCTGTGCTCGTGTCTGTGCAGAACTGGGGTCAACATATGACCAAGGATTCAATATTGATCCACTCCCTGATATTGGCTCTTTGAAACAGACCTGTGAAGATACATCCGGGGGACAGGTTAAGTGGTGAATTGATTTAATATATTTTACATTTACATTTGTTACATATATTATACATTTAGATTGTTTTATCAATATGGCTAAATGTTTTGGAAGAATGTGTTAAAAGATTAACAATAAGTATTTTAAAGATAAAATAGCATGCATGACTCAGTGTATGGTGTTGTTGAAGCGAAGTGAGTATATAAGGCTAGGGAAGCGTGGAGAAAGTTAATGAGGACGGATTAAGAACGGAGTTTTTTTAACTATATGTACAGTTTATTGCTTACCTCATAAGAGATAGGTGTGATTAAGGATTTAGGCGTATTTATATTTGTAATCGATTTTTTTACCACCATTCTTTACAACCCGTTTGGGCTATATGCATTTGTACTTATTATGAAAATTTAAGAATGAGGATGTTGAATTCAGAGGAAGTGGACCCAGATTTGCGCGAAGGGAACTTGGAAAACTGTTTTAGGAAAAATAAAACAACCTTAGTACACCCATCCAGGATTATAACCCAGATTTCCCTGTAATCGGCACTTCAATCTATTGCGAGAGTGACGACGTATTTCAGTGAAATATATATATATATATATATATATACTTTAGTAGATCGGCGGCCATGGGGTGTTTTTAATTTTTGTGGAAATTAGCATACGATGATAATTTAATAATAAGGTTCCTACAGCCGTTTTTACCAAGTCAATGAATATCTTAGTCTCTTTTCACAAATAATAATGTTTAACTTTCATAAAATAAATCTACTTTTGTGATGTTACCTGTGTAAACAAGAATCTAACTGTGTGCTAACAAGTTTTTCTTCGACTCAGAAGGGCGAAACAAAATGCTCCTCTCGAATAACTATTGACACATATGTTTTTAACTTAACCTTTTCAATTTATTTTAATATAAAAAAATAGCTACCAATAAAGTTGGTGCAGTGTTTGGCACTTTTTTTACTGATTGATTTAGAAGGACTGGGTTCATATTTGAGGTGTTTGAAAGTAATATATGTCATCAACTTATAATCTTCCATTTCAAACACAGGTCAATTTCCTTGATATTCATCCTACTCTTCCTGTTGTATCCTAATATTAGTGAATATAAGGTAAGGATAAGTCCACCAGGAGATGTAGTGCTGAAAACAACCAGTTAAAACTACTAACACTATAAATACAAAAAGGCAGGATATCTACACACTGTAAATCAAGGTAATTGTGTGTCCTATTGCCTCTCACCAGAAGTTGACGGTGATATCAGCTGGTATTCAACACTGACCCTCCAGCGCTCTCCCCGAAGAGGGTGACCCGAGCGGGGTCTCCTCCAAACCTCTCAATGTTCTGTTGGACCCATCTGAGGGCGGCTCTCTGATCCTTCAACCCGTTGTTCAACGACACCTCAGAATGAGACAGGCCGAGGAAACCTACGAGTAGGAAATATTAAAATGTATTTTGGGATTATTTGTATAAGTGTGTGCCAGTTGAAGAGTTCAAAATATTTTATCCTGTACCACCTCTTACTACCTCTTCGGGTTAGTACACTTAAGTACTAATTACGTTAATGTGTTGGTAATTAGGAAGGCTGAAATTAGAGAAATTTGCTTGAATTCGCATGGATTGAGAAGGGGAAAACCATTTAATAATAAACACTCTCAGATACACCCAACCGAGGATTTGAACCCCGATACCCGCATAATCGGCAATCCAGTATGTGGTGAAATTGACGCCTTGTAGCATCGGTTACCGAAGCGGATAGTTGTAGTTCATTACCAAATGGACCCACTTCGGTGATCCTATGGTCTAAGGCGCTACTCTCGCAATAGACTAGACTGCTGAAGACGGAGAGATCGGGGCTAAATCATGGTCGGTTGTACTGAGGTGGATTTCCCTAGATTGTTTTCTCCACACAAATGCAGGTAAGTTTCCTCTCATTTAAACCTTTATAATGTGTAACACATTAGCGTGATTAGTATATAGGTGTATAACCCGAATGGTAGTAAGATCTCGATGTTAAAAAAATTACCTAGCGCTCCAAGGCGGTAGTTGAAGGTAACAAGGAGTATTTCTTTTTCCAGAAGAAAGCCTGGGCCATATAATGATGGGCTGCCGAGCCTACATTGAACCCACCCCCGTGGATCCAGACCATCACTGGTAACAGCGAGTTGGTCTCATTACCACTGGGAAGCTGTGACAGAAAGAAAACTATCTTACAGACAAATTGTAAAATGTTGTATTGTAATATGTTAGAACAATCGTTCGATTCTTACATGTACAGGTTAATATGGTGAACCAAATATAATCTTCATTTTTATTTCAGAAGCCTGCAAAGGGTTTGAAATAAGTTATCTTACCTTAGGTTATATGAAAGCTAGATTCAATATATTGTTTCAGATAAAATGTTAAATATAATCAGTGGTGATAGCATTTTTCAAACCAGCTTGAGGTGAAATATATATATAATCAAATATTTTCAGATCTATATTATGTTTTAAAACTTGCAATTAGTGTTTTCATATTACTACCCTACCTGTCTTGCTTATAAGATACACTTTTATTAAGTTGCAATTAGTGTTTTCATATTACTACCCTACCTGTCTTGCTTATAAGATACACTTTTATTAAGTTGCAATTAGTGTTTTCATATTACTACCTACCTGTCTTGCTTATAAGATACACTTTTATTAATTTGCAATTAGGGTTTTCATATTATTACCCTACCTGTCTTGCTTATAAGATACACTTTTATTAAGTTGTATTGTATTAAGGGTTCAATAAAATTCAAAATTGGATTCTTACACAATAAATCTGAAAAGAAAATTGAAATTATACCAGATTTAAACTAATTATTTCTAATCACTGCGTCTTATTGCCTGCTCAGATTATACGCATATATGATAATTACTCTAATGGGGTAGCGAGGGATGAGGAAGGAAGCGTTTTAGAGATAATCCACCAGAATTTGCGTGGAAGGAGAGTGGGAAACCGTTTATGAAAACCACCTTCAGTATCTCGACCGGGATTTAAACCCCCCGTCATCATTATTCTAGTCCAACACTAGAGTTAGGCCTTAGACCATTCGGCCACTGAAGCGGGTTTCAAATAATTAAAAATAAATAAAAACGCAAAGGGAAGTTATAAATATTTCCTCAATACTCCATATTTGCTGTGTATATATTTTCACCTGTGGTGAGTAAACATTGATATAGAGACAGTCTTCAGACATCCTACAGGAGGATCCTACAGACGAAGCGTCCTTCACTCCTTCCCACGATGGAGCTCCTTGAGGGGCCTGGAACCATTTTAAAACACTTTATACAATTCACCTACAGAAAACTAAGATCATTAAGAAAATTAAAATTTGATATAAGAAAATAAACAAATAAAATATATTTTGAATAAATAATTTCCTTTTAAATTCCTTTATTTAACTTTTACTGTGAAATTTACCACTATTATTTGATTATTATTCAACACCTCATTTATATTTAGCGGTCTTATTTAGATATGTATATGAATCAATTAAAAATGCAAACTGACCTTGAATCTAAGCTCTCCGACAGGTGGTTCAGCGTATGGTATCCCTTGGAAACTATAGAAAGCTACCCCTGAAACAGTACTGCCAACTTTTCCTTGAATAATTCCCTGAGACAGCTCGACTGTCACACCCTAAATGAACATAAAGAGGATCCATAGACTTGTTGAGACTCAAAAGAACAAATACTTGATGGATGTGTTTTTTAACTAATTTATGCAATTATTTGATGAACAAAGGTATTAGCAAGCGTAAAACAAGTTGGAAACTTACAACATCAGTTTAGTATCAAACATATTTTGTGAGGTTGTATGAATTTTACTTGAACCATAACTGTGTAATTTGTATTTATTACCTGTGAAGAAACATTCACCACCAACAAAAATGTTACAACAAGAAAACTTTGACGAGACCTCATTCTTAAGACTAGATTGACTCAACTACAAAATGTAATGGATAATATAAACTCTGGTGATTAGTGAACAGAAATATGACTCATCCAATTTTGTTATCGTTTCAAGAGTGAACTTCAAACTATAACTGTTCAGTAATCAACTGAAAATATTCTCATTTCTACTATCGATATTATGTAAAGTGTGTAAACAAGCTATTTGGCACAAGACCAGTGTTACCATACGTCCTCTTCTCACCGAACACGTCCTCTTTAAGCCAAGCGAAGTAAATTATAAGTCAAGGCATTCAAAGCGATGTTTTTAACAAAAGTTATTTGTACTTATTTCTATTTTGATACCCGAACGGGTAGTAAGAAGCAGTGTTAATAATAATGATTCTATTTGATATAATTAATTTTTTCCTCCAAACTCTTTTTACTCTAAAAATCATGTATTTTTATACTTTCAAAGAAAATAAACAAATTTTGCATCATGTTTCATTTTTTGCTATCTCAAAATATATGGTAACCCTGTACATGGCAATGTTTGCTAAAAAATTGTTTTTCAAATTATGATCAAACTGGAAAGACAATTAATTAGACTTATTATTATATTGATAGCATTTTTTCATACATTATTGCCATTAGTAACGTAAAATATCTAACCAATGTGAATAGGGTGAGAAATGTATTAATTTTAAATAAAGACACCATTATTTCTCTAAAACTTTCGTAATTGTTGATCACTTGAACAGCTATTCTCAGAATGGGGGATACTATTAATGGCTTCACCATTTAGATGAAATGATGGGGAAATTAAGGGTTCAATTAAAAAAATGTCCTCAAAACTTGTGTAAGAATGAACTGCATGCTTCACGTAGATTGATTATTATATTTACAAATTATTTCACAACTTAATGACATATTTTATTGAGCATCTTCTATGGTTTTTATGTGAGTTAGAAAGGAATATGAGATGTATTTACCAAATCCAGAAAGAGGGATTTATAACTTAAGTTGTAAACAAAGTTAGGACAGAACTAGATATAGGTGTTCAATGGTCATATCATATGTTTCATTGGCTTAAATTCAGTTAATGTGGAAGTGTAGGGAACAAGATTTAAGGGCATTATTTTTGAAGTTTTTATAGCACAACAACATTTTCGTCAAAAAAGATCAAATAATTCTCCAGTAAAAACTTAAAGTTTAATTTTATTCACATAGTGACCTCGACAATTCTTAAATATCTGTCAAGGGCGTCCTGGAATTCAATGACAACTTTTTATCTTCATTTAAACAAGTCTGTCATATAGTGCCACTATCCACAGGACAGATATTAAAGAACTGTTGATATCACCATATGAAGAACATTTTACTACATGTTGGTACTGGAGCAATATTTTATCTATTTTGGCCAAAAATATGTTTCGCTATAAAATTGCAAAAACTGTCAATTTCGCACGTTCCCTATATGTTGTGTGGGGGATCAGATGAACTAAGGGCATTAATGTCCACACTAAACATGAGTGATTGTCTCACATATAACAATAGATGGAGGGAGAAGATGTTTACACTAAACATGAGTGATTGTCTCACATATAACAATAGATGGAGGGAGAAGATGTTTACACTAAACATGAGTGATTGTCTCACATATAACAATAGATGGAGGGAGAAGATGTCTACACTAAACATGAGTGATTGTCTCACAGATAACAATAGATGGAGGGAGAAGATGTTTACACTAAACATGAGTGATTGTCTCACATATAACAATAGATGGAGGGAGAAGATGTTTACACTAAACATGAGTGATTGTCTCACATATAACAATAGATGGAGGGAGAAGATGTTTACACTAAACATGAGTGATTGTCTCACATATAACAATAGATGGAGGGAGAAGATGTTTACACTAAACATGAGTGATTGTCTCACATATAACAATAGATGGAGGGAGAAGATGTCTACACTAAACATGAGTCATTGTCTCACATATAACAATAGATGGAGGGAGAAGATGTTTACACTAAACATGAGTGATTGTCTCACATATAACAATAGATGGAGGGAGAAGATGTCTACACTAAACATGAGTCATTGTCTCACATATAACAATAGATGGAGGGAGAAGATGTTTACACTAAACATGAGTGATTGTCTCACATATAACAATAGATGGAGGGAGAAGATGTTTACACTAAACATGAGTGATTGTCTCACATATAACAATAGATGGAGGGAGAAGATGTTTACACTAAACATGAGTGATTGTCTCACATATAACAATAGATGGAGGGAGAAGATGTTTACACTAAACATGAGTGATTGTCTCACATATAACAATAGATGGAGGGAGAAGATGTTTACACTAAACATGAGTCATTGTCTCACATATAACAATAGATGGAGGGAGAAGATGTCTACACTAAACATGAGTGATTGTCTCACATATAACAATAGATGGAGGGAGAAGATGTTTACACTAAACATGAGTGATTGTCTCACAGATAACAATAGATGGAGGGAGAAGATGTTTACACTAAACACGAGTGATTGTCTCACAGATAACAATAGATGGAGGGAGAAGATGTCTACACTAAACATGAGTGATTGTCTCACAGATAACAATAGATGGAGGGAGAAGATGTTTACACTAAACATGAGTCATTGTCTCACATATAACAATAGATGGAGGGAGAAGATGTTTACACTAAACATGAATGATTGTCTCACAGATAACAATAGATGGAGGGAGAAGATGTCTACACTAAACATGAGTCATTGTCTCACATATAACAATAGATGGAGGGAGAAGATGTTTACACTAAACATGAGTGATTGTCTCACAGATAACAATAGATGGAGGGAGAAGATGTTTACACTAAACATGAGTCATTGTCTCACATATAACAATAGATGGAGGGAGAAGATGTTTACACTAAACATGAGTGATTGTCTCACAGATAACAATAGATGGAGGGAGAAGATGTTTACACTAAACATGAGTGATTGTCTCACAGATAACAATAGATGGAGGGAGTAGATGTTTACACTAAACATGAGTGATTGTCTCACAGATAACAATAGATGGAGGGAGAAGATGTTTACACTAAACATGAGTCATTGTCTCACATATAACAATAGATGGAGGGAGAAGATGTTTACACTAAACATGAGTGATTGTCTCACAGATAACAATAGATGGAGGGAGAAGATGTCTACACTAAACATGAGTCATTGTCTCACATATAACAATAGATGGAGGGAGAAGATGTTTACACTAAACATGAGTGATTGTCTCACAGATAACAATAGATGGAGGGAGAAGATGTTTACACTAAACATGAGTGATTGTCTCACAGATAACAATAGATGGAGGGAGAAGATGTTTACACTAAACATGAGTGATTGTCTCACATATAACAATAGATGGAGGGAGAAGATGTTTACACTAAACATGAGTGATTGTCTCACATATAACAATAGATGGAGGGAGAAGATGTTTACACTAAACATGAGTGATTGTCTCACAGATAACAATAGATGGAGGGAGTAGATGTTTACACTAAACATGAGTGATTGTCTCACATATAACAATAGATGGAGGGAGAAGATGTTTACACTAAACATGAGTCATTGTCTCACATATAACAATAGATGGAGGGAGAAGATGTTTACACTAAACATGAGTGATTGTCTCACATATAACAATAGATGGAGGGAGAAGATGTCTACACTAAACATGAGTGATTGTCTCACAGATAACAATAGATGGAGGGATTTGACGCATACTCCAAACATGAGTGATTGTCTCACAGATAACAATAGATGGAGGGAGAATATGTCTACACTAAACATGAGTGATTGTCTCACAGATAACAATAGATGGAGGGAGAAGATGTCTACACTAAACATGAGTGATTGTCTCACATATAACAATAGATTGGGAAGTTGAAGACCACATCAGGCATGAAGTATTGTCTCACAGATAAGAATAAATGGAGAGAGATGACACAGCAAACATGAGCTATTGTCTCAGAGATAACAATAGATGGAACCCTTGCTCTTATGCATGTATAAGGGCGTGTACTTTTTCTAGTTTATGTCAATGAGCTTTTATATTTGGCTTTAGTTTACGTATATGACATATTTTTCTTTACTGTGTGTGTGTTTGTATGTGAGTGCGCGTGTATAGAGTATCTAGGGATCTAGTGTATGTGTATGAGCTAGCTCGGTCTTCAATGTATGTATAGGATGTATCCTTGGCTTTAGTGTATGTGTTTTGATGGCTCGGGCTTTAATATATGTGTATGATCTAGCTTGGGTTCTCGTATATGTGTATGGGTTAACTCAGGTTCTAGTGTAGCCTATGTGTATGGGCTTATATTATATGTATTACCTAACTCAGGATTTAGTGTATGTGCTTAGGGTAGCTCGGGATCTAGTGTACTCATATGTGTATGAGCTATCTCGGGCTAAAGTTACTTATGTTTGGGGCATAAAGATCGTCGGTGTATGTGTTTTGGTAGCTTGGGCTCTTGTGTTTGCATATGGGTAGCTTTAGAGCTGGTATATGTGTATCATCTATCTCAGGATTCACTATATGTGCATGGGGTAGCTTGGGCCTTAATTTATGTTTACAGGGGATCCAGAGCTTTTTGTGTATTTGTTTGGGGTACCTTGGGCTCTCGTGTATATGAATGAGCTAGCTCGGGATTCAGTGTATGTACAGTACATTGGCTATCTATTTATTTGATGCATGTATATTATTAGAAGTTAACTCTATAATTTTTAGATAGTGTAGAAGTCTAGATTAGTAACACCACCCACTGGAGCGCTAATACACGTAACATAGATCAAGAAATACCAGGTTGTTTTAAAAGCTGTTGGCCATTTTATACTTTAGTCTACTTAAAATGTAGTTCAACGTGTCTTTGTAGGTACAATCCTTACATTTTAGGGTTTATAATAAAAAAAAGTTTTAGGTGAGATTAGCGCCTTAACAGTTTAATTCAAGGGAAATGTCACAATTCTGAGATCAAAGTTAATGTTCAGAAACAAAAATCTGACCTCCCACAAACAAATAATGCTATGTTTAAAAAGCATCACAGCACTATAAAAATAATGACAGATGGTTTTAGTGGATAATATGCTTCATAACTGCCATTTTTATAAGAGCTACCACGATGAAAGGATATTTCTCTTCAAGTAGACAGGACTCCTTTAAATACTTCTCTCTATATCTCTTGTGCTCTGCGTTTTACTACTCTTCCGACCTACCCACATATTTACACTAATGGGATAGGAATTGTGATGGTATAATTGAGATGAAATGCACTTATGTTTACGTGGAGAGAGTGAGAGAGTGAGGGAAACCATTTATGAAATAGCATATGAGTACTCCCATCCCGGATTCCAAACCTGATTTCTCCGTAGGAGGTAAACCAGTTTTGATGAAGCTGACTTCTCCTTTACACGCACTCACTCGTGAGGATTGGCATTAAATACCAACGTTAACACATTTTAATATGGGGATGCAAAAGAACGCGAGATAAGGATAGTATTTTTACAGTTTTTATGTCTAAAAACCATTTATCCAAAACAGATAATATTATTTCTGGAGTATATACGTAGGTATAGTTGGATTTTCTACGCAAAGTAATTCCAACTGTCCTTTAATATGTTTCAAGAGAATTGTGACATCCAAACAGAAATGACGAGAAAACGTTCTGTTCAAATTTTATGAAGCTTACGTTAAATATAAACTAAATTTTTGAAATACTAAGTGTAAAAAATTAATCTATTGAAGCAACATTTTATTTGTTTTGGACAAAAAAATATTTGGTATAAAAACTCCACAGCTTAAGGAGACCGCCTCGGTAAGCGAGAAATTTCCGCGCAGATGTTCAGCTCCAACGCTATATTTAATTCTACGATGCGTTATCTCAAAGTATGGCTCACACCAAAATACATTCAAAATATTCCAACGGGGTTTTTAACAACCCTGTATTTTTAGTTGTATTAATAGAAAACAACAATGTGAAAATGTAATATTAGCTCATTTTCAACGACATTTTATGCATATTTGCGAAGCTATGAGACTGGGTATGTTGAAAAGGAATTCTTTATTAATTATCCTTCCTATAGCAAATACAGTAGTTTTTTAATAGGCTCACAACAGAAAATTGATATTTGAGAACAAGCAGAGAGCTTCCCTTCTTGAGATAAAAAGTTTCGTATTTTTCTTTTCCCTCTTTCTTATTGACATGACAAAGCGTAGTTGTAGATGGAGGTCAAAAGGGAGATTATACAGAATAGAGAAGTAGTTTCATAAAAAGACAAAGACCATTGTATTTAAAATCATGTGATCTGACAACAATTAATACCTTCTCACTGACCGAGGCAGCCGCCCTAACTATCCTTTGCCTCCATTTCCCCTCATCTTAGTTTTAATTTAAACGTAAGAAATATTAATAGTTTAGTTACCTGTAGCTGCATATCAGATTACTAAGGAGGTTACTAAGTACTTATAAGGATATTTTTAAGAGAAGTTTAAGTAACATTCCAAATTACTATTGTCCGGGAAAGACTCATGCACATTCCACTTTACTGGTATTGACTATAAGTGTATTAAAAAAAAGCGTTATGCACATGAAGTACTACATGTAGGTAGACTCTAATAAAAGGACAATTTTCCATGAATGGGTAGGGAAAGCTGCAAAAAACTTGAATTTCCTTTTACGTTTAACATAGCCTCATATTAAACTAGATAACATCTTTCTTCTTTTAATATAATTTATAATATCTCATCATGTTTATGAAAGTAAAGTAATTTTCTTTCTTCTTTCTCTTACAACAAGAACAACACTTTTTTGTTGTATCTTTTCTTCTTCTAGAAATGATCAAAAAAAGCAGTTTGTCTCTCTTCTACTCCCACGTATGTGTTTTTTGCACTTCTGGCATCATTCGGTAGCAGGTGTTTTTTTTTAAATTTAAGTGGTTCAAGCTAGAAACATTCAAGACAAGTGGCTTCATGTAATTTCAACGCACACATTACAACCGACTTTTCAATGTTTTTCGTGTTTGCAGATGCCAATACGCTGATAAAACAACGTGTATATTATAACAAAGATGTAATCACCTCTCTGGAATTGATTCTTCTTCATTTAGTTTAAAATGGGGGCAGTGGTAAATTGCTCTAGGTTTTTTTACTTACTTTTTTTTTGTGTGTGTGTGTGTGTGTGTGTTTCTTTAGTCTGGAAGTTTAAATTGTGTGGGTAGAGTAATAAAGGTGTAGTTGAGCTCGAGGGAATGTGAAGTATAACGATTCTCTAGCCGGACAATATATTACGTTGTTTATTTCATCCAAGAAACAATATAGAGCTTCAACAGCCCGGATATCGAACTAGACTAACACCTACTACTTGAGCGAAACTGACGACATGGTATAGAATTATGTTACCATAATAAAAATATAACTGTTTTTTCGCAACGCATTGGATCAAATTCACAATGTATCATCCTCAATTAGATTCAGACAAATCATCTCATTTCAAATTTCACCTCCAACTTACCCGTACAGTGTTATGTCTGATAGCTCAGTTGCTAGAGAACACGTGCGAAATACTTGTGAGTAATCATTATCGTGTTCTATTTAATAGTTTCTTTTAGAATAGAGAGTACATGTCTATAATTTGTGAACACCTTCTATGGTTTTCCGTTTAATTTCTCAGTTAAAATAGAGAACACGTGTAAAATTTATGACTAATCGCGGTAGTATTCTGTTTGGTATCTCGTTTAAAATAGAGAACACAATATGTCTATAATTTGTGAATACCCGCTATAGTGTTCTGTTTATTATCTCGGGTAAAACAGAGAACACGTATATTATTATTATTATTATTAGCACCGCGTCTTACTACCCGTTCGGGTTATACGCACTTAAGCTAATGTGTAATGGTGGGATGATTGTGAGATGAAATGGAGGACCTACAGTTTAACGTGGAATCCGAACCACGGTGGAGGCCTGGCATTCCTCACATTCGCAAGTTGTGATTAATACACGTCTTGTCAGAGGTGAAGGAAGAGTTTGGCAATCAGATAAATCTGTGCTGGGACCGAGGATTGAACCCGGACCCTCAACACAGAAGTCTGACACCTTACCACTAGACCACCAGGTCACCAATGAGAACACGTATAAATAATATGTTGTTGTCTCACTATAATGTTGTGTCTATTATTTTGTTTGCTACACAAGAGAGAAAAAGTTCAAGTAGCTTATGAAAACCCGTAATAGTGTCTGGCATAATATCTTGGTTGCTGCAAAAGAAAGAAAAAGCTTAGGTAGCTTATGAAAGCCCGTTATGGTCTAATATCGAAGTGGCTACACAAAATGAAAATAAATGGTACGGAACCCCGCACGGACTTTCTCGATCTACTGTTTAAAAATGGAGATATTGTAATATGTGTGAAACTAAATAGTATACACTAGCAAACCCAAGCATAAATTGCACTATACTTAAGTAAAACATTTTTTGAGTCCCGGTTTTAAATTTTAAATTTTTATTTTTAAAGAATTAATGTCCTCATTTGTATGTTTGGACCAATAAAAAAATATTAATATTGGGTCCACAAGGGTCCACCCTTCGTATTAAAATTTCGACCTCCGATCGACATTTTACTAGTTGTTGCACATCTTCAGGTCAGGCCATTGATATTAAATTCCTCATTTATAAATTTTTACCAATAAAAAATGTAAATATTGACTATTGAGTCTAAAATGGAGATAGATCATTGCTGTACAAACATTTCTCCTAAAAGGTTTAAGGAAAAATAACATACTTTTTGAAAGACTTATATTTAATTACTCTATGGCATTGGAGAATTATTGCTTTAAAACTTAAGTAGTATATATTTACAACTAAAGCTCACAAAATTGTATTAATATATTTGCCAATATCTCAGAAACTGTTGCTTTTATAAAAATGTATTTCGTATAATTTATTTTTATTTTTAATAGTACTACAATTTTGTAATGATAAGTAATTTCATTTCTCAAATAGTTTCGAAGATATGATAAAAAATGAGAATTTACGCATCAGACCGGAGCCCTTAAATTCATTTTGCCAAAATATTGAGAGTAGCAATTTTGTTTGGAATATCTATAAATGTTTAGAAATGAAATTTAATCAAAATCGTTAGAGCCGATTTTGAGAAAATCAACTTTTTCTATTTTTGCCCTTCAGTAAACTACCCTTACAACTACCTTAATTTTAGGGGTAGATATCCAAATCCAAAAACTCCTCAGGGCAACCCTATGAAAACCCTAGATACCAAGTTTTAGCCCGATTGGTAAAATTGTTTAGGCTCTAGTCCGAGGTACAAACAGACAGACAGAAATTCAAAAATAACTTTTTAGGATGCAGGGAGTCATGGAAAGTCAAGATTCATCAAAATCTCGAGTTCGATTATTTTGACGATAATAGTACTCTCGCTACCTGTAAGATAGCGAAAAGGTAAAAAGCTCAGGCAGTTTGTGAAAACCCGTTATAGTGCTCTATCTAATATCTCGGTTGCTAAAAGTTGTGAAAATTTTTGATAGTGTTCGGTCTAATATCTCGGTTGCTGCAAAAGATAGAAAAAGCTCAGGTAAGTTGTGAAAACATGTTATAGTGTTTGTTATAATATCTCATTTGTTACACAAGAGAAAAAAAGATCAGGTAAGTTGTGAAAACATGTTATAGTGTTTGTTATAATATCTCATTTGTTACACAAGAGAGAAAAAGCTTAGGTAGCTTGTAAAAACATGTTATAGTGTTTGTTATAATATCTCATTTGTTGCACAAGAGAGAAAAAGATCAGGTAAGTTGTGAAAACATGTTATAGTGTTTGTTATAATATATCATTTGTTACACAAGAGAGAAAAAGATCAGGTAAGTTGTGAAAACATGTTATAGTGTTTGTTATAATATCTCATTTGTTACACAAGAGAGAAAAAGATCAGGTAAGTTGTGAAAACATGTTATAGTGTTTGTAATAATATATCATTTGTTACACAAGAGAGAAAAAGCTCAGTTAGCTTGTGAAAACATGTTATAGTGTTTGTTATAATATCTCATTTGTTACACAAGAGAGAAAAAGATCAGGTAAGTTGTGAAAACATGTTATAGTGTTTGTTATAATATCTCATTTGTTACACAAGAGAGAAAAAGATCAGGTAAGTTGTGAAAACATGTTATAGTGTTTGTTATAATATATCATTTGTTACACAAGAGAGAAAAAGCTCAGTTAGCTTGTGAAAACATGTTATAGTGTTTGTTATAATATCTCATTTGTTACACAAGAGAGAAAAAGATCAGGTAAGTTGTGAAAACATGTTATAGTGTTTGTTATAATATCTCATTTGTTGCACAAGAGAGAAAAAGATCAGGTAAGTTGTGAAAACATGTTATAGTGTTTGTTATAATATCTCATTCGTTGCACAAGAGAGAAAAAGATCAGGTAAGTTGTGAAAACATGTTATAGTGTTTGTTATAATATATCATTTGTTGCACAAGAGAGAAAAAGATCAGGTAAGTTGTGAAAACATGTTATAGTGTTTGTTATAATATCTCATTTGTTGCACAAGAGAGCAAAAGATCAGGTAAGTTGTGTAAACATGTTATAGTGTTTGTTATAATATCTCATTTGTTGCACAAGAGAGAAAAAGATCAGGTAAGTTGTGAAAACATGTTATAATGTTTGTTATAATATCTCATTTGTTACACAAGAGAGAAAAAGCTCAGTTAGCTCGTGAAAACATGTTATAGTGTTTGTTATAATATATCATTTGTTACACAAGAGAGAAAAAGCTCAGTTAGCTTGTAAAAACATATTATAGTGTTTGTTATAATATATCATTTGTTACACAAAAGAAAAAAAGATCAGGTAAGTTGTGAAAACATGTTATAGTGTTTGTTATAATATCTCATTTGTTGCACAAGAGAGAAAAAGATCTGGTAAGTTGTGAAAACATGTTATAGTGTTTGTTATAATATATCATTTGTTACACAAGAGAGAAATAGCTCAGTTAGCTTGTAAAAACATATTATAGTGTTTGTTATAATATATCATTTGTTACACAAGAGAAAAAAGGATCAGGTAAGTTGTGAAAACATGTTATAGTGTTTGTTATAATATCTCATTTGTTGCACAAGAGAGAAAAAGATCAGGTAAGTTGTGAAAACATGTTATAGTGTTTGTTATAATATTTCATTTGTTGCACAAGAGAGAAAAAGATCAGGTAAGTTGTGAAAACATGTTATAGTGTTTGTTATAATATCTCATTTGTTGCACAAGAGAGAAAAAGATCAGGTAAGTTGTGAAAACATGTTATAGTGTTTGTTATAATATATCATTTGTTACACAAGAGAAAAAAAGCTTAGGTAGCTTGTAAAAACATGTTATAGTGTTTGTAATAATATCTCATTTGTTGCACAAGAAAGAAAAAGATCAGGTAAATTGTTAAAACATGTTATAGTGTTTGTTATAATATCTCATTTGTTACACAAGAGAGAAAAAGATCAGGTAAGTTGTGAAAACATGTTATAGTGTTTGTTATAATATCTCATTTGTTACACAAGAGAGAAAAGGATCAGGTAAGTTGTGAAAACATGTTATAGTGTTTGTTATAATATCTCATTTGTTACACAAGAGAGAAAAAGATCAGGTAAGTTGTGAAAACATGTTATAGTGTTTGTTATAATATCTCATTTGTTACACAAGAGAAAAAAAGATCAGGTAAGTTGTGAAAACATGTTATAGTGTTTGTTATAATATCTCATTTGTTACACAAGAGAGAAAAAGCTTAGGTAGCTTGTAAAAACATGTTATAGTGTTTGTTATAATATCTCATTTGTTGCACAAGAGAGAAAAAGATCAGGTAAGTTGTGAAAACATGTTATAGTGTTTGTTATAATATATCATTTGTTACACAAGAGAGAAAAAGATCAGGTAAGTTGTGAAAACATGTTATAGTGTTTGTTATAATATCTCATTTGTTACACAAGAGAGAAAAAGATCAGGTAAGTTGTGAAAACATGTTATAGTGTTTGTAATAATATATCATTTGTTACACAAGAGAGAAAAAGCTCAGTTAGCTTGTGAAAACATGTTATAGTGTTTGTTATAATATCTCATTTGTTACACAAGAGAGAAAAAGATCAGGTAAGTTGTGAAAACATGTTATAGTGTTTGTTATAATATCTCATTTGTTACACAAGAGAGAAAAAGATCAGGTAAGTTGTGAAAACATGTTATAGTGTTTGTTATAATATATCATTTGTTACACAAGAGAGAAAAAGCTCAGTTAGCTTGTGAAAACATGTTATAGTGTTTGTTATAATATCTCATTTGTTACACAAGAGAGAAAAAGATCAGGTAAGTTGTGAAAACATGTTATAGTGTTTGTTATAATATCTCATTTGTTGCACAAGAGAGAAAAAGATCAGGTAAGTTGTGAAAACATGTTATAGTGTTTGTTATAATATCTCATTCGTTGCACAAGAGAGAAAAAGATCAGGTAAGTTGTGAAAACATGTTATAGTGTTTGTTATAATATATCATTTGTTGCACAAGAGAGAAAAAGATCAGGTAAGTTGTGAAAACATGTTATAGTGTTTGTTATAATATCTCATTTGTTGCACAAGAGAGCAAAAGATCAGGTAAGTTGTGTAAACATGTTATAGTGTTTGTTATAATATCTCATTTGTTGCACAAGAGAGAAAAAGATCAGGTAAGTTGTGAAAACATGTTATAATGTTTGTTATAATATCTCATTTGTTACACAAGAGAGAAAAAGCTCAGTTAGCTCGTGAAAACATGTTATAGTGTTTGTTATAATATATCATTTGTTACACAAGAGAGAAAAAGCTCAGTTAGCTTGTAAAAACATATTATAGTGTTTGTTATAATATATCATTTGTTACACAAAAGAAAAAAAGATCAGGTAAGTTGTGAAAACATGTTATAGTGTTTGTTATAATATCTCATTTGTTGCACAAGAGAGAAAAAGATCTGGTAAGTTGTGAAAACATGTTATAGTGTTTGTTATAATATCATTTGTTACACAAGAGAGAAATAGCTCAGTTAGCTTGTAAAAACATATTATAGTGTTTGTTATAATATATCATTTGTTACACAAGAGAAAAAAGGATCAGGTAAGTTGTGAAAACATGTTATAGTGTTTGTTATAATATCTCATTTGTTGCACAAGAGAGAAAAAGATCAGGTAAGTTGTGAAAACATGTTATAGTGTTTGTTATAATATTTCATTTGTTGCACAAGAGAGAAAAAGATCAGGTAAGTTGTGAAAACATGTTATAGTGTTTGTTATAATATCTCATTTGTTGCACAAGAGAGAAAAAGATCAGGTAAGTTGTGAAAACATGTTATAGTGTTTGTTATAATATATCATTTGTTACACAAGAGAAAAAAAGCTTAGGTAGCTTGTAAAAACATGTTATAGTGTTTGTAATAATATCTCATTTGTTGCACAAGAAAGAAAAAGATCAGGTAAATTGTTAAAACATGTTATAGTGTTTGTTATAATATCTCATTTGTTACACAAGAGAGAAAAAGATCAGGTAAGTTGTGAAAACATGTTATAGTGTTTGTTATAATATCTCATTTGTTACACAAGAGAGAAAAGGATCAGGTAAGTTGTGAAAACATGTTATAGTGTTTGTTATAATATCTCATTTGTTACACAAGAGAGAAAAAGATCAGGTAAGTTGTGAAAACATGTTATAGTGTTTGTTATAATATCTCATTTGTTACACAAGAGAGAAAAAGATCAGGTAAGTTGTGAAAACATGTTATAGTGTTTGTTATAGTATCTCATTTGTTACACAAGAGAGATAAAGCTCAGTTAGCTTGTGAAAACATGTTATAGTGTTTGTTATAATATATCATTTGTTACACAAGAGAGAAATAGCTCAGTTACCTTGTAAAAACATATTATAGTGTTTGTTATAATATATCATTTGTTACACAAGAGAAAAAAGGATCAGGTAAGTTGTGAAAACATGTTATAGTGTTTGTTATAATATCTCATTTGTTGCACAAGAGAGAAAAAGATCAGGTAAGTTGTGAAAACATGTTATAGTGTTTGTTATAATATCTCATTTGTTGCACAAGAGAGAAAAAGATCAGGTAAGTTGTGAAAACATGTTATAGTGTTTGTTATAATATCTCATTTGTTGCACAAGAGAGAAAAAGATCAAGTAAGTTGTGAAAACATGTTATAGTGTTTGTTATAATATCTCATTTGTTGCACAAGAGAGAAAAAGATCAGGTAAGTTGTGAAAACATGTTATAGTGTTTGTTATAATATCTCATTTGTTGCACAAGAGAGAAAAAGATCGGGTAAGTTGTGAAAACATGTTATAGTGTTTGTTATAATATCTCATTTGTTGCACAAGAGAGAAAAAGATCAGGTAAGTTGTGAAAACATGTTATAGTGTTTGTTATAATATCTCATTTGTTACACAAGAGAGAAAAAGATCAAGTAAGTTGTGAAAACATGTTATAGTGTTTGTTATAATATCTCATTTGTTGCACAAGAGAGAAAAAGATCGGGTAAGTTGTGAAAACATGTTATAGTGTTTGTTATAATATCTCATTTGTTACACAAGAGAGAAAAAGCTCAGTTAGCTTGTGAAAACATGTTATAGTGTTTGTTATAATATATCATTTGTTACACAAGAGAGAAAAAGCTCAGTTAGCTTGTGAAAACATGTTATAGTGTTTGTTATAATATATAATTTGTTACACAAGAGAGAAAAAGCTCAGTTAGCTTGTGAAAACATTTTATAGTTTTTGTTATAATATATCATTTGTTACACAAGAGAGAAAAAGAGCATCGAACCTGTGAACCCCCGCCATAGTGTCCGGTCTAATGCCTTGCTTGTCAGACGAATCTAATCAAGTTCACGATGCAACAAGTGTTTTTCCTAGAGCAGACCAAATTCCCTTCCCACACTTGCGCAATCATGTTCATTCTTAGTATGGCTCCCTCTACACGTAGGTGGATTAAACTAATAATGTAGGCAGTGTTGCCATTATTATAGCAATTTCTACAATAAAGTTTTATCAGAATAGCTATAAGCATAATATGTATGGACAGTACTTAGTGATTTGGCTCTTCATAATGTTATGTACTAAGCTACATAATAAATAAGTCATAAAATAAAATTTATTTAATGAATGTGTTTATAAAATATACAAAAAACTTAATAAAACAAAATAAAATAAGTTTCAAATTTTAATTAATATCACATCTCTGGAATGTCGGTCAACTATTAATATAGGTTAGTCTTTTGTCCAGAGTAATAATAAAAGAAAGAAAAATATCTCAGCACAATATTGTTTACTTTTTGAAGTCTTCAATAGTGTATTCTAAATTAGCTTAGTGTTATATCTTCTAATAAAAAAAAGTAAATATTCAGAACATCTTCCGAAACAATTTTTTTTATGATTACAATAGTTCTTTTGATATGAAGAAGTAAAAGTAAGTTATTCAAATAAATAACCAACACAAAGAATATTGTTATCAAATAATAAGATAATGTTTATTTAGTGTCAAAATACAGTAGCTTGATAGTTTGAGATTCCGTATAGTTCGAGGTAGGGATACGTCTGATACATGTCCTGCATAGGTGGTAACGCTCCAAAACAAACTTCACAGATAAATAAATAGAAAACACTTGATAGTTTTTTCTCTTATACTTCTGATAATACTGCTCTACATACGCTCCATTTAGACTGTAAGGTAGCAAGGTTACTTACACTTTCCACTATTGATTAGGTTATAAGATAGGGATGGGTGTAATCCGACTGATAGTCTTCAGGTTTAGAGAAGTGTACATTAAATTTGTGTATACGAAATTATTTTCAAAAATATATTTTAAAATATAGAAATTTCTTAGGGCCGTATGCAAGAACTTGACTAAGTGGATGTTTATGGAACACTAGCATGGGTTTGCTTGCCTCATCATAGGTTTAAAAGGTGGAGCGATAGTGTACTTGGGACCGCACTATGGTCCACTAAGTATTCACCAATAATATGGTGTATAGATGGAGTAAATTAAGTTGGTTTAGGAACACGTAGTTAAAATAATTATTAGTGGGAAGAGACCATTGGGAAATTCTAGATGCAGATGGGAGGTTAACATTAGAATGGACCTGAAATAGATAGAGTGTAATGAGTTTGACTGGATATAACTAGCTCAAGATAGGGATAGGTGGCGTACTTTGTAAGTGTGGCCAAAGAATTCTAGATTTCTTAAAGACATAAAGTAAGTAAGTTAGTGAGCTAGATTTTATTTATAGATATATTTTTTGCAATTTAATGAGTTAAGTTTGCAAGACAAGCACTACACTCTAACTTGATAGGATAGAATTTATAGCATCAACTTCATAGAGAAATAAGAAACAAAACCCCTCACCAGGGGTAACGCGGAATAAACGTCAGGACCATTTACTCTGGTTTGCCGGTGATGCAGAGGTTGGGGTTCGAATCTCGGATGAGTGCACTGAGAGTACTTTTCCTAAAAAATTCTCCCCTTCTTTTTCCCCACAAATGCGGGTATATTACTTATACATTCTACCTTACTCATCGCCATTCCATCAGAATAATTAAATTGCTTATAGCTTGGAAAGTGGTGAAAAAAATTTAAGAAATTGACCATGCAACAATGTATAGTAACCACCCCCCGCCCACCCCTTTTGTATTTGTTTAATTTGTCACAAGATCTTTATAATCTCTCAAGAAAATTAATGACATTTAATGAATTATTGCCTTGTTTAGAGTCAAACATTAAATATAATTCAGCTACCGAACTCGTTTATTTAAACAAAGAATGACTTAGCCCACTTCTGTGGCCGCATGGTTTAAGGTGCTACTTTACGCAATAGACTGGCTGCCAATGAGAGGAGACTGTGGTTCAATCCCTATCGGATGCACTGAGGGTGATTTTACTAAATTGTTTTACACTCTATATCCAAGCAAATGCGAGTGCATTTCCTCTCAAATTAAATCTTTATTTCCTAACACACAACGAGTAGTAATAGGGGCGCTAAAAAAAAGTGACTTAAATCCACATTTAACTCGTGATGAGCTTAACCAGCTGTAACTTACATTTACACTTTCTTAGAGAAAATACATTTAATCACAAATCATTATTAATTGATAACATATTAACATCGACCAAACTCTAATCAAAATGACTTTTACACCTATTAGCTAGTAATGAGTGACTTACATTGCCTTTAACTCACAGCGAATTCTACCCCTTCATGACTTACACTCGTTTAAATTAATCGCGAGTTATTTCAACCCCTTCATGACTTACATTTCTTTATTAATTAACTCACGGTTAATTTCGCCTCTTCATGATTTAACACTTGTTCAAATATTTACTTACAGTGAATTTCACCCCTTATGAATTAACTTTTTTAAATTTTTAAATCATGACTTAACACTTGTATTAAAAAATTAACTCTATATTGTAATTCCACCCCTTATGATTTAAACTTTTTAAAATTAAATCACAGAGAATTCCATCCATTCATGACTTACACTTGTTTAAATTAACTCTTTGTGATTTCATCCCCTTTAAGGATGCTGCACGGTGAAACACTAAGATGCCTGCAGACGATTAGAAATCCCGCACTATTTAGGATATATTTCAATATTATTTTCAACTATTGCTGAAGAGCTAAAAAGTTTAAATTTTGAGTTTAAAGTTTAAAAAATCAACTAGAATTTATGCAAAAATGTGTACTTCTGAGATTAAAATTAAATGTTAGAAACCTGTATCTAGCCTCCCTCTACAAAATAAAGTAATGTTTTGGTATTCTTTAAATATAAAAATTACTCCTGTACACGGGAAATGGAGCCGGGGACCATTGGTTTAGTACGTTAATGCTATGCCTTAAAATTTCAGTGAAGAATGACCAAAGCAGTGAACTACTGCTGGGTAGCTCAGTTGTTAGAGCATTGGCATAATAAACTCAAGGTCACGAGATCGATTCCCGTATCTAAGTTACATTTTTAAATTTAAAGAATATGATATTTATATGCGGCTGTAACCGCAACTAACGAATATAATAGCTTGGATATTTAATCCATTATGTTTTGATAGATTCAAAAATAGTATATTAAGATAATGTGGGATAGTTTAATAATGTCTTATGTACGCTATCACACATTTTTTAAGAACAATTTAAGCTTAAAATATAAACTTTTTTAAATGTTCAGAACTTTCGCCTACGTTCTGGTGGAAACAATACTAAAGAAATATCAAACCACTTCATAAATAGTCCGGGATTTCTAAACGTCCGCCTCTCTTATCAGTGCTCTCTCAAACTCAAAATTACAAACTTCCTCCCCTTCTAGTCTGATAACAAATTTCTTCTGCTAATTTATAACAAGAAATAGATAGCTTATGGTAGTTTCTAACCACCTCTTAACTCGTATTTGGATTAAAGTAAATTTCATATCCCTTTAATTCCCGATAACTTCCTTCCACCTTAACCCAAGACTGCATTTATCCAACCCTAAATTAAGGTAGCACAAGCTCACATTTAAATACGCCCTGCTACAAGTAGCGAAAATTTTAGCCTCGTCTTAAATTATTTTGATTAACACCTTAAGCATTGAGGTTGCCCGTCCTAACTTAACTCACAGTTACATTAATTAGTTTATAACTCATGATTACTCCTATCCCATGTCAGTGGGTAGCCTCTTGCCACCTTAATTAATGGTGATTTCAATCCTGTTTTAATTGATGGGAGATTTTAATCCCACTTTAACTAATAGTGATTGAAATAATATTTTATTTGATGGTTGACTTCTATTCCACATTGGTACACGGTAGTATTAGTCTCATTTTAACTGTCTAAATCCTAGTGGTGACCTGGTGATCTGGGGGTAAGGTGTCAGAATTCTATGCTGAGGGTCCGGGGTTCAATCCTCGGTCCCGGTACAGATTTATCTGATTGCCAAACCCTACCTTCACCTCTGACAAGACATGTATTAATCACAACTTGTGAATGTGAGGAATGCCAGGCCTTCACCGTGGTTCGGATCCCACGTTAAACTGTAGGTCCTCCATTTCATCTCACAATCAACCTAACATAACACATTGGCTTAAGTGCGTATAACCCGAACGGGTAGTAAGACGCGGTGCTAATAATAATAACTGTCTAAATGAATGCATATTTTATCATCTGGCAACGTTGCTGCTCTGACGGAAACCATCAACCTGCACTTCAGAAACCAAGTGGCTTTCAGTGCCGCCAATTTAGAGAAGATCAGTAATGGTCCTGCCAAGCACTAGAGGGAAACTGATTTTGATTCGCTGAATAATTTTAAGGTGAGGCAGGTACTTCGAGACGAATACATGATTTCCCATAGTTCTTCTAATTTCCAGCCCTGTGTGGGCTTACAATCAGAGTGCTCGTGTATTATTGCTCGACACATTTACATAATTTTAAGATGGGTACACTCAAAGACACAATGTTTTAGACCGATTCAGAGCTAGGTGTACACACAGCAGACATTTTTTTATATTCTACAAATAGAATTATTGATGGAACGTTCCAATCCTCGATTCCTCTCATCTTTTGTGTCTTTGATATTAGAAATAATCATTACAAAAATTAAGAATTCAAATCTAAAGGCTTGAATTTGAAATCACAATTTCATATGATTGTTATAATTAATTATTTAGACGTGTGTATTTTGGGAATACGAGACATTTAGATTTCCTTAATCTAAAATAAAAATAAAAATTAACATAATAAACAAATAATCTTATTAAAAGAGATAATTCAAATAGAAAAATTTCCTCTTTTTCCTTTATAACACGATTTTATGATAAATAATTAAATAAATCAAAAACAAAGCCGCTAAACTGATCTTGAAATCTGTTCGTGAGTGAAGCTACCAGGATAAACAAAAGCAAATTTAACTATCTGTTATTTAATATTTTTTAATATAATTTTAGATGTTAAACAATCAAGGATTGAACTTATATTAAAAATTTGAAAGAAAGCTCTAGATTACTATTCGAGATAAATATGATTCAACCATCTTTTAAAAAAAATCATGTGTGTTTATTTTTATACACAACCTGACAATTACATTATAAATAATCCTATGTGTGTTTTGTGGAAACAAGAAACGTAAATAAATTTTTAAATTAAATTTTGGCTCAAGTTTTTGAAATTTAAATCTCTCATAAGTTTTTTTTATGAAAGTGTTCATATCTAGGTAGAAAGAAACTAATAGAGGAAACACGGAGGTTTCGCTTTTGAAGTTTTTTCAATTTCACCGTTTAAGTAGTTAAAACATTACTTACAGTAACTTTGCCTCAGGTTAAATTTGTTTTAAATGTATTATTACAGTCACGAAATCATCAAAAGCAAATCTATTACGACATGAGATACAACTTTTGTTTCAATTGAAACAGTATTTTGTGAACAGAAATTTATGTAGGCCCTGAAAATCACTGAAAATAGTATCTGTTTCTAATAGTTTGAATTCATTTGTTTATAAATTGATGTAAGAAGACAAACTTGCCCCATAATCGCCACTTTACTAGATGATGTAATATTTTAACTTTGGATTTTGTGTACAAGTTGTACCGCGACATAACCAATAAACTCCACAATCGTATTTTAGACATAATTTGAAATTAAAAAGTGAATATACACAATAGGGTTATGTGACAGCCTGATGGAGTTACAGCCACATGACTGACGTACTTATATGTAATGAAAATACCAAATGTATATAACTGTAGTTATTTATTATTCTGATGTTGATTTATAATTTATGATATCAATCAGCCTTCACATGTACTGTTGAGGATGCCCCCACTCCGGCTTCAAGCAGGCTGTACACGTTGCACCACTGCATGCTCCCGCCGCATGTCAACAAGTTCGTTTCTGAGGGCATTGATGGCGTTGGTTATCGCCTGCCTGTATCAACAGACTGCTCTCGTGTTTTTGGCTTACATCTGCTGTATCTTAGTAACTCAATAGAACTAATCCAAGGTGTATATTGACCTTTTTTAAATTCAAATTATGTCTATAACACGGTGGCGGAGTTTGTTGGCTACTTCGCGGTACATCCTGTATAGTTAAGTTCCTAAAAGTGTAAGTCTATACGTAAATACATCTGTTAATTAGATTTTTAATACTTCCACATGAGTTAAAAAGATAACAAGACCCATTTAAGAAGCGTGCAAATATCTAAAACCAAACAATAATCTTTTTAATTATAAAAATAATAATAGTTTCTCTTCTTAAACTCTAGACAATTTTTGGACACACACCATCATATGCATATGCATATTATTATTATTATTATTATTATTATTATTATTATTATTATTATTATTATTATTATTATTATTATTTATCATCATCATCATTATAGCGTCTTACTACCTGTTCAGGCTGTACCCATATGTGATAATAATTACTCTAATGTGGTAGGCCTGAGGAAGGAAGCATTTTAGATGTAATATATCCACATTTGCGTGGAATGAGAGTGGTAAACCACTTAGGAAAAATCAATCCTCAGTAGATCTAACCAAAATCCAAACTACAATCTCTCTGTCATTAGCAGGCCAGTGTAACGTGAGAGTGACACCTTAAACCATTCGGCCACTGAAGCGAGTCATATACATGTTAATGAAGGCAAGCTAACAAAACCAAGCTTTACATGTGTATATCGATGGAAGGTTAGGTTTCCTTAGAATACGTAATATTGTTACAATCAACATTTTAAATTATTAGAATCAAGTCCAGTCACTTATAAAAACTGAAATTTTACCGATTGAGTTAGAGAGGGCAACGATTTGTATTCAGCCTGTCTTGGAGAAGTTTAAAACCGAGACCAAAATATTATAATATGTTTGAAAATTGTACTAAACTACTGCAGTAGTTTCTGTTAATCCAGAATATACCATACAAACAATCTATAATACAATTATTGTATAGTTTAACTATTCAGTATAATATTCTTAAAATTAACACCTGGACACGGGAATCGAACCCAGGACTTTTGGCTTAGTACGCCAATGCTCTTACCACTGAGCTATCCAGGATTCGTCCCGTGCTCAGGGTTATTCTTCACTCATATTTTAAGGCAGAGCCTAAGATGGACTTAGCGGAAATTGTCGGCTACAAGTGTGTGATTATATTAATATCATGAGCTAGCCATCAGATAACGCAGCCATCTTCGACTCGGTAGTTGGCTTATTGCTGTCATTTGTACAATTATTATAATTGTACGGGATTGAATATTAAGAATCAAATAGCCAAAGCTATTATTTATGCTTTTAGTGAGGATTACGCCATCTAGATATTATATTCTGAAAATTGAAAAATGACACCTGGACACGGGAATCAAACCCGGCGGGACTTTTGGCTGCTGCATTGGCGTACTTAGCCATCCACCATCACCGGCAAACCCGACAACATAGAATTGACGTTTCTTACACGTTCCAACCGATGCGAGTAGTTTTAAGGTTCATAATTTTGTACCTGGGGAGACCGGGTTTGATTTTATACTGATTGCTTTTGGAGTAGATTTTTTCCCAGCCGAAAAAATATCGATCCTTTTGGTAGGAGATTGATAATTAATTTATTCAAACTCTACCCAACTAATTATGTTGCGTTAGTTTATAATTATGAATTCGCTAATTACAAACTACTTAAACTAAAACATACTTGTCAACTTGAAAATGACCCGCCTCAGTGGCTGAATGGCCTAAGGTTACTCTCGCATTAGACTAGACTACCAAAGATGTGGAGATTGGGTTTCGACCCTTGTTTGGTGTACTGAGTGTGTTTTTGCTTAAATGGTTTTCCCTTCTCCATCCACGCAAATGTGGACACATTTCCTCTGAATTAGATTTCCTAATCCCTGACATATTAGTATAATTAGTATATAGACGTATAACCCGAATGGGTAGTAGGATGCGGTGATAAAAACACAACAACAAAGCTTGAAAATAGTCTGTAACATAAATGTGACGTCATGGAACCTGTTAGGCTTTGAGTTACAGAGATACAATGCGTATCAGTCGTAGACCCCCACCAGTTATGCAACTTTAACACCTCTTGGAAATATGGTTGAATCCTATAGTTTTATACAACTATTTAACAGAAACAGGTTACGAGCTCCTAGGATCGAACTGAAGTTGAATTATAGGAAACGACACAAGAATATATCTAGTGAGAGGACAGGGAACTACATCGTGTGTAAAACAATCCCGACTACATGGTTGGGGTGTAAAGCCTGACCTCTCAGGTCAAAGTCAAGACACAATAATGTTGAACGTGTTCCAGTGAACGACCCCTTAAGGGGCCCGCCTACCAGAGTACTTAAGCGCGTTGCAGATGTTCGGAAATCCCTCATTATTTTTAGGAAGTGTTTTGTTATTTAAAAATATGCTTTATGCCAAATATTCGTGAAAGTTATTAACATGTTCTGATAGGATTAAAATTCTTACATTTTACGTTTAATATTGTTTAGAAACAAACCGAAAGGTAAAATTAGCTTATTTTCAACGACGTTTCATGGGGAATGACACATAGTTTTTTTTTGGTTAATTTTCACAGCATCTTATTACCCATGTGGACTATACTTTTTTATACTGACGAGGAGAAAGATAGAACTTTGAATAATATTTACTCACAATTGCGTTGAGGGGGCCATCTTCATTACACCTTATTGGGATTCGAACCCCAATCTCCGTTTCACCAGCAATCCAGCACAACACAAAACCGATGTATTAACCAATGTGACCACCGATGCGATTAAATGTCGTAGCTCTGAGATAAAAGAAAATGGTTAAAAACATATAACTAGCCTTTCTTTGAACAATAAAGTCAATTTTTAACAGGTTCACAACATTAAATATTAACTTTGTATTAAATAGCCAAACTATTAAATTAGTTATTTACGGCTATGGTCATATCTAAATATATTATTTAGATTGAAAAAGACACCTGAACACGGGAATAGCTTGATATTTAATCTACTATAATATGTGCATTCGAACAGTTTTAATTGTACTATTGGCAGCATAAAGCTTCCGAGTCGAAGATGGTTGCATTATATGATAGTTCGTGATCTTACTCGATCACATACTATTTTGTAGCTGACGATTTCTGCCCGTCCATTACAGATTCTGCCTTAAAATATGAGTGATGATTGATCCTGGATACGAGATGACTCCTGGATAGATCAGTGGTTAGAGCGTTGGTATACTAAGCCAAAGGTCCTGGATTCAATACCCGTGTACAGGTATAGTTTAAACTCTAAAGGTTATAAAATATTAAGCTCGTAGATGATCATTTATTCGTTTTATGCTTCAGAACTTCCATTTCCATGACCTACAACAGCGTGAGTATAATTCCCTTCAAATCGGCGGTACCTTTAATAATGGTAGCTGTATCAAAGAATAAATAAACTTTACGTTTCGATCCAGATAAACATCGCACCCCGGTACCTTTATGATCGCATTGAGATTGCCACACATACGACCTCAACATATCCCCCTCTGATAATGACGCCTTCTTTGTTATTTTAACAATCTATCACAATCAAAATTACGTATCGGAAAACGGGTATTTTTTTGTTGAAAGTGTTGTTATCCTTGAGAATGATAATTTTCAAGTACGTAAACAACAATGAAATGTATTCACAGGTGTCAAAAACCAATTAGGTTGAAATATTTCAGGACGTAATCATAGTTCTCCAGGTGGTTCGTATGAAAGTAATGATGACATTGAGAGAGAAACTATTTCCAAAGCTATCATTTTAATTCGTTACTGCAACAATTTTCTCCCCTGTAAGACATAAAAAATAAGCGAGACATGTATATAGAACCAATTTATTAGACAATAGCGTAAGTAACGGTTTATTTCAATACTAGCTTTGGGCACGGCCAAGATTGCGACAAAAACACCGTGAATATTGGTATGATCATTTTTTATAAGAGGGACCTTTTCAAAAAATACAGATTTTAGCGTTAAACATTAATAACATTTTAGTATACTATTAGAGCTATTTTATAAGTATTGTTAATATTTAACAAAAGGGACAGCTACAAATCAAATGTCTATTTGTTATACGTAAAAATAGATATAGTAATTATTCTAGCGGTCAAATAAGGCCCTTTAAATGAAAATGGGACTGTACCTAAACGGGTGCCACAAAGTCGCCTTCTTTTGCGACAAAGTCTCTCTAATAGTAGTACAATCCGGATCTTTTTTGGCGGTCACTAAAATTAATAATACCATTTTCGTATATGTATTTATACGTAAAGTCATCTGATCTGCATCTGTTATTTTTGTTTGAGTTTATTAACACCCATGAAGTCATATTAATATTAAATTGAAACTAGTGGATCATTGCATTGAAGGCTGCAGATTATCGAGCTGAAATGTGTTCAAAACTTTTTATTGGGATAAGTTCACTCGACTTTCTAGTTAAAGGTTTACTAATCAAAGGTTATCAATCTTACACATATTTTGTGCTGTCTTTGTTTAATTTTAAGAAGAACGTATATTCACCCCCCATCACATCACGATGAGAACTTTTACACTACCCCTCTCTTGTCTATTACAGATATAACAGTTTTGTGGGAGGGTGAAATAGTATATTTTTTAATTCCTTAACACATTCATTGAGAAATTAAGGTTTCTATGGGGATGTAAACAAAGAATAAGAAGCTGGATATTTGCTAGGAAAACAGTGTTTTCTTTTGAACTACTAGACTAATAACCTTTAAAATAATTGTTCCTTTGTCAAAATTGGTTTAGCTATTTTCTCGTAAATTTAATTACCGTAAAAGGGCTTATCAAATTATACATAAGAGAAAAGGCAAATATTAATTTTAAAACAAAGAAGAGGAAAGATAAAAATCAACAATTCAAACATTATTTTTAACATAATATCATTAATTTGATAAATGTAAAAAAACTAATTATAAGTCAAAATTATATCATGTGAGAGAAAAACATCCGTAGCACAACTACCTTTTAGTGGAAGTAAAGCCGTTAGTCCCATGTTAATTGTGGCATGTAAAATATCCCTGGAAGTTATATGAGATACTTTTCGGCTCAATCTGTAGGCATTTATTTGTTCGCTCAGAAAAAATCAGTGCGGAAGGCAAAGGGGAAATACCAAACTTATTCACTACTTACCTATAACATGTGATTTCTCCCCAAATGGTGCAGGCGGGTGGCACTAAACATCTAAATGACTGAATGAGCACCCTTTTCCGGGTGTATGATGAACCAAATCAAACCAACCTTTAGGTTTAAACTTTAAATAAATAGGGTATAAATAAGGCAAAAATGTTCAATATTAGCAGAGATTTGGGGGTTTAGCATTGCATGTGGCTTTCTATGCTAAGCGAGTTTTTAAGTCTTGTGCTAGAATAAGCCTATGTGTAGAAAAATCACGTAATCCTTTTATTATTATTATTATTATTATTATTATTATTATTATTATTAATATTATTACGATTACTAAAATGATAAGATATGTTATTCTCTATTGGATTAAGATTTTTAACTTTCATTTCTGCAACAAAGTTTAACATCTATATGAAATTAAAAACATATGCCTAGCGATTTAAAAAAGGTTGGACCAATTTTTACATTTAGAAACATTTATTAACTATAGTGAAAAGTATTTTTTTCTTTTACAATTATTATTTTACAAAATACGTTTAACGTGTAAATGTCATTAATGGTTTAATCTAAACGATTGAGATGGGGAGACAGGCTTAAAGAAAAAGATGGAGAGAGGATTGGAAAACCACACTGATAAAACAAATGCATAAAATCACATTTCAGTCCAACCAGCAAAGATTTGAATCTCGACCTTTCCATCACCACAAACTCAGTTGGTTTCAGGCCTGGCTTCTTAAATCACGTGATCTCTAGCATCGATAAGGACTACTAAAAAACAAAAGTTCAGTAATCCTTAATATGTTTACAGTATAATATATAAGTTATACAGCTTATCGTAGAAACTAATAAGGGGCCGTCCTTAAATAACGTAAGTCTTTTTTTGAAAATTATTTCTGATCCCCAAACCTCTCCCCTCACGGATCTTAAGATTTTCCGTTACCTCCTTACCCTTTCTATCTGACGCAATTTTTTTTTACGATTTGGTTAATTATATTATTTTAATCGTTTGGTTATTTTTTAGACATAAGAATTGGTAGCGAAGCGAGTGATATGAAATTTTAGAATCCTTTAATCGCAGTAAAATTAGGTGTAGCTCAATAAATGAAATATAAGTAAAATTTTATAATTAGTATTTATATTTTCTGAAAAAAGTTAATTTTTTTATTTTATTTACCATAAACATTGTTAATAAAACATTACGTAAGATGGATTCTGACACCGACTCTGTCTCCCCCCCGTGAGAAAATACTGAACTATCGCCTCCCAAAAAACCTCAGGTAATTTAAGGACGGACCCTAAGCAGGGGGATATACTTAATTCTAACTCTTCGAATGCATGCTTAAGGAAATAAAACTTAAGACACAAGTACAGTAATTTAGTCAGTAAACGCTTTCAAGCAACTAGGGGAAAGCTGCTAAGGAATAATATGAATGTGTATTAGTACATCTTAAGGTGGGGTATTCTGGCAGTTTTTTGTAACAAAAACCTTCTCTGTTTTTGCTAAAATAGATTAAATACTGCTTCCATGAATACGTTTAGTTTAATTTTCTACACATAGCAATCTTAACAGACCTTGGATATTTGTCATGAGTATTGTGCCAGCTGAACATACATTTTTTATATTATTTTAAAGTGTATAAATTCAAATTCCTTGATGTCCAGAAAAAAATGAAGTCAGAATTCAAATTTCTTTTGAATATAGCTATATTGTTTATCTCTCCCTCTTCGCACAAATGCGTGTTTTTCCCCCAGCAACGCGGCTTACTACCCGTGCGGATTACATTCTTATGTACTAATTATGCTAATGGTTTTAAGGATTAGAGAGACTAGATTTATAAGAAGTGTACCCGTATTTGCGTGGAGAGAGTGTAAAAACATTTTAGAAAAACTACCCTCAGTACACCCGACAGAGATTCGAACCTTGATGTACTCGTCATTGACAGTCTAGTCTACTGCGAGAGTAGCACGTTAGACCATGGGTTCACAGAAGTGGGTCAAATGCGTTCCACCTTTCCACCTTTCTCATCATAAACCTATTAGTGTAAATATGTGACGAGTGGAGGGGTAGTAAGGTGTAGAGGTGTCGGTCAACTAGTATGTTCGGCCTTAATTCGCGGAGGGCTCTCAGTCATCATAGTGTATTTGTTAAACTATGCAGGCCACCCCGCCGAGCGGAGCAGGAGGATCCTAATGTTGTATACAAGCAGTCTCGCCAGGTCATTATGCAAACAACCTTCTCAATTTATGATGTCGTTATGGGTTATTAGCTATATAGATCACACGCTCTCTCTCTATGTTAGAGAAAATAAACGTCAAATAACTTTAAAAGAGGTTTCCTTCCTCTTATAGCATGACGTGTAAACAACGGGTCAAAATTCACGTTTTCATTTGTTGATGAACTGGGCAGCTACAAATTATTGGGCGCATAACTTGCAACAATTTTATGTGCGGCTTTATTGTTTGTGAGTGTCGTATCTTATTACCAGCCCAGAATATCCACATGATTACTCTAATGGATTACGAATGATGAAGGTAGAATATTAAAGGAAGTGTACTCACATTTGTGAGACAGGAGATTGGGCAACCATCTGGGAAAAATCACCCTCAATGCACCCTACCGGTGTTTGAGACCCTACTTAGCTGTCACTAATAAACTTGATAGGACTCACCCGATACTTGGTCTGTGTGCATTTGACGTGTTTTTACAAAAACTTTCTGAACCTAGGGCCGAGTGCACACTGTGTCGGTCAAAACATTATGAAGATAACCCCTTTTTTGTTTTTTCGCAACTAGGCCCTATTTTTCCATTGTATTCTTAAGATATCGACGCATATACATACGGTAAAGCCTGTATTCAGACATGCTGGAACTGAAACAGGGCTCCTTGCCTTGGGTAGAAACACTTGTTTCTGCTCATGATCAAGTTCTTCCTTCAGTCTATAACGTTTCTCTCACTGGTCTCTTGTGTTAGAATCGCAGTCTCAAATGTTTCACTGTTTTTTATATGGATTGTTATACTAGGTGGAATGGGGTGCCAAAATGCTAATTGTATTGATTATAGCTGGTATTCAGGGGCAATATGTGTTCAAACACCTTCCAAAATAGTTACTAGTAATGTATTCCCCAACACCTAAAATAGTAGCTTAATTGAGTATTATGAATTTCATAACATCTACAACCTCAATTATGTTAGAAAAATAGACAGTATTTATATTGGGTCAAGAGGGATTCAATGTTAAGGTAGGAATGTAGGGGACCGCAGAAAATGTGTGTGTTTTTGCAGTTTTTAGTGCAGAACATTTTTTGGTCAAAAAAAATTACTCCAGTATATACATAGAGTTTAGTTTTCTTCTCATGGTGATATCAACAGTTCTTGAATATCTGCCATGGGAATCGTGGAATTTGACTAGTTCTTTTTGTTTTTGTTTGTTAATAAAATACCACTTTACTCATGACTGATAAATATTCAAGAACTGTAGAGATTATGTTTCATAGATATTTGAACTGTGTCTTCAACTCATGTCCCCATCAATTCCACATTACACAATTATAAATGTTATTTCACACATAAAATAACTAAATACATTAAATTTATTTATTTTTACTGATCTTCTGTATTTTTTATGATGGTTTCCACACACTGCTAACTGACAATATTGCCTATGAACAATGGCTAGTGTATTTAACTGATAATTTCAAGCACCATATTGTTAGGTAGCATTGCTATTATCCACAACCACAATATACCAACTTTTATTAATCAAAGTCCTCTAGATACAAACATTATTATTACTATGAATTGAGACAAGACGAACTATCTTCCGGTTGTCACATGGTCTAATGTTTCGAACTTAGACGGTCAATATTATCGTGGAATTTTATCAAACTATGTTCAGTCATTGGAAGTGTTTGGTATCTGAGATGAAATATAGCATTCATTAAAAGTCATACTTGATTATTTATTGATGTATTAATACTAAAACTTGTACTAATACTATCACTAATACTACCAACCTAAAAATTGATTTTTCTCTCTTTGGTGATTTCAGATCAGAATCACTTTGAATACACTGAGATCCCCGAAATAATAAAAGTACCCTTCTCTTAAACAAATACATAGTCAGTCTTTTATAAGGTTATAGAAAACATAGCAACTAAGAAGGAAACATGATCGTGCAGAATTTCGTAAACAGACTGGGTGATATTGCGCAATAACTGTAATATACGATGGTAAATATTGACGAATGCATTAGTATATATATATATATATATATATATATATTATATATATATATATATATATATAATATATATATAATAAATTTCTTCAATTAACTGCGCAAACCTTCAATATACCTTCACAAGGTCAATATTATTGTGTCACATACATTTTTGCGCAATAATATTGATCATGTAAGGGGCCCTTAAGTCATGAAGCTGTCAATGGGCTGGATTGTCGGCAGGGCGATAGAGCCTTTGACACAACGGAGGACAAGGACTTCAAGCGTAGGACATTAAAGAAAAATGTAGGACGCTACAAGATAAAAGCTCAAAAGTATTTGTACAAATTCACTTCATCTGTTTTATAATAGCCATAATACACATTTTATTGTACAGTATGTTCAATCTTATTTTTCAGATGATTATCTTATTTAACTATTATTATTATAATTATTATTTATATTATTATTAGCATCACGTCTTATTACCCATCCGGGTTACATGCACTTACGCTAATGTGTAATGATAGGGTGATTGTGAGATGAAATGAAGGACCTACAGTTTAACGTGGAATCCGAACCACGGTGGAGGCCTGGCATTCCACACATTCACAAGCTGTGACTAATACACGTCTTGTCGGAGGTGAAGGAAGGGTTTGGCAATTAGATAAATCTGTGCCGGGACTGAGGATTGAACCCCGGAACTCCAAAAATAAGTTTGGAAACTTAACCCTAGACCGCCAAGTCATCATCTTATTTTTAAATATCTTGTTGGTTAGCAATACACTTATAAAACTCTGAACAAGTCAAATGCTTAAACTTATTCTTAATTGACAACAAACCCTTTATTGAATATACATTCAAGTGATTTCTTTCATTTGTCCTTTGTGAAAAATAACGAAGGAAAGAGTCCTTCAGCATTGACTTTGTGTCCTAGCAATGAAAAATAATTATGCTATTTTCGGTAGTCCTGAATGACATTCGTAATGTCTGCTATCTAAAAATACTTTATCCACTTATCGGCAGAATTTCTAAATGCGAGATCACTTTGAGAGCAAATAAAACAAAAAAATTACAAATGTATTTATTTTGTCAAAATGGAGGATCTTTTGGAATTAAAAAAAAAAATCCTCCTAGACACCAAACAGAGGGTTGAAATGTAGGACATATTCAAAAAAAGTAGGACGTCTGGTCACCCTGATTATAGGCAACCGAGGGGCTAAGTTCATATTTTGGCTGGATGCACTTGAGTAGTTAATCAAATGTGGTTTTCCAGTATAGTTTTGTATTCTCTCTTCACGCTAATATGGATGCGTTTCCTTTACACTCACTTAGGTTAAGTAATTAATAAGCATAGTTAGGGATTAGAAAAATTATTGATAATTTACAATATCAATATTTTTCTTTCGATACTAATATTTTTTTACTCGATACTTTTTTTTAATAACTTTACTGATATTAGTACTCACACTCCGGTATCGGATCGGTATCGAAAGAAACAATTTTTTTTGTCATCTTCATTCATGCTGGGATTTCTCACTCATTTTCTGCAAATCTAGCATTCAATCTCTTTTAGTTCATCATAATTCATAGCTGTTCTTTCATATTTGTTTATCGATACAGCCTGTGCCTGATCGGGTGACCAGTTTACTACCTTTTCCTTTACAATGAGCGAGCGCGGTCATCACAAACTAAACAAAATAAGCTTTTGTAGAGCTCAATTAACTCAGTCAACTCAAGAGTGCCCCAAGCAAAAGAAGTAGAAAAGTTTATGTGCGTTTCGATGCCGATACTTACTGCTATCGATAATTTTCTTCAATACCAGTACAGTATCAATATTTTTCTTCCGATACTTTTAATGAGTACAGTATCGATGCTTTTCTTTCGATACCACATCCCTAACCATAGTGTTAAATTTACTGGTGGAAACGACATATTATATTTACAGTGGTTATAGCACAGTAATCAACTTCAAACTAGTTATTATTATATATTTAAAGTATTAAAGATTCAGTATTCAAACAAAAGGTTAGAGGATAATATTGCCAGATGATTTACTTACGCTATGACAATAGGAACTTGATAGTTCATTGCTGTACCTATCAAAGTACGCCACCTATCACTATCTTGAGCTAGTTCTATCCAGTCCACCTCATTACACCATATCTCTTTCAAGCCCATTCTAATGTTATCCTCCCATCTGCGTCTCAGTCTTCCCACTGATCTCTACCCAATATATTTGCCAGCCAATACCTTGAACGCTGTTCTAGTTTTTACCTACCATTCGCGTTGTACGTCCTGCCCACCTTAATCTACGAGATCTAACTATCCTTACAAATACTAAATTAACTTAAGGAGGAATACTAAACACTCAGTCTCTTGTTAGTTATCCAGTGCTATATTTGTTCTAGCTAGCCACTAAACCGTTGGGGACGGCCATTAAAAACTAGACTCAAATGTTACAACTAATTTTATTGTATAATATAGCCATGGTTATTTGTTTCCGCGATGAAAATGGATTGAAAGTAGTCGATTAGAAAACTCCAATATAACATTAGGAAGCACAAATTTATTTTAATTTTAAACATTTACAAAGTATTCCCCGTCAAATGATTGCCATTTTGTCGAGTGGCTAGAAAGACCAACTTCCGGGAAATGCAATATTGTGTTATCTAAATTAATGTAATATTTTAGTAGGGGTTGTCATCCAGGCCATATATTTCACAAACTGGTAATAATATTTGAGCATTAATGGTTGGTTACATTATCCAAATTCTAGTTTGATTGGTAAAGATAGTTTGATGTTTGGAAAGGAAAAGCTCAAATATTTAAATATAGGAACGTATACCGACGTATATATAAAGTTTGGAATATCGTCAGAAATCGGAACAGAGGTTCGATAAGAGATTAGTTTCAATACATCGAACTCATCTCACGTAGAATGATCACCGATCAGTCAGTAAGAGGACGGATATGAATGATGAATGTCTAAGAGCAGGTGAGTCGCTAGAAGAGGACCCAGCTTGGTGTTGACTATGTTTGCTGCAAGACGTGAACCCCAGGCCACTCTAGATGGAGCGAGATGAGATGATTGTAGAAGTGAGGGAGGGGAGAGGAAAGGAAGGTGACCCTGCTCCAAGATCAACTTCACCCGGGGTCACCGTGTGCACCTGTTGAGATGGGAGTGGAGTTGGTGGATGTGGAGAGAGGGAAGTTACCAACTCACTCGCCCACCGCCTAATCACGGCCTCTATTGTTCGTCTCATATACTGTCCAACCAGGACAACTCTCCCCAAGATAGTTAGCTACTGTGTTGACACCGTCTCATCACGGCCCCTAGTGTTCGTCTCATATACTGTCCAACCAGGACAACTCTCCCCAAGCTAGTTAGCTACTGTGTTGACACCGTCTCATCACGGCCTCTATTGTTCGTCTCATATACTGTCCAACCAGGACAACTCTCCCCAAGATAGTTAGCTACTGTGTTGACACCGTCTCATCACGGCCTCTATTGTTCGTCTCATATACTGTCCAACCAGGACAACTCTCCCCAAGATAGTTAGCTACTGTGTTGACACCGTCTCATCACGGCCTCTATTGTTCGTCTCATATACTGTCCAACCAGGACAACTCTCCACAAGATAGTTAGCTACTGTGTTGACACCGTCTCATCACGGCCTCTATTGTTCGTCTCATATACTGTCCAACCAGGACAACTCTCTCCAAGATAGTTAGCTACTGTGTTGACACCGTCTCATCACGGCCTCTATTGTTCGTCTCATATACTGTCCAACCAGGACAACTCTCCCCATGATAGTTAGCTGCTGTGTTGACTCATTTGCTATTGCTGCTGCTTTGTGCTACTGTGTATCCAGGACCTTTATTTTCAATATTTAATAGGATGCTATTTTTTGTGGTTCTCTTTTTCTCCACAAAGGAACAGTTTCTAACAAATAATTACAATGTATATTAAAATATATCTTAAAGATTTTAATGTTAGAGCTTTACAAAACAAATCCAATAATATGATACAGTATATATTAAACTACTCTCTCACAACAAAAAAGTAACCTAATTATTGACCAAATTATAAAACACAAAATCATAACCAAAGACCTAAAGTGAGTTGGTTCTAGAGAATATAAGCCAAAATAATCTGTCAGTCCTTAGTGACTAAAAACGTGCTGTAAAATATAACTAAATATAAATTGTTATGTTTGATAGCCACGAACACCACTAAATGTTATCGTAAAGATAGCAACGCAGATTAAACTTGTGTCTTAATATAGCCTACAACCCGCTTCGGTGACCACGTGGTCTAACGCACTAATCTCATGTTGGACTAGATTGCCTATCACGGTCGTGTGCACTGAGGGTGGTTTTCTCTAAATGGCTTTCCACTCTCCCTCCACGCAAACATGGGTGCATTTCCTATCGATTACGCGTTCCCTAATCCATTAGTGTAATTAGTACATAGGCGTATAACCTAAACAAGTAGTAAGACGCGGTACTAAAATATATTTACAGACTACATTTATTTGAAAATATGCCTATATAGTACATTATTATTATTATTAATATTATTATGGGTTCTTTCTTACGACAGGTTCATTCCTTTTGATAGTGAGCTTAGTAGAGTGACAATGCACCCTGTCCTTTGCCTCCTCCTTCAGCACCCTGATTTTTCTTCTTTCCTTCAAGTCATCCTATATTTGAAACCTCCTTCCTGAGTGCCTCTTTCTCTAAACCTTGCCTTCTATGACATCTTGCAGAAGACAGTTCCAATCCAGTTTCATTTATAACGAAGAATCACATCCAAAATGATTCTCTTCTCACTCCCTCCTCTTAGTATATATATTTGTGTGTATATAGTGTATATATTGTATATATATTTTGGTAAATAGATCCATACAAACACTAATGGTAGCTTCAAATCTGAAAAGATTACTTGCTGAGAACTGAGAAATGGTGTACGTATTGGCGAACAAATATAGAGGAAGGAAGTTCCAATAATTACATGTGACAATGAATCCTGCTGCTATAGGGAAAGTATACATATAATAACTATACGTATACAACACACATAAGCGTATTCATGTATATGTAGAATTTTATTGTATATTTATGAATATGCACATGTAGGCCTATGTAGGTTAATATAATATATAATATTAACATGTGTGTGTTCACACATATATGATTTTTACCCGAATCATGACCTGTGCTTTGGTATTACTCCCGTTTAGGTGACATATAAAAACGAGTGGCTTAGAGATATAAAATATTATTCTATAAGTCTCTGGAACGTTTTATAATTGTAAAAATTATATTCTTAATTTGGAATTTATAGATCTTCCTAATTCATTCTAAAGCTTTTCATGATGCTATAACTAAGTTATAGGTCCATTTTTAATCCCTGGCGATTCTTTATTCAGTGTTCTTATTTAAGATAGGTCTTTACCACAGAGATTCCAAAGTTTTATCTAGTATCTAGATTTGACCCAACTTGTCCCACTTTGGGAGCCCCTGCTTTATATTATAGGTATAGTTCTATTAAATATGATTTAAGAGCGTTTAGCCCGAGTGAGTAGTAAGATGCGGTGCTAAAAAAAAGATTCAAACTTTTAATGAAACTATTTTTGGTCTTGGGGGTGGCTTGTACCCACCTTCTTGGGTGAGTCACTGAGGCTATTTATACAAATGTTTATTAATCTTCTAATTGTAAGACATGTTTTTATTTGTGCACGGTCTGAATAATCCGCATTGGTGGGCACGTGGAACAAGGTGTCAGTTTCGTCTGGACCGATTCGCTGAATTTTTAATCCTAGTCACGTGAACTGAGGTGCATTTTTTCCAAATTGTCTCCCACTCTCCCTGCACACTAATAAAGATACATTTCCTCTAAGTTTTACCTTCCTCATTCCTATCGCATTAGTGCAAATTTGTGTATATTTCATATGAATATAATTAGCACAATAAAGGTTCAAACGCATACATCAAATAACTCGATTAATTATTCATCTACTCCATCAAAATGATAACAAATAGCCACATCTTATTCATTTGCAACATTACAAGTCGAAGAAAGCTCTTTTGGATGTTTTATTTTTAAAGTTATATGAAGCCCAGAAATAACATATTTTATGTTATTGTTGAATATATAACAGCCTATATATTTTAAGTCTGTTAATACAGAACCAAATACTTATTTCCTTAATTAAGAACCTGTTGGGACAAGAAATAGACAAACATTACCCTTTTGTCAAAATGTTTAAAATAAAAGGGGCCAAAATTTATGGGGTCCTCACACAATTCCAATCCTATTCTTCATGGATCAGGAGTGTTAAATTTATTACCTTGCTTTGAATTTTTAACAAAATATAAAAATTGGAATTATACCTCATAGAATTTCAAAATTTATACATTTTAACATTGTCTGATTACTTGATGAAGAGTTTCTTGGGAAAATATTCCCAATAGGTGATTTCTGTTAGGAAGGATTAACTTTTTCCAAAACAAGACTTGTTCTTAAGGTGAAAATGTTTCAATATGATATATATATATATATATATACTCTCTCTATGGAGAACTTGTATGCCATTAATAACGAGATTTATTTATTTTTCCATTAAGTCTATTCACTTTATTTTTTCATCAATCTAAAGCTTATTATCAATGTATACATAATATATAAATGTATACATTCAATTTTTAAGACAAATTCTTCTATGTTTTAAAGAAGTTCATCATACTTATATTTTATTTATATTTATTTGAGTTATTTAGCGCGCACTGTATAATCCGACTGGTTATTTCAGCACACGATAACTTCTATGAGCGAAAGTGGAAGGGCCTACCATTTTTGCCGGGAAAGGTATTTTCACGTACATACCAGTGTTCTTTTACATGCCACAATCGAAATGGGACCGACGGCTTTACTTCCCCTCCAAAGGAACTTGTGCTACAGATTTTTATCGTACAAGAAAAATCCATCGACACCAGCTGGGTTTGAACCCACGAACATCGGGTCATGAGTCACGCACTTTATCGCAAGACCACCTAGGTCGATATCATAGGAATATATTATATTAAGTCTCTGCAAGATAGTTTAACCTAGATCTTTACTTATTTGTGGTATTAATTATTCCTTAAGATATATTCATTCCTTTTTTTTTAATCTTAAGACCGCCTTTGTGGTCAAGTGGTCAGGGTTCTTGGTTACAGATCCCGAGGTCCTGGGCTTGATTCCCGATGCTTCCAGATTTTTTTTGTGAAGCAGTGGGTCTGGAATGGGGGAAACTCAGCCTCGTGAGGACAAATGAGGAGCTACTTGAATAAATAAATATCAGACCCGCTCTATAAAACTGAGATTAACGGCCGGAGGGTTTGTTATGCTAAGTACATGACACCCTCCATCCACAAATGTTGGCACTATCGTCGCTATCAGTGGCGGCCGCTTGGTCGGTAAAGCTCACTTTAGGGCTTATGCCATGGAGTTTTTTTGTGTCTTAAAATAATCCTACACCTTCTTATGATGGGAACGTTTCCATTAGTTAAACCCCACACATGTTACTGACGTATCGAAAGTCTCCAAACTGTTGCTGACACATGGGCGCAGACTGCTTACAATAAAGCTATATTTAATTATAGCAAATTGTAGGCCTACACTTGATAATTTAAGTTACTAAAACAATAATATTAAATAATACTAGTTTATATGATAAATACTACCTATAGTGGTGTGACACGTTTTCCTACCTTTGCAAGTATTGACCAGCCACCTCTCTCTTTATATATTTTACATCTAAAAATGGGAGACGGAAATTTTTAAGTTTTAGAAAACTTATCGAAAAATATTCCTTAATTTTTTTCGTGAACTGTACCACTCTGGAAAAGTTAACCAATAATTTTTTTTCTGAAACAAAAAAATTAGATATTTATACGAGTCCCAATAAAGCAATACTAGTGATTCAAATTCTTTTCTCACACTCACGTGATGAGCACAGCGCTTTTTGGTTGAATTTGTCACTAACGTTGGATCTGATATAGTCCAGATTTGTTATTACTTCAATTTTACTATCAATGTCTTTACGAATACACCTCCTTCCATTGGGATTTAACAACCTTTACATTTTACCGGTGGTGTGGAAGGGAAGTAAGCTAAGCGCAGTATATTTGCAGTTTTTATGGCAAACTTAATTTTGTCAAATATTTTGGTCTAGCACCGCGTCTTACCACTCGTTAGGGTTACACGCATTTTCACCAATTACGCTAATGTGTTAGGGATTAGTGGGGTCGAATTTAGAAGAAGTATACCCGCATTTGCGTGAAGGAAGAGTGGAAACCCATTTAGGAAAAAAACCCTCAGTACACCTGTCCGAGATTCGAACCTCAGTCTCCCCGTCATTGGCATTCCAGTCTATTGCGAGAGTTACACCTTAGACCATGCGTCCACCGATGCGGGTTTGGTCAAAATAATTAAAATACTGCCCGATTATAAACAGAGAGTTTAATTATCTTCACATGGTGAACTCAACAGTGGTTGAATTTTTGTCATGAGCATAGCGGCATTAAATGATAATTTTTCTTAAACGGAGAAAAAATGTAGTAATTAAATTCCAGAGCATTATTGGTAGATATTCAAGAACGCTTGATATTACTATGTGAAGAAAATTAAACGCTTTGTTTTTGCTGGAAAATTATTTGATTTCTTTAAACAAAAAAAATTGTTTTGAAATAAAAACTCCAAAAATATTGCCGTTAGCTCAACTTCCTTTCCACCCCACCTTAATGTCGTTATTTGTTTGGATTTTAATTTAAGTATATCATCAACAAGACAATTAATTTTTTTAAGTTTGATAGAGTGTTTGATAACAAATTACCCCTTTCCACCTTCCCACTCTTCCCCAACACACTGCTTATAATAAGCTCTAGGTATCATCTCCTCCAACCTAGCCCCGTCACCTACTTATAAGGTCACAAGCCACCAGTGTGGATAATTATGGTATTGAATAACCCATCTGAAAACTTCAATCTCTATTCACAGCCTAATAAATTAAAAAATGACCCCTGGACACGGGAAATAAACCCGGGGCCTTTGGCTTAGCACGCTAATGCTCTACCTCTGAGCTATCCAAGGATCGCCCCATGCTCAGGTTCATTCTTTACTCATATTCAAAGGCAGATTCTGTGATGGACGTGTGAATATCATCGGATACTAAGAGTTATAATTGATATCACGGCCACTGGCGACTCGGTCGTGGCTTTTTCCTGCCAATAGTACAAATACGTTGTACAGTACATTCAAAGGTAATCGAATATGCTTCAAATACGGCTTATTTCCATAATTATAATCATTCATTCCCCAAGCTTCGTCTATCATCTATACTCATTTGTATGGTGATGCTTTCTTCCATATATTCACAGCGCCAAAACCGGAACTTAGCATAATTTTAGTAAGGTATTTTCTTAAAACATAATTAGTTTTGATAAAGAATCAATAACTTTTCCACACGCAGTGTATAAAAGTGTTTCAAATAAAACTTACGCTTTCTCTGTGGAACATTACTTATCTAATAATATTCCGTTGTCCAATAACATAATTACATTTTTCTAGCCTCAAAGGCAGGCAAAATCATAAATACGTTCATTCATCTTCAAGTGCTGTGTCAATTCATGTTTGATTGAAATAATTGCAGGTTTAGCTAGATGGGATTCTGTCATTGTTGAAATAAAGTAAATATTAATAAACTCAGGTTTAAAAAAGCTACTAAGTTCACTTCTTTATCAATGCAATCGCGATATTTGGGGCCAATTAACTTTATTTCAGGACATTCTCTTATCATTCTTGATTATGTGGAATATTTTCAGCTATTCATATAATTCCAGAGCATTATCATGTTATCCAGAAATGTTGTCGGTAAGAATCTTTAAGAGAAGATGTTTGCATCACAATAAGAATTGTTAGTTGAAACATTTAAGAACTGAACATATACACCATGTTTTGTGGTTTTCCAAACTGCCTCTACTTCAGTACCTTGGGGAAGAAGTGCAGATTTGTCTTAATTGAAAGGCAACAGGAATTACAGGGGAGAGGGAAGGTACATAGAAATAAGAGATTACAATGTCTTTGTAAAATCTCAAAAAGCTTTTAGAGATGGCTAGAATGATCTTCTGTCAATTCAATTGTGATGTTGCTTAACAATATCCTGTTGCTGTAAGATTTTGGTAGGAATAAACTTTTAGTATTTTATCGTAAATATATATTATACTTTACTATTTTATTACTGTGATTTTATAGGTATTGATAATTGCTATCAAAAGTGACATCAGCAGTTTACACAACTTGAAGTATGAATACGTGAAAGTAGATCTATAAACTTTTCTAGTTGTCAGATTAAATTCTTCCTATGAAAACTGGACTGTATTTCATAATGTCGTTTCTGGTTCTGCATGAACACTATTTTTCACTGGTAGCTATTTTTTACGCAATTTTTCCTAAGCACATTGACACAAGAAAAATCAGATTAGTTCCAATCAAGCAATAACAACAATTCTTTTTTTTTAGCATGGCTTCTTACTACCCATTCTGGTTATACGCTTATGTACTAATTACACTAATGGGCTAGGGATGAGTAAGATTGAATTTAAAGGAAGTTTACCCGAATTTGCGTAGAGAGATAGAATGTAAAACCATTTAGGAAAACCACCCTCAGTACACCCGACTGGGATCGAGCCCTGATCCCTCCGTCATTGGTGGTCTAGTCTATTGCAAGAGTAGTGTCTTAGACCATGCTGCCACTGAAGAGGATCTCAGTTCTCACAAATCGACTACAGTGCTTGGTGGTTGAATGCTAAAGTGTCACTAACGTCAGGTTTACCAGGTCCGCTGTTGACCAGACATGGTAATATCATAATCAAAGCTTTTAAGAATAGGCCTACACATTTATAAGAAATGTCTACTGGATATTTTCTAAAAAAAAATTACCGGAAATTTTTCGATTGAAAATTTACTGTAAAATATTCATTTCTAGAGTAGATATTGACTCATAAAAGAAGTGAGATACATAAGTGACAATTATAATACATTCTCTATGTTACATATAAATTATGAGACAAGAGCAAGAACTAAATCTCTGGTAAGCATGAACATATTACTTCCCTAGGAACATTTTTAATAAGAAAGGGTGAGTCCTCCTTTCTTCCTTATACTAAGAGCTATTTCCCCTAAAATATTTCCCACTTTCCATTCACGAATACACTGATACATTTCTCCTAAACTTTATCCTCCTCCTTCCCATGCCATTATCGTATTTAAAATACGCAGGTTTACTACCAAGAGTTGGGGTGCAAATAAATGTGACGCGTACTAAATCTACTAACTTTTTTTATCACAACGTCTTACCACCCTTCAGGGTTGTACGCCTATGTACTAATTATTATAATGTGGCAGGGATTATAAAGGTTGAATTTTGAGGATGTGTACCCGCATTTTCGTGAAGTGAGAGTGTAAAACAATTTAGGGAAAACGGCCCTCAATAAACCTGACTGTTTGAACCCGATCTTCCCGTCATCAGCAGTATAGTCAATTGCGAGAGTGACGCCTTAAACCATGTGGCCACTGAAATGTGTACTAACGTTAAAGTTTCAGTTTACTATTAGTACAACCTCATTGGGTAAGAATAATGAAGTTTTGAAAGCATAGCAAGTGTACTAGAAATTTTTATGTGAGAATCATAATGGAGTAATAGTTTCTAAATTAACGAGCGAAAAACAACCTAAGTCAAATTTATTGCCTGTTAAAGTCTGCCTACTCAACTAATAGACCCAAGATCGATTCCCAGCATAGTCTAAAATGTATATTTGATGAAATTACCTGCACCCATGGACACGCGAAGTTGATGTAAATCTCGTCCAATATTATTTACCAGTGATGGTATGGTCCAGGTTCGATTCCTGGCTGCCTGTACAGAGAATGATTGACCATAAAGGGCTTTATTATTCATCCCGAGCCCATTAATAGAGTTAAATATTGATAGGCCGGACTGGTATTAATACAATGTGCAAAAACCAACACCAATTTCTTCCTCTTATAAGCTCTATTTGTGATCTTGGTTAGAGTTTGAAAGTATTGTAGACACTGGCATGAAATATGAGGTCAAAGTTGGGATATCAATATTTTGTCTTGTACCTGAGTAGGTGGGTTGTGCAGAGCTACGTTTACTGTGTACACGACCATCCACTCCTCGCGGCGTATGCACACAAAACACACAAGTCCTTACAAGAAGTGATTTATCACTGGTGTTATTGATCAGCGTGTCGTTAAGTTGGAGAGAAGCTCAATGCAGGAGGCGTGCACATCTGTCTTCAGCTAATCAATAATAATTTATTTGTATTTTTATGACTATTTAATAAGCAGTCTAACAAAACATTACAATATGTTTGTGTTTGAAACTTATAGTCGAGATTATTTTTTGATATATTTGTTTGAGATAAAACATTATTTATATATAATATAATATAGTTCAGAGGTTGTTATTTTAATCTTTTGGTTATTTTTATTTGATTTGATGTGACAAGAAATATATTGAAGAAAAGTGAGTAGGTATCTGAAGATACACTTTCGCTTGCGTGATTTATCATCTCCAGGGTAACCACATAAAACTTGTCCACCAGAAGACTTTATCCACAGGGATCACTGGACACAAGATAGTTTCCACTTGTATAAGTTTTCTCCAGGTCATCTACATCAGAATTATCCTCCAGAAGATATTGTCCACTCGGTACTCTACTTGAAACAATATCCAGAGGGTTTAATAGGTTATGTTGAGGCTATTAACTACGCTCTGTAAGGTTGCGTTTAAAGGTATGGCTACACAGAGCCGACCCGCACCGAAACGTACCGCATTTTCTAGCAAGTGGCTACACGAGCCACACCGCATCGCACCGCATTTTCGAACAATTTTTATATTCTTTATAGACTGAGTTCTATTACAAAATAAGTTTGTATTTTTATTTTTACTTGCATAGGTTTTCACCTATTTTCATAAAATTAAGTTAGCTATTAATTATGAAGAATAAAGTTTTAGGTTAGCTAATAATTAAGAAGAGGAATGTTTGTTGTTCAATAAGTTGTTGAATATAATATTGTTTATCTTGTAAGTAATGTTGGAAACAATATCTAGAGTGTCACACGTGACACGGCTGTGAAAGAAATGCCTATCACTGTTTCGCCCATCCCTACAGTGCTTAGTGGTTAGCATGAAAACAAAGTTCGGAAGCTTCCGAACATTTTATTTCCGGTGGTAGGTGGCTACACACTCCGCACCGCACCACAAAAGGGTGGAGCAATGATCTCTCGACGATTCGTCAGCGCCGGTGCGGTGCGGACTAGTTTAGCCACTTGCATTTAAAAACATGGATAGCATTCCACCGGAATAAGTGCGGTGTGGTGCGGCTCCGTGTAGCTGGTCCTTTGATGGCCAAAGAGTTCGATAGCCAGAAGTGTGGCTGGACGCTAGACACTGTATTACTCTTTCTTATTATATCATTCAGTTTCCTATATCTACACACAGACAATAAAAAACGTGTGATTTATTTTACAAAACTTAAGTGAGCTTTCAAATTATTGTGCTCACTATACATGACACAGGAGCGGATGGATAATTACTTTAAATTCATCAGTTGGTTAGTTATAGTAAAGATGCACACCTTTTTAAAATATATATTTAAGGGATATTTACGGCTTTATATAAAGGGTAAGGGTGAAAAGTTGTTTAGAAGAAATGCACCCCTTTTAGCATATAGAAAGATTAGAGAAAAATAGGGAGAGATCACACGATTAAAAATATCTTAATGTACCTTGCTGAGATTCAAGTTCCATACTTGCGTTAGGCCATGAGTGTCTAACGTTTTAGCTCACATGTCCAATGGTATGGATGTGTTGCTGTAGTAAGGTGAAACGGTAGGCCTCCGACACAGTGTTAAAATTATTGTTTTTCCGAAAGAATGAATATATGACTTACGGGTTTTGTATCATGGTTTACTTTGTTTATATTTATGGAATTTATACGTATCGAGCTACAGGATTACATTTTTACTTTCTCTCTATCTTACAGGTAGAGAAAGTATGGTGATCGTCAAAAAAATCGAACTCGAGATTTTGATGAATTTTGAAGTTTCATGACTTCCTGAATCCGAAAAAGTTGTTTTTGAATTTCCGTCTGTCTGTCTGTCTGTCTGTCTGTACCTCCAACTAGAGCCTAAATTATTTTACCGATTGAGCTGAAACTTGATATCTAGGGTTTTCATAGGGTTGCCCCGAGGGGTTTTTGGAATTGGATATCTACCCCTAAAATTAAGGGTAGTTTACTGAAGGGAAAAAAGAGAAAAAGTCGATTTTTTCAAAATCGGCTCTAACGATTTTGATTAAATTTCATTTATGAACATTAATAAATATTACAAACAAAATGGCTACTCTCAATATTTCGGCAAAATGGCTTTAAGGGCTCCGGTCTGACGCGTTAATTAACATTTTTTTATAATAGCTCCGAAACTATTTGAGATATGAAATTACTTAGCATTACAAATATGTATATATATTTATAATACAAATATTTTATTCGAAACATATTTTTATAAAATCAATAATTTTCAATCTATACGCCATTATATATTTATTTTTAACTTTTTGGACATTAAAGCTTAAGTATTGCGACCGTAAAAAAAACTAACCTGAAGTGTTGATGGATGTCGACGTCTCATGACCCCCACAACCCTAAAAAATAGTCTTTGCAATGCCATCTGTCTGTGTGTCTATAAAAACTTAAAATTAAGGGTAGTTTACTGAAGGGCGAAAAGAGAAAAATTTGGTTTTCTCAAAATCTGCTCAAACGATTTTGATTAAAATTCGTATCTAGGCGTTGATTAAGATTATAAATAAACTGGCTATTTTCATTTTCCTATGAAAATAATTTTTAGGGTACTTTAGAGAAGCGTTAATTTCCGTATCTCCACAACTATTTGAGAAACTAAACAACTTATCATTGCAAAATTGTAGGACTATTAGAAATAAAAAACTTTTATTTGACATATATTTTATAAAAGCAACAGTTTCTGAGATATTTGCAAATATATTAATACAATTTTGTGAGCTTTAGTTGTAAACATATACTACTTAAGTCTTAACGCAATAATTCTCCAATGCCATAGAGTAATTAAATATAAGTAAGTATCTAAAAAATGTATGTTATTTTTCCTTAAAGCTCTTAGGAGAATTGTTTGCACAGCAATGATCTTTTTCCATTTTATATTCAATAGTCAATATTTACATTTTTTATTGGTCAAAATGTATAAATGAATAATTAAATATCAATGCGATGACTTGAAGATCTGCAACACCTTATAAAATATTAAAATTTTAACCAGAAATCGAAATTTTAATACGAAGTGTTGACCCTTGTGGAAGACATTAAACTGTTTGAAATGCTCTTAGGTGGACAAAGATGCGCCTCTTTTCTCATTGATTATATATCATTGTATATTATTTATGCGTGTTCTTATGTGGAGTGGTGATGATACAATGTACATTATTCCGTTCAGAAATCTTACGAGTTTATAGAAAGAGAGAGAAAGTCTGTGCGGTGCGCCGTACCATTTATTTGACTAAGTGTTGGCTATTGAATCTGGTTTGTAAATCGCACACTACTAAGTGAGCGTACACTGTTAATACTGTAACGTTTATCTACATATTTACTCTTGATAGATTTCACGAATTATCAATATCCCTGAATAGGTAAAAACCACATTTTCCGATGTCTTGATAAATGAGATTCTGGTTTTGAGGGTCCTAGTTTTATATTATTACTTACATACTTACTTACTCTATGGCATTAGGAACGCAAAAGTTAACTTCTGCAACTTAAAAAAGTACGTCACCTATATCTATCTTGAGTTAGTCATATCCATTCCACTTCATTACACCCTATCTCATTCAGGTCCTTTCTAATGTTATACTTCCATCTGCATTTAGGTCTTCCCAATGGTCTCTTACCATTGGGTTTACTAGACAATATGCTGAATATGGTTCTAGATTATCCCATTCGTGCTGCAAGTCCACCCACAGTAATTTACGAGACTTGAGTATCCTGACATTGTCTTGTGACGAATACAGGATATGTAACTCATTATTATATAACCTCCTCCACTCATCAGTAGCCTAATCACTTTTGGACCAAGTTTTTACACCCTAATTTTTTCTCGTCCTTTAAGTTAAGAGATCATGTTTCACACCCATAGAAAACAACCAGTTATATACATGTTTTGTACATTCTAAGTTTGACATTCCTTGACAGTGGGTGAGATGTCAACAACTTACTGACCGAGTTGTAACATGTATTTTCCGACTGTATTCTTTTACTAATTTCCACTATAATATCGTTATTGCTAGTTAAAATAATTTTCTTAAATATTTAAACGTATTAGCCCCGTTAAATCTAATATGATGCTTGAAGTAATATCTAAATTATCGTCCCCAATATGTGTTATCTGAGTGATTATATACTTAGGGCCAGTTTCATAGTCAGATTTAGTGAGCCTAAAGTGCGAGTCGATACTCCAAACAAGACGACACCTACCTAGACCAAAATGGAATGGGCCAGTTTCGCATATGAAACTGGCCCATTCCATTCAATTTCAGGTAGGTGACGTCTTGTATTTAGTATAGCGGCGCACTTGAGGCGAACTAAATCTGACTATGAAACTGGCCCATTCCATTCAATTTCAGGTAGGTGACGTCTTGTATTTAGTATAGCGGCGCACTTGAGGCGTACTAAATCTGACTATGAAACTGGCCCATTCCATTCAATTTCAGGTAGGTGACGTCTTGTATTTAGTATAGCGGCGCACTTGAGGCGTACTAAATCTATGAAACTGGCCCTTAGTCTTTTCAGCGTTCACTTTTAAACCTATTTCCTTACTTGCCTCTAATACAATTTCTGAATTTCTTGCAATACCTTCCTTATTATTGACCAACAAATCTAAACCATTTTCTTATCCTAATGGCTGTTTTGCACCATTTAATGTCAATCCGCATGACCCTAATATAATATTTTAAGGTTAGATTAAAAAAAGTAATGGAGAAAGTGCTTCTATTTGTTTATAATTGTCTGATAAGTGACATACAGCACGTACCCTTTCAGACATTTCAGTCAAACGTACCTTAATTAGTTTGACAAGTTTTTTGGGTATCCAAATCCTAGCTAAAATTTCCTATTATTTGTTTCTTTTAACTTCACAGGCCTTTTAAAAATCTATGTATAATCGATGAACCATCATGTTGTATTCTCACATTTTCTCTAATATTTACCTAATATTAAAATCTGATCCGTTGTTCATATACTTCTTCGAAACCCACACTGATGATCCCAAATTATTTCTTCTCCGTTTGAAATAGGTTTCATTAAAATTATGTTAGATATAATTTTATAGCGTGTTTATAGTAGTGAGATACCTAATTTGAAAATTAACACCTACAACCTTCCTTTCATTCTTGTGGTAATACATCAAAATTGAATCCAAACCAGGAGATGTATGGATCTTTAACTTCTTAACAACCTCTTTGACTTCACTAATACTTGACTCTGAAAATAGTGGTTCAGCAGTATGGATTTCGATACCCTCAACCAATTCGGGTCTTTCATGAACATTCAAACATTGTTGTCCTTCCATCTACTAAAAACATCTTTCATGTCTGCCAACATATAACCATTATTATCTATCACTAAATTAGCGCTAGACTGATAACTTTTCTTATAACAATCAATACCTAACTAAAGTTCCCATATATTCTTATTTTTGCTATTTTGTTTTATTTTATACTACACACACACACACACACACACACACACACACACACACCACACACACACACACACACACACACCACACACACCACACACACACAACACACACACACACACACACACACACACACACACACACACATTTTATGAGAAACACTGTATATATATATATATGGAGAAAACCTGTATATATATATATAGTGTTTTCTCAATAAAAATTGCGCGGTGACTAAACTATTCTAAATCAATACAAGACAATTAGTCACGGAAATGATCAATCCACAGTAACAAACGGTGACTTATTTAGAGACCATCATGTTAATGAATAATAAAATAAGTCCATTTATTAACGAAATTGAAAACATCTGAACAAACAAACTTCTTTAGATAACAATTATTACTATCCTCTAATTAGCTATTTATAAAATAGTTATCAGCCATTAATCTAGGGGGGTAAGGTTTATAAAGATAATTAATGATAAATGTTCTCAAATTAACGTGGAGCGAGGATGGAAAAAAACACAAGTGGAGAACCGCTCTCAGTGAGTCAAGCTAAGATTGAATCCTATCGTTTCTCTTAACAGCAAACTATCTCAATGCGAGTTTAAGGTCTTGTACCACTTAGTTACCGCAACAAGTAATTAAATTTGTTTCTGGAAGATTATACAACATAGAAAATATACAGATATTTAAAAAAAAATGTGACTTAAAATTGACGTGTTATTGAAACTAACATTTCACACTATCCTCAATTATTATTACTAAAGATAATGGCCTCATTACTTACCCAGATGCAAACACGGACATCCGCGTGAAAGTATTTAAATAACCCAAGTAGGATATTCAGACAGACTCTCAAAACTCGGCCATGCAATAAAAAAAAGTTTGTCTGGCGCTTTAATGTGATTGATGCCATATTGTAGGCTAGCATCACATAAGCGGGAAACCAAGGAGTATTCATCTCAATCATCAATCATAGACATGCACTAGTCTGTCCGCATATAACTGGTGAACATTCTACATACACACTTCTGGATCAGAAGGGCCTGGTTCACACAGGGACAGCACAGCGCCTAAACTTGCCTGCATAGGACCAGTGAACATTCTACACACACTTCTGGATCAGAAGGGCCTGGTTCACACAGGGACGGCACAGCGCCTACACTTGTCTGCATAGGACCAGTGAACATTCTACACACACTTCTGGATCAGAAGGGCCTGGTTCACACAGGGACAGCACAGCGCCTAAACTTGCCTGCATAGGACCAGTGAACATTCTACACACACTTCTGGATCAGAAGGGCCTGGTTCACACAGGGACGGCACAGCGCCTACACTTGTCTGCATAGGACCAGTGAACATTCTACACACACTTCTGGATCAGAAGGGTCTGGTTCACACAGGGACGGCACAGCGCCTAAACTTGTCTGCATAGGACCAGTGAACATTCTACACACACTTCTGGATCAGAAGGGCCTGGTTCACACAGGGACGGCACAGCGCCTACACTTGTCTGCATAGGACCAGTGAACATTCTACACACACTTCTGGATCAGAAGGGTCTGGTTCACACAGGGACGGCACAGCGCCTACACTTGTCTGCATAGGACCAGTGAACATTCTACACACACTTCTGGATCAGAAGGGTCTGGTTCACACAGGGACGGCACAGCGCCTACACTTGTCTGCATAGGACCAGTGAACATTCTACACACACTTCTGGATCAGAAGGGTCTGGTTCACACAGGGACGGCACAGCGCCTACACTTGTCTGCATAGGACCAGTGAACATTCTACACACACTTCTGGATCAGAAGGGCCTGGTTCACACAGGGACGGCACAGCGCCTACACTTGTCTGCATAGGACCAGTGAACATTCTACACACACTTCTGGATCAGAAGGGTCTGGTTCACACAGGGACGGCACAGCGCCTACACTTGTCTGCATAGGACCAGTGAACATTCTACACACACTTCTGGATCAGAAGGGCCTGGTTCACACAGGGACGGCACAGCGCCTACACTTGTCTGCATAGGACCAGTGAACATTCTACACACACTTCTGGATCAGAAGGGTCTGGTTCACACAGGGACGGCACAGCGCCTACACTTGTCTGCATAGGACCAGTGAACATTCTACACACACTTCTGGATAAGAAGGGTCTGGTTCACACAGGGACGGCACAACGTCTCTACATGTCTGTAGCATATTCTACATATTTGTTAATTCATAAAAAGGATATTTTTAAGTTATATAAAAATATTATTTACTCTTTACGTCCCAACTACCTTAACAACTGAATTTTCAAGCCCTTGTCTCAGATATGTACCACTTAGCTATCTCAAACACAAACACAAACACAAACTACCTTAAAATAAATCACCAGTTTATACAAGATTCCACTAATTTATTTATTTGTAGTAAATAACAGTTGGGGAAATTATCCACCCCCCCCCCCCACCCTATAGCTCTTTGAGTACGATGAACAATTTAGTTTGGGAAATACTAAGACCAGCAGTTGGTAAGCTCAATTCGTTGAGCAGTCACTCGTAAAGTTGGAAAATTGGGGTTTAAATATATGTTCAGGTGTCATTTTTTTAATCAACACAATCACTTCAATAGAAGGTCCTTCCGGAAGGAGAGTTATATATCAATTCCAAATACAATCGTGGGAACAGATATGCAAGGGTCATTAACGAGCGGTATAAGGCTGGTGTTTTCTGAATTACTCGACTGTCCGCATAGGAGTATTGTGTATTCTTCACATACTTTGACAACATAATATACGAGTATATATATATATAAATACGTATGCATATATACAGGTTATTACAAGAAGAAAGGCAAATATTTTGGGAGGTTTTAGTATTGATTATTCTGAGTAAAAATGTTTTTATAAGAACGAGTCCAACTCTCAATGGATGCGGAAATACAGATTTTCAAAACTGGTGCGTAAATAAAGCCATTATTATAGGTATTTAATAATGATAAATAACTTGCTTGTGTTTATTGACGGTTTTAGTAATAATATACAACACAATTAAATTTACAAATAATTTATTGTTCACAATAAATGTTTGAAAACCCCACCAGCAACCAAAATGCACTTTGCAACTCTTGTAGTTAATAGTACCTGTTACTTTTCTGAGGTCGTCTTGGCGTTCTTTTATTAGGGCGAGCCATTCGTTTTTCTGTATTTACCTTTTCTTTGTATACTTAGTTTTCATCCATCTCCACAAAACATAGTCCAAGAGAGTAAGGTCTGGAGACCTTGGTGGCCAATGAACGGGACCACCACGTCAATCCATCTTTCAGGGAAAGCTAGGTTTAGATATTGTGTCAACTGACCACGGTAATGTGCAGGAGCTACGTCATGAGGAAGGACCATACCAATCCTTGTAACCAAGGGCACATCTTCCAATAGTAGTGAAAGTTCGTTTTACAGAATTTGTAGATAAATGAGCCCTGTAATACAATTTTGTAACGCAACAGGCCCAACCACTTTATTGCTGATTATACCACACCACACGTTAACAGAAAAAAGACAATGAAAGTTTGATTCTACAGTGGCATATGGATTTTCATCGGACCACCATTGCGAGTTGCAGGTATTGTTGATACCGTCACGGGTGAAAGTAGCTTCATTGCTGAACAGTATTAAGACCCTTGGCCCCGTCGAGTGCAAGTCTAAAATTTATTTTGTGTTACGGTGGGCAGGAGGGTGAAAGGCGTGGCGTGGCTTCACAACTGACCAAAGTATTCTTCCGCACCAACAAGAACAGATGGATCACGGAAACCGTAGATGGCGCTAGCTACCGGACAGGTCTTGCGGAAAAATCTTACGTTTGGAAATATTAATTTCTTAAGCACGATTGAAATTTTTATCTTAATACTTTCAACAGGCCTTCTAAGATAATGTATCGATGTTTATTAATTGTTACATTTTCTTATTTTTTGTTATGAGCCAGGTTCTGCAGTTTTCTATTGAAAAATGTCAATTTGATCGATATTTGATCACTGTTAAAATTATAGAGGAGGTGTTTATATAAAAAGTATAACTTAATTAACATGATCCTTGAACAAACTCATTTCGAAAAGAAAATTGCAAAACAATAAAAATTCTTGAAGATAAGCGTTTGTTCCCACGGCTCTGTATTTCCACGCCAAATGAAAAGGGCCATTAGTCTTAATAGAATTGGTTGGTGGTTACATTTACCCACTGACAAAATTCCAATGGCAGGGCTTCATCTCCTGGTTGAAGCTGTTGCACCCGCTGAGTTTGAAATAAATACAAGCCATGCTGACGTAATATTTACCATACCATTTATACCATGTGAACCATACCATGTGAAACACTATAACGTGTCGAAAGTCAGCCTGTTTGTAGTAGGACCATGTTCTACTGACTTAAGGATGTCAACCGAACTTTGTTCATTTGCACCTTCAGAAGTAATAAGAGATATGGGGACTGTACCAGTCTCACGAAATCTGTTATAAAGCACAAGTAAACACTCTTGGTATCGATGCTCTGCGATTGGGAAACCGTTGATGGTATTCGCTACAAGCACCAACAGCACTTCTAAACACCGTAAACAAACACAATGCTAGCATATTCAGCATGGGTCAAGATGTGCGTCATTCTTGACATTTATAACACCAAAACTAACTCAAGTATTATGTATCTGAAACAATGTAGCATCTTGTGATTGTATTTATATTAACATAGTCAGCTTATAAATGTTATCTTTAGCAAAAAAGGAGGATAATCCATTAGCGTAATTAGTACATAAGCGTATAACCCGAACGGGTAGTATGGCATGGTGCTAAAAAAAATGAGGATATCCCGTTTCTGTGGTAGAGTGGATAGAGAGGTCAGTTACAGTTTAGCATATTATGGTTCAATTATAGGCACTAGCTGAAATATTTGACAGTGTGTGCGTGCGTGCATTGTTTTACTACCCAAAGTTCCTGTTGGAGGTTTTAATGTTTAGTGTCAACTCAAATGTATTTTACTAGTTTAATTTAGTTTGTAATTATACTAATATAGGGATCCATGTTTTAGGAAACTGTATGTAAAATACCATAGAATTATTATGAGTGAAAACCAAGTTTGAAAACTATTCATACTAATCTATTTGCGTGAAAAGTCCTATTGGAAGAAACCACACCGTTCTGTTCTGTCATAAGAACATAATAACAGCTCAGCAAGCAGAACTTTATTCAAGGACATGGATTCTATATTAATATTGAGACCTAGGTATTTCAAAATAAGCCGATTTATATTTTGATACTATATAAAGCTGAACGTTTTTGCAGAAAAATCTGGTTTTAATTTAAGCCGTATTAGGTTATGTCACTATAGAAGCTTAACATTTCAGAGTAACAGGCCTTTGTTCAACGTCATGTATATTAAAGACCCTGGGTTCATTTTTAGCACCGTGTCTTACTACTCGTTTGGGTTATAAGCATATGTACTAATTATGTTAATGGGTTTGGGATGAAGAAGTTTGAATTTAGAGAGATTGCACGAACATTTCTTGGAGAAATAATGGAAATATGTATGTCATGCTAATATATTAAGATGGATATTGCAGAGCAAGTCTGATTAAAAACTCAAAGTTATCCTATGGCTGGTAATATGTGGGTTGACAGATTGACTAGAATATTATCTCTGTAATGTTAATAATTATATTGGCCTAGACATTGCAAAACAAGAAAAATCCTGGTTCAGTTTGCTGCAGTTGTATTAACAATAGAAAAAAAAGAGATGTTTGTTAATAAACCCTGTAGGTAGAAGTTTTTTTTTGCAAGGTTAATAAACCTGCTACCCAGTTAGTAAGGAAAACCAACCTTTCTGTGAGAGTCGCCATAACATATCTTAGGTGGGGTTATTTGCTTCCCTTAGCTTGGAATACACAGGGTACTGCTGATAGTGGTGCAGGAGAACAGTTATTGCGTCCATGTTTGCTCATGAGGACCAATGGTGGTGTTTTACTGGCTAATTTCAAAATTTCAGGCTAGTCGGGTGAAGTGGACCTGTCACTCTTGTTTGTAACATGCTTGACCCAGTGACGCTCTCGTGTCAACTCTCGGGAGCCATGTTTTATAAAGTATTTAACAGTACCCCCGTGTTAGCCACCCGGGTAATTGCCACGAGTCTAATGTTATAATGAAAGACCAAGTGTAATAATTAATAGAAGTTAAATTACATAACTTAAAATTGATCCTCTATGATGGAGTTAAGAAAGTAATATTGTGAATTTAGAGTAAATCTGTTGACGGCATTCTCATACTATTCAAGACGTGTGACGTGTATCACGTGAAATACCAGAGGAAAATCAATACATTAAATAGTAATTTAAATATTTATTGATTTATTAATTTAACCAACACAACGCATTCACTATACGATCGCTACAAAAACTATAAATTAAACAATAAACATTCATTCCATAACGACCTCATTAACATTTGCTTATACAGGATGGCGACGAAAGCGATTGTGTTAGCTGGTGTCCGTTTATACACGTAGCAAGTTAAAACTCAAAGTTTTGACAGAAGAATTGATACCAACACAAATTAATAAATGCACAGAATCCCCATTCGTAAAGCCCCTGACCATTTTTATATATTTAAATAGAGATATCACGATACCTGTTTTTCTCGATTCCAATTCTTAAGTTCGACCTCGATTCTTCAATTCTAGATTCCGATTCTTTACATTTCCTGTTTAATTATTTTTCCAAGCATTTTTGAATAGAACATCTGACGTGCCTGATACCCTACTCCCCCCTCAATGCGAAACTTGGACTCGATCATTATCATATCAAAATTTACAAATTACAAATAGTGAAGCCACAATCATAGGCCTATATCATTTACGTTAGTTAGTGAATCATTTGATGCTAATAAGACACCGTTCCTTGTATCTTAAAAAAATTGTTGAGGTCTCTAAAAAAAATCTTACGCTTGTGAGGCTCTCAACTTAGTGATTTATTCTCAAGATGTTTAATATCTATTGTAAGTTCAACTATCCCGGCCAGATAATAATTGTAGGGTCAAGCATATAAAATGTGAGGTATTTCCTGTACATCCACACGTAGACCGAAAACTGCTGATTCCATTGGTAGAGCATTGAATCTGTGAGAAGCGATGTTCAAGCATCGTGGTTTTGAATGATTTGTATCTAGGCTCGTTATTGGTGCTGAATGCCGATTGGAATCTTCTAGTTGGCAGATTCTAGCTAGTGTGTATCCTAGAGCAGAGTTCTGGGCAGTCAGTTCTAGACAGTTGGTTCCAGACAGTTGGTTCGTACAGTTGGTTCTAGACAGTTGTCAAGTGTGTATTAAGACGAGTCCGTTTAGCGACGGCATGCCTCACGCGCCACGAGTGTAACCGTGATTAAGACATTGGATAGACATTTGTTAGACATTGGTTGGACAGTAATTATAAAGCTGTGATCCCACTGCTGCCCACTAAGTTAGGGATCTCAAGCGATATGTTGACTGGAGATGGGTGAACAACTGGACAGAAGTTGTCATGAGTTGACGGCCATGTATGTGAGCAGATTGCTTTGGGAAATAAACCAATAGTAGTGTATGTGAATGATTGTGTTTTCTTGAGTCACTTGCTTGGACCCTTCACTCTAACAGTTAGCTCGTCCCACCTTACATTTTAGTGATAATATACAATAAGCACGTCCAGTCACGTTACATATTAGTTTCAGATAGTATGAAAGCTCGGCTAGACCTTGACACGCTATATATTTGCACAGAAATCACTAAAGTCTGAACTTAATCTGAGATTTACACAAACCTGTGACTTAACCAAGCAAGACATTTGAATTAGGTGATTCTCACCTGGGAACTAGTAAAATACTGAAACATTGGTTCTTATTAGCTTATGTAAAGTCAGCATTATCTCTCGCGCAGTTAGTTAGCGCATGCCTAATCCGAGAATTAAACTGGTGTCTATACTATTCTTTTTTTATACAGGTGTTCGGAAACTCATAGCTCAAACTGCACATATAGCTTATTTGAACCAAAGTAATCAAAATCCCTAAACACTTACATCCGGAAACCTATGCTAATACCATTAAATTGTGTTCAGAGTTTCGGCGTACAGCACTGGGAAGCAAAGCTGTTCAAACATGCGTGTACAACAGGTTGCATAGCAGTTAGGTGCGTGGCACTACACAGCTCAACATCTTGGAGCACGACAGCAGAATCTACCAAATTAATAGTAAACAACAAACCAGTCCATCTAGAAATGCGAACACGTTCTGAGGGTAATCATAAACGGTCCTACATCACAGAAAGTGCTTTTCATTATTACATGTGCAATGCCACGCACCTAGCTCCTATGCAACTTATTGTGCACGCATGCTTGAACCGCTTTGCTCTCCCAGTGCTGTACGTGTGTACGCCGAAACTTTGAACACAATTTAATGGTATTTGCATAGTTTTCCAGATGTAAGTGTATAGGATTTTGTATTAATTTTGGTTCAAACAAAATATATATGTGGTTTGGGCTATGAGTTTCCGAAAACCCTTTTATAGTCATTTCTCATCTTAATTTGAAGCAAATTCTTGTATAATTTCTTTTAGTTTCTCTCCTTTCCTTCCCACTGATTATCACGTGGTTAACAGCTTTGGAAGACATAAACTTCCCTTAAGTATACCAAGTTAATGGGTTTGGAAGGGACTGTACTTGAATGTGAGACTCTACCGTTGGATTTACATAATACGCTATCAAAGAAAAATCTGAGGAGAACATCTTGGGTGTATTATGTTGGTTTGTTAATCTTAAATAACTTTCTTTTTAATACCACGTCTTACTACCAATATTATATTTATATTTTCTAGTCAACGTGGAAGTGTATTCAAGATAATTTGATTATCCTATCGGGTAGTTTTATGAATACCTATCAATATTTTAGTTTAAATTTAATAATTGAAAAAAGTGATTAATGGAATAGGGAGGAGAAAGATAAAATCTAAAGAACTTTACCCACTTTTATATTTAGGGGAAGTAATAAGCCATTAAAAACCAGTTCATTCAGCCGCGATTCGAACCCCCCATCACTTACGAGTAATGTTGACGCCTTAACCAACGTGACCACTGAGGTGAGTCTAAAGACCACTGGAGTGCGTCAACGATGCGTCGCGTTCCAGTGTGAGCCCCGCTGCCTCACGGGCCGCGGATGATTAGATCGATCGTTTCAAGGAACCTGTTCGATGCCAGAGTTGATTGATAGGGCCTGAATTGGCCTCCGTGTCGTGAGCGACGGTGACGCTAAATTGAAATTTATAACAATGCAACGTGGAAAACGGGCTTGACGATAGGAATAATCCCGCCCGAGTTGCAATGGAGGGGATGGCGGGGAAGGAGGAAGGGGAGGTTTAGCTTCATCAACCAAAACCTGCTGTCATGAGTGGTTGTTTTTATGACACATCCTAAATGCATGGTTATTATCATGCCCTTCAATCACGGGCGATGCCACCTAACATAGCTCAGCTCAGGGCTGATTAACCGGGAAATTATACACACGATTATGTCCGTAGGCATATCAGAAAACATTTAGAAGAGAAGTTTTCTGAATTACTCAATTACACAACAGACAAATTTGGTTCAGTTTAGTAGTTTTTTCACTATATATATATATTATATATATATATATATATATATAATATTAACAAATTTATATTATATATAATCGAATTTGTTTTATTTTTTTCAACACGGATAATCGACTTCACTGGTCTCAATTTCAATGTCTTTCTAAATTAAATACAGACAGCCTCTCCACAATGTGGAGGCTGTTTTGAGCTTTAGCCTCTTACTTATCTAAGTTACGCGTTGTGAAGGATACAGGCACTTATTTCAGTACTGAATTCAGTACAAGTCAACTGCTACCCTTTATATGACCAACTATCATAACAGCTGATAGCAAAACCAGTAGCAGTTATATTAACTTGTGTACAGTTTGGTGATTGTGCATAAAATAATTATCAGTGATGTTTATTTACAGACGCGTGCGAAGAAGATGTACTAGAATTGTTACATTAGCAATAAAAATAGTGATTTCCTTGTCGTTTGAACAAAAGTAAAATTAATATATTTGCTTTGTTCTGAAAAAAGGTTCAGGGAAACAGTTTATATTAAATGTATTCTACAAATATATTCTTAATTTAGTGAATACTCACACAAAAACATTTTTGAAAGATTTTAATTTTGTTCTTAACATTAACTATTCTCAAAACAAGTATGAAAGCCATAACCATGTGAACGTGCTTAGTATATTTTGTATTAGCTGCCTCGCTGATTTTTTCGTGATGGCTACTATTATTGTTTCATTATAGGTTTATTTACTTAATTGATTATCAAAAATCTTGAATTAGGGGCACACAGGTGACCGCCTCGGTCAGCGAGTAAGCTTAAATCGCTGTCAGGCCTCACGGCTAAAAATACAATGGTCTGAGTCGTTTTATGAAACGACTTCCCTATTACGTCTAAGCTTAATCTACATTTCACCCTTCACCTACAACCACATTTTGTCATGACAATAAGAAAGAGGGGAAATAAAACTACGCATCTTATCTAAAGGTTAAGAGGAAATCTCATCGCTAATTTTAAAATATCTTAACATTTTATGTTGTGAAGCTTTAAAAAAATTATTGTATTTGTTAGAGGAAAGCTAAAGCTGCAAATATTTTCAAAATATCGTTGAAAATGAGCTAATACCACATTTTCATACTTTTTCTACTGTTAATAAAACTCAAACTATAAGGTTGAAAATATTGCGTAAAAGCTGAACGTATGCCCGACAATTTCTCGCTAACTTAGGTGGCCCTTTTAAAGACCCAATATATATGGAAAGGGGAAAGTGGGTATGATAAATTATAAAATCTAATTTTTATGGAAAGGGCCTTTCAGGAAATACAAAAGTGTGTACCTTCTTTGATAAATAATATTCATGAACTCTAGCGTTATTCCTGATATAGAATCCCAAGAGGTCTAAGCTTGATTTATAATGATAATCGTTCTTGGTTTTCAAGAAGTCTATGAGGGCACAGGTTTAAGGACAAATTTGCACAAAATGTTACCATTAAGTTTTATTTTGCACCGTATCTCCCAGACGGTCATAGCATTTAATTACACATCTGGAGTATGGACAAGGAAGATAAAATTTAAAGTAAGTGTATACACATTTACTTGATAAGAGAGTGGGAAACCATTTAGGGAGGAAAAAAACCCTCTCAGTTCAGCTGGAGATTCGATCCATACCTCCCTACCACCTGCAAACTATAAGATAGGTGAGCCTTGTGTTAAAGGATGAGAGTAAATGTTTCTAACATCAACATTGAGAAAACATCTGGTATTTCAACAAAGACTGCTTTAAAAATGTGTATGGTTCCATTAAAAATGTTTTCTAAATGTTTATAATAATAATAATAATAATAATAATAATAATAATAATATTGATTAAGAAATATTTTGTCAAATCATGAAGAAATAAAATTATATTAAATGCTTTCAAATTTGAAAGAAGCTAAGGGTCTCGGGTTTGATTCCTGGCATGGCCGGAAAATTTATAATTGGCATTATGTGGGTTTTCCTTTTCCCAGTGATGAATTAACAATCAGGAGTTGGGTGTTGTCTCTATTAAATTAAGTTAGTTTATAAGTCCTGCGCTGGTATGATGAGTCGGTTCAGAAAGAGCCCACTAAACACTTCAAATAAAAATAAATAATTGAAAGTGTCAGTTAAAGTAATAAAAAAAACTTCATTGCGTCAGCCTGCAATCGAGTCATATCGACCGAGCGGCCGCCGTCTGTTGTCAATGATATTGCCAAGTTTTTCGGATGTTAATCAACGTTTTATAGACCGTAGCCACTACTTTTTCGTTCAGGTAGATCTTCATTGTCCTCTTTAGGCTGAGTAGACCACGTTACAGACTAATTGCTTCACAGAAAAATCTGGACGCGCTGGTGATCGAAACCGGGACCTTTGAATCTGTGTGCATGAACTCTGACCATTAGCCCAAAGAGGTGGTCTAGTGGAAAAAAAAAAAAAATAATAACTAAGTAGGATTTTATTTGCATTTCCTCCTACTACCTGTCAGGGTTATCCGTACTGTTAATTACCCTAACGTGTTAGCTAGGGCTGAATAAGGCATGGTTATAAACGGTGTTCACTTGGAGGGAAAGTGGAAAATCATCCAGAAAGAAAAATTCTCAGTACACCCCACTGTGATATATGAGCCTTGTCCGCCCAACCACCAGCAAACCAGACTAAAAGAGCTTGCCACTTATTATCCTTGCCCAACGATGCCGGTAACTTTGTAGTAGACCTCGGTGGTCTTTGTGGATGATTGTGGTTTCAAACCCAGCCGGGGTCAATGGATTTTTCTTGAGAGATAAGAATCCGTAACACAACTTCCTTCGGAGGGAAGTAAAGTCGTCAGTCCCATGTCGATTGTGGTATGTAAAAGAATCTTGGAAAATATGTGAGAATACCTTTCCTGGCAAAATTGGCGGGTGCTTTCGCTCTAGCCCATAAATATTTTCTTGTAGTGATATTATCAGTGGTTTCAGAAAGTGCAAGTTAAATACCTCAAATAAATAATACGTTACTTAGTAGCAAGTTGATTGAAATCTGAGACTTGATCGATGGCCAGTTATTATTAGATTTTGAAGAAGAGGATGTTCTCGTTGATACATTTTTCAAACAGGTTTAGTAAGTTTCTTCATTGTAACCCACGCTATGGCTTGTGGTTAGTGAATTATACCTTCAAACGAATGCACCTGCTTGTGCGCTTGATGTTTTCTCACAATTGGTTTGACGGTATTCATCTTGAAGGCTCCATGCGGGTAGGAGTTATGTGAGGCTTGTTTTTATATGAGAGGAGTTTCAAGTAATTTTTATGTACAACCAAAATTTTTATTTTGTTTGTTTGTACTTGTATACAACTAATTTATACGCTTTACATTCAATTCATATAGGGGCCTCTGCAGCAAAAAAGAAATTAACATATTGTTAGTGATATTTTTGGGTGATGGTGGTTTGGTCACTATTTTATGTGAGAGATTAATGATTTGGGAATCGTCAGTTAAAATAAACAGGAATTGTATACAGGTAGATTGGGCACTGTTGACGCAACTAGAAGGAATTGTAAACAGGTAGATTTGGAACTTCATAGTAGCTTATTAATTGGAAATGTATACAATAAAGCTCTAGAAGTTCATCCAGTTTATTGTTATCTACTTCGCACATTATGTCAGATATATAATTAATTCTGAGTGAGAGGGGGACCAACGTTAGGTTAGGCTAGCATTGTTTAGTCTACCTTGGGAGGCCAATCGTACTGCAAAGTAGCAATGCCCAGTCCACGTTGGGTGGGAATTTGGGGTGCAAGGAATAGTGTGATTTTTGTAGTAAGAACAGATGAAGTTAGTTACTAAAGTTACTAAAACAATTTTGATATATTCATACATAAAGTCATGTTATCTGCAGCTTTTACTTTTGATAGATATTATCAATACCGATAAAATAAAAAATAATATAGTAAAATATAATCAATGTTGGCCGCAAATAAATATGTTTGAATTTTCTCTACTGTTCTTCCAACCAAAATCAGATTATAGCAGTACCCATTCCACCTTGGAGAAAATGTTGGTGGTAATTTGAGTAAAACTAGGCAGGGCCAAGTCCACCTTTGTTCTAAGCAAGGTGATTATTTTATCAACGTAAATAAAGAGGGACTAGAATTTACTTGAATATGGAAGGAAAACACACAAGGTGAAATAAACATTCTTACTACAGCTGGTTAAGATTGAATAACAGCTTCAGATTTCATACAATCAGTCACGCTAATCAGGTGGATAACTATACTTTTCGAATAAGGGTCAGGCACATTATCTGTGCGCTTAAACCTGTGAAACTTCTTTTGTTAGAAGAAGCCCTTTCAGCTGAGAGATATTGGACCACTGTTTATCAACTCAATATAAAATATTTTTAGAACTAAACAATGTGCATTTAACAATTTTTGTCACCATGCCTTACTACCTGTTTGAGTTATACTCATGCTAACCACGCTAAATTCTTGGGATGAGTAAGATTGAATTTGAAGTAAGTGTACAAGCATTTGCGTGAAGGGAAAATGGAACACCATCTAGGAAAAATCACCCTCAGAAAACCTTACTGAGAATCGAACCCCAATCTCCCCATCTTTGGCAGTCCAATCTGTTACGAAAGTAGCACGTTAGACCTTTTGACCACCGAAGTGGATAATTTATTTAACAATTTATGTTCTGTATCTTCAGAACACTTTTTTTTTTCAAATCAAATTTTAGTCTTAGCGCAAAATTTACAAATAATTTCAAGTATTCAAGAGGGACATACATAGTAGTAAAACCTACTTTTTTGAACTCGAAGGCACATAAGATGTCAACATCAATCATAATTAATTTTCAAGATAGAAATTTTTTTACGATTGCAATACTTTATTTGTATGATAAAGAAAAACGTCAAGCTAAAGGCATGGCTGTTTGTTGACTTATCTAAAGAAAATTAAAAGTATTAAACTAAATATTATATTGCTGTTTGTTTGTCCTACAATATCAACAAAAAAACAACGTAAAATAGTAATCTAATATCATGACGTAGTGTGATTGTAGATCTCAATGATTACAAAAGTTACTAGAACTAATTCCTTATACCTGCGTGTCAAATCAAATGCGCTGAAGTTGTCCCGTTGGACAGATAAGATCAATGTTTATATAATAGTAATAATAATATTATTATTAGCACCGCGTCTTACTACCCGTTCGGGTTATACGCACTTACGCTAATGTGCAATGGTAGGGTGATTGTGAGATGAAATGGAGGACCTACAGTTTAACGTGGAATCCGAACCACGGTGGAGGCCTGGCATTCCTTACATTCATAAGTTGTGATTAATACACGTCTTGTTAGAGGTGAAGGAAGGGTTTGGCAATCAGATAAATCTGTGCCGGGATAAAGCTGTGCCGGGATAAATCTGTGCCGGGATCGAGGATTGAGCCCCGGACCCTCAGCACAGAAGTCAGACACCTTACCCTAGACCACCAGGTTACCCGATAGTAATAATAATAATAGTAATAATAATAATAATAATATATTTAAATTTAAAATGCTTTTATTTATGTTGGTACCATTAACTTTTCCCAAAACAATGATCATGCGTATGCGTATAGTAGACCTATATTTCGTGACAGCTACTTTCCTGACTGTTTTTTGATGGTCACTTTAGAGTTTATATGTTTCAGTACAATGTTCTCTTCTAGACTAATTATGAAAACAATTCATGTGTGCATGGGCTATACATAAGACTACATAGTATTTCATTTGGGTGTCGTCGAGAATATCCTCTCAGATGTGTTATCGGCACAAGGGTGAACCCACACATGGTGGACACGACTAATGACGCCCTCCAAAATGTGTTTCTAGCGGGAACAGTGCGCATGCGCTTGCCTATCAGATGGAAGGTTAAAGCTGCTAATGGGATGTTCAGTGGTCTTAGTTGTAGAAGTGGTAAATCTACACGGATAATTGGTAACAAAGAATGTCACAACCTAGTTTTTCTAGATAATCACCATGATTAGGGATGTGGTATGGAAAGAAAAGCATCGATACTGTACTCATTAAAAGTATCGGAAGAAAAATATTGAAACCGTACTAGTATTGAAATAAAAGTATCGATAGCAGTAAGTATCGGTATCGAAACGCACATAAACTTTTCTACTTCTTTTGCTTGGGGCACCTTGAGTTGACTGAGTTAATTGAGCTCTAAAAAAGCCTATTTTGTTTAGTTTGTGATGATCACGCTCGCTAATTGATGAAGGAAGAGGTAGTAGATTGGTCGCCCGGTCAGGCACAGGCTGTATCGATAAACAAATATGAAAGAACAGCTATGAATTATGTTGAACTAAAAGAGATTGAATGCTAGATTTGCAGAAAATGAGTGAGAAATCCCAGCATGAGTGAAGATGACAAAAAAAAAATGGTTTCTTTCTATACCGATCCGATACCGGAGTGTGAGTACTAATATCAGTAAAAGTATTGGAACAAAAGTATCGAGCAAAAAAATTCTAGTATTGTAAGGAAAATATCAATATTATTAAAGTATCGATACTTTTTTCACATTCCTAACCATGATATTTGAAGGTTCATCATTGTATATGCAAGATACCATTGCAACTTTTATCAATATAAAACAAGTAATATGGCTGGGTTTGCAAACATAAACAATATTGTTGATTATTTAACTAATTAATTATGTTAGATGTAAAATGATAGACCAAATTAAAACCAATAAAACGTGATATGTACTTTGTATTGATATAATTTAAACATGGGGGTCTGGGAAATAAAGACAAGTGATCATAGAAATTTCCTAAACTAATACAAAATCTCATTTCACAGGAACAGTGATTTTTGGGAACGTGTAATGAACGTTATTCTCTTCTGGACTTGTTTTTCGGTGACGGAAAAATTGAGGTTAGAATCCATGCAGTACGGACTGAGGGTGTTTTTGTCTAAAATCTTTCTCACTCTCTCGCCAAGATGAAAATTCAAGTGTTTCTTTATTTCATCTGGATTGTATTATATATTCCTACTCACTAAGCCATTATTTAGCTAAATGCAGATAGACAGGATCTGGAGTGAGACACGATACTATAAAAACAAACGAAAACAAATAATAACTACTGATGACGTTTGGACATTTTTATTTAAATGTAGGCCTACGATACGTTGAAAAATGACACCTGGACATGAGAATAGAACCGGGGACTTGGATAACTTAGTGATAAAGCAATTTACGCAATCATCCAAAATAGTTGTACTCCACCCCGTGTCCAGGTGTCATTTACAAACTTATATTTTGATTAATATTAATTTTAAACGGATGTCAACCCCACCAAATGTTAATTTTATCATATTGTCTGAGCTACATCTAGTTTTCATTGTTACATACATCTTTATAATATATCAATTCTCAGATAACTCTCTCATTTTCTTATATTTACTGGCTAAGCTATTACTCGCCGGACATTGTCTTATTTATTTGATTATGTTTTTGTTTCTTCTACTTCCTTAGACCTCGAGGCCGATTCATCGACAATAGACCAATTAATTAGACAAATTATATAAATGGTTCCACGCCGTTAATCTTGTCTAGCTGATTTACAGTATGTTCACCTACTATAAACATAGATTTAAGGTGGTTCATTGTATAGGCTAATTTTGGTAGGAAGAACAGTATTTCGTAGTTACTGAAGTTATCAAAACAATTTTAATATATTCATGTATCAATTCAGGTTGTCACTTTTGATATATCATCTCCCTTATGCCAAAAACATGTATGTGCAAAACTAATGTTTTGAGAAAAACGATATTTAATTTCGAATTTTCACTGACTTTCAATGGGAAAAAATAATTTTAGATCAAAATTTAAGATATTTATGATTTGAAAAATAGTTTGTGCTTTTGTTAGACAGTAAAATACTGACTAAAGCTTGAACATGTAGTTAGGTAAAAACAGCCAAAAATGTATATACGTACCTTTGGTAAAAGGGCGAGGATATATCTTCAATACCTATAAAATAGAACAGATAATATCTTGTAAAATGTTATCAATGCTAGGCGCAAAGAAATATGATTGAATTTTCCAAGCTTTTCTTCTAACCAATATCAGGGTATAGTTGTGGAGTAGCTTAGGCCTGAGGTTATTATTGGAAACAGCTGATACGGGGCAAGATATCAAACGTTTAAAAATACAGAGTGCGATGAATTTCCTCTCATGGATGATTAGTGGCACAAAGAATGAAACCGTTTATATATTTGATATCTCATCCGTAGAAATTGTTTAGATGTTTAATCAATTTAAAACCGTATTTGTTGCAAATTTTTTACATCCATTACTGTTAACAGCCTGTGGCCTGGCTTAGTCTTTTTATTCAAGCCATATATTTTCCACTAATGGCTTGCTGGGCCTGTCTTAGCTTCATATGCCTTATAATCTAACTTATGATTAGATGATTAGAACAGGCACAACATCCAGTTTCCGGCCGTTAATTTATCAATGTGAAAGGGCAAACCCACATTTCCCCAATGGTAAAGTTTTCGGCCATGCCAGGAATCGAAACTGGAACCCTTATCTCAGTAGATAGACACGCTACCGACTGAGCTAAGGTGTCAGGTCGTTGCAATTACAATATTAAATTCTTCAATATTATGATAAACGCTAATTCAAAGCCAAATTCAAACAAATCTAATAATAAACATACAATAAATCAACTAATATTTTGGGTTTATATAAACAGCTGACAGCCAGCTTTCAACTTTAGGCTAAGGTGACCATTCGCCTCCGATTTCCCACGACAGTTCCCGAAGAAAGAATTATGTCTCAGATTGATTATACCAAGGATTTGTCCCCAATCTTTTAAAATAAATTAATATAATTTAAAAAAAGATACATTCTTCGGATGTATAACAAATCTTCGCAAGAACATCTTCTTTAAATTAATCAAGGGACTGTCAAATTAATGATAATAATATGATAACATTATATTACATTATTTTATTATTACTTTTTTAGTTTCAATGCGCAATCTTGTTCGTTACCTTGATGTGTCGTATATTACTATTTTTCTATCATGTCTTACTAATGTTCAGGTTAAACGCATATTTAATAATTATTCTAATGGGGTAACGGTGAAGAAGGAAGCATTTTAGAGGTAGTCTACTCACGTTTACATGGCAGAATTGTGGGAAACTATTTAGGAAAAACTACCCGGGATTCGAACCCCGGTATCCCCACCTTCAGCAGATCATTCATTCTAGTACGAGAGTGACTATTTAGGCCATTCGGTCACTCGTCCACTAAAACGGTTCGTATATTATTAATTTTATTAGACTGCCTCCTCCGGCTCTAGCCAGGGATTTTAAAATGGCTGTCCTTGAAAATTTTCAATGCACTTTGTTCATACTTTAGACTTATTTCTTATATTGATGTAAGATAGTGAATTTATTTTTCATTCTGGATCTAAAGGTAGTTTACTGATTAACTATTTTGTAAAAATTAGAAGCTTTTCAAAATATCTTTAGTAATTTTCTTCAAAATTTTTATCTAAAGAGTGTTGAATATATAATATTAAAAAGTAGTTTTTTTTAGGAAAACTCATAAAGGGATACTGATAATTGATTTTTGAAAATTTTGTAATAAGCTATAATAGGTGAGAATGTATTTACAATTGTGTAGTACCATTTATTGTTTATCTCACTTTCAAGTAATATGTTGTTTTGATGTCTAAACACAAACTGGAATTAGAAAAAAGTACTGTTGGCATTTAAACTCTTCTGAAGTCTGGAATATCTCCTTTTTCCGCTGTCCAAACTCTGGCCACAAAATTGTGGGCACCCATGCTATTGAGGAAGTGTTTTCAAAGATCCTAATAGAGAAACTAGGCTAGGCCTGTACCTACTTTCTAGACATAAATAAAAATCAATATGAGCCTTGATTTAAAGCTGTTATATCTTATTATAAGCGACTGTATTTGTATTATTCATCTAAAGTTACGTAAAGGTCACTATTCTCCCCTTATTCTAGATTATTGTAGTCAAAACCGCGTCCCGCGAACTGTTTTCTTCTGGAACACAAATCTAAAAGGGTTTTTAAAGAAAACGCGTTACAGCAAAAAAATTACTGAAAAACTTGATGAACAATATCAGGCTAGGTCATCTCACTAGTAGGTTATATTGGTATAAATATAATAATGCTACTAGTTTGTTGTAATTTCAGACTTTTCTGGTTCTAAGTATAGTATTGTATTTCTTTAATTTTTTTAGCATCGCGTATTACCGGTTTGGATTGTACACTAACGTACTAATTACATTAATGTGCTAGGGATTAGGAAGGTTGAATTTAGAAGAAGTGCACCTGTATTTGCGTGGAGGGAAAGTGGAAAATCATTTAGGAAACACTACCTTCAGTACACCCGAATGGGATTGAACCCCAACCTTCCCGTTTTTGGCAGTCTAGTCTATTGATAAAGTAGCGGCTCAGCCCATGCAACCACTGAAGCGGGTTTCTTTAAATTAAAAAATGGTACTAATTTATTATCTGATTATTCCTATTTTAATTTGCTTACAGACCTTTGTTTTTGGTGCATGGTGCTGCTTGAGCTGAAAGTCATGGAATATTGGATAACACTGGCCTATCTGATAAAACATTAATATTGTTAGCATCTATATATTTCTTGTCTATTTTACTATTCTCTAGTGCCGCCATTACTGAGATTCTGCAGCTTAAGCTATCTAATCTAAGGAAGCAGTTTAAGACGGATAAATAGTGAAGTATTGACAATTAGAAACTCAAATTAACTTAAATTAATACATGAGAATGGAGATTTCTAATATTAGCTCTGAAAGACTTAAACTAGCTTATCTATGCTCTAGAGAGAGGATTATAAACCGATGTTGAAGAAAAGCTTCCACTGTGCGACCAATCAGAATCTATTTGTTTGATATCGTTCACATGTTTTGAATAATATGGCCTGTTTTTAATAACGTTAAAAAACTATTTTTACAGGGTCTTAGAAAAAATGGCTACTAAGCAAGCGCTTGGAACCACACTTACAGTGAGCTCTGAATCGCTTTGACTACATCTTGTTTCACACTATATGAAAAAGTTATTTCCTTATTTATATTAGAATAAAAATATCTCTAAGTTGATAACTAAACGTTTGCATCTCAATTCATAGATTATGACCATTGTTTAGAACCCTGTGGGTCATCATGTTGGTATTTTGTATTCAGTGGAATTTTCTGACTCTAAAAGATAAAGGTTATTAAATGAAATAACCTAGTTTTAGTAAAGAGGCTGATAGATATATATCTGGCTATTTATAACATTTTAAACAAATTTTAATACAGTAAGAATTTAAAAATTTACCAACACTAATTTTATCTGATCATACATGTCATGTGCTCATCATGTCACTTTTGATAGACAATATATATATATAGATCAACACTTATTTATGAAAACACACGTCTTTCCATGTTTTTTCTATAGTTAAACTACTTAATAATAGAGGAAACAACTACCTGGTGCCATTGCACAGGTTTTCAGACGATCATGTTTTTAGGGATCAACAAATAAATGTTCGTATTTCTATTGACAATCCACAGTAATTAATTAAACAATATGATGCTAGCCAGCCAGCCAGCGCTAGCTTAACTTTATATATCTGTAATAAGAAACGTTTCCATCCCTCTGACCATCCATTTAACCAACCCCAAACACAATATTTAGTAAATGTAATTAGTGCTCGTTACTTTATTTTTCCAATGCATCTTACTAGCCGGTCGGGCTATCATAATTTAGATAAGCTAGTGGGATAGGAATGAAGAAGGTATAACTTAAAGGAACATTTATCCTTCTTTTCATGGAGGAAAAGTTGGTAACGTTTTAGGGGAAAAACACTCTCAGAAGACCTGGTCGAGGTTCAAACCCCATCATCAGTAGAAAACTAGACCAGATGAGCTTGTTATTTAGTCCTTGTGAAAAACCGTTTGGGTTTTAAGTAAAGATGAGTCAAATTTTCTCAAATCCTAATATTAAATTTTATTTCGAATCTCAGATTCAAATTCGAATCTTTGAATCTTTAAAAAGGTTTAATTTGATTTAAAGCGAAAGTAGTTAAGATTGAATTAAAAAAAAACGTAAGGATTGGTGCCATTGACGAATGACATTTTGTTTGTAATGTCTATTACATCATAAGAAGCAATGCGTTTTACTATCTATAATCTCTCGAATACCACATGATTCGAGAAATTATAGTATTCGAGCGTCACATTTCTAGTTTAAGGGTTTTACAAATCATTTAAGGGGTTGGAATCTTTGCAGTTAAATTACAGAAATGCTGCGATAGAAATAACCTGGTTTTATAAACTACTTTGATGTGCCATATTTTGATATTCAAGCTACGAGGACATGTTATGCTTTCCAATACTAAACTATGTTGAAACTATTTATGGATAACTTAGATGCTCTTAAATACTATCAAAGAGTATTTGGGAATGTCAATTTTAACAATTTGACGTAGTCTATGTATAAAATAATGTTATAAACAACTGCTTGCACTTATTACCATTTGTTTTTACATATTAATATTACATCAAACTTGACTCCTTTATATTAAGATTAATAGGAGGTTCCAGAGATTCTAACATTATAAAATTCTGTACTTACTAAACCAGCTATAAAGAGCCTATATTCCACTCTCAGTTTATAAAAATATATTTTAACATAATAGAGGGCTTTAGGAAAAAATAAAGTTATAATTTTGAAGAATGGTGTTTAAATCTAATTAGCTTGTGTAAAAAGAACAACCTGTTTGTTGATTATAAAACTCTCAAAAACACTTTGTTCAAAGAGTGCTTATAACGTAAAACAGTTTTTAAATTATTATTTATTCCTTAACGCCTGATGTGGAGCATAGAATCGCAAAAAAGCTTCGCCACTCTGGCTATTCCTTGTTGAAGTTTTTGTGATAGGTCAATTTCAGGTGGGCTAGGTTATCAGCCCTCTCATCCCATGGATTTCTAAGAGCAGCACTAAAGAGCTCACAAATTTTGCTGCAAAGGTACTTTCACATACCTTCAGGCTCTTTACATACACGATTTACATTACTTACCTTCCGAAGAAAGTTGTGCTGGATTTTTACTTCTCAGTAAATAAAGTAATAAGTAGGATATTTAAATGTATATTAGAGGACTCAGATCCACTCATTGAAAAAAAAGTAATTTTTTATTCATCAAAGTGTACAGCAGAGTGGTCTTTCGTTTGTTACGGCATGTTTGTTTGTTTTATTAGTTAAAGAAGTATAGATTTGTTGATGAATAAATCATATATAATTTTTATGCTTTTAAAGTCTTGGTTTGTATGATTTTTAAGTAGATTTATATAGGATTTCAAAATCATTAAAAAATAAAGTACTCTCTGAATATGTAAAGTAGTATTTTGGCAGTAAGACACTTTTGGAAATTCAAACAATATATTCTGTGGTCAGCAATAATAAAATTTTACTATATTATTAGTGATATTTTATAGTGGTGATCATATCTTATCAAAAGTGACAGATGAGGTTACACGAATGATGTGTACATACGTGAAAGTATATATGTTAGTTTTCTAGCTGTCAAACATGGTTTGACTGTGAAAATGGGACCCTAGCAATAATTTACTAGTGAATATAATTAAATTAGCCCTCTTTCATGGCTGCCTGGTTTTAGACGTCATTCTCCAATGGACTGGACTGACGATTGAAGGGAGACCGGGGTTTGAATACTGGTTGGCTGTACTGACTTTTACCCTGAATTGTTTCCCACTCTCCCTCCAAGAAAATGCGGTTACACTTCCTCTTAAAATCAAACTTAATAACCCTAACTCACTAACGTAATTATTATGTATGCGTAAAACCGGAACTGATATTAAGACATGGTGCTCAAAATTAAAATGATCAAGATACCTAAATTATAATTATTCTTTTGGTTTTCCACGTCTTTCTATTCGTCCACGCTATCTGAACGTGTACACTAATGGGATTGAAACGAGGAGGGTAGATTTTTTTTTTACATCTGATCTTCTTAAATTTGGTGTGAGGGATGAGTGTTAAATTAATTTAGGAGCAACCCCCACAGTACACCTGGGCTAGCAAACCTGACTGGACAAGAGGTATAATTTATCCGCATGCCCATTGGTGCAGAAGTTGAATTACTGAAATTTCCAATACTATTTCTGTAATTTTAGATATAATTACTTAATATATCTACTACTCATAAAACAAAGTGTCGGTTTATTTGTTTGGTGCCTAAAATTTATGGAACTGCTTAACTGATTTCGATGCAGTTTTTTTTTATATAATGAAGATTTTTACCGGGAAGGTTTTAGACTATTGAGCAAATGAATTAAATCAAATCAAATTGATGTTTTTCAAATATTTTATCTTAAAACATTAAGATGAATTTCTTCCATTGAATGTAGAATTCATTATTTTTGTGTGTAAATCGACTACAAAATCAAAGAGTAATAATCATAATAAATTTCAATAGTAAATTCCAACAAGTGAAATCATATTTTAGTTTAGTTGGTTATTTTGAATTCACAGATCCTTATAAAGGATAGTTTCTATATTTGTATGAGCACCATGTTCACTTATAACTAAAGAGATACTTAATATATTTTAATGCTGTATTTTTTTTTATAACGGTTGAGGCAGAAAAAGTTAACCTGAATACTAATACAGTTACGCTAAACGAAAGTATACCGGATAGGTTCACATAGTTATAATTTTCATGAACGTTTTGTCTGATTTTTTGTTTGGTATCAAATGAATGCGGGCATGAAGTAAACATTTCTCATGTCACTTACTATGTAATATTATAATGTAGCTATAAAAAACTTACCAAATTCGGTGGCCGCATGGTCTAAACTAGACTGCCAATGATGGGCAGATAGAGGTTCGAGTCTCGGTTGGTGTAGACCTCCTGAGGGTGATATTTCAAAATAGTTTTCCACTCTCAATCCACACAAATGCGGTAAGCTTCCTAAATATAGTAGCCTTACTAAGCCTGAACCCTAGCGTAATTAGTACATAGGCGTAACCGCCTCGTGCGTAGCTGGCTAACGCGCCAGTCTGTTGAGCCAGACGCCGAGGACGGAGATCGAGGTTCGAATCTCGTTGGTGAACTGGGTGTTTTCCTAAAGGTTTCCAATCTCCCTCACGCAAATGCGGGTCACTTCCTCTAAATCCAACCTTCCCAACTCTAATCCATTAGTGTAATTAGTACTTAAGCGTATAACCCGAACGGTAGTAAGACGCGTGCTAAATAATATAATAATAATAATACATAGGCGTAGAGCCCGAACGCTTAGTAAGACACGGTGCTAAAAAAAACCATATCTGGAAGCACAAAAACTTAATATGGTTTTTTTCAAACAAGTGTCCACCAAGTTTTATGTCTGAAACTGCCACTTTATATTGAAATCTGGTCAGTAATTATCGCTATAGTATAATTTTAATTTGTTATAAAATGTGTCCCCTAAGCGTAAGGCAATGTAATCATAACAACATATGACAACCACATCTTTGGGCATGCGTACTATATTTAAGTCTCATAAAATCTTGTTTCCGGTGAAGGATGTTCAGGGTTTTAGTTCAGGTTGGGTGTAGTACTAAATGGTTTATTACGCTCCCTACATGCAAATATGGGGAAAGTTTCCTTTAAATTCTTTTTCAGTCCTACCTAATTAGCGTGATTAGAATATATTTTGGTAATATATATATATATATATTAAAAGTATTAAATGGAATTGTTCATTTCGGATATTTATATTTATCCCTATGACTGAACGGTTTTAAAGGAGAACTACAGGCATGGAGGATATTAATTAGATTCCAGTTGCGAATTTTAATAATAATTTATTATTTGTGTGTGGGCTTGTTCCTGTACAAAATTCCTTGGGATAGGTTTGAAAACCATGACCTGTATTAAGTTTGTTAGTTTTTAATTTGCGAGTTGATATAAGCCAATATATGATGGGGACGATCTTGTTGTTAGGTGAGCCTGTAACTTGTAGCCTCCTTCCTTACATACCTCTACACTAACCACATTCTCATAACATCACGTTCCCCTCTGTGGTCTCCATAATGGAGTCATAAAATCTACTAGTGTTCCAAATTTGATAAAAATTGGTTTATTAGTTGAGAACCTGTACGGTGTACATCAGGCGTTCTTCAACAAAAAGTATCAAACAAAATGACCATGTAGGCCCCAATAACAATTTGTGTACAGCCCATTTTACATCATTTGGACATGTTTCCCGTTAAAGATGATTGAACTCATGGTATTCTAACAAGGTGGAACTATTCCTTACAATATCCACTTGTTCGGGGTTGATAAATGAATGGCCCGTGTTTTGGATTTATTGGGATTGTGGTTGAATCCTGCCAGAAGCCTATATTTGAGGAGGTTAAGTCTCAGCCCAAAGTAACTGCACTTATCCTCTAGTCATCTCGTCAGATTCACATTCGTATTGGACGAGAAGCTAGCCTATATCCTGTGGTTTATCTGTAATAACAACGTAATATATTACGAATGCACATGACGTCACATAACTTGAGTGGTCAGCGCTAAGAAACACCAGTCTGATCAAAGATTTCACAGAATCTTTTTATTTTTCTATCGCGTCTTACTACCCGTTTGGGTTTTGTACTTATTTTTATTCACGCTAATGAGGTAGGTATAGGAAGGTAGCATTAATAGGAAATATACCCGCATTTGATTGGAGGAAGAGTGGGCAATGTTTAAGGTAGAACAATCCTCTAAATACTGAGCTGTGGATTCGAATTCTGACCTCCCCATCAAAGGCAAACCGGAATAGTGAGTCTGAAATTTTGTCCACGTGTTTACCGATACATATTCATATTTATTAAGTATTCGTGTCTGTGTTCGTCACTGAACTAATATAATATTAATATGGACTTTAGGATTGAGTAAAATGAGGTAAATTTATTTTGTTTGTTTTGTGATAGTATAGCCCTTTTGTTTAAAAAAAATCCTATTAAGTTTGTAGTTGAAAATATTAAGTAACTTAGCTACTCTTCCCTTAAACTAGAAAACGTTGTGAGCATCGCCTGGCTTATACTGTAAGCAAATAAATGGTGTAATTTCCCTTATACACAAAATATGGCATCAGGAATCATAACTTTCTACTTTTTAGGTTTATTGTAAGTCCAACAGAAGAGTAACTAAAAATTTAAATTAAGGAGTTAGTGATGAGGAGGTGAGCGTGGAGATAAAACGCAAGTGCAATAGCGTGGAGAGAGTATGAAAGAATACAAATAAAGGCCACATGAGAAAAACACCTTTCAGTGTACTCGACCGGGATTCTATCAGTGATCCTCCTTATCACCGGTGATAAAGTGCGATATAAGTCTAAGAACTTGGACTCTTTTTTTTAAATCATTTAAGTAAGGTAAATGTTGTTAAACTATTGTTCGTGTTAATTCTGGAATAAGCACATCTGACACTAGATGGTTAGTTTACAATAATTAAATAAAAATATAATTAATTCAATGCTTCAATTATATGCCTTTTGGCACCTGTTGGAAACCAAATCTGGACCTTCTTGAGACATACTATTTTACCTCAACTCACAACTATTTTCTTCTCTGTAATTAATTGAAACACGTCTCCATAAGCACCAGGGCATTCCACACTCAATTATTGCTTTTATGGAATAGGAATGTGGAAGGTAAAATATAAAGGAAATGTACCATAGTTTTTAGAATGGGAAAACCACGCTCAGTACATGTGGCCGGGATTCGGACCCAGCCCTCTCCGTCAGTGGTAGACCAGAAGAGATAAGCCTATGGCTTAGTTCACGTGCATACTAGCCTATTTAGAGAGGAGAGTTACCTTGTGAGCTAGGTAGTATGCGAGATTCAGGCTATAAGCGTATGTACCAATCACGTTATTGTGCTATGGATGAGGAAGGTTGAATTTGGAGGAAGGGAAGATAAAGTAAAAAAAAAAACTACCCTCAGTACACCCGAACTGGATTCAAACCACGTTCTCCACATCATCTTCAGTTTAGTCTATTTCGAGAGTGATGCTTTATTCCATTCGACCATCGAAGTGGGTTGTAAGTTTATAGACTGCATACTACACAAGGTGGAAGTCGAAGTTAATATGGATATGTCTGTGGGTAGGTGGACATGACTCAATTAATTTAAATTAGTTGAAAACGTAGCACCTGTTCACGGGGATTGTATTCGGCACCCTTGGCTTAGCGGGTCAAGGCTCTAATATTGAGCTACCTTAGGTTCATAACTTGCTAAGGGTCATTCTTCACTGGAAGTAGACGCGAGAAAAAAGCCAGTGTTTTTGTAGTTTTTGTGGCAAAATATTTTTTTTGGACAAAATAAATAAAATATTGCTCCAGTACAAACATAGAATTTAACTTTCTTCACATGGGTATACCAACAATTGTTGAATATCTGCCAAAGGTGTCCTGGAATTTAATGACAGCTTTTTCTCTTCGTTTAAAAAGTTTGATAGATAATGCCGCCATGCTCATGACAGATATTCAGGAACTGTTGATATAACCAAGTGAAGAAAATTAAATTCTATATTTGTACTGGAGCAATATTTTATTTATTTTGGCAAAAAAAAAAAAAATTTTTAATAAAAACTACAAAAACACTGGCCTTTTCTCGTGGCCCTTAAGGCACGGAGTATAAGTTGGGCGGGTGGAATCATCAGATACTTTCTATTCCACCTTAAGGCACGGAGTATAAGTTGGGTGGGTGGAATCATCAGATACTTTCTATTCCACCTTAAGGCACGGAGTATAAGTTGGGCGGGTGGAATCATCAGATACTTTCTATTCCACCTTAAGGCACGGAGTATAAGTTGGGTGGGTGGAATCATCAGATACTTTCTATTCCACCTTAAGGCACGGAGTATAAGTTGGGTGGGTGGAATCATCAGATACTTTCTATTCCACCTTAAGGCACGGAGTATAAGTTGGGCGGGTGGAATCATCAGATACTTTCTATTCCACCTTAAGGCACGGAGTATAAGTTGGGCGGGTGGAATCATCAGATACTTTCTATTCCACCTTAAGGCACGGAGTATAAGTTGGGTGGGTGGAATCATCAGATACTTTCTATTCCACCTTAAGGCACGGAGTATAAGTTGGGCGGGTGGAATCATCAGATACTTTCTATTCCACCTTAAGGCACGGAGTATAAGTTGGGCGAGTGGAATCATCAGATACTCGAGATAAGTTTTTACCTGAACGAAAGGATCGATCGTTCATGTTTTAGAAGGATGAGATACCATTTAGTGTATGCCTACACGAGAAGCCAGATAGTTGATTTCGATCATTAATGAGCTGCTGGATAGCCCACTTTATAAATGGATGATATATTATATATTCAAGGGTGTAGAAATGGAGGGGAGATGTTCGGGATAGGGGGTCCAGACCCCCTCCGGAATTTGGTGGACCCTCCTATTTATATGTAAAAAAATATTGGCTAAAGGTATAATACCATTTTCTAGCGGACTCTCCTCCTCCGCCCTTAGAAAACTTAGCTTTCCATGGCCTTGTGAATATCTCACTTTGTACATGGATACTCTATAGTTCAATTTGTACATGAACCCGTTTTGGGGACCACATGGTCTAAGGAGTCACTCTCACAATAGATTGGCTGGCGATGACCGGGAGATTGTGGTTCGTATCCCGGTCGGGTGTATGTACCTGAGGGTGGTTTTTATCTAAAGGGTTTTTTCATCCTTACTCCACGAAAATGCGGGTACACTCCTATAAATTCAGACTTCCTCATTCCTAACACATTAGCGTAACTAGTACATAGGTGTAAGGCATGGCGTTGAAAAAAATTATGTATAAACGAGAGGCTGTATTTATCAGTTTATACGTGATAGTTTGGTTTGTAAATTAATTAAAAATTAATTTTATTCGTTTAAAAAAAGTGTTTTAAAATATCAGCACAATGTTAAACTATTTAGTTTTTTTTTCTAACAAGTCATTTTCCCTTCGCGGTGGTTCAATACCGAAATATCCCCGAGCCAGACTGTTCCAAGCACGATCTTTCAAGCCGGGTCTATAAACAAGGTAAAGGAACCTCTTGACAGACATCGTAATGGAGGTAGAGTGTGTTCCAATGGCCGTGTTGTACCATTTCCGTCTGACCCATCAAAAGGCTGAAGAATGAGCCAAGCAAGGGAAATATCCAACCTCACTCCTTTGTTACCGTGTACCACAGATAATTGTGGGTGGGACTACACTAATACATGTCTTCATCCATCGTCGGCACGCTTTTAAAGCTGGTCCACTTTATGGTAGCTACATTCAGTGGTTAAACTTTGAAGGAAAAAGCAATATACAGACAAACTTTCATTTGGCATTGTATTTAAAACACATCAATAAAACGTAACAAACTGATTGATTGAAGGCACGGCTATTAAATAATCCATATGAAGTAGGCCTACTACATATGATGATGTCATACTTGGCGGTCTTGAGGCCTAAGGACCCGATGCTCATATTATGATGACAGACTTGGTGGTCTTGAGGCCTAAGGACCCGATGCTCATGGGTTCAAACCCAGTCAGGGTTGACGGATTTTTCTCGAGTGATAAAAATCCACAGCACACGACCTCGGAGGGAAAGTAAAGCCGTCAGTTCCACGTCGATTGTGGCATGTAAAATGTATGTGACTATACCTTTCCCGGCAAAATTGGTATGCCCTTTCGATATCTTTCGTAGAAATTCTGGTGTTCTGATATAATCAGTTGGTTCAGAAAGTGCCCGTTAAATACCCCAAATAAAATAACTAAATATGATGATAAATTTGGCTTTAGTTTCAGAGAGCACGTTGACTAGATATAAAGAAAATCTAGTCTAGTTTGTTGGAGACGGGAGGTCGGGGTTAAAATCTCGGTTGGGTGTACTGAAGGCGGTTTATCATAAATAGTTTACCACTTCTAAGATATACTGGCTAATTGTTTGGCCAGGGTTGATATACATACCTCTAAGAGGGCCTTTGTGTATAGAAGCAACTTCTTTAAAAGAGACGTAAATCTATAATACAGCAGAGTAACACACTATAAGCTCTAAGTAAAATTTTTTTAGCACTGCATTTTACTACCCGTTCGAGTTGTGCGCCTATGCACTAATTGCACTAATTGGCTATGGGTTAGGAAGGCTTAGTTAGAGAAAATTCACTCGCATTTGCGCGAAGGGGGAGTGGAAAACCATTTAGGAAACACCACCTACTGTGTACCGAAGCGGGTTTCTCTAAGTAGCTGGTGATCACAAACGTCCATTAGGGACTACACATTAAAATAATGAGCAGTGTGCACCTAAGGGCGTGATAAGAATATAATCCTGACTATTAGGTGGATTAGAATAACTTTAAAAAATATTGGATCAATTTGCGTGGTTTTTGCTGTAAACATGGTGTGGCAACACAGCAAGTCTTATTTTATACACCCAATTCAATTATTTAATTTATTATATAGTATTAAATTATTTGAATTTCAATTTTATAGTGAAATTCATGAGAACTTGGTCAATCATCCTGAATATATTACCAGTTTTTATCTGGATCAAACAAATAGATTAACAACTAGTCTGTGTCTGTACTCCCCATAATAAAATCTATAACCAGAATGACTTAGACCAACCACATTGAGCTATTACCAGTAAGTCTGAGGCCATAGAGCTATTACCAACTTATCTGAGGCCCACCCCAAGGAGCTACTAACAGCATACCAGAGGCCCACCATATTGAGCTGTTACCAGTATGCCTGAGGCCCATCACATGGAGTTATTACCAGTACGTCTGAGGCCCACTACATGGAGATATTACCAGCATGTTTGAGGCCCAATATATGGAACAATAACTGGCCTGTCTGAGGCTCACCACATATAGCTATCACCAGCCTGTCTGAGGCCTACCAACATCGGTCTATTACCAGTCTGTCTGAGGACCACCCATGAAGCTATTACCAGTCTGACTGAGGCCCACCATATTGATCTATTACCAGTCTGCTAAGGCCCACCACATGGAGCTATTACCAACATGTCTGAGGCCCACCACATGGAGCTATTACCAACATGTCTGAGGCCCACCACATGGAGCTATTACTAATATGTCTGAGGCCCACCACCATGAAGCTATTACCAACATGTCTGAGCCCACCACCTGTATCTAATACCAACATGTCTGAGGCCCACCACATGTATCTATTACTAACATGTCTGAGGCCCACCACATGTATCTATTACCAACATGTTTGAGGCCCACCACATGGAGCTATTACCAGCATGTTTGAGGCCCACCACCTGTATCTAATACCAACATGTCTGAGGCCCACCACATGTATCTATTACCAACATGTCTGAGGCCCACCACATGTATCTATTACCAACATGTTTGAGGCCCACCACATGTATCTATTACTAACATGTCTGAGGCCCACCACATATATCTATTACCAACATATTTGAGGCCCACCACATGGAGCTATTACCAGCATGTCTGAGGCCCACCACATGAAGTTATTAACAACATGTCTATAGCCCACCACACGGATATATTACCAGCCCGTGTCTGAGACGCACTTAAGATCTATTCGCCCTGGTCCATTTCTGATTCCAGCCCGATATTAGCATAGTGGGTCATGTCACGACGGGTGATGGATGGCAGCATGTCACCGTGTAGGTGCCCCACCTCGAACTCCCCCACCTCATGGGCACGCGCTCTCTCCGCGGGACTTCGACCCAAAACTACTGCCTGCTGACATGGACCGCTTGCTGTCGATATTAATCCAACAATTGACCTTGAATAACTTTGCTGGCCGTCACCGTGACCGAGATAAACCCGGGACTGACTCTGTAGCTCTCAAACACGGGTTCGATGTCAGAAACTGCCTCAACTAATTAAAAATAAATAGCGTCTATTGCCAATCCCATTTTATTGAAATAAGGATATTTAGCCTAAGCATATTTAATTGATCCTAACAAAATGCAATATTTGCCGACCATTTCATATCGAATGACACTAATTTTATATCTAAGTCGTCACAATTATTGCCTTGTATTTATTGGTAATTTACTTAAATAAGTAGTAAGTATAAAGGCTAATTCATAAACCTCGTAACGCTGTTGAGGAGGGTGTATCTCTATTCTCTGCATGGAGTTACAGGGAGGAAGGGGGGGTACTTCACAGTTATACATAACACAAATATTATATTTTATTATGTTGAAAAAAATGATTGTTCATGTTTTAAACTTTAGTAAACATACTTATAGACATAGTATGATTTTGATAGAAATAACAATAAAAGTTAGTTACTAAAGCTACTAAAATAATTTTAATATGTTTATACACCGAGTCTTGTTATCTGCAGCTGTAACTTTTGATAGATATTATCGATAAATATAAAATAACACATAATAAAATGAAATGTTATCAATGTTGCTCACAAAAAAATATGTTTGAATTTTCTCTGCTGTTCTTATAACCAAAATCAAGGTATAGCTTAAATATTCTCTTAGTAGTATTCATTCGGAGTCCCTCTTTTAGTGTGAAATTAATTGCTATGATATTTGGTGGACTATTGTGTTCTGTTTATCTCATTGTTTCTTTTACAATGTATATTATTTCGTTTATTCTCTTTGGTGGAGTGTTTCTGTAACACTATTTATTATTTCATCTTTAAGATAAAAGAGAAAGTCTGTGTGGTGTGGTGTGCCATTTATTTTAATATTCCTTTAATCTCTAACATATTATTTGTAATAGGTCTCAAAACATTTCTGTTTAGTAAAGTTTATTTATTTTATTTTTAATAATATATAACTTTTTAAATATGGAAAATGGTACACTTCTGACACTGAAACGTTCTCTTATGTGTACTCCATTTAGTAGTCCTTAGCTGAGTGGGAAGGTAATCGAAACATCTAGCTAATCCTGGTTTAGTTCCAGGCTGAGTAGATATTAAAATAGAATTCTAATATCAGTTTTAAGGGCCGGTTTTACTATTTCTTGCAACCAGTTTGTGTTTTTAGTGTTAGCTCCAAATATGCTGACACTTCTATGTTTTTTATGTGAATAGAAGATCTAAAGCTGTAAAATTATATACAAATTACTTAATTTTCTAATAATTTTCTATTGTGATCCAATTAAAATATTACCTTGTTTTGTTTGAGGAAAGTTATTAACTCTATGTCTGAAACTTTTTTTTATCTTGGTACGGCAACATTTTAAATGTTGGTATTATTTATATAATACAACTTAAAAATGTAAGCTATATTCATCCTTTGGCGGCATGATAATAGGCCTTTCAGCTTCATTTTGGCATGAACAATATTTTGAAATAACAAATCAGTTCTTAAATAACGTGGTATTTATATAAGTATACAACCCATCTCAGTGTAATTTTCTAGATTAAGCTAGTTTGTACTAGGACGTGGCGAAAACAAAAAACTAGTTTGTAAACCTATACTGACATGATGCTGTAATTGAAGAGTCCAAGTTTTTATTATTATTATTTAGCACAGCGTTTTACTATATACGTTGATGTATTAATTACGCTAATGGTTTTGGGACCCGCGTAGTTGGCTAACACGCTAGTCGTGTTGAGCTCGACCGCCGAGGACGGGGAGATCGAGGTTCGAATTTCGGTCGGGTGAACTGGGGGTGGTTTTTGCTAAATGGTTTTTCCACTCTTCCTCCACGCAAATGCGGGTTCACTTCCTCTAATTTCAACCCTCTCATTTCCTAATCCATTAGCGTAATTAGTACTTAAGCGTGTAACCCGAACGGTTAGTTAGACGCGGTACTAAATATTGATAGTTTTGAGGGATAATAAAAGCCTATATTTAAAAGAGGTGTACCTGCATTTGCATGGAGGTAGAGTGGAAAACCATTTAGGAAAACCATTCTCAGTACAACCGACTGAGATTCGAACCTCAATCTCCCTGTCATCGACAGTCTAGTACACTGCGATAGTAGTACTTTAGACCATGTGGCCACCTAAGTGTATAAGGTTGATTTAAAAAAGGAATGTACCCACATTTTCGGGGGTTATGGGGAAGGGAAGGGGACTGAAAGAGAGAGAGAGAGAGAGAGTGTGTGTGTGTGTGTGTAATAGAAATTTAGTAAAACATGTCTTAACTTACACACTCAGCCCAGATTCGAGCCCTGATCTCCCTATCACAGGAAACCAGACTAAATGAGGTCAGCCACATGCCCGTCAACGTGGGTGCCCCAAATTTTATCACTAGGTTACTATTAGGTATCAAAAGTAGATTCCAAAATCCACTTACGACCAAAGATATCGTTCATTAACTTCGCATTCCACGACATCCGAAGAGTCACTTTGATTGATGAGTCTTTCAACAGTCTCCAACAATGACGTCATATCACATTGGAACAGGTTTTCTAGACAGCGCACGTAGAGGAGTGAGTGACGTCACATACCACCGGTACTCTCTTTCCACGGTTGACGTCTTGTCTCTTCCGTTACAGGTTGGCAGGTCCTGGCTGGGTGGGTGGGACATCTAATGGGTCCATGTTACACTTGAACAGTTTAGGAAACGCAGCATTATCCATTGTGTGGTCTTGTAAAGAGTTAGGGTTGAACGCTCCCGGCACGAGGCTTACAGCTGCTCTTACTCACATTTTCATAAAGTACCTACCATTTTATGATGGTAATAAAGGGAAGAGCCACTAGGTTTCAAAGAGCAAAGCTCACATCATCTAAATAACACAATTTACTACAGTAACCCGACACCTTTATCTCAGTCGGTAGCTTGTACGCCTACTGAACCAAAGGTCCCGGGTTCGATTCCCGGCACGGATGACAGATTTATTATTGGTGAAACGTGGGTTTACACTTTCACAGTGATGAATTAATGGCCGGGGACTGGATGTTGTGCTTGTCCTAGTCTTAAGCTAGATTATAGGGCATATGAAGCTACGACAGGCCCAGTTGGTAGTGGGTAAAAAATATATGGCTTGAATAAAAAACTGATCCAGACGACAGGCGGGAAACAGTAATGGATGTGAACAAAAATGTAGACAGTAGTTATGAATATAGGGGCCTGGTTTTATATTTTCATCACGTAGACCTACCTTCAAGCTATAATATAATTACAATAATTGGTTAAGAATGAGGAAATTTTGTTCTTTTGCACTGCGTCGCACTGACTCGTTCGGGCTATACGCCAATGTACCAATTACTCTAACGTGTTAGAGATGAGGAAGGCTTAATTTAGAGGAAGTGTAGCCGTATTTGCATGTATGGAAAGTGGGAAACCATTTAAGAATAAACCCCTTCAGTACACCTGACTAGGATCAAACCTTGATCTCCCTGTCATCACGAGTCTAGTCTATTGTGGGTGTGACGCCTTAGACCATGCAGCATCGAAATGAGTATGTGGAGGTTAAAAATTAAAGATATTGTACTCGCATTTCTTTGAAGTTATAGGAGTAAACCCCCTCAGTAGGCCTATACCTGCTCAGGATTTGAGCATCGACCTCCCCATCAAATACAAACTCGACTGGATGGCCTTGACGTTTAGTCCACGCACCCACCGATACGGTTTTATGCTTGAACCTTTATTATGAATACTAGGCCTACTATTGATATTGCGCATCTGGGCTACATCATTATTAGCCCAGTTTGTGGAAAGATTAGCCAGTATTGATGCACCGTTACCCAGGGGACGCCCAAATATACTAATCGTACTTCCTCTCCACCATGTCCAGGTGAGATGAGGTGATGGTGGTAGTATGAGGGTGTGGAACCAGCAGAAACACTTAAACCTAACTTGTACCTAACTAACCAAGTCCTGGTGACAGTTGGGGTAACTCCCCCTCCGGGAAAAACACCCAAGGTACCGGCCAGTAATTGAACCCGGGACCCCTAAGCTCGTACACTGTCCACTACACCACGAGGCTGGTTATTATTATTATTATTACTGTTGGCCAGCACTATAATAAGGGAAATTGAAATTATCATTATTAGTAGTAAAATAAACCCACCGTCGAAGCATGGTGACATGCATGATCCAAGGTGGAGTACTACTAAACTTACATCGGTGGGTCAGCAGATTAAATGTCTCGGTCATGTATTCTAGTTCACCAGGGACGAAGGGGCTGGGGTTAGAATTCTGGCCCAGTGTACTGAGGGTGGTTTTTCATACATGGTTTCCCTCTCCAAGCTCACACAAATAAGGGTACACTTTATCCATATTTTACCCTTTTCATCTCTACCCCACTAGCCTAATTAATATGCGTATAGCCTGGACGAATAGTAAAACGTGATGGATACAAAAAAAAAAAGTGGAACATCAAACAAGACACCGATACCTATCAGGGCCGTATCTCATCTTCGGGCGGCTTTCGTGTTCAACAACCATTCGTTCTTCTTGCCAAAATAAATAAATAAATATAGTCGTGCTCGAGTGTATTTGATGTGAACCACCCCTTCCTCTCTCAGCAGAGTGGCGGCGTGCTACCTCCGAGCTAACAACTGATCAACAAGATCCGGAGATGACCTGTTGTTCATTGTAGCCCTTTGACCCCCTCTGCTGCCACCAACAAACTAGTCCCAGAGGCTCTTTACGAACAAACATTGGAATCCATTACGAACAAACAACAACTTTATTGCTTCCTAACTGCTCCTCTTTCGACCTCGTCTCAACTACCACTTTTTGTGTGTGTGAGCTGATGGTTCATGCGAGTCTTCCTCTGTAGCTGCTGTCTTGTAATGGGGCCATACGGGGGTACAGGGGGCAGTGCCCCCGCCAATTCAGATTTTGTAAATATACGTAAGAGTAAAGAAATATATTACATCTCTACAAGGTAGACCCTTTTTTAATCCAGGAAATATTGACAGAAATTGTATTAAAAATATTAGGAATTATCAATCAATATATAAATACAGTATACAATTTTTTTTAAATTCTTGTTATTATAGTTCACAGGACAACTGATGCGTGGTTATAGTCCCACAGGACAACTGATTCGTGGTTATAGTCCCACAGGACAACTGATGCGTGGTTATAGTCCCGCAGACAACTGATGCGTGGTTATAGTCCCACAGGACAACTTATGCGTGGTTATAGTCCCACAGGACAACTGATGCGTGGTTATAGTCCCACAGGACAACTGATTCGTGGTTATGGTCCCACAGGACAACTGATGCGTGGTTATAGTCCCACAGGACAACTGATGCGTGGTTATAGTCCCGCAGGACAACTGATGGGTGGTTATAGTCCCACAGGACAACTGATGCGTGGTTATAGTCCCACAGGACAACTGATGCGTGGTTATAGTCCCACAGGACAACTGATGCGTGGTTATAGTCCAGCAGGACGACTGATGCGTGGTTATAGTCCCACAGGACAACTGATGCGTGGTTATAGTCCCACAGGACAACTGATTCGTGGTTATGGTCCCACAGGACAACTGATGCGTGGTTATAGTCCCACAGGACAACTGATGCGTGGTTATAGTCCCGCAGGACAACTGATGGGTGGTTATAGTCCCACAGGACAACTGATGCGTGGTTATAGTCCCACAGGACAACTGATGCGTGGTTATAGTCCCACAGGACAACTGATGCGTGGTTATAGTCCCGCAGGACGACTGATGCGTGGTTATAGTCCCACAGGACAACTGATGCGTGGTTATAGTCCCACAGGACAACTGATTCGTGGTTATGGTCCCACAGGACAACTGATGCGTGGTTATAGTCCCACAGGACAACTGATTCGTGGTTATAGTCCCACAGGACAACTGATGCGTGGTTATAGTCCCGCAGGACAACTGATGCGTGGTTATAGTCCCACAGGACAACTGATGCGTGGTTATAGTCCCGCAGGACAACTGATGGGAGGTTATAGTCCCGCAGGACAACTGATGCGTGGTTATAGTCCCACAGGACAACTGATTCGTGGTTATGGTCCCACAGGACAACTGATTCGTGGTTATAGTCCCACAGGACAACTGATTCGTGGTTATAGTCCCACAGGACAACTGATGCGTGGTTATAGTCCCGCAGACAACTGATGCGTGGTTATAGTCCCGCAGGATGAGTCCTGAAAGCTAAATAAAATTCATTCAAGTGAAAAATGACAAAATGGACACGGGAACTGAACCCGGGACCTTTGGCCAAAGGTACCGATTCGATTCTCTTGTCCCAGTTGTAGTTTTTATATCTAATTGACTAATATAAGAACGTTTAATTTATATTTTTAATTAGTACTTGTACTACTCTATACTCACGTCGATGGGTACCTACTTGGACTAAATTTTACCCCAACTGGGTCGGTTTTTATCCTAAATTATAGTCTATCCCACTCTCAATGGAACAAGTATATAGGCTATTATTATTGTTTTGTAAACTGGAATCTTGAAAAATTAATTTTTTTTATCAAGCTAATTAAAACAATCTCACAGAAATAGAAATTTGTCTAAACATTATACAATTTAATATAAATAAATGTAACAATATAAATTAAATTTTGGTTTTATAGGTAAAGTTGATGAAACCAGTTTTAACGTCAGTTTTCCAAGAGGCCGTTAGTAGAGTATTTATTAGTACAAGCACTGAGTTGATCGTTAATGGTTGTTTTATAGTCTGTATCTGCTGGGACAAGACTGGACCTCACACAACAGGGATTTTACCAACCACTAAAACAATAATGACAGTTTTATAAGAGCTATAAAACATACACTTCACAATCGCTAAATGGACCTCTAGAGGATATAGGTTTTAACACATAAAACTAGTGTTTATATTATTTTATTATTTAGAATATTCCATTTTATTATTTCGTTCTCGTGTACGAAATGGATAGCAGCGATTTAAAAATACACTTTTGTTAGTTAAAGTTACTTTAACTTTTCTTTTAATCCACATTGGTGGACACAAGGACGAATTATAGATTTATCAAGTCTGTTTTTTTCGGTGATGAGTAGGTCGGGATTCGAATTCCAGCCGGATATAGTGAAGGTGGTTTTTTCTTAACAATCTTACAACCTACCTGCACGCAAATGTGGGTACATTTATTTTAAATTGTACTTTTCTCAGTCCTATTTCATATACAATTTTCCTTTAGCGTATGTCACCAGGATTAGTCGGTTAGACATTCCTGCCTGGTCTTATACTGGTAGTGCCCAGATTGTAGACTATTTAACAGCGTCTTTTACTGAGTGTTTTCTTATATTGAAACACCATGTAGGTGCGGTTACTCCATCCCTATGTGATTATGTGATGCCAGTAGAGGTCTTAGACCTAACTTAATCATAAGTAACCAAACAATGGCAACCATAGGAACAATCTCCCTTTGGGAAAAATATCTATGGTACCAGCGGAAATCGAACCCAGGACTTATATATAGTATCCAGGAAATATGACCACTATACCAAGAGCCCGGCCAATCTGCACCTAAAATTAGTATATTCCGATCTGGTAGAAGGAAGCAGTGGAAAAAACACATCACCAGTTTTTATTTTATTTTAATAATGATGGCGATATCTCAAAAACTTACATTTACACTACACTGGATATCATCTCTGAGAGAGCTGCGTGGTTACTATTGGCAAACAGCGTTGTCATTCTCTCGTTTTTGTGGGGTCACTGGTTAGTAGAGGTTGCCAGTAGCTCCTTCTTACCCCAGGACATCAACTTCGGACATAATCGAGAGTGAGGAAATCTGGCAACAGCTAACTGAGAGAGAGCAAAGATAAATCTTTTCTCCATAAGACCTGTAGTTCCCTCAGCAATGATATCGGGTGTAGCAAGTTTGGCAGCATGGAGGCTTGACCTGAGAGGCCGAGAATTTATGTCAACTGGTTGGATGAATTTTTTTTGCAGCATAGATATTATTAATTAGTCTTATTCTAAACGAATGGGGTAGGTTCCCCCTAAACTAACTATCCTCATTCCCTTTCTATCAAATTTGATTAGAATATCTGCTTATAAAGTAGTATTTATCTTAAAATTAATCTTGCATCAGTTAAATTAGACGTTATTAAAACCATAGCAATGGAACTAGTTTAAATTAATTGAAATGTGATTCCCTCCATACGGACAGTGCCGTAATTACAATGATTTGTAACCTATTCAATGAAACTAATGATATTTTCATTTGAAGAAATTGAAAACTAAATTTGCTCTCAACATATTCAGACTACAATAAATGTAGGTTTTAGTATTTTACCAGGAACGTGTTAAATTGCAAACATGCAGAACATCCACTTGATAATGGCTTCATGAAGAAACAGTAAAATAATAAAAACATAAAATTCAGGATTGTAAATCCATCCAACTATTATCTACATCTACAAGTTAGATCAAGTGGTAACAAAAAACTATTTACTTGGCATGATTCTTGTGTAGGGAAGATTGACTCTGGTTGCACCATACTGTTAGCTGATTGAATGTGCGTGTGTGTGTTGGAGTTTTGATGAAAACTTGTCTCTGGTGATATGTGTGAGTGTGTGTGTTTTTATGGACACACATCCCAGACAATAACCTAATTTGTCATGTGGATCTGAAAAGCGTAGTGGGTGCAGCGAGTGAGACTTGTAGGTAACTTGCAGTTAATGTATTCCATATATTACCCACATACAGTAAGGATCCCTGGATTATGCCATTCGTTGGATTAACGGGCCTTTAAAACGCCCTAAAATCGATTACTAAACTATATCGTTGAATAATGATTTGAATTGCGCAAACATTTGTAAACAAAAAAGACTTAAATTACCAATTTAGGGTCAAATATATCAATATGGAATTAAATAGAATATTATATGACCATATGACTTAAAAACTAATTTAAATTAGTCTTAACAGCTAGCCCTAAGGGGACTATATCTCACCATAAATAGTATTTGGAATTAATTATTAATTTCTAATATCCACCAGAATAGGTTCGTTAGTATTCATGACGGGTACACTTTTAATATATACCAGAATATGCTCATTAGTCTTCACGATAAATTAATTTCTAATACCCAACGGTATAGGACAGTTAGTATTCTTAAAGATTAATTTCTAATAACCACAAGAATAAGCTCATTAGTCTTCTGACAGATTAATTTCTAATATCCACCGGGATAGGTTCACTAGTCTTCTGACAAATTAATCTCTAATATCCACCAGGATAGGCTCATTAGTCTTCTGACTAATTAATTTATAATATCCACCAGGATAGGCTCATTAGTCTTCTGACAGATTAATTTCTAATATCAACCAGGATAGGCTCATTAGTCTTCTGGCAAATTAATTTCTAATACCCACCAGGATAGGCTCATTAGACTTCTGACAGATTAATTTCCAATTCCCACAAGAATAGTTTCATTAGTCTTATTACAAATTAATTTCTAATATCCACCGGGATTGGCTAATTAGTCTTCACGACAGAATAATATTTAATTTGTACTAGGATAAACTCATCAGTGTTTACAAAATTGTAATGTCTAATATCCACATCAGTAATACAATACACTTATGTTGTATTCCTAGCACACTATAATAATTATATTGTAGGAGTAGCGTGTTAAAGTGACAGTACTAGTGGTGGAAGGCGAGCGTCTTGTAGCTAGTTTGCAGAGTCTCTGCTAGATGGTGCTGACATGCTAATGTTTCGGTGTCGTGCCAAAGTTTTACATTTTTTAATAAAACTCTTGAGTTGGTATAATTTAATATAGTGAAAAAAATGTCTTCATAAAAATACAAGTTTACTTACTTGGTTTTATTACTGAGCACATTGTTGACATAGTAAAGGTATTTTACAGTCCAATTTTCTTAGAAAGTTAGACAAGCCACCTTATCTTTCTCTTATTCATGAATCAAATCTTGATATCTGAAGTTGTCACTTTAGTATAAATTTAAATATAAATAATATAATAAATAAAAGTTGTCAATTATTTTGGCTGCAAAAAATTGTGTCTGTGTTTTCTTAAAGGCCTTTCATATAAAAAATGAGCTGTACATTTAATCGTATAGTAATAGTGTTGAGAAACGTGACTGTAATAAATGACTTCCATAAATAATAATCAAAACCAATTAACTATTTATGTTACCAACAAAAAATGTTCAACTCAACATAAATTCTTTCTTAAACATACGAAAAATTAATGTCTTCTTTTCTGGTTGGAAAGATTAGTATACTTAAAATCAAGCCATAAACACATCTTTATTGGCTATAAAATTAATACGACAGCATCACCTAATGTCATATAATAAGGGAAATTATCCTCCGAAACATTCGTTAGGTCTTGAATGCAAGAGGACGTGTTTGGCCGAGTAGTGGCCGCGAGATGCTATCGTGCGTCACTTGTCTGAATGGACCAGCTACCAAATTGAACTCACCCATGTTTAATATTGTGGTGTCGTCTTGTCCACTGTCACCCGACAACGTCATTAATTTGACTAATTGGTGTCCCACCTGAAATCGATGTCCACCCCTTCTTCCCCCCCTCCGACCTAGCTTCCAAACAAGACAGATCATTATTGAATGGGATGTGCCTATTAAAGTGTTCAGCTCCCAGATACCTGACCAGATTCAGCAGGACATGAGGTAGCAGAGACAACTAGATCCCCATACGACCACTCGATAGAACTATAATAAGACATCATGGAGGAAAGAGTGGGTTTTATACAATTAAATAAAGCACATTAAAGAAACTCCGTTGCAAATATTGGACGCGGTTTCAAACGTTCACAGAAAGATTGTATCAGTTTGGTTTATTAAATCCCACCAGAAGAAATTTTTAGGTTTTACTTTCTCTTAGATTCCTAAATAAGAATAAAACTCAAGGTCTTGAGAAATGTCAACGTCTCAGGCTCCCTGAAACAAAAAAAGGGGTTTTTGCGATGCAGTTTGTCTATTTGTATCTCGGTCTAGAGCCGAAACTTTTTTTACGATCAAGCTAAAACTTGAGATCTAACGTTTTCATAAGGTTCACTCGAGGAATTTTTGGAATTAGATATTGCACTCTAAAATTAAGGTTAGTTTACAAAAGAGCATAAAGATAAGACATAAATTTCACCAAAATCAACTCTAATAATTTAGATTTTGATTACATTTTGTATCAAGGCATTTAAAGTGATCAGATGGCAAAACCTGATATGTGCACTTTTGCTAATATTTTAGGAGTTTTACTTTAAATTCAGAGATAGTTTGAATCCTTCTAGCAGATCAGAAATTATATATTATATGATTGATGTTAATTTTCACTGAATCATACATGTAGAATATTATGTTTAAGTTTTGTGGCTAAGTGTTGTCCACAAACCAATATTTTCTCACTTTTCCAACATATTATCTTTTGCCATCTTACAACAATGTATATAAGATTTGTTTGGTAAGATGGGAAAACCTGATAAGTGAGAAAACTAAATATTTTGAGGCTTTGAAAAAATACAGAATGCTTGAGAAATATTTTATTTTCATTTTGACAAATTGATATTCTTATATCACTAAAAAAACATTATATTAGTTATCTTCTTCGACTTGATCTTGGTTCTCATCAAATTCTAAAGCTCGACCAGAAATAGGCAGCTTCTTAGAGAAATCATGGCAATCTTGATCTATTATGGTTAACATGGACAGTAAGTCCTACTTTTTCAGGGGATTTATACCCACAGGTTGATTGTATGAGCGATTAACAACAGTTGTCATTGTTTCACCAAGATTAGGCTGTTGCTTGCTGAGTTTCCCTTGCCTTATATCTCTCTTGAGGTTAAGAAATTTGAATGGCTCTACTTCATACAACGAATACCTGTATTGTATTACACCAAAATTAGGTGTATAGCGAAGCCATCTTATTTTTAGCCCCTTCATTCTATTCCTTTCATTGTCTTCTTTCCGGTTAATGCGAACATTCGTCAAGAGATTAGAAAATGCCAAAAAGTCATGGTGGGTAATTTCAGTGACACTAAAGGGTTTCTGTCCTCTGACCAGTCTTACAAACTGAAACCAGTCACGAGGAACCATAATCTTTATTTTCCGATAATCAATTTTCTTTTTAGCTCTCTCTATTCTCGAGTGATCACTGTCAAATTCAAGTCTATTTTGACCAGATAGAAGAAATATTGGGTCAATCAGCTTTAGTATTATTTTTTTTGCAAAACAAAAGGGAACATACAGGCCATATTAATATTTCTATTTTGTCCACATGCAGCATCTGAATAAGTGATCACGTGGTCGACTTGATTTATGATTTTCTTGTAGACGGAATATGCGATGTCATCAGAACCTCTACCTCCAGTTGCTTCATGACACATATAGCATTCTGAAGATTCCATAGAAGAGCACTCTCTAATGGTTAGATTGTACACTGATAGAAATCTCTTGTAATACACAATGTTCGTGGATAGAAATGGACATGGGAGGACCTGTTGTAAATAAAAAAACGAGAGCTGTCTGATTATCCGTTTCTTTTGCAGAAATCGTGTCATAACCTTTATGTGCTTTTATGACATAGTCATTATGTTGCTCGGAAATTTTTTCTCTTGTCTTTGTGCTGGATGTATGGCGCTTCATTGTGAACGAACTCATCAATTATTTTACAGGTATCCAAGTATGGTTGTTTAAACTTGTACCCTGTTTTGTTGAAAGCATCCCTGAATACATCATAGCACGTGGTTTGGGTTTCTCAACATTCTAACTTCATTTTTTTTATATTCGTCATGCATAATTTTTATATTCAAATGGCTAGGCAAGAATATTTCATTGGGACAATTCCGGCGGAAATAATGGCTTTTCTATGAACGCCCTTATCTGTACTCGTTCTTCAACCAACTTGTTTTTAGGCGTGTGCTGACCTATTTTATCATGCCCATGAAAACCAGTAGGTAAGGAACGAAGTTTATGAATAAGATAGTTCACTTTAGCCATAGTGACCCCATGAACATACATAACATCTTTTAACACATAATAATTTGTGATGTTCCAAGAGTCACTTTATAATTGGCAGTTATTTGTCTATTGTGAGTTTTAGCAGTATTCGTTTTTCTAATAGTTTTTTTTCACAATTTGAGATTTGACAACAAAGGATTTCATCTTTCACTTCTTTTGGATTCTTAGTAAATTCATCAAAAATTTCGAGTTTTTTTCATGATTACATCTTTCTTTGCACTTAAGCCTACATCACTTAATGGCGGAAAAAGCTTTCCCTTGAAAACTTTTACCATGGCGGTTGACATATTGTAAGCCTTGATTCTTCTTTTTTTCTCTCTTCCTCCCTTTTCCAAACGCCTTTCCTATTCTTTGGCATCGGCTCAGTTGTAGACTCTGCCGTTTCAACATAACTCGATTCATTGGCTTGAAGCTCTTGTCCTGTAGTATGTGCTTCAGATTCAACTCTTAAATAAGCTTGAGGTCCGTAGTTTGTAGGGAGCTCTAGAAACTCATCAACTGCTCCGGCTGGGGAAAAAAATGAAGCCAGTGACAATTACATCCTATACAGACACCAAATTATACATTTGAATTTTTGTGGATGGATAGTAATCGAAGCATACATGTTGTATTGTAAGCTAACAATGTGAATAAGTTATAAATCCCGTCAGTGGAATCTCTATGAAAACTAGTCAGAGACAAGATTAAAAAAAACCCTATAGAATGATGTTTAGGGTCCAGTTAAGCCACAAGACTTAACATCTGGTTCCTGTGTGTATTAAATTCAATATACAATTACATACAACAGGATAAAATATAATAAAATAAAAATAGATCAGAACTGTAAAATAAAAAACAATTATTTCAACTAAAACCGATATAAAGTTATCTATACACTAGCTGCATCCATCCACTAAGTATGGTTACTGGACATCCTCAAAGTTTTCCACAACACAGGAAATAAAAATAAAAAACACTTTTAATCAGTAGCCTCTGAAGGAAGGACCCTGAAGATTTTTCCAAGTCTCATTTTCTTTCCTCGCTGTTCATCTTTCTCTGGTTGCCAGGTTGGGTACTTATCGGAATCATCACCAGAATCTCCCAAAGTGTCTGCCTAAAAATAAACAAACACAAATAGGCTAATAATAATAATAAATAATAATAATAATAATAATAATAATAATAATAATAATAATAATAATAATAATAATAATAATAATAATAATAATAATAATAATAATAATAATAAAAGTCGTCATAATGATAATAATAATTGTAATTATTATAATTATAGGTAATCCTATATATAATTTTTGAACAGCACATATTATATCGCTGAACATGCATGGTTCAAACAAAAAGAGTTAATTAAACAATGAGTTATTTGCAAAAAATTAATTTTGTGGATATTTTAACCATCAGATACTTAAAGTTTCATGGTAGTTTTTATGTCAAGCCAAAACTTGGGCACAGATAAGCTTTGTTATCCTACTAGAAGTTTTTAAAATCTAGAATAGGCTACAATAATAGCTAAATAAAATAAAAAACTAATGCTGTAGTCTCCATACATCAATGTTCTCAATGGCTTGGATTGTTATGGAAAAAATAATCACTTTTAATCTGAGACTTACCATCTTCACTTGGTTTAGTAGCCTATTTTCATTTTATTGGTATTGACTTACCAAAGGAAGTAACCTGTTATTGCTATTCACTTAGGTTAGGTGAAATAACATAAAATAAATGGTACGGCGCACCGCACATACTTTCTCTCTCTTTCTATAAACTCGTAAGATTTCTGAATATAATAATGTACATTGTATCATCACCACTCCACATAAGAACACGCATAAAATAATATACAATGATATAGAATCAATGAGAAAAGAGGCGCATCTTTGTCCACCTAAGAGAATTTCAAAGAGTTTAATGTCTTCCACAAGGGTCAACACTTCGTACTAAAATTTCGATTTCTGGTTAAAATTTTAACATTTTATGAGATGTTGCAGATATTCAAGTCATCGCATTGATATTTAATTATTCATTTATACATTTTGACCAATAAAAAAATGTAAATATTGACTATTGAGTCTAAAATGGAGATAGATCATTGCTGTGCAAACATTTCTCCTAAGAGCTTTAAGGAAAAATAACATACTTTTTTTAGATACTTATATTTAATTACTCTATGGCATTGGAGAATTATTGCGTTAAGACTTAAGTAGTATATGTTTACAACTAAAGCTCACAAAATTGTATTAATATATTTGCAAATATCTCCGAAACTGTTGCTTTTATAAAAATATATGTCAAATAAAAGTTTTTTATTTCTAATAGTCCTACAATTTTGCAATGATAAGTTGTTTAGTTTCTCAAATAGTTGTGGAGATACGGAAATTAACGCTTCTGTAAAGTACCCTAAAAATCATTTTCATAGTAAAATGAAAATAGCCAGTTTATTTATAATCTTAATCAACGCCTAGATACGAATTTTAATCAAAATCGTTTGAGTAGATTTTGAAAAAACAAATTTTTTCTTTTTTCGCCCTTCAGTAAACTACCCTTAATTTTAAGTTTTTATAGACACACAGACAGACGTCATTGCAAAGACTATTTTTTAGGGTTCGGGGGGTCATGAGACGTCGACATCCATCAACATTTTAGGTTAGTTTTTTTTTACGGTCGCAATACTTAAACTTTAATGTCCAAAAAGTTAAAAAAAATTCATATAATTGCGTATAGATTGAAAGTTATTGATTTTATAAAAATATGTTTCGGATAAAATATTTGTATTATAAATATATATACATATTTGTAATGCTAAGTCAAATAGTTTCGGAACTATTATAAAAAACGTTAATTTACGCATCAGACTGGAACCCTTAAATCCATTTTGCCGAAATATTGAGAGTAGCCATTTTTTTGGAATATTTATTAATGTTTATAAATGCAATTTAATCAAAATCGTTACAGCCAATTTTGAGAAAATCGACTTTTCTCTTTTTTCCCTTCAGTAAACTACCCTTAATTTTAGGGGTAGATATCCAATTCCAAAAACCCCTCGGGGCAACCCTATGAAAACCCTAGATATTAAGTTTCAGCTCAATCGGTAAAATAGTTTAGGCTCTTGTTGGAGGTACAGACAGACAGACGGAAATTCAAAAACAACTTTTTCGGTTTCAGGGAGTCATGAAACGTCAAAATTCATCAAAATCTCGAGTTCGATTTTTTTGACGATCACCATACTTTCTCTACCTGTAAGATAGAGAGAAAGTAAAAATGAGTCTACTCACAAAAGAAGGAAATTACAATCAGGTTTCTATCCGAAATTTCTGTCAGGAAACTGGTTAAGTAATTACTATAGTTTTGTATGTTATAGCCACACCATTGTCATATCCTTTAGGCTTGACTCGTCACAACTGTAAAATTATGTCCTGTAATACCTAATAAGGTATTAATGTTTCCAGAATTTTGTTTTGAGTCTATTCAAATAGTCTGATTTTGAAACCGAATGATTTTACATTTTAAATCAATCAATCCCGAATATGTCAATCAATCACATAATTTTATTATATCAAAGCTATAAAACACAACACGTTTATCAATATGCCTAATAATTTTATAATACCAATAAAGTAAATAGTGATTAATAGACCCTATAGTAAAATAATTTTTCTTACCAATGAAAATGAATTTTTCATATCTTGGTAGCTTTTGAATGGCCTAGTAGATTTCAATGTGTCTGGTCTGGTATCTTGGCTACTTCCAGCCATATCAAATAATGCCCTGGGATGTTTGTGCCAATATCGTCTTCATTTTTACACTGTATCTTATGTAATATAAGATTACCCCGATCACTAAACTCCACTTTACAACTTTTACACACCAACTTTTTCATTTTAAACTAAAAAACCACAGGAGCTCAACAGTCAAATACATAAACACACCACTATGCATAGTCCAACATAACCTCAAGCCATATAATTCAAATGTTGCCAACAAAAAATCTACAATTTCTCCAAGATGGAAAAACCAAATATAGCGACATATAATTTTTTGGACAGTTTTAAATAAGTTAATAGATGAATCAGCTTAGAGGCAAAAACACATATCTCAACATATCAGCTTCTGCTATCTTGAATATTTTTGTTAAAATTTAATATTTTACATGGTAAAACCAAATATGTCAACATGTCACCTTGAGCCACTTACAAATTTCTTCAAGTTGGAAAATATTTAAGATAACCAGTCCAGAAATCTCACTTATAAACTCCTGCTTCTTTAAAAATAGGAATTTTCTAAGATATAACAAAATTAAAGATTCATAACTCAACAACCAGAGGGCGTAGGACATATCAGATTATGCCATATTATAGATCTCAATGAGAGTAATATGAATATACTAATAACTCAATTTTGCAAAATAATAGAGATATCAGGTTTTGCCATCTGACCACAAAATATAAACAAAATGGCATCTCTCATTTTCCTATGAAAATGACTTTGAGAATACTTTAAATATTTTGCAGAAATTTCCGATTAAGATAATATTTCTGTAACTATTTCAAATACCAAATAACTTATCAATGTAAATTATTAGTACTGTTAAAACTAAAATTATTTCACTCGAAACATATTTTTATAAAACCAATAATTTCTTAGCTATAAGCAAATAAATATATATACAGGTTGGGTCAGCAAGTGTCGACACATTTAATAACAGTATATCTTTACTATTTTGACTAAAAATGCTTCAAACTATACTTAAAATAACTATAAAGATTGAAAACTTTCTATATACCATTGAGTTATTCCTCTTTTTTAAACACTGTCCTTAAGATGTCCACCATTATATTCCATACACTGTTATATGCGTTCCTAGAATCGCTACATGACTTTGCACAATGTCTCTTGTTGAATTTATTCAGCTTCCACATTTTTTTGTTGAGATCTTGAATTGTTCTTGGGTGGGTCACGTGAACATCACTCTTTAACATAATCCACAAGAAATAGTCCAAAGCTATTAAGTTTGGTGAGCGTGGTGGCCAGGCGATGTCCCCTAATAGTGAAACAAGGTGCCCAGTAAACATTGTATGAAGCACTTCCGTTGATGTTCGACCTTTTTGACCCCTAAACTGCGTCGTGAGATAATGGATACCAACAAGATGAGGTTCCAGCAAGATGAAGGAACGGCCCTCACAGCCCGAACATCGGCCTACTCTAATCAACTACCCTCCAGTCAGCCACCTAGCTACGTCCACACCCAGGCGGCCCACTCAGCCCGAACATCGTCATACTCTGATCAACTAACTCCATCAGCCACCTAGCTACGTCACAACCCAGGTGACCCACACAGCCCGAACATCGGCCTACTCTGATCAACTACCCTCTAGTCAGCCACCTAGCTACGTCACAACCCAGGCGGCCCTCACAGCCCGAACATCGGCCTACTCTGATAAACTACCCTCCAGTGAGCCACCTAGCTACGTCACAACCCAGGTGACCCACACAGCCCGAACATCGGCCTACTCTGATCAACTACCCTCCAGTCAGCCACCTAGCTACGTCACAACCCAGGTGACCCACACAGCCCGAACATCGGCCTACTATGATCAACTACCCTCTAGTCAGCCACCTAGCTACGTCACAACCCAGGTGACCCACACAGCCCGAACATCGGCCTACTATGATCAACTACCCTCTAGTCAGCCACCTAGCTACGTCACAACCCAGGCGGCCCTCACAGCCCAACATCGGCCTACTATGATCAACTACCCTCTAGTCAGCCACCTAGCTACGTCACAACCCAGGCGCCCTCACAGCCCGAACATCGGCCTACTATGATCAACTACCCTCCAGTCAGCCACCTAGCTACGTCACAACCCAGGTGACCCACACAGCCCGAACATCGGCCTACTATGATCAACTACCCTCCAGTCAGCCACCTAGCTACGTCACAACCCAGGTGACCCACACAGCCCGAACATCGGCCTACTATGATCAACTACCCTCCAGTCAGCCACCTAGCTACGTCACAACCCAGGTGACCCCACAGCCCGAACATCGGCCTACTATGATCAACTACCCTCCAGTCAGCCACCTAGCTACGTCACAACCCAGGTGACCCACACAGCCCGAACATCGGCCTACTATGATCAACAACCCTCCAGTCAGCCACCTAGCAACGTCACAACCCAGGCGGCCCTCACAGCCCGAACATCGGCCTACTCTGATCAACAACCCTCCAGTCAGCCACCTAGCTACGTCACAACCCAGGTGACCCACACAGCCCGAACATCGCCTACTCTGATCAACTACCCTCCAGTGAGCCACCTAGCTACGTCACAACCCAGGCGGCCTCACAGCCCGAACATCGGCCTACTCTGATCAACTACCTCCAGTCAGCACCTAGCTACGTCACAACCAGGCGGCCCTCACAGCCGAACATCGCCTACTCTGATCAACAACCCTCCAGTCAGCCACCTAGCTACGTCACAACCCAGGTGACCCACACAGCCCGAACATCGGCCTACTATGATCAACTACCCTCTAGTCAGCCACCTAGCTACGTCACAACCCAGGCGGCCCTCACAGCCCGAACATCGGCCTACTCTGATCAACAACCCTCCAGTCAGCCACCTAGCTACGTCACAACCCAGGTGACCCACACAGCCCGAACATCGGCCTACTATGATCAACTACCCTCCAGTCAGCCACCTAGCAACGTCACAACCCAGGCGGCCCTCACAGCCCGAATATCGGCCTACTCTGATCAACTACCCTCCAGTCAGCCACCTAGCTACGTCACAACCCAGGCGGCCCGCACAGCCCGAACATCGGCCTACTCTGATCAACTACCCTCCAGTCAGCCACCTAGCTACGTCACAACCCAGGCGGCCCACACAGCCCGAACATCGGCCTACTCTGATCAACTACCCTCCAGTCAGCCACCTAGCTACGTCACAACCCAGGCGGCCCACACAGCCCGAACATCGGCCTACTATGATCAACTACCCTCCAGTCAGCCACCTAGCTACGTCACAACCCAGGCGGCCCACACAGCCCGAACATCGGCCTACTATGATCAACTACCCTCCAGTCAGCCAACTAGCTACGTCACAACCCAGGTGACCCGCACAGCCCGAACATCGGCCTACTCTGATCAACTACCCTCCAGTCAGCCACCTAGCTACGTCACAACCCAGGCGGCCCACAAGGACTTTTCCTTGGGAGAAATGTTCAAGAGTTATGTTCAAGTGACTCGCCCAAGAACAATTCAGGAACGTAAAGCAATTCAACTAGAGACACTACTCAAAGTCATGTCAAGATTTGAGAAGAACATACAACAAAGTATTGCATACAACGGTGTTCATCTTAAGGACATTATTTAGAAAAAATTAATAATTCTAGAAAATTGTCAATCTTTTGTTGTTATTTTAAGTTTAATCTAGTAGTCAAAATAGTCAAAATATAGTGTTATTATATGTGTGAACACTTTTTGCCCCACCTGTAATTTTCATGGAGGTCTTTGAAAATTGAAATTGATTGCTATGCTCTTTGGTGGACAGAGATGTGCCTCTTTTCTCAATGTTTCTTTAATAGTGTATATTATTTTATTTATGCTTTTTGGTGGAGTGTTTCTGCCACAACGTATATTGTTTAGTTTCATAGATCTTACGAGTTTTTAGTAAATGTATTTATTTTAAGATAAAAGAAAGAAAAAGTCAGTGCGGTGCAACGTACCATTTATTTATAAGGCACTTTTAGAACACATTGTTTTTGACCTAAGTAACAACTCAAATAATCTAAAGAATCAGTGAGCAAATGGACTGGGAGGTCGGGGCTCAAATCGCAACAGGGTGTATTGAAGGTATTTTTCCTTTAATGTTTTCTTACAATTCATCCACGCAAATGTGGATTTATTTATTTTAAACTCTTCCTTCCTCATCCTTATCTTATCAGCAGCGTAGTTAAATGCGTAAATATCCGGACGTGTAGTAAAAGGCAGCGCCAAAACACAAAACAAATTAATACAACTAAATTCAACTATTTCAATTTCATTGTATATATATATATTATATATAAAATATATATTACATTATAATATAGGCCTATTTATAAATATAAAAACATGATATATATTTATATATTATTAATATAGTATACATTTATATATTATTAGTATAATATATATTTAATTAATATATTATTATACATACCATTAATAATATATAATTATTAATATATATTTGTATAAATAAATATACATGTTCCATACTACATATTCTTATAATGTTTTTTAAAATGTATTTTAAAACTTTTTTGTTTGTACACATGTTTAAACAACCACCCACCTCGGTGGCGTAGTTGGCTAACGCACTAGTCGTGTTGAGCTCGACCGCCGAGGACGGGGAGATCGAGGTTCGAATCTCGGTCGGGTGAACTGGGGTGTTTTTTTCCTAAATGGTTTTCCACTCTCCCTCCACGCAAATGCGGGTTCACTTCCTCTAAATTCAACCCTCCCAATTCCTAATCCATTAGAGTAATTAGTACTTAGGCGTATAACCCGAATGGGTAGTAAGACGCGGTGCTAAATATTATTATTATTATTATTATTTAAACAACCTGTATATCCACCTACACTCCTGAAGACATACGATAGCTTTATTTTTAGTTTGATTATATTTGGCGACGTCAAATATGTCTGGTAAATAAAATTTCAAACCTTGTTAATAGAGCGAATGACTTATTTTAGATTTGGAAATAAACATGACCTAGGCCTCTCAGTGTAGATCATCTTTAATTAATATCTGTTGACACTTCAAGGCTCTTAGACACCTAAAACTACATAAAGCTCAATGTGTGTGATTGAAGGTATTTAAAAACATGTGACGGTATGAAGTTGAATGTGTAAGGAATGCACATGGGTGGAAGCCGTAATGATATTTAGTTAGCACTAGTTAGCCAGTGACATTCCCCACACATACAGGTGCGGCCAATGTCGCTGTTTGCAGATCTGGTTAGCGCTAAACCTCTCTGAAACAAGTGTATTATTTACTTTTCCCTAACATGGTATGTGACTACCTGGGTGCTGAACAATTATACATACATACCCCCACAGTCAATATTTACCTTGCGGAAACTAGAATGTGTGCTTGAACCGGATTCAATGAGAAAAATCATGGCTGTCAAATGCATGGTCGTCTTATAGTTCACTAGTGTTATTCGAAAATATCTCAAAGGTTACTTGTTATAAATTGGAAACTCATATGAACCTGTGAACCTGCACTTATTTCACTATTACATGATCACGATTAACTTCACCCACTCAATATAACGTAACGTAAAGGTTATACTTTGGAAAAAAAAATTAAAGCCATTAAGATACACTTAACATAGCTGTTACGTGACGTTAACTTAACCCAAGAACTGTTAAGTGAATAACATTTAAGTTATATTGAGTTTATTAAAGCATTCCTGCTGGTGAATTGTGGTCACACCAGTCATTCGGTATTTCAATTGTTTGCTTATGGTGTGCATAATATAGTTCACGAGCACCCAAATATCGTAGCTGACTCGAAATAATGATTTGAGAATATACAAAACTATAATCCTTCCCATAGTCATTTACGATTGTGAATCATTTTCTCTAACTTTGAACAGAGATAATAAATTGAGTGTTTTTGAGAAAAAAAGTGCTGATAAATATATTTGGGCCTAAGAGGGATTAACAAACATAGGATGACCAGGTGGCTTTGGCACAAAGCAGGACAAGGATTCCCAAAATATAAGACATCCAAGAAATATGTAGGGGATTATAAAATAAAAGTTCAGTGGGATTATGAATTAGGACGCACAATGTGATTGGTCGATGACGACATACTCATCAGCCAATAGAAATTACCATTTTTATCACGTGAAAACCAAAGTGGAGATTTTGCCGACATAAACTTTTAGTGATAACTGAAATGCCTTCTTAAGGCTGAGTTTTAAAATTGTGATATCTCTTTTGAGAATAAATAGCACCAAAAATAATAAATTTATTTATTTTATCAAAAGGGAGGGAATTTTGACATATAAACATTTTCTTTCGGACACCGGACAAAGGGTTGAAATGTAGAACATGCACGGGAAAAATAGGACGTCTGGTCACCCTGTAACAAACAGAATATTGGAAAAAGTTACATAATGGATATCTTCATAGCTAGTATGTATCCCCAGAAATATTAAGGATAATCAAGGCAAGCAGGGTGAGGTTGGGTGGTTTTGGGGTACATTTAGGTGATGATAGCTGTATACACAGAACATTAGTAGATGAAACTTGAACATATAAGACCCTCTGGTAGACCAAGAAGTCGATGGGAGGATAATGTTAAAATCGATATAAAGGAGGCTGGGTGTTAAATTAGGGATTGGTTGGAAATGTCTCAAGATAAGGTTGAATGGCATGCTTACGTTCTGGTGGATCTGTACTTTCGAGTACTTTTAGGCCAGAACACTAGTTAGCCTTAATTAGCATCAGTTGCGAGTACTTAAAGCCTAATAATCCACGATGGAGGTCAATTTTCCTGAACAAATTGTTATAAACATACCAAATTCATTGTTTGTGTTTTTATAAATGGTTTGTGCTATGTTATCTTTACGTTAATTGATTCCTGATCACATATTACGTTACGTGAGTGTGAAGTGGATGTTTCATTACGTTTGCGTTAAGTTGATTGGAATTTAGACATTAATGCCATTTACGTCAAAACTTAGATAATGTGCTAATGAAAGGCCTGATACCAGCGGCAGGTCGTGGGTCCTGCTAGTATAGGTCGAGTTTTATGTACCCATGGGGTGACCTGGTGGTCTAGGGTAAGGTGTCGGACCTCTGTGCTGGGGGTCCGGGGTTCAATCCCAGGTCCGGCACAGATTTATCTGATTGCTAAACATTTCCTTCACCGCTGACAAGATGTGTATTAATCACAACTTGTGAATGTGTGGCGTGCCATGCCTCCACTGTGGTTCGGATCCCAAGTTAAACTGTAGGTCCTCCATTTCATCTCACAATCACCCTACCATTACACATTAGCGTAAGTGCGTATAACCTGAACAGGTAGTAAGACGTGATGCTAATAATAATAATAATAATAATAATAATAATAGTACTAATGTACCCATGAATAATTGTTCTTATCACTCAATTAAACACACATTGGCCATATATAAACGAACATACATGCCAATGCTAAACCTGTAGAGAAGAGCCTAATGTGTTTTGTCAAATGGGGAGAACAGGTCAGAATATATCATATGTACAGTTTTAACAAACCTATGCTACTTACCCTGAAGATATTTCAGGACACTCTAATGGCTTATACACTTGTTTAAATCTTTTCAAGCTTTTAACTAATTTTTATTTAATTGATATATTTAACATACACTTTCTGAACCGACTGATTATATAGCACACCGACTTTTGAATTAACTTAAATCTAGAACAGACACAACATCCAGCCCCCGGCCATTACTTTATCACATTTCACCAATGATAGATTTTTCTGCCATGCCGGGAATAGTACTCAGGACTATTAGCTCAGTAGACATACATGCTGCCAACTGAGCTAAGGTGTTGAACCCTAAAAAATTTAATGAATTTGATTCCTTAGTTAATAATAATAATAATATTTAGCACCGCGTCATACTACCCGTTCGGTTATACGCTTAAGTACTAATTACGCTAATGGATTAGAAAGGTTTGAATTTAGAGGAAGTGAACCCGCATTTGCGTGGAGGAGAGTGGAAAACCATTTAGGAAAAACCGCCCCCAGTTCACCCGACCGAGATTCGAACCTCGATCTTCCCGTCCTCGCGGTCGAGCTCAACACGACTAGCGCGTTAGCCAACTACACCACCGAGGTGGGTGATTCCTTAGTTGCCTAACACCTTAGATTAGTCGGTAGAGTGTCTGTGTATTGTGCTAAGGGTAGCGGGGTCAATTCCCAGGATGGTCAAACATTTGATCATTTGTCAAGTGTGAGTTTAACCTTTCACATTGAGGAATTAACGGCTGGGTGCTGGGTGGTGTGTCTGTAATAGATCTAAGTTAATTTTAAATCGTGTGCTGATATAACCAGTCGGTTCAGAAAGTGTACGTTGATTTAAATACCTTGAATAGATGAAAAATGAAAGCTATTTGTCTATAGTGTCCACGGATAATGATCTCCAAATCACTTCTGATTAAATTAGTAAAACATCACTAGATACCGCTACGGGGCAATAAACTCCACATAAAATAAGGATATTTAGCCAGCGCTCCTATACCCTCAGGAGCAGATACTTAAATATCTAATTATGATGTTTTTTTTGTTAGAACCACGTATTACTAACCGTTTGGGTTATGTGCCTATGTACTAATTACACTAATATGTTAGGAAGGTTGAATTTAGAGAAGTTAGAGTGTACACACATTTGCATGGAGAGAAAGTAATAGTAAACCATTTATAAAAAAAATCCACTCTCAGGACACTTGACCGGGGCTCAAACCCCGATATTTCTGTCTTCGGCAGTCTAAGTTCATCACGATAGTAGAACCTTAGACCACGCGGCCACCAAGGCGGGTGTATAATAATGTTGTTTTATTGGCCAGACCACCTTATCCGTCTGGGTTATCCATATTTAAATATAGGCTTACTAATGAGCTAAAAATTAAAGATAAATATGAGTAATTTAAAATGTTGAACTAAATGTATCCACGTGGGATGAGAGTGGTAAAAACGTTTAGAAAAAACTCTCTCAATACAACCAGCCGAGATTTGTACCTTGACCAACCAATCAACTGAAAACCAGACTATATGAGCCGGAACGATAAAGATTATGTTGATTAAGAGCCCTTCTCGTGGTCGATTAACCGGTAAATTAGATACAAGATTAGTTAATTGAATCTTACAGTACTGTGCCCTTTATGATCAGCTTTATTTAAAATATTTATAATAAAAAGTATTTTAAATTGTATTTTAAATTTCGTGAAACAATATTATTTTGGTTATATTTTAAGTTTCGTGAAATAACCTTATTTTGATTATGTTTTAAATTTCGCGAAACAATCTTATTTTGATTCTGTTTAAAATAATCTTTAGCTTATTTAACAAATATGATTGTTGCAATAGACTTTTCTGTCACCAAGGCAAAGTCAGAATGAATATTTAACCAATAATTTTGCTTCACTTCTTACCACCCATCTAGGATGTATGCATTTAATTGCACTAATGAGTAGGGATGTTTAATATATATTTAGAGTAAATGTTCCCACATCTGTGTGGAGAGAGAATAGAAAACCATTTAGAAAAGAGCACTCGTCGTACATTTAGCAATGATTCTAAACCCCACCTCTCAGTCACCGGTAAAAATTCTATTAAATATGCTTGGTATTTAATCCGCGTGGCTATCTATGCGATTAATATTTATAATATTAGTTCTTGAAACATATTCTGTCTTGTTATCATATTTTTAACTCGGCAATAAAACTAGCACATTTTATTTCAAGAAGCTCTTTCCAACAAATAAAAGTGTCAGTGTATCTGGATAGTTAAAACATGGGCTATTATTTATTCCATATTCTATTAATTCTCTAGCCAGATATTGTTATTGCTCTGTGAAGCAATTCTTCCTTGAATATCCTTCTTGTGGATATTATCTTGAATAATCTGCACTAAAAGAAGGTGCTTTGTCTTGTATAAAGGAGTCAAGGCCCTCATGAGAACACTTCACTTTCCTGTTCAATAATATGTCAGAGAGAGAGAGAGAGGACGAGAATGAACCTTACTCTCAAGCCGGCAGTGACAAAACCTTCGCTCAATAAATATACCAACTTAGGTTGCACAATATTTGAAAAAGTGTTAACTTTCTAGTTTATCACTATGAGATGAGACCAACTTAGGTTAACCAATATCAAATAAAGTGTTAACTTCACAGTTGAGCACTAACAGTAAACAAAGTGTTAACTTCACAGTTTATCATTAAGAGGTGATACCAACTTAGGTTAGTTAACAGTAAATAAAGTGTTAACTTCACAGTTTATCACTAAGAGGTGATACCAACTCAAGTTAGTTAACAGTAAACAAAGTGTTAACTTCACAGTTTATCACTTAGAGAGTACATCAACTTAGGTTAGTTAACAGTAAACAAAGTGTTAACTTCACAGTTTATCACTAAGAGGTGATACCAACTCAAGTTAGTTAACAGTAAACAAAGTGTTAACTTCACAGTTTATCACTTAGAGAGTACATCAACTTAGGTTAGTTAACAGTAAACAAAGTGTTAACTTCACAGTTTATCACTAAGAGGTGATACCAACTCAAGTTAGTTAACAGTAAACAAAGTGTTAACTTCACAGTTTATCACTTTGAGAGTACACCAACTTAGGTTAGTTAACAGTAAACAAAGTGTTAACTTCACAGTTTATCACTAAGAGGTGATACCAACTCAAGTTAGTTAACAGTAAACAAAGTGTTAACTTCACAGTTTATCACTAAGAGGTGATACCAACTCAAGTTAGTTAACAGTAAACAAAGTGTTAACTTCACAGTTTATCACTTTGAGAGTACACCAACTTAGGTTAGTTAACAGTAAACAAAGTGTTAACTTCACAGTTTATCACTTAGAGAGTACACCAACTTAGGTTAGTTGACAGTAAACAAAGTGTTAACTTCACAGTTTATCACTAAGAGGTGATACCAACATAGGTTAACAAATAGATTTTTTTTTAAATTTTGACCCTAGCCCTCAAATTAATGGTAGTTTAATGATGAGTAATTTTTTTAAATTACAAATTCTTAAAAAATTGTTTTAACGATTTTATTTGGAATTTAGATCTAGGGAGGGTATTACCTCACTGATAACATATCTACTTGCATTTTGGGTAAAAATTCGTTAAGGAATAGTTAGCCGAAGAATGATTTTCGAAAATTACTCTAAGGATTTTATTTAAAATGTGTATCTGAGGAATGTTTGATATGACAAACAAAACGATATGTTTATTTTTGGGGGAAAATATCGTTTAAGGGTAGATTACGAATTATTTTTTTTTAAATTTAAATATTTTAAGAAATGGATCTAGCGACTTTGTTAAAAATGGTTTATCTGTAAAGTTGTATACATTATAAATAATTATATATATTTTTCTTTAAAAATCATTTAAGAGTAGTTTAATGTAATATGATTTTTTTTAAATTAAATTAAAAAAATCTTGAACGAATTTGTTCAAAATTAATACTTGGATATTATTTTACATGATTATAAATTATGCTTGTTGGTTTTTTGAAAGTAAATTAATTTAAGGGTAGCTTACTTACAATAAATTTTAGAAAAAAAATGAAATATTTCTAAAATGGCCTTTAATATTGAGTTTAAAATTAGTATTTGGGAATAGTTTTTCATGATAATCAAGAAAATATTTTATTCTTACAAATATTAATCATTTGAGGGTAGTTTACAACCATACTTTTTTTAGATTTATAAGTTTTAATAATATTCTATTTGAGAAACTTTGTTCAATTGTGTCGTTCCAATTATTTAAGCCTGAATATTTTGATGAGAAATCATGGATTTTATCAGGACTTTATTTAGTTTGCCACTAAATATTTATTAAAATGTAGAATGGCTGTTTATAATTTAAAAGTGAGCAGGTGTTTGTTTCCTTTCTTAAGAGGAGCTAGAAGCGGTACGTTGATTAGACCAGCGTTTTTTCAAAATGTGTTCCACCATAGCTATCTTAGACTCCATTCGGAAATTTTAGAATATTCTTTTTATGTTTTTCACAATATAAAATAGCATCAGTAATTAGGATCGACATTTTTTTTTTCAAAATCTTATTTTTTTTATTTATTTATTTATTTAGCACCGCGTCTTACTACCCGTTCGGGTTATACGCTTTCAAAATCTTAATCTTAGTAAAGGATATTTGTCAAAGGCGCAGCCAGAACATGTGATGTTTTCCATTTGCTCTATATTTTTATACTGACACGCACAATCTAACTATCGTTATTACCCGCTTCAGTGGCAGAATGGTCTAAGGCGTCACTCTCGTGTTAGACTAGCTTGATGACGGGGAGATCGAAGTCCGAATCGTGGTCGGGTCTACTGAAGGTGGTTTCCCAAAGTTGTTTTCCACTCTTTTTTCACGCGAATGCGGGTAGGCTGCCAATAAAAGGTTTCCTTCCACATCCCTACCCCATTAGAGTATCTATCATATAATATGTCTATAAACTAAACTGGTAGTAAGACGCGGTGACGAAAAAACCGATCGTTATTGATTGTTAGTAATATTAGTGTAGACAATTTTATAAGGGCTCCAACATACATTTTTTTCTGGTGCAAGATATCCTTCTATCTAAAATGTTAGGGAGCCCTTGGTGTAGACCATGGCCCTGAAAGAGCGTACGTTTCTGATAAAAGGGAAAACACTGCTTCAAACCGCCGGTAACTGCACACAAGCATACGACTGTCTCCAAGTGTTTTCTCTCGGCGTGAAACGTCTATGTATCCTGAATGTGTGTTGGGTCGCCCCCTCGCAAAGTTGGCTGTATGGTCGATATATCACGTACGAGTGCAAAAGATGACCATGGATTGGTGATATTTTATCTGAACAGGCTGGGCAGTGCTGACCAGATCTAGTCGGTGTCAAGTACAATCCAGAATAAAAACTTGGATAAGAAAATTCAATTCTTAGCTTTTGCGCTCAGGCTGTTTGCTCGAAAAGAAATAATAGCAATGTCATGTCTGGGCTACATCAATTTGTAGATCAGTTTGTGGAAAGACTAGCCCGTACTAATGTACTGTTACTTAGGGTACACCCCAATGCGCTAATCATGCATCCTTTTCTTGGAGGCCCCTTCTACGAACCGATGAGATGATGATAGTGAATATGACGGGGTAAAGCCAATGAAGATCTTAACCTAGTTTAAGTCTAATTAACCAGAACTCTGGTGACCATGGTGATGATTCCCCTTTCGAGTAAAAGTCCCCCAGTAACAGCCGGGAATCAAGCCCGGGACATATTGGTCAGCAGCCAGGGGACCAATATACACAGAGGCCGGTTATCGAAAAGAAATACATAGCATATTATCTCAAAATGCTGCTAGATATTAAAGCAGCTGCTTACCGGAACGTGGAATACGTCCAGAAATCCTGATTTTTTCAAGAAGTGGTCTGTTATTTCAAAATATAGTTCATGCCAAAATGAAGGTGAGAAATATCAAAGTGTCCCTATATCATTTATAGCCTTACAGTTTAAGCTTAAAGATAAGAAAACAATATTATAATAGGTGAAATAAGTCAATTAAGTATCAGGCGAAACATTTCTTTTGTGAGCTTAGATGGTCAGAAACAAATAGTCAAAACAAACGGTTATAAAATTATTTAGGATAGTTTTGGTAGGGTTTAGGTCTGATAGATATATTTTATATCATAAATACAACAGTACAAGGGAGTTTCACTTCAAGTAGGTGGTGCTCTTAGAAGAAGTTAGTTAAGGTTGGGTGCTAGTGAGCGTGAGTTTAGGGCAGTATTTATTAAGTTTTGATAGCATAAACATTTTTCGGCCAAAATAAATCAAATATTTCTTCTATAGAAACATAGAGATTAGTTTTCTGCACATCCTGATCATAACAGTTCTTTAATATCTGTTAAGGGTGTCCTGGAATTTAGTGACAACTTTTTATCTGCATTTAAAAAGTTTGTCACCAAATGCTGCTATGCTCATGACAGACATTCAAGAACTGTTGAGATTAGCACGTGCAGAAAGGTAAACTCTATGTTTCTATAGAAGAAATATTTGATTTATTTTTGCCAAAAAATGTTTATGCTATAAAAACTGCAAAATCAATACACTAAACTCGCGCTCACTAGCACCCCATCTTAATGAAACCCAAACCAGGCTTTATATTGGTGCGGTTTTATCTAGTCTTCTTAATGAAATAGTGGAATTCAGACTTGCTAACATTTTTTGCTATATAAATTTCCTGGAATAAAATTGAAAAATAATTGTTTTAAAATAAAAACACAATTTCACGGATTGATGAAAAACACAAATATTTTATTTTTGGTAAGTTATAATTTTAATTATTTTGAAATCAAAACAGAATATTTAAGTATTGGCATATTCTTTGATACATTTAGTGGCCATTTAGAACCTAATTTACTACCACTCCTGGTTATACGAGTGTTCCCGCATTTGCGTTGAGGGGAAGTGGAATTTTTTTAAAGAGAAACCAACCAATGTATTTTACATACAAATACAAGTACATTTAGGATTGCTCCATTGCTAAGATATTACCATTCAAGGTGGAGGAGTGAGGGGAGGGAGGAAGGACCGTAAGGTAAGATTGTGTTATTTAAGTTTTTCTAGTAAAGTATTTTCTTCAGGCGAAAGATTTACTAAAATGTTCAGCTTATTATCAACAGTTGTTAAATACTTGTTATTATCATCACTTGGTTTGACCGGGATTTTTTCTCTCCATTTAAAAAGTGTTTGTCCAAATGCTCAATACAAATATTTAAAAAAATGTTAATCTTCTAATAAGTAGAAAATCAAACTAAACATATCAACCTACTGAAGAAGAAAAAATAAATTCTTGTTTTAAAAACTGCAAAAATAATTACCTTGACTTACGCTGTCTCCCAACCCACCTTGAGCCACTACTGTAGCACCGTACATTATGTCTCCCATCCCACCTTGAGCCACTACTGTAGCACCGTACATTATGTCTCCCATCCCACCTTGAGACACTACTGTAGCACCGTACATTATGTCTCCCATCCCACCTTGAGCCACTACTGGACCACCGTACATTATGTCTCCGATCCCACCTTGAGCCACTACTGTAGCACCGTACATTATGTCTCCCATCCCACCTTGAGCCACTACTGGACCACCGTACATTATGTCTCCCATCCCACCTTGAGCCACTACTGGAGCACCGTACATTATGTCTCCCATCCCACCTTGAGCCACTACTGTAGCACCGTACATTATGTCTCCCATCCCACCTTGAGCCACTCACCGAACACCGTACATTATGTCTCCCATCCCACCTTGAGACACTACTGGAGCACCGTACATTATGTCTCCCATCCCACTTTGAGACACTACTGTAGCACCGTACATTATGTCTCCCATCCCACCTTGAGCCACTACTGGACCACCGTACATTATGTCTCCGATCCCACCTTGAGCCACTACTGTAGCACCGTACATTATGTCTCCCATCCCACCTTGAGCCACTACTGGACCACCGTACATTATGTCTCCCATCCCACCTTGAGCCACTACTGGACCACCGTACATTATGTCTCCGATCCCACCTTGAGCCACTACTGTAGCACCGTACATTATGTCTCCCATCCCACCTTGAGCCACTACTGGACCACCGTACATTATGTCTCCCATCCCACCTTGAGCCACTACTGTAGCACCGTACATTATGTCTCCCATCCCACCTTGAGTCACTACTGGAGCACCGTACATTATGTCTCCCATCCCACCTTGAGACACTACTGTAGCACCGTACATTATGTTCTCCCATCCCACCTTGAGACACTACTGGAGCACCGTACATTATGTCCTCCGAGCCTTGTTCACAACAGCAGTTGGTCGAATATCGCACAAACTTGTATAGGTTTATGAATTGTCACCACATTCGACAACCTACAGTGAACAACAGATTTATTGTTATAAATTAAATTTTATGTCGCATGTTTTCTTTGCAGCATGGTGTTCAACAGTATGAATATAACTATCTTTTGTATTTTCGGTTGGATATATGACTTGACTACAGTAATATGTTGTTTGATTTAGTTAATAAAGAATTTCTATCACTTTTACCTGTCAAAACAAAACGTGTTAATCTACAAGCCAGATTTTTTTTAACAGTTTAATCCTTGAATAACTATTTTATATGAAAGATAAACTTAATTATACTAGGCGAACAGACAGATGTTTCTTTACTGGAATCCTATGGTAACTATAGAAGGACTCTTGAAGAATTTCATTTATCTTTTCATTTATTTGTGGCAGCCTATTTAACGTGCACATTCGAACCGACTGATTATATCAGCACACGACTTATAAACTAACTTAAAAGCTAGAACAAACACAACATTCAGACTCCAGCCGTTAATTCATCAATGTGAAAGTGGAAGACCTCATTTCGCCAATGATACATTTTTCGGCCATTACAGGATCGAGCCCGGGACCATTAGCTCAGTAGACAGACACGCTACCAAATTAGCTAAGGTGTCTGATAGCTATGGTGGAAAATATTGTGTAAGAAATTTCTAAAAGCTACCAAAACTAATTTTATATATTCAGACAATTCATGTCATTTTATATATATAGTATCTAGATTTCAATAATATGGTAAAATGTTATCAATACTGACAGCATTTTGGTTTTGTATTTTCTTAACTTCAGTACTTTCTGTCAGAATCCTACTGAAGGTATTGGTTAACCTCGGTGGTATTGAGGTAAAGTGCTCACCTCAGGACTAAAATTTCGTGGGTTGAAACCCAACTGGGGCTAACGTATTTTCTTGAGCGATACAAATCCGTAGCACAACTTCCTTCGGAGGGAAAGTAAATCCTTCAGTCACAAGTCGATTGTGGGATGTGAAATAATCCTGGAAGTTATTTAAAAGTACCTTTCTCGGCAAAATTGGTTGGCCCTCTCACCCACACTTAAAGAAATTCTGATGTGCTGATATAGTAAGTCGGTTCATAAAGCGCACGTTAATCAGGGCCTACCTTAAATGAATATAAACTAAACCAACACTAAAGCTATTTTATTCAAGCAGTTAGCGATGATAACTAACAAGAGGAACTGCGCCGCACTTATCTCGAAGTAGTAGGAGCACATTATCTATGTCACCATTTAAATGGGACATACTTTCATCCTTTGAAATGCAATCATTTATTTATATATTTAATTAATTTTACAAATTTATTAACAACGCATGGTATAAAAATCCAAGGCGACACAATCCAAAAAGACTAGATTTTTCCGTGACGAAAAGGCTGAGGTTTGAATCCTGGTCGGGTGTGCTGAGAGTGGTATTTCTTAAGTGGTTTCCTTCTCTTTAAGGTACTGTATGTAGGTACATTTATTTTAAATTCTACCTTCCTCATCCCTACCCTGTTAGTGTAAATATGTGGATGGCATGGAAACAATGAACACTATGATTGAAATAAATGTGTCAATATTATAAATATTACTGCACAAGTTTGTATCTTCCTTTTTTCTGTTTATTGAGTAAATTAAACCCACTTCAGTGGTCACATGATCTAGAGTAGGGGTCGGCAAACCTTTTTGATATCGCGGGCCATATGGGCTTAAAAAAATATGATCTGCTGATTTGAAAAAAGAAAAAACTTGAGCAAACAATTTCAACTTTATATTTCTCATAGGTTAATTATTTATTAGTCTTTTTTTCTGTTTGCTAAATCGTTTGTAGGACAAATTAAATCATTCGGTGGTCTGAATCAATCAGGTTGCTGACCGTTGTGCTCTAAAGGCGTCACTCCCGCAATAGATTAGACTGCCGATGACGGGGAAGTTATAATCCCAGTTGAGTTTACTGACCTACTAACCTTTCCCAAAATATTTTCCACTCTCCTTCCGAGTAAATGTGGGTACATTTCCTCTAAATTCAACACTCCTATAATCTATAGTTCTTATTTGATATATAATTTATGTCTACAAAATTTTAAAATGCTGGTGATTGTTTTTTAAGTCTAATATTTTCTTAGTACTTTATCAGTAAATATAGACCAATCACATTCAATTTCTAGCAATTTTTTTAAGCACCGCGTCATACTACCCGTTAGGTTTAAACGCATTCATAGTAATTACGTTAGTGAGTAAGGGATAAGGAAGGTTAAATTCAGAGGAGGTGTACCAGAATTTGCGTGGCGGTAGAGTGGAAAACCATATTGGAAACCCTCCCCTCAGTAGGCTACACCTGACCGGGATCTGAACTCTAATCCCCCAGTAATCGGCAGTATAGTTTAACATGGGAGTAACGCCTTAGACTATGCGGCCACCGAAGCAGGTTTCTTTAAACTAATTTCTATTCAATATTTATAGTATTTAGTTTTTAAATCTATCCTCGTCCAATTCCAAGTCTCACTGGACTTGGTGAAGTTCCCTGAATGTTTCCCATTGCATGTTTATTTAGTGGGTTCAGATCCGTCCTCCACCTCCTTAATTTACTCCATCTTATAAAACAACTGTTAAAAGTAGCAGCTCCTCTTTCTTCCTCAGTACTATCATCTGAGCTTAAACAAGACATTTTGGAGAACACCATAACTAAACTTTCACTGGAGCAGACCAGAAAGAAACAACACTGAATTCTGGAGTGAAAAGAGGGACCATTGCTTAGCTTAGCTTAGCAATGAGTGTGAAACTAAACTGACAAAACTTTAACACAGCATAGCATAGCTATGCTTAGCTTAGCGTTCTGTGTGAAACATCCATTTGACCATTCAACCACTGAAATAGGTGCTTCGTGGAGAAACATCTTTACCAACAAATAAGTTATATATGAGAGCTTCTTGTCCAGGCAAAGGATTTATGATAGCAATGGCAATGTTGTGCTATGCTTCTTTATTTCCAGAACGCTTTATACGAATATTATTCCGTCACTGGGCTTATCCAACGACACCACTCCGATTGTGGTAACGCCATTTATCCTGTAAGGTAACATTCTTGACTGATTATGTTACAGCCCTATCTTATAAACTACACCATAGTGGAGCCAAGCGAGGCAAGCTTATTACCTTTCAGGATAATAAAAGGGTATATTTAATTTGATCCACATAAATCATCAAAACACTTGAGGAATTTTTTGTTTCTATAAAACTAGATAAAACTATTAAATGGTTTTCTAAACTTTAATGGGCCTCCCCAGTAGGGCAGTAAGGTAGTAAACAACGAAAGCGTAATTTTATCTTAAATTCCGATGCAATATGTTAAAATCAAACACAATTATATTGTATTCTGAAAATTTAAAAATGACACCTGGACACGGGAATCGAACCCGGGCTTAATAATCCAAACTTATATCACAGTTTGCATTGCGTTTTTCAAACACCCTTCAACTTTCGAACTTAAAAGTGTCACCACTTATTGTTAAGTACCTACCAAAAATAAAATTCACTTATTAATTTTATGTGAATTATTTAGAGTGTTTTAGATTTAAAATGACTAATGTGGACATGTGTATGATTATATTATTTCAAATGTTATTTTGGCAAGATGTAAATCCACACTCGCTAATTTTCTTGGGGCAAAAGAAGTGCCTGGTTACAATCCTGTGGGAATTGGATCCATGTAAAATACACTTTATTCACCGCGTCTTGTTTGGATACATATATATTCATTATTATAGTGGGATAGGGATGACGAAGGTAGATTTTGTGGAAATGTACACAAATTAGCGTAGAAGGAGAGTGGAAAACAAATCAGAGAAAATCAATCTAATTACACCTGACCAGGATTTGAGTCCCAATCTCCTCGATACTGGCAATCCAGTTTAAAATGAGAGTGACGCAATAAACCATGCTACCACTGATATGTTTAGTATGATATACAGCCTGTTGATGAGCGAGAGTAATACAGCCGATAAACTTTGTTTGATGATGATACATACATCAGCGAGTTTCAAGGAATGTACTGAGATTTAGCCCACATAGAGCTCGATAATAACCAACAACGAGAAGACTTGTCAAACGAAAAAACATCTTACTTTCACCACCTGGATTCGAATTCGGGCTCCTAGCTAGCTACCTAGGTCACCATCTCAAGCATCAATATATAGATTTTTCAATAAGTGTTTATAGTAGATTAATATATTTTAATTCAATAAATTAATAGATATGTATATATTAATAATGTCACACTCAAATTTAACACCCCGCTCCACCATATCTCCTGAGATCTAAATCTTAGCTATACATGTTTATTTCAGGACACGCATCTAAAGAACAACTGTGACAAACTAGGATACCTTGGAAACTGTCTTCTTAATGCCTTACGAAAACAAGATAATACAAAATTAATATAAATCTACCAAGGAGCAATGATGTGCTTGCTAATGTAGCTCTGGAATTTTCGGACGGACGCAAATAAAAAGAGTTCTACACTCATCCGGATTTCAAATATGTTCTATCACTTTGACAAGGAATGTAAATATAATTAATATTGTAGCCAGAATATGTCTAAATAAAACTGTAGTATTGTTTCTTGTTTACAAAATTATTGGACAATTTTTTAAATACCCCCTCTATAGTAAGGATAGCTTTAATGGTATTATATTACCATCCAATTTCAAGCGTCCAGAAACCTCAAAATGTTTAAGAAGTGGTTTGTTATTTTAAAATATTTTTCCCACCACCATGCAGGTGAATGGTATCAAAGTATTCCAATTGGCTTAAAGACCTTTAATTACAAGTCTTACAATAATTAAAAACATCAGGAAATGTAATATTGCTCATTTACAACGATGTTTCTTGCGAAATATCGCATATTTTCTGAAATCAGAGTAAATGGCTGGAAATATAAATATATCCTTTCTTAAACAAGCAACGAAGATTTTTTATATTCAGTTGTAATATACATTTTTAAGATGGTTGAGGATTGTTTTAGTAATTTGATCTCTTCAGAGCTGCCATAATCATTTAAAAAAATACCACAGTGTGATGACAATTTCCTTCAAGTAGGAGACATTGTTAACACGAAAACTACTTTTACCAATCTGATATCTTATTAATAAAATAAAAAGTTTGTGAATCTGTCTGTCTGATGAGCATTATGCGATATCTATCGCACGCAAAGGAATGACATTTTAAAATTAGTAACCCCTGTGCACCTCAAAGCCAGAATTTTAAATTTTGATTATATCTTCTTAAATTTTTTAAAAACTGGGGTGGAAGAAATGAAATGGAGATTTTTTTTCTGTCTATTTGAAGTAAAGAAAAGAGTTTCTCTGGGTAGCCATACAATCATTATACAACGATGGGTACTTCTGATAGTATGTAATATGTTACCAAGATATTACTTGATAATTTATCGATCATGTTGATATTCTAATTTTAGTTAGCATTATGTTTGGTAAATTTAAACAAGTTCTAGTAGTAAGAGTCTTGTTTTCCCACAACATGTTTATTATGTTAACAAAATATCAGTGTATTTAATTAAAGATGGAAGCACATTTTGAGCTTCTTATGGAAACAGGGACTCAATAGGTTATGGCCTTCGTGGACTGTTACAATGAAAAAATAAATCACTGTAAAATTTTAAAAATAATTATTCCAGGGTGTTCATAGAAATAGAAAGTTGGCTTTTAGAAGAAAATATTTTTGGAATTTTTATGTGTTATATGTATATTTTACGACATTTTGTAGCAAAAAAATTTAACTTGCAAATTAAGATTTTTTTTAAATGAAAAAGTGGTTGAGTTATTGGTTTAAGGCGAATCATGTTTTTATATAACTCCAACTCATCACTTGATAATATCTTAATGTATGTTTGTGATGCTGGAACTATAATAAAGACCTACAAGACCTGTTCTGCACATTCCAAACACTTTAAAGAAAACAACTCCATAAAAAAACATGACTTTGTGTCCACCCCAATGTGTATATATATATATTCTTTGTCGGATGAACTTGAAACAAAAACCACACGCATTATAATGCTAATTAAGTAACACGCATTTTATATTTAGGCTATTTTACATATACTTTTATAAGTAAAATATTATGTTACAGCACGAGCTACAAATTATCTTAAATTACTTCCAGCCCTCAACATAAATCGTCAACACCAATTATTATTAATGGTGTTTAAGGTTTAAACCAAGAACATACAATAATCACTTTAAATTTTTATTCACCCCGTTTCACTAATCGTTCGGTTTAACTGCATATTTACAATGCTGGAATAGGAATGATAAAGGTATAGTTTATTGTTAATGTGTCTTCATGTGTATGTATCGAGATTGAGGAAAGGTTTACTAATGAAATAGCCTTGGTACAGCCGATCAGGATACCTCTCTGTCACCGACAAGTCAGTATATTGCGTGAGTGAAGACTTAGACCGTTATTCCCTCGATATGGGCTACAGTCACATTGTTCTACTCTTAACGTGAAAGTGTTAGGAACGTGAACTAAGGGTATCGTTTTCGCAGGTTTTTTTTTATAAAAACTTTTTTCGCCAAAAAAATAAATAAATACTGCTCCAGTAGAAAGATAAGATTTAATTTTCTCTTACATGTTGATATTAATAATAATAATAATAATAATAATATTTAGCACCGCGTCTTACTACCCGTTCGGGTTATACGCCTAAGTACTAATTACGCTAATGGATTAGGAATTGGGAAGGTTGAATTTAGAGGAAGTGAACCCGCATTTGCGTGGAAGGAGAGTGGAAAACCATTTAGGAAAACCACCCCAGTTCACCCGACCGAGATTCGAACCTCGATCTCCCCGTCCTGGGCGGTAAAGCTCAACACGACTGGCGCGTTAGCCAACTACGCCACCGAGGCGGGTCATGTTGATATTAATAGTTGTTGAATATCTGTCATGAGCACAGCAATACTAGATGACAAACTTTTTAAATGAAGAGAAAAATTTGTCATTAATTTCCGGGGCACCCTTGGCAGATATTCAACAAATGTCGAAGTCAACATGTTAAGAAAATTAAGCGCCATGTTTCTACTGGGTAAATATTTGATTAATTTTGACCAAAAAAATGTTTTGATACAAAAATTGCAAAAATACTACCCTTAACTCAAGTTCCCTACATCCCACCACTAAAACTCTGCATGTGAACGAGCCAAGGTATTTTGGAAATGAGGTTGGCTTTCATAACCACTCGGCCATAACGAGCAGACACATTTGCTAGGCCTATTTTAAACATTATAAAATGTAATAGCTCTACAACTAGTTTTAAGTCACGATCACTATAACATTCTATTACCGTTTTATTATATTTTTTTATTATTTTAAGTGTAACACGTTTTACAAAACGTTTGTTCTATCCATATTTAACTATACTAACAGGTTAGTAATGAGGATGGTGGAATTTAAAGAAAATGTATTTTAATTAGAGTGAAGAGAGAATGGGAAGCCATTTGGCAAAAACTACCCTCAGTACACCAGATTAGAACTCCAACCCTGATCTACTCATCATCGAAAATCTATTCTATTGCGGAAGGGATGCCTCAGAAAATGTAACTTTGGTGATTTTGAATTACTTTGATATGATCCAATTAGTATTATTATTTGAGCTCAAAGTTCATTTAACACATAAATTATACAAAAAGAGATACTCCAATATTTTGGATGACCTCTTTTTAGGTAATGTGACACTATTAGAAAGACAAACATACTTTATTAGTATAATTGATAAAACATCGAGCAATAATATTGTGTTGAGAAGTTTAATTTTGTTATATTAATTGATGGCAAGGGGATTCGAACAGTAAGTGAATCCTAGTTGAGGTATATCGGTTTTATCTCCATCATTCTATCAGATTCAAGTAATTTTACTAGAATCAAATAAATTCCTCAGGTTTAATAGTTTTTAGACCATTATAGCCTTATTTTTAACATATTAATTTGTAAATTATGATTTTATCCTGTGTAACATGCTCAGTCATGTTTATTAGGGACAAGGAATGTTATACAATAGTAGAAATTATAAGTATGGCAGTTTTATTGAATGCTAATAATGTAGGACAACATGTAGAACTCAACTTTAAATATGTTCCTTCTCATTCTGAAAATTTAAAAAAGTGATTTTATTTAGTAATATGTTATTCATATAGTTAAACTTGGGCTTGTACTAAAACACAAGGTCATACAAGTTTTTTACTTATCTATACAAAACTACTTTTATCTTTGTATGAATGTAAACTAAGAAATTTTCGAGAGCTTAAATATAGCCCCATTTTTAAATGTTTGAAAAGTTCGGCTCAATGTCAAGTCAGCAGCGAGGACGTTGTTTATCAATATGGATGCAAATCACTTTTAGTGCTGTGACATGAGTACCTTCACTGTCATGTTATAGCAATACATGTTAAGTAGAACGGCATTAATATAGATAACTCTGAAAATTACTCAAATGCTTAGGGTACATTTTAAGGCCAACGTCACGATTTGATATTTAAATGGATATAAAAAGGGGTCCTAAAACTTTCAATAGAAAAAGTATAAAAATCAAATTTTCAATTTATTATACGTAATACCCTCCCCTTATTGCTCAAACTAAATTTTAAGCTTTACCTCTGGCTTCTGCATGTGATTGTGAGCACAATTCTCCACAGAAGAACTACTGTTTTCTTTACAACCCGTCTTACTCTCACTTGGACTACACGTATATAATATATTAATTATGCTGCTGAAGAAAATATAAGATAGGGCAAATTTAGCTTAATTTTCGTAGAGGGAGGGCCGAAGAAAGACTGCTCTCAGTATGTCAGGCTGAGATTATAAGTCTGACTTCTCAGTACCTTACAAAACAGATCAAATAAACTTTATATTTAGACCGCATGTCCACTGGTGTGGGTTTGTATTCATCAGTAGTAATTCAACTCTCCTTTTATATAATATGTTCCCATTTTGCGTTTATTTATAATCTTTTATTTAGATAAAACTTCTAAAATAAAATTCCAAACCTCACATTATTATTATTTATTATTATTATTAGCACCGCGTCTTACTACCCGTTCGGGTTATACGCACTTACGCTAATGTGCAATGGTAGGGTGATTGTGAGATGAAATGGAGGACCTACAGTTTAACGTGGAATCCGAACCACGGTGGAGGCCTGGCATTCCTCACATTCACAAGTTGTGATTAATACACATCTTGTCAGAGGTGAAGGAAGGGTTTGGTAATCAGATAAATCTGTGCCGGGACCGAGGATTGAACCCCGGACCCTCAGCAGAGAAGCCTGACACCTTACCTCTAGACCACCAGGTCACCTTTTTCCAAACCTCATAGTTGATTGTAGTTTCTTTATTTTTAGTTTCATAATAGTCTTTGAAGAATATCTGTGATGTAACCGCATTCAATTGTTGAAGAAGAACCTTCTATTCTAAATTCGAATCCCCTTTTAGACGCGTCACGCACGCCGCTGACACCGTCAGCCAATTAGAATGAAGTGTAACTCTCTTACAAAACTTGGTCTTACCACTAGACAAGCTCTTATTTGTAAAACATTTGTGTCGACAGTTCTGATGAGAGAAAAACTCTTACCGCTTGAACTATCCTATAATTTTACACTCGTTTGTTCAGTTGCATTGTCATGCCTTTCAAATGCTCTACTTAGTTAGGTCTACATAAGTGTACCTACTTATTGGACATCATTATAAACTCCGATAAACATCTTCCTGATTACGACAAAAACTTTTCCTCTCATTTAATAATAATGTGTTTTCTTATCGAAGCGTAACAAACTTTTTTTTCCAAATGGAACTAAACAGCATCGGGTAAAACCTATAATACTATATCAACATTATGTAATTAATTTTTCCATTATTAGTGGAGAACGTTAAAAAAAAGTACTAGGACATTAGATAAAATAAACAATAAAATTATTTAATATAATTAATATATACTATCTGGCCCATTGACATATCATCTTTCAAATTTGCAATGATTGTCCTCAACTGTAACCTTTAGATTTTGAAAATGTTAGTTGGAAGTTCAATTAGTCTATGAAGAGTATAGCATTTTTCCATTTATATAATTCCAGATTAAAAATTCTTCGTTTTGAATTATTTTGAAATTTTAAATTTTCGGGCATATTCTCGGTATATAAGCTTTCGTTGGAAAATAAATGAGACTCAGTTTTGTAGAGCTACGGGTATAGTATTATTGGCGAAAGGACTCACTTCCCATTCTAAATACATAAGCTCAATAGTATTGATCGATTGATTGTATCTGGGAAACAGCTCTTTAAAAAAAAGGCTGTTATTCTTCGTAGAATTTTTTTTAAAGATCTGGTTTCTATTTAAGGTGAATTTTGGTATTATTCTTCAAAGTTTAACAACATTACACTAGTCTTCTCTTTTTAAACATATTCCAACCAATAGTTGAAAGTCATTTCTGTCATAATAGCTCACGGCTACTTACATATACATATATGATCCATTATATATATTATATATGTAAGTTATGTATATACATAAATATGTATTTGTAAGTTGGTTACATATATGTATAGATACATTAATATAAATTTTCTTTGCTATATTTGTCATTTAAAAATATTGTGCCTCATAAAGTTCACCCGAATCAATGGGTACGTGTAAAAAGTCGCTAAGCTGGTCTGGCTTATTTTACTACGATTTGTACAAGCAAATTTGGGTAAATTTCCTTAAAAATTATCATTCATATTCCATTAGTATGGTTAATTGCGGGTAACCCAGACCCAATGTAATTTTTATCTCTCTAAGATCCATTATTAGATGAAAATGAATTTATATTTAAGAAAAATATATGGCCTATAAAAGTGTATAAATCATTTTATGAAATCATTTTATGAATACAAGTTGAAATTAAGAGTCATGATTTGGAAAATCCTATTATTTTTAATTTGTGTAAATTATAATGTTTATAGAGAACCAAACTATAGCAATAAAATAAACACGTTTAATATTTGCATCACGTTTTTGATAAAAAAAACTGTTTTGATATAGATTATAGAGGGTTCGCGATAGTGTTGACCTTTTTTGACAGTTGACAAGATAATGAAATTAGCTCTGACCTACTTTGGTGGCACCATGGTCTAAGGCACTACTCTCGCGGTAGACTAGACTGCTGATCACGGGGAGATCGAGTTTCAAATCCTGGTTGGGTATGCTGAGGGTGTTTTTTCCAAAATGGTTTCCTCCTCTTCCTTCCTGCAAATGGAAGTACACTTCTTGTAAATATGGCCTTCCCATCCCTAAAATCATCAGCGCGATTATTACATAAGCGTATAAACCGAATGGATAATAAGACGTGGTGCTAAAAAAAGTAAACGAAACTAGCAATGAATTCTTCCGCCTAGTAAATATTCTCTTTAACTTCAACAAGTGTTGTAAACTAGCTTTAATTGTAAAACTGAGCAAAACTATTTGCAAGGTGGATGCATGCGAAACACCATTTGAGTAACTTTGAAACAGTAAAGAAAGGTCAAAGTTAACTTGAACCAACCATAGCCCAAGTATTATGAAGGTAATAACATGTCAAGAGACGTCCGTCCATTCATCATGAATTGATTAATGCACAAATATAAATGCAAGTAGGAAGGCGCTATTCAACATGTAAAAACTAAGCTACTGTAAAGATAAGATGGCACGATCAAATAACAAAATATAAATAAACTTTGAGTCGCTTAATTGAATTACTTAATTCATTATAGTAGCTATGAATTTGAGTGATTGGTAAATAAATAAAATAAATAAAATATTACTTCAGTACAAACATAGAGTTAAATTTTCTTCAATTATTTTTTATTATTTATTAACATGTTTTATAGTCCGTTCGAGTTATACGCTTAAGTACTAATTACGCTAATGGATTAGGAATTGGAAAGGTTGAATTTAGAGGAAGTGAACCCAAATTTGCGTGGAAGGAGAGTGGAAAAACCTTTAGGAAAAACCACCCCCAGTTCACCCAACTGAAATTCGAACCTCGATCTCCCCGTCCTCAGCAGTTTAGCTCAACACGACTAGCGCGTTATACAACATTTGTTGAATATCTGACATTAGCATAACGGCATTAGATGAGAAACCTTTTTAAATGATGATAAAAAGTTTTCATTAAGTTTCAGGACATCCTTGGCAGATAATCTTATTCAACAACTGTTGAAGTCACCATGTGAAGAAAATTAAACTCTCATTTTTCAAGCTTAACTATATTTGATTTATTTTGACAAAAAAACAACAACTGCAAAACACTTACCCTTTCTCGCGTCCCCTACACTCTCATCTTAAGTCAGAAATTCCCTGTTCAGTTCTATTTCCCATGCGTTACTTACACTGGTGGTCATGCAGTGCATGGCATCAGGCTTGCAATATAATTGGCTGCTGAACACTGGGAGGTAAGGCTTCAAATTTCATCCGTGTGTACTGGGGGCTGTGTTCAAAATGGGCTTATTGTTGGGGCTTTCCCCTCCTCTCTTAGATAATATGAGTGCACATCATCCCAAAACCTTAGATTAAGTCGTTAATAATCTTTGTGTAAAACGATGTCTACAAATTACAGTTTTTTGGATTGTATTTGTTCTTGGCTATATTTCTACTTTTCAGATAATCCTAACTAAATATTAATTTTAGTGTTTGGACTAGTGTATAGATGAAAACTGTACAAATGACTTGCATAAAGTCCACTATTAGTTTCCCTACATATAGTTATAAATAGCTACACTGAGCAACAAAATTAAACTTTTTTTCATCAAAGATATGAAAACACTTTTCTAGACCAGTTTGGCAAGCTGATTTCAAATATATTTTCACTTTTATTCTAACAAATCTAGTTTTTAAAATATGACAGGTCTAATTATTCCCATATAGTGTATGTCTATATGACTTTAACGCCATGATTACTGAGGCTGATAAGACGTTAAATTCGATTATGAGACAGAATAACTAGAACCATATAATCATATAATTATAATGATACACTTGATACTAAAAATTAATATTAACTATTCATTATAAAAAATTTAAAATCATTGCGCGTTGTTTGATTTTCTTTTGTACAACTTATCCGGAAGGTCACAATACAGCATCCACAGTAGTCTACCATCATACTTTCAATCCAAAATCCTTGTTAGCGATTTTCCATAACTTCAATGTCCGGATGGAAGAGTTTCCCCTACTCATCACTAACCGTATCAAGGTTTTTGGGAAAGAAGTCAAGATGTGAGTGTAAAAAATTAATGTATCCTTAATGACATGCGACATCCCATTTCAACGAGCAGTTCTGAACCCCATGTTTGTATTCGAGAGATGTTCGAGAGATTCGAGAAATGTTCACAGAGCCATTTTAAAGCTCACCAAACTTTTAATTCTAATGCACAGAGGCATTCTTTAAAGTCTTCATCCTGCATAAGTTCCCTGATTTGAGGCCCAACAAAGATTCCTTCCCTCATTCTCGCGATGCTTATCTTTGGGAATTTCTTAATTAGATATTGAAAACTAATAGAATCTGTCTTTCCCAAAACTTTAACAAAGTTTTTCACTAAGCCAAGCTTAATATGGAGAGGCGGAAGTAAAACCTTATTTGGATCAACTAGTGGGACATATTGGAAACTGCGTATTCCTGTGTCGTGTGTGTCTTTGCTGCCAGTCAAGCCTGATGTATTATTATTATTATTATTATTATTATTTAGCACCGCGTCTTACAACCCGTTCGGGTTATACACTTAAGTACTAATTACACTAATGGATTAGGAATTGGGAAGGTTGAATTTAGAGAAAGTGAACCCGCATTTGCATGGAGGGAGAGTGGAAAACCATTTAGGAAAAACTACCCCCAGTTCACCCGACCGAGATTCGAACCTTTATTTCCCTGTCCTTGGCAGTCGGGCTCAACAGGACTAGCGCGTTAGCCAACTACGCCACCGAGGCGGGTCATGCCTGATGTAATGCTCTGTGGTAGCACGGCTGTCCCAGAGGCACAACAGTATTTTGTGAAACCTCCCTGCATGCCCATTAACATATCATGATATTGATTGACTATAGATTATAGAATATTTAAGTCTTCGGTTGGGGGGGGGAGTCTGAGCCCCCTCCACCCCCACTGGCCACGTCACTGACTATAAAGTGGTACTTTTAAAACAAATTAATATCATAACTTGTTTATGAGTTTGAACTTTACTGTATGTCCAGTAAAAAAAAAGTACTCAGCGTATGAGAGCGAGAAGTCTTGAAAATGTATTTGAGACAAATAAACAAAGCAACAAAACCACACAAAAACTTTTCTGATCCTTACAGCTCAATGAAGCACCCTTTAACTATGTGTTGTCTGCTATAACTAACGGTAACCAAAACACAAGCCATCCAATACTACCCACTGTCCCATACTATACGTATATGACTTTCCCATAGCAGTAAATTGCTCTCATCACGGAAACTAGACGTGCTACAGAAAAACAGAAAAATGATTTGTAATCAGCATCCCAAGCTCTATCTAGAACACTTAATTTTATTTCTGAAGAAAACTGCTTGTTGACCACTGCTATTATTCATTGGGCCATTAGTTGCTATGGATGTGTTTTTTATATTTCTAGCTAGTCGAACATTAGATGTTATATAGTTACTTGTGATAGTTCAAATTGTCCAACCTTTATGTGAATATTATATATTAGAAGGTTATTTTACATATAGAGGTAGTTAAATTATCAAGCCAATTATGTGATATCCTCTCTAAAGCATTGCTGCTGTGTATTTTACATAAATTAAAACGTTTTAATTAGTTTTTCTCATTGCATTCATCTTTATATAACATAATTACAAATTAACATTATTTATTTGTTTGGTGTAGACTATTACTTACAATTGCATTTATTTAATTAATTACGAATATAGTCGTGATAAACCTTGTCACTTCATGTTTGTTTTCTATATGATTTTCAAGCCAATCGAGAACGATATTATGTTGTGCTTTGTTATAAATTATAATCTGTATAGAAAATTTTAATCTACATAAGGTTGGACATGATTGGTTTAAAAAAAAGTTGCGTAGTATTATTTTTAAACATTCATACGTGACCATTATAACATCTAAAATAGCATATGGTTTCTTAACCATTCTCTATATGAATATTACTTTATTTGTTCGAATATAACTTTCCACATCCTGTGCTTTATTGAAAGCAGCGAATAGACCTAACTGTAACATAACAAATAAAGGGTTTTTCCTATCAGTTTTTTATAAATAATTATTAAAATTACAAAATTAATGTAAACATTAAATGGAACTAATCATCTAAGAAACGTAATAAATGTTTCAAAATTAAATGTGGCGCTTTAATCACAAAGTATAATAAATTGATCACCTCTTGTCTTATATTAAGCCACTTTATTTCATTAATATATTAATACCTCAAATTATTTACTTTTGTGGTATATAAATCATAAATTGACAGACTGTTTATTAAAGCCTACGACACTTGTACTACCTTTTAAAACATTTCGTTTGAAATTTTTAGCTTAACTGCTAAACCATGATGCAGCCAATTATGTTACATTATTTACACGTTTAGTTGGGAAAAGTTTTGAAGTTTATGACAGTATTAGTTAAATTTCTTAAAACATAAAATATTGAAACAATTTTTTGTTACTTTTGTTTGGGGCTGAAGCTACTGAATTTAAAGAGCTAGGCACATCTGCAAGTAGCTTATAATATAAGAATATTGTTTAAATCAATTAAGTGGATTTACTTTATATAATCTAGATTTATAAAACCTAGTTCCTACTAGAGATTCACATATTCCGGCCAAAGTTTCAGATGATTGACTTATTAATATAGCTGCATGGAAAATACCGGTGAGCCCCGAAGCTAGTTGAGCATTCAACCACCAAGCACTTGCAGTCGATACGTGGGTACGAGAAGAGAACTAGAACAGGTTTTGTTGCTTTATTTCAGCTCATTTTAAAATGTTTCTGGCAATAATATTTTTGGGGTAAATTAAATATAAGTAGAAACTTTGAAATTTGAAAATCTCGATTACATCAATTAGTCAGTAGTTTAAAAAACATCCTGAAAATATTAAAGGAACATTTTCCAAATCAGAAAATGTTCGGTCTACACCCACGCCTACAAAACAGTAAAGTACCAGGTCGTACATTATCAAACCTACTTGCACTTGTTCGGAGTAGGTTTTGTGGTTTATGTTTGACATTGAAATACTGTTCAAGCTCGTGATTTACTCCGAAAATTTCACTTTGCCACGCAGTACATGAGTAAATAATGTAGCATAAATAATCATTTCCCCTAGCTAAAAACTAAAGCTAATTACAAGAAGTGTCAACTCGATTAGTTCTGGTTTGTGGAACAGTATTGTTAATTTTAATCTAACCTAATGTTGGGCCTAATTTCTCTCTCTCTTTTTTTTAAAGACTTGTGTTTGTTTGAATACACTTTGGAAATAACATTAAATAATACACAATTCATTAAATTATTGTCACTTGAAAAACTGCAACTAAAAATATTACAACTGGTCCTAGGATAAAGGTTAGCCTGAATTGATGACGCAATGAAAAAATCAGCATGAATTTATAGTGTAGTTCTAGATGGCAGCATGCATTGATGGTACAGTGGAATATGGCAGCATGAGCCTTCGGTACGACATAGGGTCATGAATAATTACTGATTAATTAAAGAGCAATATGAAATTACATAATAACAATGGTCAACTTTTTTTTAACATCGCGTTTTACAACCCATTTGGGCTATACGCTTATATACCATTAATATATTAAACCCTAATGGTTATAGGGATACGTAAGGCTATATTTAGCGGAAGTGTATCCGCATTTGTCTGGAGGGAGAGTGAAAAGCCATTTTGGAAAAAAATCCCTTAGTACACCTGACCAAGATTCGAACACCGTCATCGGCAGTCTAGTCTATTGCGAGAGTACGCCTTAGACCATGCGGCCACTGAAATGCGTAATTTAAATGTTGAGGAATTAATTTTAGAAATGGGGAAAAGGCTTAAGGTCTCTAAGGCATGTGAATGTTAGCCAAGAGGCTTAAAGGGCAAATTGTATCGTAAAAATAATCTTATTTTATAGTCTTATAATCTCATCTGGTAAGGATTTTGGATATCATTTTTATTTTTTATCTTTCTCCCGTTTCCACACTTATTTGGGCTATACGAATACATTCAACAAAGATAAGGATTGTAGAATTTAGAATAAATGTACACAAATTTGCATAGAGAGTGGAAAACTATTTTTTTAAACACACACTTAGTAAACACGACTGGGACTGATATCCTCTTCACTGGCAACACATGAGAGTGACTCATTAGACCATGTAACCACCGATGCAGGTGTAATCTATGTCAGACCTGGGTCTTTGACTTTTGGCTAAGATGTAATTATTTATTGAATAGATCAAGAGCAGAACTGGATACATTTGTCAATTAATTTGTAAATATCACGCTACAGTGTCCAGATGGTCTAAGGCGTCACTCTCCTGTTAGAATGGCCTGCTAAAGATGGGAATATTGGGGTTAGAATCCCGGCTGGATCTACTGAGCGTAGTTTTTCCTAAATGGTTTCCTATCCTCCTTCCACGCAAAGCAGGTAGATTACCTCTAAATTGGTTCCTTCCTCTTCCCCGCCACATTAGAGTGACTATCATATATAGCTATACATACAGCCTCAACAGTTAGTAATACGCGGTAGTAAAAAAAATGTGGGTTACATAAAGTTTTTTTCATAATATTGAAATAATTTTAATTATTGCAGAAAATTAATCCGATTGTGTTGCGACCAAACTAGAATTTTAACTTTCTTGGGGGCTATTTTTTAACTCTCTGTATTTTAGTGCATTGATCTCCTAGTTGCAAAGCTTTCTACATTTTATTTTTAGTTGATGGATTTCAAAACATCTTAGAGTTTGTATTTATTGCAATGATGGTAACAGAAACAAAATTAATTCCGCCTTTCAGTGTCAACAGTTTAATTCCTTGTTTTAAGTTTTCTCACTTTAACAAACTTCATTGAGGGTTAGTTTTATAATTCTAATCCAACTTAGAGGGACTTGTACATTTTAAATAGGATATGTTTTTGTTTTTATCCCTAGAATAGCTATTGTTAAAATCCTCCTTGCTTTTTATGGCGAAATGTGAGAGCAATGTTAAAGGACAAGCTCTATTTGATACTTTTTATTATGATTATTTTATTATTAGTATCATTATCATCATTATTATTATTTGTTCTGTCTTTATACGTGTCAATTTAGTTGACGTGACCATATTGAGTCCTACAGCATGTCCTATCAGCAGATTTATTTATTTGATTTTGAAACTTAATCTATTTTCTTTGCTTGAGGCCATCCATTAGTTGCATCTGTTTTCTCCCTAGTCCCCGTTTATCTTCTATTTTATCTTCTATGACATCACTCAATAATCCTTTTCTTCTCTTCTGCGACCCATCAAACTGTTCATTATTCCTTATAATCACATTTTTCATCGACTTGTCTTAGAAATTCTTCAGTATCCAGCCATTATAAATGTATTCTCTCTATTCTCCTCCAACAGCACATCTCAAAGATATCCAAATAGGGTCCAGGTATCAGCACCACACAAATATATGCTCCTGATGTAGGTTAGCCGCTAATCGTTCGATCACTTCTTCTCCAGGTCCAGTTTGTAAGTCAATAGGAATCTTCTTTAGCTTTTTACTTTCTCTCGACACTTGAGAGAGAAAGTATTGTGATCGTAAAAAAAACCAAGCTCCAGATTTTAATAAATGTCGAAGTTTCATGACCCCCCAAAACAAACAAAAAGTTGTTTTCACAATGCCGTCTATCTATCTATCTGTCCGTCTTTAAGTATCTTGGGCTAGAGCCGAAACTATTTTACTGATTGGGCTATAACTTTGTATCCAGGGTTTTCATAAGGTGCCCCTGAGAGATTTTTAGAATTAGGTATCTAACTCTAAAATTAAGGGTAGTTTACTTAAGGGCAAAAAGAGAAAAAATAAATTTTCTCAAATTTCACAAGGATTTTGAATACTTTTTTATCTAGACACTGTTTATTATTATAAACATGATGACAATTCTCATTTTCTAATGAAAATTATTTTGAGAGTATTTTATAAAAGAGAAATAGTCATATTTTCATAATTTCTCCGGCAAATATTTGAGATACAAAATAACTTATACAGTCAACTCTCGATTATACGACCCCGGGAATAACGTCCTTTTCGAAGTAACGACCCTTTTTTGGGGAACCGTGAAAAATGTGAAAATAAAAGGTTGAAAATTTTAAGGAAATCGGCCGTAAAATGTGTTTGTTGCACTTGCGCTTATTTTTGTGAGCACTGTATTACTAGTAACTGGGGGAGGTCAGGTATAAAAATAGACACCACCCTATCAATGCCAGCCAATAGCACTTGACACTGTCCACCCCCTCCCACAAGCAAGACAATGTTTCCCCGCGCACGAATGCCGCTACATCACGCGCCAGGCTTGTTTTTGCCATTGTTGTTTGGATTCTCGATTTGTTTACGTTTTTTGTTTGATTTTTTTTAAAGATTTTTGGCGACCCAAGCTATTTTTTTTAATACGAACTTATAATTTCGATGAAATGAGTGGAAAGAGGACCTTCTTGACGCGAGATCATCCAGGAAGTGGATGAGAAGAAGATTACAAAGCCGGAAATTGCGCGGCGGCATGGCATTCCGAAGTCGACACTTTTAACGATTCTCAAAATGAGAGAAGAAATTGTGAATGCAGTGCAGAAGGAAGGCCACAATCTAAAGGCCAAAAATTTGAAGGGTGTGACGCACGCGAATCTGGAGCAAGCTATGCTGAAGTGGTTCAGCCAGCATTGAGCGTAAAACGTGCCTATAAACGGACCGATGATGCAGAGAAAGGCCGATGAATTTTCCCTGAGGTTGGGTATAGAAAACTAGGTGTTCAAGTGGATGGCTAGAACGTTTAAAAGTGCATCACAGCATATCCAGACACAAGGTCGTCGGTGAAGGCGCATCGGTTGACCCAACACCGGTGAGGGAGTGGATGCCCTTGCTCCGAAACATCCTTAGGCGCTATCAGCCTCAAGATGTATACAACGCTGACGAGCTGTGGATGTTCTACAACCTCATGCCAGATCACACTCTTGCTGTGAAAGAGGATAAGAGCAAGGGTGCAAAGAGGAGCAAGGAGCGCCTCACCATCCTTCTGTGCTCAATATGGACGGCAGCGATAATATGAAGCCCCCTCGTGATCGGTAAGTTCAAGAAACCCCGGGTTTCAAGGGAAACTTTCTGCCTTGTGACTATGGTTTTAATAAGAAGGCATGGATGACCTCGGGATAGTTCACGAGGTGGCTTCAAGGCTTCGATTCGAAAATGGACGCCACAAATATAAAAGTCGAGCACTTCGTCAATAATTGCCCCAAACAACCTGCTTTCGACAAACTCAGGAACATCGAGCTGGTGTTTCTGCCAAAGAACGCCACCAGAATGCTTCAGCCCCTGGACTGGGGAATAATCCAGCATGTGAAGGTGAAGTTCTGCGTGATGCTTGTTTGGAGTATGGTGTGGAATCTCGACATTGGCAAGGAGGTCAAAAAGTGGGAAGTTCAGGGCTATGGAGGGAATCGTCGTCAGTTGGAGGACCGTGAGACCAGTGGTGATCACCAACTGCTTCCGACATGCCTACTTTGTCCTACCAGTCAACGAAGGGACTGCAGTCTATGTGCTTCCCACCTCTGCCAGTGCCGAAGACCCAGACGACCTACCGCTAGTGGACTCCAATTCTCAGCCAGGCCCCTACACGGAACCACAGCCTGGTCCATCAACAGCACCTTCGTCTACTCCCCTGACTTTCACTTGGCCGTGCGACGAGGAAACGTGGCAGAGATTAGCCCCAGACTGCACGTATGAGGAGTACATAGCAGCAGACGATGACATCACAGTTTAGGGCACCCTCAACGACGCCGATATAATCAGGGAGCAGCAGGAGTCCAGCAATGAAGAGGGGGAGGAAGAAATGGAAGAAAAGCCTGAAGACATCCCCACAATGAAAGAAGTTCTGAAAGCTGAAGACGTCTACTCTAGAGCACTTAAGCGCCAGGGTGCTAGCGAAGAGCTGTGGTTCCAGTTTTATATTGTGAGAGACTTAGTCGAGAAAACTGGCGCTAAGAAGAAGCAGGCCTCCACAATGGACTTCTTTAAGGTATTTTTTCATGTTTTTTTTAAAAAATGCAATTTTTGCGTATGAGGGTCGGGGTGAAACAAAATCGGTTAAATATCCAATAACGACCCCTTAGAAATAACGACCCTTTTCCAGGGAACAGTGAATGGTCGTAGAATCGAGAGTTGACTGTAATTGTATAGTCGTATTTCTGTTAAAGATAATAATCTTTTATTTGAAGTATATTTGTATAAAACCAATAGTTTCTGAGCTATGAACAAATATATATGTTAGAGAACGTCTGTGCGGTGCACCATACAATTTATTTTAGTCGTGCAGCAAAAAAGAAGACTTAATTTAAAGTTTGTCAAATTGCCTAGTGAAGCTAACATATATTTTAAGGATGATATTTACGTATGTCTGAAATTCAAAAATGCATATTTTTTGTCATATAAAGTATTTGTACATAATTTTATACTAAATTATTTTTATTTTACTCACACAATACTTACATGATAAGATAGAGAGATAGGTTTGGTTGTTGAAAACTATATAGTTAGAGTTAAGAGTTATTACAATTTTCAAATTATTATTATTACAAACTAGAACTGTTAACCATTAATATAAAAGAGGCAGTACAGGCAACATGATACAACGGCACTCTTCTAAGTTAATCCAAAGTAGGTTTATGGGTTTTGAGGCTTCATAACTTCTATTCCCATAAAATGAAAACTGTCGCAGGAAGAAGATACATCCAAACAGGTAGGTAGCACTCTTAAGAGGGTCGTCTACCTGATCACTGAGATGCGTTGCAGACGTTCAGATACCCTGTGTTATTTAATAATGGGTTAATTATTAAAAAATATTATAGACAAATAAATGAAGGTGAACAATAGTAACATACCCATATAAGATTAAAAACAGTATACTTATAAGTTTTAAAAATTAAAAAATATCATTAAATGGGAAACTAGCCCATATTCAAGGACGTTTCAAGGAAAAAGTCATGGTTTGAAGATTAAATTAAATGGCTTGAAATGTATATCAAGCGTTTCTTAAACAAATGAAAGCGTTTTTAATAGGATCACAAGATACATTTTTAAAATAACCGAGGATTGTTATAATGGTTTTGGGTACCAGAACTGACATAATAATTTCAATTTCAATTTCCTTTATTATAGTGCTGGCCAACAGTCGTGAGACCTATGACTGGCCAGCACTGAAACGTACATAAGTACCATTAAAGCACGTATAATAAAACAATTAAATAATCGACAGTAGCTAAATAATGATACATACTGATGAATAATTACAAAAAATAGGACATACTAATGATAAATGACAAGAATAATAAATAACAAATATGAGAGTAGTCAAAGGATAAGTATTTAAAAAGTGGTAGTAATAAGCAAATAATAAAACAGAAAAATGTAAATTAAAGTATTTGAGGCAGAGCCTCTACAGAGTAAATTAGTTGTAAGGGAGTTCCTTAAATAACTTTCTGAATTTAGCTTTTCTTTTTTGATAAAAATTGAATCCAACAAATCTGGAATTAGCGCTGTGTATACAACGGCCTATAGGGCTCATCTTGTAAGAGTTATTGAGAAAAAATAATTTAGGATTACGAGAGGCCCGAGAAGGGACAAGAATACCTTCGTGATCGAGGGCAAATTTACAAGAAATTAAGCTATTGAAATTATAATTTTATTATTATTATTATTAATAATATTAATAATAACAATAAAGGCGTGTCTTAGCTACATAAATCTGTAGCTCAGCGGTAAAATTAGCCAGTCCTAATGTACCTTTGACCAGGGATCACCCTAATGTACTAATACATACCTTCTTTAAATGGAGGCTCTTTCTATGCCCCAATGAGATGAGGGAATGGTGGAAGGGAATATGGTGGGGTAGAGCCAATGAATCGGGAATCATACCAGGAACCTCTAGGTGTGAGCAACCAGGGGATATTACCACTATACCACGAGGCCGGTTTAACTGACATAATTAAGAAATACACTGTTTAGGATAATATTTCTTCAAGTAGGAGGCATCCTTAAAGCTTCGTACAAAATCAACATTTAATTTGACCTCAACACTGTCTCTAAAGTCGCCCAAGTAGCCCTCGGGTCTACAGAGTTGTGTAGTTTGTTACCTACTTCAAGAATGTGAGATATTTGTTCAGTTGGCGAATCTGGTGATTGCTTGTTGCCTGTTCTATCACATCGAGATCTGGAGGTCAAGTTCCGCGCATATTTTAAATTAACATTCCGAACAAAGTACACTCTAACAGGATTTTGCAAACGTGATCCTGCATCAGCCACAATCTAATTATCAGAGCCTTCACATGTGAAATATCGGCATCAATGTGATAAGATGTAGGTAGAAGATGATTTAAATGTATTTATTGTATTGCCATTTAAATAATTTTTAAAAATATTTGTTTGGTGCAGTATGTTAATAAACGTCTCTATTTCCAACCCTTTAAACATCAAGGGGTGAGACTATTTTTGACTTACAAGTACACTGTGGGGATATGTTTTATAAGAGTTTAGATAGTAAAAAATTATTATCTAAGCTTAAATATATCATTAAATTATCGTTGAAAAATTTAAACTAGAATTGAGCCTGATACCTGTAGCTTAGCTCTGTCACCGAGTTAACGAGGTTTATTCCTTTTTCAAGGATATTCTTCACTAAAAGCTTAAGGCTGAAAAATATCCATTGGGTGAACATAAGCAGGGTACAAATTTAGGTGGTTCAGTGGTGGAATTACGGTGGGATGAACTAAAGGTCTAATGTTCAAGTCCCTGGTTCAAATGCAATATATATACAATATGTAAAAAGAAAGCTACCTGGGAATAAATTAAAAATAGTAATAATGATAATTGGAATTAAATGTGTCAAATATGTTATTCAAACTTTATTTTATTGATGTTATGTATTTATATTGTTATTGGTTACATTGATTTCTACTTTCTCATATAAATACACAGTATTGTAATCGGGAACATTTTCTATTTCAAGATTATAATATATTTTGACGTTTTATGTGCCCGAACTAAAAAAAAAATGAAGGTCTTACAATTCTGTTTGTATCTGGGCCACAGCCGGAACAGTTATCTATGAGCTTCGTTCATACATAATATTAAGATGTAATATTATTATACTTTGAGCCAAATCTTTATCTTGGCTCTAGCCATTAAATTACGGGTTGTTTACTAATTAATAATATTTGTTGCATTTTCATTAAAGTAGATTATCTGCTCCAGTGGCCGCATGGTGTAAGGCGTCACTCTTACAATATACTAGACTGCTGATGATAGGGAGATCGAGGTTCAAATCCCACTTGAGTTTACTGAGAGTGTTTTGTCCAAAATAGTTTTACACTATCCCTCCACGTAAATTCTAGAACACTTCCTCTAAATTCCACCTTTCTCATCCCTAACTCATTAGCGTAATTAGTAGACTACTTATGCATATAACCTGAACACTGTGCTACAATAAGTTAATCATTAAGAGTGTTTTTAAATTCGTTATTTAATTAAATATTATTTTCTACTATAATATATAGGTTAGTATATATTTTTAAAAAATCCAGCAACAAATGCTATATTCATCACCACCTTTCATTAATGGCTGCCGATGAGTACATTTTTTAAAAACTAGCAATCTTCCAAGGGGTTTGCCAAAATATTTCCGTAATGGTGGATTTTTTCATCACTTTATGAGGAAATGGGAAGCATTAATAACTGTTTATTGTCGCACACTGAGGTCAGGTAATTATATCGAGGTAAAACTCTTGCAAGATTGTTTGAACTTAAACTCTAAGTTTGGTTTTTCTTACCAAACCATATATTTCACAAAGTGAAGTGCATGTGCATTTAGCAGACATTTCTCAAAAATGAGAATCTTAACCCTCTCTCTTCAGGGTCAAATATTAACGTTTTAATGTGCAAGACCGTATCAAATGGTTCATAAAAATAATTTTTGGGAAACGTGTTTAATTAGCAATCAAATTAAGTGCTTTGATGCCTTTAACAACATTATGGTATTTAATCAGTTTTCTTTGGACGAGAATGTTAAACATGGTTATAGAACCCTTGAAAGGACTTGGAAGAACCTTCAGAGAAAATTTTCCAGCAATGTCAAATAATAACAATTGGATTCACAATCCCCTGTAATAAACAGCAGTTTTGGAATCCTCCACGTTAAGCGTGAGTGAAAAAGAGCAGCTCCTTGAAATTTACACTGATTTTGAATTAAATAAAAGCTATAACTCTTTAATTAAATGATTTAGTAGTTCACAGTGTTAGCGAATAAAACTATTATAGGTTTGATACCATTTTCTTCCATGTATTTGAGCGATAAATATTTATTTTTCATATACCCATTTAAAAATATAACTACAGAAACCGGCTCAGTACTGAAAGTGACTTGAGATTTTATCGTCTGTGGTTCCTTACTTTAAGGCTCCGTTCCATCCAAAGCAAGCGCACTCTTCTCACTGTGAAGAGGTGAGTAGCTATTAAAACTTGTAGGTATAAACAATTTTGAAACTTAGATTGACATGACATTTTGTTATTAAAGCAGGCTATTTCAGTTATGTAAAAGCATAAATTTCCAGTACAACTTTAAAAACATGTGAAATGTGATAATATTGTGAAAGTAAAGACAAGAGATGTTACTACAGTACTTTGCTTATTTCATTGCAGTTTTAAATTTTTAAATACATGTATAATTATTTGAACTTGTACTTGAATAGTTTCAATATTATTCCATTATATTTGGTAGGGTATCCCAAAGTACTTACTGGAGCTATATTAGGTTAATTTAAATATATTAAGCAATTTGATTACAATTAATAACTATATTTCATAAACATTTGGTATCCAATTAAGTGCGTAGCTATATATATTTATCAGGGTGTCCGTGCAACTCAGATGTTTGGGAAAGGGGTTCGCGAGCCGATAAAGTTTGGGAACCGCTGGTCTAGACATTGGTTTAGTAGTTGTATCAATAATTTGGAAACATATTGAATTACCTTGCACGTAGCTTATTCAGAAGCGTTAACAAAAACAAGATAGCAATTGTCTTAATATTGTTGTAACACTATTAAAGAATTTCGAAACCTTTGTTCGATACCTTGTAATATTCTTTGCTTTTCTTGCATAAACAACATGGAAATGTTATCAATTGGGAGGTACACCTGAGCTTCTTGTAGGAAGTTATATTTGCACACACACACACGCTTGCTCCGGACTACCTCATATGGTATGTCTGTCCTCTCTATAAATTATTCTTGTCCACTGTGAATTTATTTCCAAATTACCCGCATCGGTGGTCACGTTGTTGGTCTTAGGCGTCACTCTCGAATCAGACTGAACTGCTGGGGAGGGGTTATCGGGGTTTGAATCTCAATAGGTTGTACTGAGGGTGTTTTGTCCTAGATGGTTTAACACTATCCCTCTACACTATCCCTCTACGCCTATTCGGGTTTACGTCCTCTAAATTCTTGCTTTCTCATCCTATCTCATATTGTAAATATGTTGATAGCCCGAACAAATAGCAAGAAGTGGCGCACAAACACAATATTATAAATTTTAGCTTTTTATTAATAATTAAATATATATCATTTTAGTTTCCTTTTGGAAAAAAAAAGCTATCTTGATAAAAATAGTTTATTGAAGAGTTCTCCTAAGTATTCAAGAGTTTTTTTTTCTTTCTCCTAATAAGCTCTTCAATTGTCTGTACTCTCCCAGGTAACAGGAAATGAAATAGTTTGATTACACAAAGCAATGAAGTTCATAAATAACCAAAATCTTTAACTTTTACACAATAAGGTCACCTTTTATTAAACAATAAAAACAAGAAATTTCGTTTGAAATAAACTAAACTAAACTAAAGTGAATGATTTGAGATTTTATAGAAAATGTAATCTCTTTCTCTCTCTCTCTCTCTCTCTCTCTCTCTCTATATATATATATATATATATATATATATATATATATGGAAAGTAATATAAATCTATATATTTCTATGTATATATCTCTGTATATATACATATATACAGAGTTATATAATAGGTTATATATATATATATAGTTCTATAGAACTAGATATTACTTTATATATAATTCTGTAAATATATATATAAATACTTTATATATATACATATATAAATACTTTATATATATACATATATAAATACTTTATATATATATACATATATAAATACTTTATATATATACATATATAAATACTTTATATATACATATATAAATACTTTATATATACATATATAAATACTTTATATATACATATATAAATACTTTATATATACATATATAAATACTTTATATATGTAAATATATATAAATACTTTATATATACATATATAAATACTTTATATATACATATATAAATACTTTATATATACATATATAAAGTAATATATTTACAGAACTATATATAAAGTAATATATAGTTCTATAGAACTATATATATAACCTATTATTCTGATGATTCAAGAAAACTTGAATTAAAAATATATTTATATTAAAGATTGGTCGATTCCGAATCTCGAATCCGATTCTTCAATTTTCTTTCAAATCTCGAAACCTCGAATCTTTCACTTTAGTTTAAGTGAAAATTTGTAAAATCGAATTTAAAAAATGGGGCTTGATGCTTGGTGCCACTGACAAATGATATTTTGTTTGTTATGTCTATAACGTCATAAGCAACAAAGATAACACTTTTTTTTGTAGATCAATTAAATTAATCATATTTTGTATATTTTGCTATCTTGCTATTTCTTTTTATTCTATATTGGTATTTTTTCCAGGTACACAAGTATATAATAATAAAATAATAATAATAATAATAATAGTAATATAATTCATTATAACAATAATTATTAAAATTACTATACCAGGTCGAGGCCTTCGTAATAATTGTATTTGCGATATTACTTTGAAATTTTAACAAATCTCGAATATTTCGTATACCATTGGATTTGAGAAAATCGAGAATTTGAGCATTCCATCTCTTTGATGTATGTACTCAGAAAAAATCACGTGGCCAGAAGCCATCCAGGTAATTTTGTATGAAGACTAACTTTAAACAGTTGTGAACTATGTGAATTTGAAGATTCCTTGAAAATATTCTATGGGCGCCCATGGGTTCACTGCCCCCAGGTTAAGAAGCAATGTCTTAAAAGTTCTTCTCGTAAATATCAGACCAGTGTGTTCATGGTCGTTGACACCAACATTGAGTGAATGACATGTACCTAGCTGCAAGTGTAATGTGAACATACCTGCACATACCCGCCAACATAATGGTCCTAGTTTTCTTACCGAGTGGGCGAATCTACTGATCATATCATAACATACCAGACAGCACTGGTTCACAGCTGCGCCCGATGCATTGTGGGCCGGAGCCTGTAAATCACACAGGACTACCAGCTATCCCAGATCCAGGGTGTGACTCTGCAGCAACGACTCCATTACAGTTTTTTTTTACACCACTCATTCCATGCTACCAATTATTTTTCTTTAACTACTTTTGGTTGTCCTAATTGCTACACATATTCTTTGTAGGCCACACCTTTACCTACGCTACTTAGTTCCATCTTCAAGAGGTTGATCCTATTTGATATAAATCCCCTCTGGACGCCATACCTTTAACTACACTACATAGGTCCATCTTTAGAAAGTATGTTATCTTACTTGATAATGACCTCTCTGGAAGTCACACCATTAACTATGCTACTTAGTTCCATCTTTAGGAGGTATGTTGTCTTACTTGCTACATATCCTCTCTAGAGGTCGCACCTTTTAATCCGCTTCTTAGTTCAATCTTCAGGAGGTTTGTTGCCTTACTTGCTACATATCCTCTCTAAAGCTCGCACCTTTTAATCCGCTTCTTAGTTCAATCTTCAGGAGGTTTGTTGTCTTACTTGCTACATATCCTCTCTAAAGCTCGCACCTTTTAATCCGCTTCTTAGTTCAATCTTCAGGAGGTTTGTTGTCTTACTTGCTACATATCCTCTCTAAAGCTCGCACCTTTTAATCCGCTTCTTAGTTCAATCTTCAGGAGGTTTGTTGCCTTACTTGCTACATATCCTCTCTAAAGCTCGCACCTTTTAATCCGCTTCTTAGTTCAATCTTCAGGAGGTTTGTTGTCTTACTTGCTACATATCCTCTCTAAAGCTCGCACCTTTTAATCCGCTTCTTAGTTCAATCTTCAGGAGGTTTGTTGTCTTACTTGCTACATATCCTCTCTAGAGGTCGCACCTTTTAATCCGCTTCTTAGTTCAATCTTCAGGAGGTTTGTTGCCTTACTTGCTACATATCCTCTCTAAAGCTCGCACCTTTTAATCCGCTTCTTAGTTCAATCTTCAGGAGGTTTGTTGTCTTACTTGCTACATATCCTCTCTAAAGCTCGCACCTTTTAATCCGCTTCTTAGTTCAATCTTCAGGAGGTTTGTTGTCTTACTTGCTACATATCCTCTCTAAAGCTCGCACCTTTTAATCCGCTTCTTAGTTCCATCATCATGTGGTATGTTGTCTTACTTGCTATATCTCCTATTTGTAAGCTATACCTTTAACAACGCCATTTTGTTGCGTCTTCTGATAATATAGATATATGGCTCTATTTCTACAGACGCTCTTTCGAAGCTAGGCCCAAAACTACTTCTTCAGGAGTTAAGTTGTCTTGAAAAAAACAAAATGCTATCATAAATCAAGATCTTTATTTAAAGTTTAAAAAAAGAAAATCCTCCACTTGATATATATATATATATATATATATATATATATATATATATATATATATATATATATATATATAAAAGCTACTAACATATTTTAACGAGGCAGACCTAGTGTGTCATTGTGTCTGTTTTGACATTTGTAGCTAACATCTACTATATGGAAGTAAGTAGAAAAGTGATAAATAATTATGCAAGAAACCGAAGGAGAGAGAGAAATAAATCATTAAGCTAGAATAATGGATGAATAAGGAAGAACAATGAAAACGGAAAAAGAATAAAAGCCACTATGGAAGGGATATTTTCAGAAGATGTTCAACCGAGAAGAGAAAGGTATGAGAGTAAATCAAAGGAGTATGAAGAATTAGCAGAGTAGGAGTGAGTGGGATTCATATAGAAAGAGGTGGAAGATGCAAGCACCAAAGAGGTGAAACTGAGAAAAGCACCAGGCGTGGAAGAATATCTTGTGAAATGATGAGCGCTACAGGAATACAAGGGTTATAAAGGGTACATATATTGTCCTAGGAGGAAAATAGGTTACTAAAAGATTGGAAGAAGGGAATTATGGAACAGATTTTTAAGAAAGGAGACAGGAAGAGGTGCATGAGTTGTAGGGGAATAAACTAATGTGCCACTGTACAAAATATATTAAAATATACTTGAAAAGAGAATAAGAAAGAGAATGAAAGAAAGGTGTAGAGAGGAACAGCGGAGATTTATGGAACAGAGGTCTACAATATACTTGATCATTGCTAGATGAGAGCTGATAGAATGAAGGTATGCATTTGTGAAGGACTTCGTAATGGTATTTATGGATGTGGAGAAGGCATATAATAGTGTGGATATAAATAAAGTTTGGTAAGTGATGGAGGAAACCGAGATGGTGTAACGGCCTTAACCCAAAATATGAGAGGCCGTGAATAAAGAGTCAAGGGTTACAAGAGAATAACAGGTTTAGTTTATTTTATATAAGAAAGATAAGTGGTACAAAATACAATACATAAAAATACCAATATTGCTTGACATCATCCAAGTTGGAGAAAAATTGAGAACAAATACTTAGTGGCGAATATAACCAGAAAGCCCCTAAGCAGACTTTAATGTAAAAGTTAAGTTTAAGATATATTAAATATGACAGGAGTCGTAAATACAATATTCTAAGGTTCATGAATATGGTTCATTATCAAGATAAATAATTGAAGACATTAAAGCAGTTTGTTATCCTTCCATCAATACAAAAACAAGCTAAGCTCAAATAAGCTATATCTATCAATTAACTTTCCATCAATTACAAAACAGGTTAAGCTCAACTAAGCTATATATATCTGAAAACATTCCCTCAATACAAAAACAAATTAAGCTTGAAAAAGCTATATTTATCTATTAACTTTCCATCAATAACAAAAATATGTTAAGCTCAACTAAGCTATATATATCTGCAAATATTCCCTCAATACAAAAACAAGTTAAGCTCGAACAAGCTATATCTATCTATTAACTGTCCATAAATTACAAAACAAGATAAGCTCAACTAAGCTATATATATATCTGTTAGCTTTCCAACACTACCCCAACTTCGTAAATTCTAAAAGATATATGAATATACATAATGTCAGAGTGACAATACCAAAATGAAATGAACCTCTCAACCCTTAACAATTAACATAAAAAAACATAGTCACATCCTAATACCCTAACAATAGACCTAACTCCTTAAAGTTACAAGCCATCTTTAAATGGCGGTAAAGCGCGCTGTAAAACTGCCACCTAGCGGCGAGAAAATAAAGGTTAGTCATCCAAAATTCTATAACTATTTTAAATAAGTCACAAACGTTAATTTTAAAAAGATTCCCATTCAATAATTATTTTTAATAATTCCCAAACGTTAATTTAGAAAAGATTCCACCCTCCCACATTACGCCGAAACAGAATTTTGATTAAATACATATTAGCTTAAGTGTAGAGTAGCGCTCTCACCTAGAGATCAGTGATACAATGAGTACTTGCTAACAACATACATTCCAATATATAGTCTCTACAAATATCGATACGCCCATAGAGAGAGGTAGAGAGGGAGGGAAAATGGAATGGAAAAGGCGAGAGAGACAGTGCTTGGGGGGGGGGGGGCTCTGGCAACTGCTCGACGTCTGTAGAACCGTCTGGTCCCTGGTTCTCGAACCTTCACGGGCCAAGTTCATATCCCACTTAGCTCGTGGGCGGGGCTTCCTTCACGATCGGACAGTCGGGCCGTACCTCTATTCAGTCAGCGGGACGGAGTGTTGGAGTGTGGATGATGCGGCATGTGGGCTCTCTTGTTTACATTTGGCGAGGACGAGGGTAAGTGCAAACCCATTTGATAGAATTTAGTTGTTGTTCTTGTAACAGCGTTACAATGGAAAGAGAAGTTGTATTGAGGGTGAAGAGTATGTATGAGGATAACATGAGCTGTGTTCAAACGGAGAAGGGGTGGACACCGTAGTTTTAAATAAAAAAAAATGGAGTGAAGCAAGGGAGTGCTCTATCACTACTACTATTAATTTGTAATGGTAATGGAAATGGTCAAGATAAAAGTGGAAAGGAAACTTAGAGAGGATAGCCATAATGTTTGCTGATGATCTGATAGTATTGTGGGAAAAGTAAAAGGAAGTACAGGAATATATACATGAATGGAATGTGGAAATGAAAGAGTTGGGATCGAATTCTAGCACGGAAAAACGTGAGGTGATTGTAATGACAAGAAACAGGCTAAGGCCTAGTAAAACTATAAAGTTGGATGGAGTCAAGCTGAAAAAGATACAAAGGGTAACATATCTTGGAAGCGTTAATGAGGGTAAGGGTGGGAGTAGAAAGGATATACTAAGAAGAGGGAAGCAGGGGGAGTGGTTTTATAGGTGTGTAAGATACCTGTTATGGATAAGAGAAGTGCCCTTGAAGCGTAAGGAAGTGATGTATAGGGCGTATTCTGTACCCAAAGTCACACATGCTGCAGAAACAGGGACATTGAATTTAAGATAGACTAGGAAAGTGGAGGCCATGGGAATGAAGTTTATGAGGAGCATGTTAACTGTCATAAAGAGAAACAGGATTAGGAATGAAGTTTTCTAGGAAAAAGAAGGATTATAGGTAACACATGATAGGAGAAGCAAGGCTGAAATGGAATGGTCAGATAATGAAAATGGAAAAGGAGAGAACACCAAAAAGAACTATAGATATAGGAAAAAGGCTGTAAGGGAGACCAAGAAAGTGATGGAAAGAGCAGATAACAGAAAGTTTGCAAGTAATAGTAGGAGAATGGAAACAATTAAAGGAGGAATAATGGAGTAAGGATAGAGTAAGATGGCATTTTACTAAACTGATCTGGCCACAGGATGGAAACAATTGATGATAGGGATGAGCTATTTTTACTATTTTTCCAAATACTTAGCTAGTACTAAAGACTATTAGCACTAGAAACAGTCTTTATTCTTGTTATAAAACATCTATCAGAAGTATCTAATGTGTCAATTATTCTGTACTAGCTGAATCCCAGTTCTTCGCACGGGATATTGTGTTATTATTTATTTTTGGATGAAAATGAGGAATTTTTGTTTGAAGCTTAATGACATGATTCTTAGCGCTACCCGAGAAACACCGTGAGGTGGTTACCATGTATCGTTTCTCATGGGGGAGTTTTATTTTCGGCAGGTCCCTTTGCCTACTGCCTGGGGTGTTCTCTGCTGAGCGCTGCTGAACAGGTCTCCCCCCTCCTATCACACACTACCCCGGGCCGGGCCCTGCTATTCACACAGACGCTACAAACATCACACAATTCAGCAAAATATAAACTACATACTTCTACCGTCTCTTGGAGCTGAATATTAAAACGTAATTACATATTTTAATTAATTGTCTGTATTCATTTTTTACAACCCGTTACCCGCCTCGGTGGCGTAGTTGGCTAACGCGCTAGTCGTGTTGAGCTCGACCGCCGAGGACGGGGAGATCGAGGTTCGAATCTCGGTTGGGTGAACTGGGGATGGTTTTTCCTAAATGGTTTTCCACTCTTTCTCCACGCAAATGCGGGTTCACTTCCTCTAAATTCAACCCTCCCAATTCCTAATCCATTAGCGTAATTAGTACTTAAGCGTATAACCCGAACGGGTAGTAAGACGCGGTGCTAAATATATATATTATTATTTACACCCCGTAGAAGCATCTAAGGTGTTGAAAGTAATTGCTATATTTTTTCGAAGGCATTATTAGAAAAACTTATCGGATTATGACCCTCAAAATGCTTAAAAAGAGTTTATAAAGCAATATTGTTGATCAGGGTAGATACCCCGATTTCATCCCCTTAATCACAAAACATTGAAATGAAACATCTTTACTTTTCCTAATTAGCTTATAAGGAATACCTGTGCCAAATTTCAGCCCTCTAACTTCATGGGAAGTGTGAGAATTAGTGATGAGTGTGTGAGTGAGTGAGTGAATGAGTGAGTGAGTGAGTGAGTGAGTCAGTCAGTCAGGCAGTCTGTGAGTCAGTCAGTCAGTCAGTCAGTCAGGTTTTTCACTTTTATATATAAGAGATTTTTAAAACAACGAATTTATTAAATGTTTCACAGTTTTAGTAGAGTTATGGATGTAAGCAATGTAATCTTTAAAACCAAGAGTAAAAACAATATTTGTGAAAATGTTCCTTATTAATAATTTTTGTGAAGGGTTTTTCATTTTATTTGATTATATATTTCATTAAAAATTCCATAGTGAATTTTTTTTAAATGATCGTAGGAACAGGGTTTAACAGCGGAGGTCATAAAGGTGGAAATAGTTTTACAAAAATAGATGATATAATTAGTTTTATTTTTCAAATGTCCATTCAGTAATTTTGGACTATTTGAATGCAAGTTTGTTTTTTAAATTTAGATATAAGTTTGTTTCATTTTTCATTTATTTGATGTATTTAATGTGCACTTTCTAGATTGACTGATTATATCAGCACACGACTTATAGACTAACTTAATTCTAGAAGAGTCACAACATCCAGCACCCCGGCCGTTAATTCATCACGTGAAAGGGGAAACACAAATTTCACTAATGATAAATATTTCGTTCCTCCCAGAAACCGAAGCCGGGACCTTTAACTCAGTAGGCATACACGCTAATGACTGAGCTAAGGTGTTGGACTATTAATTTGTTTATTTTTATACTGTGTCTTAGTATCAATCAGGAATATAAATATTTAACTACACCAATGAGTTAAATAACTATATAAGGAGGTCAGAATTCAAAAGAAATGTACTTATTGGAATTTGCGTGGAGAGAGAGTGGGTAAACTAATCAGTAAATAACCCTCAGTATAGCCTGCTGGAATACAGACCCTGATTTCTTTAGGCAAACTAGACTAAGTGACCCTGGCGTTTATTCTACGTGTTCACTAACGTGAAGTTTAAAAAACTAACTTTTCAAGTCATTGACGCTTACCACAGATTAAGTTGTACTAAAGAGCAAAACTAATTTAGGAAGTGTTTTTTTTTTCCGTTGTATCTTCTTGTCTTGGCCAGCTGAATTTATTCACGCCAATGGTATAGGGATGAGAGAAGGTAGCATTTAGCGTGTTGCGATTGCAAGACCATTGATGTAAAACTAGCTCAGTACACCTGACCGGTATTAGAAACCTAATATTTCAGCTACTGACAAACCAATTAGACTAACTAGACGTTTAGTCCACAAAAATGTTAAACGGAAAGGACTCCCGTCCATTCAAGCCAAGGACCTTCACCATAACCACAGTTGTGGGCACACGGACCAAACGTCAAACTCATCTAATTTGATTCACTGGAGCGGAGATGTCAGGGCTAGAATTCCAACAGAGTTTACTAAGTATAATATTTTTCTAAATGGTCTTCTGTGTAAAATTTTGTTCTTATCTTTTTCCTGATTCTAATAATAATCTTAGTATTATAGACATCTATTTAAATCTATTTCTAAGTTTATTTAGCTAGTTCAGCAATATTATAAGTACATATTCCACAGAGTTATTTATATTGTATATCTCCAGAATCTCGTACCCAGGACTTCTGTGTTGATGACACGTCACCGACTTTATATTGGTGACATAGTTCCACGAAACAGGATACACTGTGAATTAACGGACAGTGGAGATTTTCTTTTTCTCAATGTTTAGAGAATTTATATAATTTTTCAACAATTCAAACAACAACAAAAATATGAAAAATTATCATTTCTTACAAAAATTCCCACCGGCAATTTTCACATTTAAACTGTCGGCCCTCTTTCCCTTCCCCCCCAATAAAAAAAAACCTAATTTACTAAGGCAGCACTTTCAACTATTTCGAAATATCCATAAGATAGTAACCAATGAGAAAATAAATGTATGCCAAAAAAGTGCAGCTTTACAATACATTTTCTCTAAAGTCTATCGTCCTCATAGCTAATTAAATCTGGGAATCCCAAAGTGGAAATAAGACGTGTCTGAGAAATAGCTCTGATCCACAGTTCAAGACAATCCAAAGAGGCGAAACTGTTGTAGTACTGGTTGTATCTTGAAAGTTATCCACGGAAGGGTCACTCTAGGGTAGTTGTCCGCTACCCATTCCTCGGGTTTGGTACGGCTCGCAAGGTGGGAGGGTCCCGCCAAGTGTCGCGGGATCGTCGGGCCAGGCAGGGCCCCGTTACAACCGCCCGGGACGTGTTGCATGACTCGGCGGGTTGAACCGATAATCTTAACCTCGAACCCCCCCCCCCCCCACCTCTTACCTTCTCAATGGAGTCCCTTTTTAATAAAGTTGACTCCCTTTCCGTGTAGACATGCATAATGCATGACGCTCTTAGAAACAGTTAACACTTGGTATATCGGCACTTGTCTTGGCGCAAACACGCTCTATCAGTGCATCGTACACTAGCTTTTAAATGATCAATAGGAGGGTTTAACATAGGAAGGGGGCAGGTGATGTTTTTGTGGTTAAACCCTTCCCTCAAAGTATAATTATTATTTTTTTCAACTCACTTACTACCCATCCACATTTTATTTAGGCTAATGTGAGAGGGATGGTAATTTAGAATTTAGAATAAATGTTCCTGTATTTGCTTAGAGGTGGTAGAGAGGGAAAACGCTTAGGATGGAAAAAAAAGTATCCGCCCAATTAACTGGTAATCCAACCACAACCTTACCGTCACCAGAAAATCAGATTAGATGAGTTTCAGGTTAGTCTGCGAGCCCACCAACGTGGGTGAAAGTATTATTGATTTATTATTATTATTATTATTATTAAAATTATTATATATTATTATTATTATTATTATATATTATTATTATTATTATTATTATATTAGCGCTGCGTCTTACTACCCGTTCGGGTTATACGTACTTACGCTAATATGTAATGGTCGGGTGATCGTAAGATGAAATGGAGGACCTACAGTTTAACGTAGGATCCGAACCACGGTGGAGGCCTGGTTTATTTTTGTACTCCTCCTCAGTGTCAAGTTTAATAGCTTATTGGAATCTTAAATAAAGTATAACTTCTACAATTCTAGAAATGTTTAAAAAATATATTGAATTGATTAAAGAGGGGTTAATGTTTAAACCTGAGTAAAATCAACAGTTTTTTTTGTTGAAATATTTAATATTTGCTGAGAGAATAGAGAGGATAAAGTGGACAGACAGATCGGGTGAGTAATGAAGAAGCTCTAAGAAGAATCAATTAAAGATGAGAATAAATTACTTATTGAGTGATGCTGTGGAAGAAAAAGTGGAAGGTAGAAGGGGTAGAGGGAGACCAAGAATAGGACGAATACAACTGATTGATGACTTTGAACAAGTAAACAAAATGAAGTTTCAGGATCTAAAGAAGGAAGATGTTGATATAACATGCTGGAAGACTCAATTTGTACAAGGCAATGGATTTGTCGGAAACCAGAACCTTTAATAAAATATTGTTTTAAAAAACCTTGCCTTCTCTTGTTGTAAACTCCAAATGAAATATACCACATATAGAAATTCCTACAACCCACCTCCTCCCCCTAAATAATATATAGCTACAACCATGATTTATAGAACCACACACAGCCTTCTTTGCAAACATTACTAATTTTATTTCCATGACCCGATATTCTAAATATTTTTCCAACAGGAACATTTTAAAATAATACATGTTAGAATTTCCAATATAGGCCTACAAAAAACTACAAGGCATCCAGAACCTTATCTTAATCATTAACGTGTCTATCTATCGAGCTAAATGTCGCATATTTGATTCCTGAAACTGAAGAATTATTGATCAATTATTGAGATTTTACTCCTAAAGTGTTGAGTGATGTATCCTTTATAATTTTAAGTTTGTTTGTAAATCGTGTTCTTATGTAATCGGCTGGTCCATAGAGTGCGGCTTAAATATAGCTATTAGAAAAAACTAAAAACCTTATTGGTAAGACAAAATCGTAAATACTTTCTCATGTATAGATTTCAAATTAAAATAAATAAATAACCATTTAACTATTCTTAATAAAGAAGTATCAATATTATTACGGTTAAGACCCTATCTAGATATACAACTTAATCAAAATAAAATTTTCAAAAATAGTTTGAGAATTTTCTTTAGAAAAATAAACATACAGTTTCATAATTAGTTATTATGCTAAGAACTCCTTTTATAAATCATTTTAAACAATATTTTATAAAATATTCTTTAAATATGTAGAATTTTTAAAAATCAGTCATTAGTAAGCAGCCCTAAATTTTAGAGATAGAAACAAATTTACGATTTATCCTCGGAATATGACCAAATATTACCTAAATATCAAGTTAGAATGAACTCCACTAAATGTATTCTACTTGAGCCCCAGAAACAGAAATACTTACAAAGGAACAGACAGACAAACATAGGGACAAACATAATTGTAAGACTGACAATTTGATTTTGGGGCACACAATACGTCAAGAAACATCATAATCTCGAAGCCAAAATTGTTTACGATTGAAATACTTTCTCAATATTATAAAATAAATAAGAATCACTATTTGACAGAAAATGCACACACATCAGTGTGAAGAGAATTGCAGTGGCAGAAATTAATTGCAGTAGAATATCATTTGGCGAATCATGATCAGACTCAAGGCAGGAATTTGAAACACGACTTTCCCATCGACCTGACCAAATGCATTTCGAGTCTGTTTGTAACATCCTGTGGCCCTAATTTTGAAACTTGGAAGCAATCTCACTAAAGAGATAATTCGATACCTTAGCTTAGTCAGTGGCGTGTCTACCTACTGAAATAAGGGTCCTGGATTTGATTCCAGACATGGCAGAAAAATTTGTCGTTAATGTAAATGGGGTTTTGCTCTTTCACATAGCTGAATTAATGTACATCTGGAGGTAGAGGGGTTTGTGTTTCGTCTATTATATATTACAATTAGTTTATAAGTCGTGTTCTGATATGATCATCTGGTTTGAAAAATGCGCGTTAAATATTTCTTTCTTTATTTTTAATCGCAGCGTAATACACTCCATGTATTCTGAAGGCTAGCAGACTTGCCTTGACAGATTACAGTATGATCCCTAACATAAAGCTAAGCTCACTAACTTTCAGGGTCAATAGAGTGAACATATAGGGGTAAGGTGTCAGACTTCCGTGCTGGGGGTCCGTGGTTCAATCCTCGGTCCCAGCACATATTTATCTGATTGCCAAACCCTTCCTTTACCTCTTGACAAGATGTGTATTAATCACAACTTGTGAATGTGAGGAATGCCAGGCCTCCACCGTGGTTCGGATCGCACGTTAAACTGTAGGTCCTCCATTTCATCTCACAATCACCCTACCATTGCACATTAGCGTAAGTGCGTATAACCCGAACGGGTAGTAAGACGCGGTGCTAATAATAATAATAATAATAATAATAATAATAATAAGAGTGAACAGTTTAATTTGGATAGGAAGGAACTCTTTTTGACAATTATAGAGTTAATAAAACAATTTTTATGAATTAGGTAAATCTATGTGATCTGCAACTGTCACTATTAACAGATAATATGAATACCTATGAAATAGAATAGATACTAGGGTAAATAAATGTTATCAATGTTAACTTTAAAAAAAACATATTTGAATTTTCTAAAAGCTTGTTTGACACTTAAGTTTAGTCGTTAACATGTATTTAAAGCCGACTGAAATAAAGGTATCGGGTTTGATTCTTGGCATGGTTGAAAAATGTATCATTGGTGAAATATGGGTTTCCCCTTTCACACTGTTCAGTTAACGGCCGGGAGTTGGATGTTGTGTCCGTTCTAGATTTAAGAATCAGAAGTGAAATTCGCCCCACCATGTAAAAATTGAGAATTTATGTTGTTCACTTGAACGATTAAAACAACACACACCGTTTGAACAAGTTTATTGAAAACCTGTACACTTTGACTACTCACTTACAACATCCTCAGAGGCAATTGATGCAAATTGTTCAAATTGAAAGTGTAAGAGTTTTTAGTGCGAAATTTGACAATACTTTCGTCTGAAGACAGAGATGAAACCAATTGCTGTGTGAGTAAGTGGGAGGGGAGTCTTGGGTGGCATTCAATATTGCGTCAGTGACTCATTCAAAAAACAGAATGCTTGCAATGATAAGCTGGAAAATATTGAGTTAAAACTAGCACACGACGTCCGGAAAAGGTTTATTTTACATTGAAGGATGGTATACTCAAATTCGCCACATACTTTTGGCCAAGTCACCACTTGTGGCGATTGGCGGCATGGCTGCCCACCCCAGGTCTAAGACCTTCACTCTCGTGTTAGATTAGCTTGCTGATGACGTGGAGCTCTGATTTCAAATCACGATCGGATATACTGAGGCTGGTTTTTCTAAATGGTTTACCACCCTCCTTCCACGCATATACGTGTAGATTAGCTTTAAGCTGCTTTCATTCTCATCCGTAGCTCAATAGAATAACTGTCAAATATATGTGTAACCCGAACAGGTGAGTTTTCTTTGATGTATGCCAGCCTTACCTGTATATATATATATAGTATCTTAGCCTGTGTGTGTAGTTCTTAACAGCTCTGATTGCACAGAACGTTGGCCAGGCTACATCTATATGTAGATGATATGATGATAGTGATTATGAAGGTGTGGAGCCACGAGTAATCTTAAACCTAACTTAAGCTTAATTAACAAAATCCTGGTGACCATTGGGATAATTCACCTTTTGGGAAATATACCCATGGTATCAGTCAGGAGTCGAACGTGGGACCCCTGGCTTCGAGTCCAGGTACCACTGTACCATGGGGCCGGTTGAAGAGGTAGTAAAACGCGGCGATAAAAGCAAATGTACTTAGGACTTTTGAGTGACACACTCACTGTTAACACAACCTATATAAATAAAATTAATATGTATTTATTTACGATCTTAAAGTTGTCTTACAACCTATGACTACATAGGCTACACAAAGTTAGCTAAAATATTTTTAGTTAAACTTCTGTCTCGACAACTTACTGTGTTAAAATGTTCACACATAACTTCATGAGTTTCATGCTTATAATATAATTTACACATTAACTTAATAATTATTAATTTATGACTTTTTTGCATACTTATATCTAGCATAGTATTATTAAGAGTTTCATGCTGATCAAACAATATGCACACATAAAATTATACCCCGATAATTGGTAGGAAGACCAGTATCTGGTTGCCGATTACATGGAGATTGGGGTTCAAATCCAAGTCACATGTACTGAGGGTGGTTTTCCACTCTCACTACACGCAAATGTGGGTACACATCCCTTAAATTCAACCTTCTTCATTCCTAACACAGTCACATAATCAGTATATATATATTTGTATATGGGTTCTATGTATATAAATAAGAGAGATTATAGAAATAGTAATTTTGCATTGATGTTCAAGGTGACAAATGTATTTGAAAAAATTTAATTGAAAATAGTGTATGAAGTTAACATCCTAAGTTAAACTATAATTTTAAGTTATTTGCAACACAATTATGAGGAATGTGTATAGCACAATATAGATCTAAAATATTGAATCACAGAACTATATTATGTTTGAAATATAGAATACCTTCTAATTTGATGAGCGCCGCTGTGCGTACTTGCCTGAAAGCTCATATTATGTTAAACATGCTACTTATACCAAATATACAAACCAATTAATCAATGAGCATTTGATTATATACAAATTAATAAAAAATAATTTAACTACTATCTAATTAGAAAAAAAAAACTATCTCTGTGTGAAGAGTATTGGGTAAGCTGTCCTATCTTAATTTGTTTTTAAGATATGTTCTGGTATTTTTTTTTTTAGAATAAAACAAAATTACAATGGTGACCTGGTGGCCTAGGGGTAAGGTGTCAGACTTCTGTGCTGGGGGTCCGGGGTTCAATCCTCGGTCCCGGCACAGTTTTATCTGATTGCCAAACCCTTCCTTCACCTCTGACAAGATGTGTATTAACCACAACTTGTGAATGTGAGGAATGCCAGGCCTCCATCGTGGTTCGGATTCCACGTTAAACTGTAGGTCCTCCATTTCATCTCACAATCACCCTACCATTACACATTATCGTAAGTGCGTATAACCCGAACGGGTAGTAAGACGTGGTGCTAATAATAATAATAATAAAATTACACGTAGTCCACTCTCCATGCGATGATTAAAATAACTATGTAAAATACCTGCATTGGTGGTCACATTGTCTAAAGAGTCACTTCAATGTAGGACTTTATTAGCCTATTCGTGGTGGGGAGATCAGAGTTTGAATCATGGTTAGGTCAACTAGGGGCTATTTTTCCTAAATGGTTTTCCCCTCTCCTTCCATAAAAATGAGGGTATATTTCCTAAAAAAATTTTACGTCCTTCATCCCTACCCCCTAAGCGTAATTAATGTGTACTTATAACCAAAACTGATACCAAGACTAGGAGAAAAAAAAAGGAAAACAAGTTTAACAATTAGTCTAGTAACAAAGGGAATTCAAACAGAGCAAATTTTTTTTAAATGAAAAATGTACTTGAAGGTCTTCTCAATAACACACGTAAAGACCCCATGAATTCGACTACAGGAAAACTCGCAGGGATCCTCCAAATATGGGTGGAGGTACGGGAATATTTTTAAAATTAATTTGGTAACAAATGGCACATAATTTTTTAAAGTATTTGTCTACACTGAACATGAATCTAAATCAATATGTTGAAATTCTTAGGAGTTCGGCCTTTATATCTAAATATAATATTATCAAAGATTAACTTAGGTAATAATGTAAATTGCAACATTTTGCAGATGAATTAACCACCGATACTTGTTACAGACACTTGGAAACATAGATAAAATGCACTATTGATGATAAGTGCTCTTAAATGTATCAGAAACTGCCGCTAACAGCATTTAAAATTATGTTGATGCACTTCCTTTGACAATCCCATTATATGTCATCCAAAACTTTAAGAAAACATAAGACATTTATAAACATTCTACTTTTTATATATTTTAAGACTGTTGACTCATCCCGTAGCTTAAAGTTTTTTATATATAATTTAATTATATTTGAAAGCAATCTTATATATTACTGTAAAATAGTATATATCTATAAACGTGAAAGCACCCACTAACTTACCAGCTCACCTTCCATTTTCCTTTCAGTTAGAAAGCCATATTTGAGATAGCTTCTGATTCTTTTGGGCTAATGGTAGAAACTAAGTATTGAAACATTTTATAACCCCCTACCCCAATGTGGTAAAAAGGGTATTTAATGTATCTTACTCGAAGTATACCAATGATTAACTTCCATTTACCACTTGGTTTGAAAGCTCAAATTTGGACTTTTAAAAATGTATGTTGGGAAATGGTACTCCTGAGGGATTTCATGTTCAGTGACCCTCCTCCGTTATTAAATTTTCACCAAATCGGAGAATTGAATTCTAACAAGCTATCATTTTTATTTAGCCTGCAGGCTTATCAAAAAGCACCAAGTAAAGTTATTTCCAGGAATCATATACTTGTCCAGTCATTTAATCCGTTCGAAGAATGGCTGCTTCAGCTAGTCTATGATATATTGATTAACTGTCTGGCAAACTAAAAAAACAAAAAACAGGATAGTATTAATTTTGTTGTGGTCGTTCATCTGTTCATTGTAACACCTCTATAAAGTACTGTTTCCCGGTCTCGAACATAAACCGTTCCCAACTGGGTGTCACTACGACTACAACTCCGCACTTCAATTGTTCATCGGCCCGCAACAACATCATAAAATGTTACATGTTGTCGTGACACCACAATATTTTATTATTAATGTTATTGTTATTATTTTATGTATTTCTAGTCGAAGTTCAAACGATAGAAAAATAAACTTGTCTTTTATTTTTTTATTCGAATATTTTCTTGTTGATATTCACTTCTATTCAATCAGTAAATATATTTTGATATTTTATGTTGCTTTTCGAAACAATTTTATGGTTTTAACGACGTGTAGTAAGTTATGTAATTTTAGGAAAGAGGATAGGAGGCGTAAATTTAAGGAAATACAGTGTTCAACAGGGGAATGATTGGAGTGTCAATCTTTGACTTACGTTACACTCATCTAGTTTGTTTTGTTGGTGATGGGAAGATCCGGATTCACTTCCTGGCTGGGTTTATTGGAAAAGATTTTTCCTAAATTATTTTACACTTTTCCTCCACGTAAATGTCGGGTACATCTTTAAATTACACCGTGCTCCTACCTACCAACTAGCGTTATTAATATGAATATAAACCCTCATCTGTGGCAATGGTCTATTACATAGCTGTCCGACATCTTAGCTCAGTCAGTAACGTTTCTTCTGTCTATTGAGTTAAAGCTCTCTGTATCGATTCCTGGCATGGTCAAAAAAAAAATCATTGGTAAAATGTGGGTTTCCCTTTCACAGTGAAGAATTAATGGCTGGGGCCTGGATGTTGTGTCTGTACTAGATTTTAAATTAGTTTAATTCGTGTGCTGATATAATAGGTCTGTTCAGAAATTGCACGTTAAATACCTCTAGTAAATTTTTAAGTGTAGGCTAAATAAGGTATCACTCTTACAATAAACTAAAGTGTCAGTGAAGCGGATATCTTATTTGAATTTGATGATAGTGTTGGTCCTAGTTAATAGTTTCCTATGTTCCCTTACAAAAATGTGGGTACACTGCCCTTAAATATAATGGGTAGTAAGACTCAGTGAAAAAATAAATTATTTCATTGAAATAAAAATATTATTCCTCCACTAAGTCCCAATAGAATTTTAAATTAATAATCTGTTTAGGAATGTTTTGCTTATATTTAAGAATAATAGCTATACTGGCACATTACTTACAAGCTAACATAAATTACAAAGAACATATCTATCAACAACCACACAAATTAGTCGAGTTACTCTAATGAGCCCGTAAACAAATACTAATTATTTTATTTAGTCTTAACCGCTTGACTCAAACCTAGTCTGTTAGCTGAGTAGGCATGTGCAAATTTTCAATTTAAAAAATGACATAAAGCCGCTTTATACACTGACCGTAATTACAATCAAACGAAAAAATACTTATTAATAAGAAAATAAATCATTAGAAAAACTTGTTTTATTGTTTTTTAAATTTATCTTGCATCAACTTTCCAAATATATGTTAAAATATTAATATCTCTCCTTATTTAGTAGATTATACTGTAGCTTGGTTTCATGTTTCTTTTTCAGTTAACAAGGTTCGGCTAGTTCATCTGAATTCAACCAAAGAATGTCCACTTAATCTTTGAATCTTGTTTTGGCTACCGTCCATTCTTCAACGCCATTTGTTGCTCGGGTCTTATAATCTTATTTTATGTTATTATGTCAGTGATAGGGTAATATATCTTACACATGAAGGCCCCCACTATAAGGATTTTGTTTTTTGGAATGGGAATGTTTTACAGACCTGTTGATTTTTATGAACTTCGAAGATATTTGGTAGAATTTATGATATGGTACACCTTGTGTTCAAAATATAAAAAAATGACTAAGTGACACATTTTAAAGATAAGTCCAATTATTGTGCTGTCTTAAACATTTTCGTTCAGTGCTTTAATTATAATTTAAATATTTCCAAACCATTAATTTAGGATCAAATTTTCGTTTACGATCAATATTTAATGGTTTAATGAATACTTGTTATGCATGTTACTTAGTGGAATTGTTATGGTCTATAGTGGTTAGAGATCCTGGTTACAGATCCAGAAGAGGTTCTGGGTTCGATCCCCAGCGCCTCCAAAATCAATCTGTAATGCAGTGGGTCAGTAACGAGGTCAAACTCAACCTCGTGAGAACAAATGAGGAGCTACTCGAATAAAAAAGTGAGAGCTCTGATTATAAAACTGAAATTAAGATGGAAGACTCGCTGTGCCGCTGTGCTGATTACATGACATCCTTTGTCCACAAATGTTGGCACTGTCTTCGCTAACCCCGGCAGCCGCTCGGTCGGTTATTCTAGCTCTCTTGCTGGTTCACATCATAGAGCTATGTATAGTACATTCCACTTAACACTAAAGAGATAGCAAACAGACTTACTTTAACTGATGTCATTATGGCCAAATCTTTTAAGCTAAGCCATAGTGGGATTAAGCCAGATAATTTCTACCTTCTAATGTGTATGGAGGATAAAAACCCTAATTATAATTATTAAAAATATATATAAAAATTATGTATATAGCATAGAAATCAAGTAGATAGCAAGATAAACTGAAGAAACCTCAGTATGTAGATCTTTCTTCAGTTTATATATAGGGAATCTCAACAAAGAATCCAAGTAAGAAATAAGAATCTTAATTTTAAATCTCTTATTCAGGAACGCTTCCCTTTTCCACAAACTATCAAGTCAGGTAGTTAAAACTCGAACTTTGTTTTCAAATCACTCTGTATATGACATAATATATATACCTTACATAATATACGTTTATATTCCTTAGCTCACCCCACAGTTTCAAAGAGTTGTCACTATTATACCCTTTCTTCAATTGGTAACTCTATATAAGGGATGAGTAGAAATACCTCACTATTTTTAAATGGAAATATATGGCGCTATAGGTTGGCAACACTGCCTGCATGGTACCACATGATAGCCTCAATCTGGCGAATTTGGTTCGCCACAGAGTGTTAGCCTTTGAGTGGCCGTGCCGGTGCATTAAACATTCACTCTAAAAAAGACTGATACAGCTACTCACCAAGACTTTCGAAGGCAGTTTAATCGACGAAATGCACCAATTCGCAGCTTTATTCTTATGTGGGTATTGAAGTTTCGAGAAGAAGATTCTGTGGTTGATACAAAACCACGGGTAGCTATGTTCGTACAGAAGATATTACCGATCGAGTGTTAAATGTATTCACTCAAAGTACACGGAGATCCAGTGTTAAGTATGCTACAGCAGTGGACCTGCCAAGACGAAGTGTTTCACGGAATTTTCATAAGTTACACTCACATTCCTATAAAATGCAGGTAGTACCTACAGTCACTGACAAATCAGAATAGACAACAAAGAGTCTAAAGCTGTATATCCCTGCTAAATTAAATCCAACACCTTAACTCAGTTGGTAGCCTGACCGTCTACTGGGTTTAATGTTCACGGGTTCGATTCCTGGCATAGCCGAGAAATTTATCACTGTTATGTTCACACTCTTAATGTCACGGGTTTCGATTCCTGATAGCCGAGAAATTTTCACTGTTATGTTCACAGTTAGAATTAATGATAGGGACGATGTAGGCTGTCCTAGCCTAATTAAATTAAGCACATGATACGACAGGCCTAGCAGCCGTAGTGGAAAATATATGGCTTGAATAAAAACCTGACCCAAGCCACAGGCTGAAAACAATAATGGATGCTGTGGCGCCAACCTCAGATAATTTTTTATTGGGGGGGGGGGCATGATTAATAGAATGACAGGATGTGAGGTGAAAAATAAAACAAATATGTATTATGTGAACATTACTATGTGTGTATTAAACTATATTTACATGTTAACAGGAAACAATTAGTCACTGGTTGGTGCTGTTTTCGGAATCTGGATTGTCTTTCCACCTCCTTGATCTTACTTACAATCACAAATTTGTCCATTGTCTCGGAAATTTGCAAATTATAACAAACAAATTCTAAATAAACGTACTGATAATTTATTTATACTATTAATCGCGACACAACAGCGACAGAACTGAAACTTGACTGACTCGGATATTGCACGTCATAGACAATATAAGGTGGGATAAATCGTAAGCTCTCATAGTGGGAGTTTGAACAATGACCTCAGCGCTCGGGGTGGTTGTTAGACTAATACTATGAGTATCGACGTCTGACTCGATACCTTGATAGGACTCAATAGCAGCGTTCGACTTCGGGCACTTCGAGATTGTGCTGCTCGCGAACGTACACTACAGCTATCTATGTACGAATCAGGCAACTTCCAAGGGTTAGACTATCCTACAAGGAAGATTCCACAGACTGTTCAAAATACAAATTATTATTAAAAACCAAGAAACACATGTATTCTGTAACACATTTGTCAACAAATTTTTGCACACACAAATAGAATGTGGACGGGGAGAATTTTTTTTGGGGGGGGGGAGAGAAAATAGCACAAAGCCCCTCCTAGGCAATTTTTGGGTGGGCAAAAATCATCTCCCCCCCCCCCCATCCCCCAAAGTCGATGCCATTAAATGGATGGATGGATCCCTGCCAGAAAAACGACCCTTAAATTGTTGGACAAGTGGTTATTTTCTTATGAAGCATATTTTTATCGGGTTGGTGTGGCTAGAAATCAATTAGAAGTTTAAAATACCCGTGACATTCATCAGTAGGCTTTTGTATAGTCCGAAGGAAACTGTTTGGTGTTCCATGCCATCGTCCTTCTTACTTGGGTCTCATTTATTTGAAATTATGATGGGAATACAGTGACAATGACGATCGCAACACAAATATTATAAACCACTTCTTTGGCCCAAATATCAATGCCATTCCTAATTGAGAAGTCTTAAGGTTCCATAAAGACAGGCCTACAGCACAAACAGTTCGTGTGAGCATGGCTGCTGTGGTTAATTTGTTTGAAGGGCACGTCATTTTAAGATTTGGAGACGTGAATTGTCATCCTTTTCTCTTGATATTTACCCTCATGAATATTTTATTTGGGTTTACTTAAAAGGCGTTGTGTACAACACAAAACCAGCTACATTTCATGATATCAAGCAATACGTAATGCAAGAGATTGAAAAAATTCCACAGGACATGCTACAGAGCCCAATGTTGAGCTTCCACAGTCAGTGCAGTGTGATGAAGACCATTTGAAATACGTATATTTAAGTAAACTTAAAAGTTGTAAGAGCTAATATTTTCTATTCAACATTCATTGTAGATCATTAGTACACAATTAAACGACAATTAGTAAAAAGTGATGCCTCCTCTTTACATTTTGAAAACCGTTAGCTGTTTTTGCTCAACCCTCACCCATAAACTATCAAACCAACTAATTAGAACTCAGGACCCTGTTTTCAACTCCCCCTCCCCCTGTATCAAGTATATAGCCAGATAAACTGATGAAGCATTAGTATTCGAGGTATGCTCGCCAAAGAAAATGTTCTCTCGAACAAGATAAATAGCAGCTTTGAGAATAAAATATGGAGTTTGTATTCAAACTTACTCTGACATGTGGTTTCTACTTAGGAATCAATGATTCATTTTGAAGTCTCACAAAATGGCAATCAAGATAAATGGATTTTAACAAATTTAACAAATTTCTCAGCTGTGAAATAATATGTCACTTCGTAATCTTTGTTACCTCTGAGATGACTAATCGAAACACATTATGAAAAGGGTTTTTGATAAACGACCTTGAGGACACCTTCTCCTTAGCAAGCTATACAATCGTTATGAAATATAAACGCGGAGAAATGATTGGATATAAAGAAAGACAATATATATATATGTATGTATGTATGGTGTTTGATTTTAAACGTAAAATATAACCATATCTGTTGCATCTTCAGAAAGAACAAATTCCTAAATTATGTTTTCAATATTTATTATTCATTACTATGTTTTAATTGTGTGTGCGCTGTGCTATAATATTCGAGTATATTTACTTTCCATTTACCTATGTTCACATTGTTTTTTTCATATGGATAAAGTATTGTGATGTGAACATTTTTATTTAAAGATTATTATATATTTAGGTCTTAAATACGCCCCAGAATTTCAGTTTTTTACAATTCTGTCTCTCTGTATGAACCTGGAGCTCTAGCCTAGACGTTTTGATAAGAGTTCATCCAAACTTGATATTTAAATGTTAAATGACTACAGCAAGAGGTGAAAATGTGGTTTTAAATTTATATATAAAATTTCTGATGAATGTTTCATGAAATTCGATTTTTTTTAAAAAAATAACCCTAGCAATTTTGTTCAAAATGGATATTTAGTAAGGATTTTACATGATGATTATTTAATACTTGTTTTTTATATAAATACAAAATATTTTAAAGGTATTTCATAGATGACTGAGCTTTGAATATTTGAAATTGTTCTAAAATAGATTTACTTATTTTATATAAAATGGCCTCTCTTAGGTGTTGTATAGAATAAATAGTACTTGATACTTGTTTTTCAAATAAAAAATAATTTAAGAATTGTTTAATGATAGTTAATGATTGAAACAAAAAAATCAAACTAAAATAAATGAGATAGTAAAACCTTTACGATTGTTTCATAATATTATTTTGGTTTTAAAATTAACACTATAAACCTGTCCACTTGAGTAGGTGAAAAGCGACTTATTTAACCTACTATATGTGCTACCATTCAAAACCTGTTATTGTAATTTTGGTCAAAACATGTTATTAACTAAAAGAAGTGTTTCATTTAACAATTTAATGTTAGTAAGAAATAATAAGATCAACATTTTAAGTTTAATATAAGACAACTATTCACAATCATAGCTCATCTTTTCTCTCTTTTAAAATTATTAGTAAATTAATTTAAAAGATATATTATCTGATAACTTGCTCGTCTTACAAGTTTTTTATTTAAACAGATTACCTTTATTTGCAGCAGTACTACCACTCTACATAGGTCTATTTTTCTAAATCAACTATACATTTGTTTCAGTAACGCCACAGCAGCAGGGAAACACTATTCTGTATGCGAAAACATGGTTGAGTGAAACAGAAGGTGGAGCGGAGTAGAAAGTGCGTTGATTTCCTTTATTCTCAAGAACGTGGCTGAGCGAAACAAAAGATAGAGTGGAGTAGAAGTTGCGTTGATTTCCTTTATTCTCAAGAACGTGTCTGAACGAAACAAATATAGAGTGGAGTTGAAGTGGCGTTAAGTTGAACCTTTTACTCCATTCCACCTTTATCTCGACAAGCCTCTTCATGTTTCAAATTACATTATGTCAACATATACAATTCATGGGGTGCGAAAGAAAATTATATGAGAGTGTTTTACAGTTTTCTCCAGGCACCAATTTAATTTTTTACAACCACATTTATGTTTAAATACTAATGAAAATCATGGTAACAATAAATTAACAATGATTTATTTATAAATTGTTTTAGCATAAAATAAAATCTATTAAAAATCGACAAATTGTATTAAAAACAAATATTAATTCAATATTATGTAACATTATTAATAGTTAAATAAAAGTAGGACTTATTTACTGACGAAATCGAATAATTTTATTTTGAGCTTAAATAACTTTAACAAAATGTAATGTGGCAAAAATATTTTCAAAATTATTCTTAACTACTGATTACGAAGATAAGTTTTATCAATATTAGTATATATGAGATTTTTTCTTAAAAACTTTTTGTAATTATATTATTTTGATGTCTCAGTGTAGCAGTGCTAAAATTTAAAGTATGTTAATCTCTTATAAATACAAAGTAAGCCCATAAATTATATGTTTTTTGCAAGTGTTATTTCATTAATACAAAAGGCGCGTTAATGGACACAATTCCATTCTGTTACTTGTCAACAAGAACGACGGAGAGTAATTTTATTAGAATATCAGATCAAGCGTACAGCTTGAACGGGTATTAAGACGTGGAGCTAAATATATATATATATATATATATATATATATATATATAAATATATATATATATATATATATATATATATATATATATATATTAAAAAATCGAATAATTAAATTTACCAATATATTATTATTTTATCAATATGAACATTGAACATTAAGAAGCGAATAACAAAAACATATTGTGAATAAAGTGGGACCACTTTATTCTGTAGATAAGCATAGAGTGGATTCACCATTTGGGGGCTACCAAGAGGATATCTAGTGTTTAACTTCTACGGCTACCTTTTGGGAAGAGAACTTGACTGTAATTTCCTCTATACCTCAGGCCTTTAGGAAGATAGCTGGATTGTAATTTCCTCTATAACTCTGTCCTTTAGGAAGATAACTGGGTTGTAATTTCCTCTATAACTCTGGCCTTTAGGAAGATAATTGGGTTGTAATTTCCTCTATAACTCTGTCCTTTAGGAAGATAACTGGGTTGTAATTTCCTCTATAACTCTGGCCTTTAGGAAGATAACTGGGTTGTAATTTCCTCTATAACTCTGGCCTTTAGGAAGATAATTGGGTTGTAATTTATTCTATAACTCTGGCCTTTAGGAAGATAATTGGGTTTTAATCTACGCTATAACTCTGGCATTTAGGAAGATAACTGGATTGTAATTTCCTCTATAACTCTGTCCTTTAGGAAGATAACTGGGTTGTAATTTCCTCTATAACTCTGTCCTTTAGGAAGATAACTGGGTTGTAATTTCCTCTATAACTCTGTCCTTTAGGGAGATAACTGGGTTGTAATTTCCTCTATAACTCTGGCCTTTAGGAAGATAATTGGGTTGTAATTTCCTCTATAACTCTGTCCTTTAGGAAGATAAACTGGGTTGTAATTTCCTCTATAACTCTGGCCTTTAGGAAGATAATTGGGTTGTAATTTACGCTATAACTCTGGCATTTAGAAAGATAATTGGGTTGTAATTTCCTCTATAAATCTGGCATTTAGGAAGATAATTGGGTTGTAATTTCCTCTATAACTCTGGCCTTTAGGAAGATAATTGGGTTGTAATTTCCTCTATAACTCTGGCATTTAGGAAGATAACTGGGTTGTAATTTCCTCTATAACTCTGGCCTTTAGGAATAAAACTGGGGTTTAAGTCTCCTCTCTACCTTTGGACCATAATAAGATAGCTCATTGGCATAGTTTCCTCTCCCACTGACCCCATTCATGTCATTTTCGCAAGTGGGAAGGTAAATATGAAAGACATAGTGGGTCAGGATATTCTCTAAAGGAGTGGTATCTCTGATTAATACCCGGGCATGCACGCTGACAGGTACAAGGGCCCTCACGTGGTGAGATCCAGAGGCCCACCTTACGCGCCACGGGGCCATCGTCAGACAGAGATTACTCTCTTATGTCAAGACTGACCTTCACCAATATGGGGGACTTGTAAACATTGACATGGCGAGAAGTGTGCGAGAGATAAATACGTTCAATGAGATTTCCAGAATACACATCGACTTTAGATAAACCATCCTCTAAATACATTGGATGAGATTTCAAGAATACATATCGACTTTAGATAAACCATCCTCTAAATACATTGGATGAGATTTCAAGAATACATATCGACTTTAGATAAACCATCCTCTAAATACATTGGATGAGATTTCCAGAATACATATCGACTTTAGATAAACCATCCTCTAAATACATTGGATGAGATTTCCAGAATACATATCGACTTTAGATAAACCATCCTCTAAATACATTGGATGAGATTTCCAGAATACACATCAACTTTAGATAAACCATCCTCTAAATACATTAGATGAGATTTCCAGAATACAAAATTTGTATTCTTGTGAATAAAGGAAATCAATAGATCTTTTACTACGCTCTACCTTCTGTTTCGCTCAGCCATGTTCTTGTGAATAATAGCCATCCATTAAATACATTGTATGGAATTTCAAGAATGCATATTGGCCTTACATTGATCATCCAATAAATACGTAGGTTAGAACTAAAAACTTCAATTAATCCGAAATATTTTACTTGTAAAAAGCATTGTTTCAGTAATTGACTAATTAAAATATTTGAAAAAATATATCTGAAAACAAAATTTGAATTACATATTTGCTCATGATTATAAACTGACGGGAAGCTTCAGGTGTCCTAGAGGCTGGAAAATTGATTCAGAAATAGACTTTGGACCACACTTTTATGTAATAAAATAATTTGAATTAAATGAATTTGAAATTTACACTAGAGAAATAATCTTTCTATATTTAGAAAAACTACTTCAATGTCCACGTGGACTAAAGGCCTAGCTCGCGGAGTGTGGTTTGGACGATTAAAAAATATTTTTTTGGGTAAACTACCCTTAAGTATGTTTTATTCCTAAAGAAAACACATCATATTGTTAATCACAATTATCCTTCTTATATATAAATTTAAACTTTTTTATAAATTTAACAAAATTCAAATTTTCCAAAATAAATTAATAGTAAAATTCCTTAAAATTTGGGTTATTTGTAATAGTAAAAATGTATCATTATTTATTATGAAAAATTATTCTCAGATTCCCATTTTGTCTTCAATTTTCAAGGTCAATTTCCAAAACATTTAAATTTTCTATCATTTTTCGTATTTTATATAAATAAAGATACATTATTATTGATAGTGTAAAATAGTCACCCGATACCAATTTCAAACAGAATTGTTAGAGGTTTTTTTAATGTCAAATTTTACCTAAATAACTTAAATAATTCATTGGTTAGTTACTATGAAATTAAATTTTTAGAAAAAACAATCTATATACATTTTATTTTTAAAAAACTTAACAGATATTCATTATGATCCAAACCACTAAAGCAATTTTTTTTAAATATTCAAGTATATAAAAATATGCATTATTTAACTAACCAAAACCGGACTTTCCTCCCAAAATAAAGTGTAAAGCTTTATTTGTCATGTTCATGTCAAACACTTCACAGATATATATTTTAACCAAAATCGTTAGAGCCATTTTCAAAATAATCCGAATTTTCAAAAACCATTCATCAGTACTCGCACGACCCTTTATCGAATTTTTAGCCCAATCCAAGTATACAGTGCTATTTGTGACGTCAAACACTCCCATTTGGAACAAGACAATCATATTTTTAAAATATTTCCAGTTTTTTAGTAATCAGTCATCAGTAAACCACCCAAAAATAATTTCTTAGCCTAAAAAACAATAAAAAGTGTTAACTATCATTTAAAACATTCTCAAAGTACCCATTTGGAACCAAATCGTTACGAGACATTTGTAAAATATTTCAAGTTTTGGAAAAAAACAGTCATCAGTAAACTATACATAAATAAGTTTTTACCTCAAAAACGTACATTGTTATTTGTCATACCTACCACACAATTTCCAGATATAAATTTTGAACAAAATCGTTAAATAAATCTTTGAAAAATTTGGAATTCAAATAATTACTCGTTGTTAAAAGTATTGTCTGGCTTTATTATAAAACTATCTTCTATTTGTTTGAAACTTTGTTTACTGTCTAAGAATTTAAAATTTTGTATAAGTATCAGTTAAACGTCTTACTCATTCAATAGCTACTTTATCTCTTGGGGTAGCGTACTCATCTCTAATCTCAATGGTCAAGATTTCAATCTCTAATTGATTTTAGCTTTTTGATTTTATCTCAGTAAAAATATCGCTTGTAAATTCGAATTTAGTATATAGGCTAGTCCTGTTTGATTTTAATTCTCCTAAAGGTGTTCACTATCCCAAAAATAATTCGGTGGTTTAGTCCTAATTTTAATTATGGGCATTTTTGATGCTATAAAATCCATTAATTTAGTTTTTAAATACCCACCTACACACAAAATTTCTAAGTTGATATAGAGTTTTCACTGTTAAATTTTTTTAAGAACCATATTGGGGTAGTCTACTTAGGCTCATATACCTAGTATATTCTTATAAAAAGTTTTTGAAAATAAATAATTTATTTATCAATATAACGTATTAAATGAAAAGTTATTTTGTTCAATCCAACACAATAAATAAATGTAGATGGTAGGTTTTAAACCTGGAATTTATATCATGGACCACAAGGAAATGACGCTACCAGCTCAGCCAAGACGACAACTTGTTAGGTGATAGGGAACTAAATAATAATATCACAATTTTACACTAACAAATAAATTAATTAAAGTAATGCACGAAGCGTTCAAAGCATTAAGCTATACATTATAGAAAAAGTACCCTCATTTGAGTGAAGGTAAAAGGATTAACAATTTAGGAAACAAACACACTCATTTCACCGAGCCGGGATTCGAACTACTACCTCTCCGTCACTGTCCTACGAGCTAGATTATTATTATTATTAGCACCGCGTCTTACCACCCGTTCGGGTTATACGCAATACGCACTTACGATAATGTGTTATGGTAGAGTGATTGTGAGATAAAATGAAGGACCTACAGTTTAACGTGGGATCCGAACCACGGTGGAAGCCTGGCATGCCACACATTCACAAGTTGTGATTAATACACGTCTTGTAAGAGGTGAAGGAAGGGTTTGGTAATTATATAAATTTGTGCCTGGACCGAAGATTTAACCCCGGACCTACGAGCAAGATGAACTTGTCTTAGGTCAAGGTGCTCACCAAAGATGGTGTGTGTGTCAACAGCAATAATATTAGTTTGGGTTCTTACCATCAAACATTTATATACAAAACCCGATTAATCGGTATATTAAATACAAGATGATTGAGTTTTAAATATAAAACGTATCAAAGAGCTGTTTTCTGCGTTCTTCTCTAGTTAGGATCGAAATTGGGATCAGTTTCATAGATATAGGTTTTTTTTCACCATGTTTTACTACCCGTTCGGGTTATATGTTTATATACTAACTATGCCAATGGTTTTAGGGATTAGGAAGGTTATATTTAGAGGAAATGTGCCCAAATTTGCGTGGAGACAAAGTGAAAAAAAACATTTTTGGAAAAACCACCCTCAGTACACCCGACCGGGAATCGAACCTCGATATACACGCAATCGGCAGTCTCATCTACCGCGAGAGTAGTGCGTTAGATCATACGGCCACCGAAGTGGTTATTTTTTAATTGTTTATTTAAATTTGTTGTATTTTTTTTAGAACGGTAATATAGTTCCACTGTTTTTTAGTATAATAAAGAAAACCGCACCACGATGCGACTCCTGTTTCAAGTGGTATCATCTAAGACCGGCCTCTTGGTCTAATGATTAGCGCCCATGGAGGCTGATCTATAGGTCCCGGCTTCAATTCTCGGTAGTACCATAGCTATTTTTCCCCAAAAGGAAAACTGTTCCTATGGTCACCTTTGTCTAGTTAGTTAAGCTTAAGCTAAGTTTGAGATTTCCACTGGCTCTATACCTTCATAATCACTATTATCACATCATCTCATTGCGAGTTTGACGTTTAGACAACCTCCATAGGTGTGCCCTGGGCTAAGTTATGTTCCCACAGAGAAGCTAAAAGTCTACATACAAGGCGACCGAACTAGATCTCACGGTCATTACATACATAAAACAATAAAGGAAAATCTAACAAAGCTATACCCACATTTTATTAGTAATGAACATATCTGAAAACTATAAAAACTTACTAGATCTACTTTCATACCTTCATGTGACCCTTTTGATATAATATATTATCTAATACTATAGAATTACAATAATAATATATTAAAATGTTACCAATGCTGACCATCAACAAATTTTTATTTGTATTTTCTGAAAGATGTTCCAAATGTCTATTCGTAAGAACATTAAGGTATCGATGTCAACTGTGGATTGAGAAGGGCTCCTAACTGGAGAGAATCAACTCAGAACTCCAATTTGACAAAAAAAAAACCCAACAAAAATACTTACTAAATGATGATTGTGATTTATTTAAGATTGTGTCACCTCTATGTTTTATGTTTTCCACACGATCTTATTAATATTCTCCTTGGGTTGAAGAGGTTAAGTGAGTTCACGACGTGTGTGAAACCCTTCAAATCGTGGTCTGGACAGATATACCAGGGTGGTTAACGACATATCTGTATTGCAGGCGAGAAGGAGGCACACACACACACACACGCCGAGCGTGTCGATATCGCAACCCATGAAATATGGTGGCTGTTTTTTGGAGGCACGTCGAGGTCAAGAAGGTCATCCGGACCAGTCCAGATCCTACCGCAAGGAGCTCTGCTTGTTTTATGGTAAGCAGTGTCGTGCGGAGAGAGGGACAGACTCTTCCGGGTGATATCTTGCACACGCTCCTTCAACAAGATTTTTCATATTTTTATTTTGTTTCCTCGCCATTTAAGTTGTAAGCATGTGAAATAAATACGTTAATAAGTTTGGGTTAGGGCAGGTTGAATTTTAGATGAAGTGTAACCGCATTTTAGTGGAAGGAGAGTGGAAAGCTGACCAGGAAAAAGCCAGCCTTAACACACCCAATCGGAATTTGAGCCCAAATTTCCTCACCATCAGCAGTCCAATAAATTGTAAGAGTGACACGTTAGACCAGGGTTGGGGTTGCATTGAAAGGACGCATTTCAAGTCACTTTCCTAACCTTTCACTAAACCGCACACTTAATGTACAGTAATTTTTGACAAGATTATAAATAAATACCTACCAAAATTTAAATGTATGAATTTTTAGGAGCCCATAAAAGAGGTTATGTTGTTTTAATCTACGTCTTTTCTCTTCGTTTTGTACAGTTTTGATCCAAAAATAACAAATTTCCATTTTTTATTAATTCATTATATATTTATAGGAACATTTTTTAAAAAGAGACTACACGTAATATAAAATATATATGATAGATACAGTTATATTTTTTATTTTTATTTGAGTTTGTTCTCTATGGATCTGGATATATTTTTTAAAGTAAACTTAAATATGTATTACACAAGCATACTTAAAAGAATACCAGTATGTAAACAATGAAGATACATAACTGACAAAATACGTAAAAAGACCGCATGGGGCTAGAAGGTTTCAGGTTGTCCGTCCCTGCCTTAGACCATTCGAACACCGGGGTAAGTAATATTCACATACAAGGTGTCGGTGTTTTAGTCTTATATAGAGCCATACATAGGACAGGACAAACATCTTCCTAGAACCTTAATGTCAGGCAGATAAATCACGTGATGGAAAATCCTATATTTATGCCCAAATTAAGGCAATAAAACATGGGTTGTGAAGTATTAGACTACACAATTTTTAAGTTGATAATTATCTAAATATTTTTACTTTCTCGCTATCTTACAGGGAGAGAAAGTATTGTGATCTTCAAAAAAAATCAAGCTCAAGATTTTGATGAATGTTGACGTTTATGACCCACCTGAATCCAAAAAGGTGTTTTTTGAATTTCCGTATATCTATCTGTCTGTACCTCGGATTAGAGCCTAAACTATTTTACCGATCGTGATAAAACTTGGTATCTAAAGTTTTCATAGGGTTGCACCGAAGGTTTTTTGTAATAGGATATCCAACCCCAAAATTAAAGGTAGTTTACTGATAGGCAAAAAGAGAAAAATTTATTTTCTCAGAATAGGCTCTAAAGATTTTGATTAAATTTCATTTTATTTATAATTCATTTAAAAAATTTATAAATATTCCAAACAAAATGGCTACTCCCAATATTTCGGCAAAATTACTTTAAGGGTTCCGGTCTGAAGAGTAAATTCTTATTTTTTTATTATATCTCCAAAACTATTTGAGATATTAAATTACTTATCATTGCAAATAAATAGGTCTATTTATAATACCAATCTTTTATTTGAAATATATTTTTATAGAACCAATAACTTTCAAGCTATAGGAAAATATATATATTAATTTTTCGAACAATAAAGGTAAGTATTGCAACCATAAAAAGAAATCTAATCAGAAATGTTGATGGATGTCGACCTCTCATGACCCCCTGAACCCTAAAAAGTGTTTTTTGCAATGTCCGCTGTGTGTCTGTTTAACCCTAAAATTAAGTGTAGTTTAGTAAAAAGCGAAAAGAAAAAAAACTTTTTATCAAAATCGGCTCAAAGTTTTTGATTTAAATTCGGATCTAGGCATTGATAAAGATTATAAATAAAATGGCTATTTTAATTTTCCCATGAAAAATGAATTTTATGGTACTTTACAAAAGCCGAAATTTCCGCATCTCCTTAACTATTTGAGATACTAATTAACTTATCATTGTAAAATTTTAGTACAACTAAAAATAAAAACTTTTATTTGAAATATATTCTTATAAAACCAATAGTTTCTGAGACATTGGCAAATATATTAATACAATTTTGTGAGTTTTAGTAGTGGTGGGATACTACTTAAGTTTAAACCCAATAATTCTCTAATGCCATAGAATTAGCAAATAAGTAAGTCTCTCAAGAAGTTGATGTTATTTTTCCTTAAACTTCTTAGGAGAAATGATTGTACAGCAGAGGGGTGGATCCTGGATTTTAGTAAGGGTGGGGGAGGGAGGAGGGTGGGGGTGCGGGTGCTCCTATCGTGATCGGGTCTGGGGGAGGAGGGGTGCTCAAGAAAGTTGGACATAAAAATACTTCAAAATTTGAGAGTAAATCCTTAAGTAATTTTTCAGTGTAACGCTAAAATTGAGAATATTCCTTAAATGAAGGGTATAGCTCGAAATTTGCGATTAGTGCTGAAATTTATTAAAGGCAAATAATAATAACCTCAATAAATAGTGATTATTAAGAGGGAAATAAGTTTGAGCGTTATAATAATTATTATATAAACAGTTTTTTTTAGCTATTCAATCAATTAGACAAAATAGATGGAACTATTCAGATCTCGAACAATCGAACTTTAACTCCACTCTATAGTATAGCTAGTTATTTCTCATTCTAACTCGAAATTTTACCACCAAGCCATACTAACATGTTTTGTGTGTGGTATTATTCAAAGATTTTGTTTCAAGCACGATATTTAAAAATAAATTATTTTAAAGATCCTTATTTATTATTAATCATTGAAATAGTAATAGTAAAATGATAAAATAAATTTAAACCTAAACAATGTTTGTGCAACAAGGTATGAGGCACGCAATTTAAATTTGGGTAGTTTCATTAATGCCTATTTTCATCATTTTAATGATTGATATGATTGTCTTAAGTATTTTTAATAATTACCGTATATCAATCATTTAATAATATTACCAATAACCATTAAAAAAATGAAATATGGTTAGTGAGATATTATTTCGTGACAATAAAACTAGTAGTGACTTTAAAATTGATTTTATTAGTTTAATTTCTCTTCCTGAATCCGCCCCTGATACAGCAATGATCTATCTCTCTCATTTTAGACTCAATAGTCAATATTTACCTATTTTATTGGTCAAAATTTATGAAAGAGAAATTTAATAGCAATGCGATAACCATAAGATGTGCATCCTCTATCAAAATGCCGAAAATTTTAACCGGAAGTCAAAATTTTTATACGAAGTGTTGACCCTTGGGGACTTAATATCGATATATTTTATTGGTCTAAATAAACAAATGAAGACGTTAATTCTTTAAACATAAATTTATAAAATTTAAAACCATAAATCAAAAAATATTTTATGTATGTATAGCACAATTTGTTCTCGGGTTTGCTAGTGTATATTATATTATGAATTTTGATTAAATATCTCCATTTTTAAACAATTGAGCGAGAAAGTTCTTGCGTTGTTCCGTACCATTTGTTTTAAATAAGATTGATGATTAAAAAAGTATATTTTAATTTGTATATTTGTGATGTACTCAAACTTATCATTATTTTTTATAATATTTACTAAATGTGTTTGAATAGCAATGCCATTTGAAACTGCCATTTACAATGTTTATTTGATTTAATATTTCATTTGGAAAGAAAAAATGTAATTGTCTAGCAATGATAGATATAAAACAATCCCGCCATCTTCTTTACTAAAGCTCATTTCAACAACAATATGAATGGCTTCAGTGACCACATTGTCTAACGCACTGCTGTACTCTCGCAGTAGACTAGACTACCGATGACGGGGAGATCAAGGTTTGAATCTCAGTCGGGTGTACTTACGGTAGCTTTTCCAAAATAGTTTTTCACTCTCCCCTTACGCAAATGTTGGTATAATTCCTCTATATATAATTTCTTAATCCATAAAATAATTTGTGTAATTAATACACAAGCGTATAGCCCGAATGGGTAGTAATACGTGGTGCTAAAATAAAAACAATATGATCAATATTGTTTTGTGTGAATTCAATTTTCTGATAGACAAATTCTCGTCAATGGATATAGATTATTTGTCACTTTTCCCTTTTTTCCTTTATCGCCACGTCTCACTACCTGTTCAGGCTATTCGAATATATGATAATTACTATATTGGGGTAGGGATGAGGAAGCAGGTATTTTAGAAGTACCCTACCAGCATTTGCGTGGTAGGAAAGTGAGAAACACTTTAGGAAAAACCATGATTCAAACCCCGATATCTCCGTCAATAGTAGGCCAGGCTAACACTATAAAGACGACTTAAACCATTCTTACACTGAATCTGGTGAGTATTTGGCTAGATAATAACTAAAGGCTTATCATGTGTTTTATTTCTGGAATGGCTAAACAATTTTCACTGCTGTAATTGGGGTTTTCTGTTTCTCATGAATGAATGGGGTTGAGGCATTGCCTATTGACTCTGTTTTGGAACTAAGTGCATTTGTAAGCCGATTACTGGATACATTATATGGTTCTAAAAAGGGCACTTTAAACCCTCTATATGGCTATATAAATGACCTTAAACGTTTTGTTTATTAAATGTTCTAATAAATGGTTGACGTGTCCAATACCTGCAGTAGGGGTCACACCTTTTAAGAGTTCACTCTAATATTATTATTTTTTGCTTCACGCTCTACTATCCGTCTGGTCTAATTGCATTTAACTACACTAATGGGCTAGAGATGAGGCATATAGAATTAATAAAACTTATACCCTCATTTTCGTGGAAAGGATAGTGATTGGCCATTTAATAAAGGTCCCCCGAGGGGACACCGAAGGACCAAAGTTTTAACCCCTCCCCTCCCCGTCATCGGCAAACCATAATATAAACCTCAACCAGACCCTGGCTGTTGACATAAATGTCCCGTGCTCGATTCCTGACTGGTACTGAGGGATGTTTCTCGAAAGGTGAGTAATTCCCAAGGTAACCAGGGTTTGGTTATTTAGGCTCAAGCTAGTTTTAAGATCCTCATTGGCTTTACCTCGTCATATTGGGGACGCGGCAGTTGGCCTAAAAGGCATTTGGCCTAAAGGCATTTGGCCTAAAAATGAAACCAAAAGTCATTTGGCCTAAAGGCGTTTGGCCTAAAGTCGTTTAGCCTAAAGGCGTTTGGCCTAAAGTCGTTTGGCCTAAAGGCGTTTGGCCTAAAAGGCATTTGGCCTAAAGGCATTTGGCCTAAAGGCATTTGGCCTAAAATGTAAATTTAAAACCTTCGGCTATCTTCAAAAAGTAAAAAGTACTGTTAGTTGTTTCATCTGAATATAGATAGCACAACTGATGCAAGGTAGTTACAATATTTCTAAAAACATTGACACTAGCCTACATACATACAACTAGATCAGTTCAGAAAACACTATATCACCTTTTTTATGTATAGATTTCCGATATTATTTCCTTGTTAATATATCTCACGGTCATAAAGTTAACGAAAAACAATAAGAAAACACCATTCTCGGGGACTTTTGACAACTTATTTCGAAAGGCAAAATGAAAGTGGAAGCCAATATTAATAATTAATATATATAATAGTGACGCATTAAATAAATTTTGCCAGTAAATATGTAGACGTCAAACGGAGATCATAACTTGTTTACGTGGCCCAATTGTAATGCGCCCGTATATACACGTGTTTGTATATATATGTTGTAATGATATGGAATTATACATCTAAATAATTTATTATTCACATCTATATTCAAAATTATGATATTATAAATACGAGCAGGTAGTAAGATTTATTTGTGTTAAGTTGCAAGGTATGGCGACATCTTTCTACGCCTTTGTTTGAAAGGCGAACTCAGTTTTGTAGACAGAGACGCACCTGGATGACCACACCTTTCTTTCTTTTGGGAAGTTTCGAGAAGGAGATGTCACTAGATATACCTACTTCAAAGTACGCATCTCTTCACTTGCAATCCTGACGAGGAGCCGTGTGGGTTGGGTCTATGATAAATTTCACGTGCCGGGAATTAACATACACATAATACAATAGTCGGGTTTTTAAATTAATATTTACAACGTGTGAAATATCTAGCAAAAACTGTTTATCTACTTAAAATAAAAAACTATAAAAGACCAGAACTTTTAATTTATAAAATAAGACATTATCCCCTTTTGATTACCATAATACAGGATAGCAAACTTGGACCTAATTCAATCTTTATATCAAATATCACCCTAATGGTGGCGAACGAACATTAATATATCAGGCTAACTTTTATACGTTACAATAATGGCTTCCCAACGTGGAGGGCCTGATAAACTGAAATAATAAAATTAAATCCAGTTCACAACCCGAGAAAGTGAGTGCTCAAAGAACAGTGAAAGTGCCGCAAACAACTTAAGTGCTTTATTACGCAAAAAAACAAACAAAAAAAAGTGACTTAAGAAGAAGCTCCAAACCAGGTGAATTCAGAGGGAAGAGTTCGAATCCAGGTAGATTCAGAATAAGGTCCAAAGCTTCTAGACTTCAGGTGAGGTACGCAAGGAAAATCTCACGTAAGTCATCAACAGCAAAACTTCATTAAATATGGAAGAGACAGACAGTAGTAGCAGTGAGGATAATCCTCCCCTAACGCAATATTCCCAACCAATGGTAGAAGACCATTCTTAGAACTATCTGATCAGGAACAAAGTGAACAACATGAGAAAGTAGTTGAACCAATAGTTCATAAAGAAGAAGACTTAAGGGAGGTGGAAAATGTTTCAAAGGTAGGAGGTGTAGCTCAACAAACATCAGCAAATGACCTAAATGCAATATTAATGCAGTTAGTGCAGCAAATGAAAGAGGGTAGTGAAAAGAGTGAAAAGTTAAGTCAGCAAATTAAAGAGAGTAGTGAAAAGAGTGAAAAGTTAAATCAGAAAATAAATGAAAGGTTCGATAATACTAGCAAGGAGCTACAAAAAACTAGACAGGAGCTACAAAAAAATAGCCAGGAGTTAAAAGAAATCAAAGAAAATAATCAGAATTTAAATACAAAGTTTGATGAAAAATTTAAGGGTGTAAATGAACAATTCAACAGGTTAGAACAAGAATTGCAGGGTAAATTTCAAGAAGTATAAAACGACTTTGACAAAAAAATGACAGAAAATACAACAGACTGAAAGTGACCAAACGCAGGTAAGGGACGAACTACAGACGCTTAGGGAAGACTGTAGTAAGTCAGAAAAACAGACGAATGAGCAGATAAAAAAACTTAAAAATGCAAAGGAAAACTTTAAGCTTAAACTGGACGCTTTAAATTCCAAAGGAAAAACTACTCAGGAAAGTTGCGATAAAAATAAAAATGAAATTCTAGAACAGGTAAACCATTTAACAGAACGATTTTCGACTGTTGAAAAAGAACAACAAAAATGTAGTGATAACCTTAAATTCCAAAATGACTTCTTTGATGGACACACAGTACCAGATGTTTACTTACAGGAAATAGTTGACCAGCAATTGGACAAATTTAAGGACAACTTGACTGAAACTGTGGACAAGACGTTACAAACAGTCGAACAAATGCGACAACAACTAGAACAGGCTAAGTCAAAATATGACGAAGTAGTGGAAAAAGGGACGCTAATTACTGCTGGTGCCTTGGTATTACCTAGTACAAGCATCCAGAATCAATTAATGGACTATGTACCCACCTTCAGTGGAAATAATGATAGGATGCATACTGTACAGTTTTTGAAAAAGATGGATAGACTTTTTGAAAATAGTAAACTCACCGAAGCACAAAAAATAGCATTTTTTAATCCAAAGTTAGTAGTTGCGTTTATGTTCATTTTAATTTAGTAAGGAGAATTAATACAGATACTTTTTGTAAGGAACGAGCAATATGAAAAACTTGAGAAGAAAGTTTAATGGAAAAATGGGTTAAATTTTAGAAAAGTAAATAGAAATGGTTATATTAATCAGTTTAATAAATTGGTCATTAAGATATGAGAATTATACCAAATTACAATGCACCAATAAAGGATAAAATTTGAGTTTTTAAAATATTTTAAAAATATCACATTAGTACTCAAGGAAAACATAAACAAACAGAATTACAGTAATCCTAAAATACATAACCTTATAAAGTTGTTATGTCAATTGATTGTAAAAAGAGTTGTTTAGGATCAGTCAAATCTATTATTTAGGAAATAGAAAATACATTAAGCCTAAGTGACATAATTGATAAACACGTGAGACATATATTAATGCATATGTAGTGACAAAAGACTAGATAAACATTTCAATATATAATGAGATTTAAAATAGTTACCACATATGTAATTTAACAGATAATTGTCATTTGGAATAATAGATTGAATTGTACATGTTAAAAAACACTTTAAAATCAAACTTAAATTTCAACAAAAAAATTTTTTATGTGGATAGAATGGTGATTGAAATAAAATTAAAGAGCCAAGTAGAGGACCAATGTAAAATTATATAATTTAACTAATATGAAAGGAATTTATAACTCGACATTAATATATTAGGACATAAGTGAATGAAATAGAATATGTTGCGAAAAATATAAAAAAAATTTAAAATTATTATGTTATTTGGTACTCATATGCCGTTCCTTGACTGGGTTGTTAATTCCTCTCCAAAAAAGTTTCTTCGCTCCAAAGGCTGGATTGAAGCATTTTTATGACGACATGTTTCGGCTATTCAGCCATCATCAGGTCTAAGACAAACCAATGCATATATAATTTAAATTTAATTTAATTTAATTAATTTAATTTAAGGTAATTGAATGTAAAAATAGAAGAATAAAATGGAAATATGAAAGCAGGGAATGTAAACATTCCCTGCTTTCATATTTCCATTTTATTCTTCTATTTATTCTTCTATTTTTACATTCAATTACCTTAAATTAAATTAATTAAATTAAATTAAATTTAAATTATATATGCATTGGTTTGTCTTAGACCTGATGATGGCTGAATAGCCGAAACATGTCGTCATAAAAATGCTTCAATCCAGCCTTTGGAGCGAAGAAACTTTTTTGGAGAGGAATTAACAACCCAGTCAAGGAACGGCATATGAGTACCAAATAACATAATAATTTTAAATTTTTTTTATATTTTTCGCAACATATTCTATTTCATTCACTTATGTCCTAATATATTAATGTCGAGTTATAAATTCCTTTCATATTAGTTAAATTATATAATTTTACATTGGTCCTCTACTTGGCTCTTTAATTTTATTTCAATCACCATTCTATCCACATAAAAAATTTTTTTGTTGAAATTTAAGTTGGATTTTAAAGTGTTTTTTAACATGTACAATTCAATCTATTATTCCAAATGACAATTATCTGTTAAATTACATATGTGGTAACAATTTTAAATCTCATTATATATTGAAATGTTTATCTAGTCTTTTGTCACTACATATGCATTAATATATGTCTCACATGTTTATCAATTATGTCACTTAGGCTTAATGTATTTTCTATTTCCTAAATAATAGATTTGACTGATCCTAAACAACTCTTTTTACAATCAATTGACATAACAACTTTATAAGGTTATGTATTTTAGGATTACTGTAATTCTGTTTGTTTATGTTTTCCTTGAGTACTAATGTGATATTTTTAAAATATTTTAAAAACTCAAATTTTATCCTTTATTGGTGCATTGTAATTTGGTATAATTCTCATATCTTAATGACCAATTTATTAAACTGACTAATATAACCATTTCTATTTACTTTTCTAAAATTTAACCCATTTTTTCATTAAACTTTCTTCTCAAGTTTTTCATATTGCTCGTTCCTTACAAAAAGTATCAAAGTTAGTAGGTGAAGCTGAAGTGTTGATGAATAGTCACGAGGCTGACTATACATCCTATGAAGCAATAAAGATAAACTTTCGTAAAAGATTTTGGTCCGTGTATAAGCAGGACAAGTTAGTAAATTATATTTTTACCATTGATCTCGATAGTATAACTTGATGGACATCTGTGGCTGAAATTTTCGAGCTGTCGTCTGCATACCATTGTGTAAGAGAGAAGTAAACTTTCGGGTATCTCTTTCTTTCTTTTACCCATACAAGGCAATGTGTCATTTTGACATAGTTTATTAATCTGATTGAATATATGAGAAACATCAATGTGTGAGTGGTTAAATAAAATAAATATGTTAGTTAAAGCTATGAAGAGCATATAAAAGTTCAAAACTGGTTAGTTTTTTCTTTAAATAAGTTGATGTAGCCTAATATGTAAGATGATTTTTGAAGGAAGCTTACTTGTAAGGCTTTATCTCGTACCAGAATCCTACCCTATAGTTGTGTTTAGTTAGGATAAAAGACCTTACAGAAGAAAATTTCTACTTCTGTTCTAAATTGCCGTTCATCCTACCAAAATATTATATATATGATATTATTTTGGTACGAAATAAAGCCTTACAGATTGGGATTATTACTAAAATCAGGGTTTAGTAGATAATGTACTTCCTACAATCCTATAACCTAAATTATCATTTGAACGTAAGACTTCTACACAAAGTGTGTCATTCAAACAAATGGAATACAGTTTTTAGCTGACTTGTTTCATTATAGTTATCGAAATTTCAACATAATATGGTTTCTGAAAGATATGAGCCAACTTAAAAAAACCCAGGTATTATTATAATAATACTTTCCACAAGCCTATAACCTAAGTGATACTTTGAATGCATGGCAACTATTCAAATTTTGTCATTCAAACAAATGTAATCAAGTTTTAAGATACCTTGTTCATTATATTTATAGAACTTTCAATATAATTTGGTTTCTGAAACCAATATAAAAGCTAATAATCAACTTTAAATATAAGTGTAGTCGTGCCAGACTGTAAACAACATTGATGATAAATATATAGAAATGGGAATATCTAAGGTTTTATTCATATCTGTACAGTATTACATGTAAAACTGGATTGTATATCCTTTAATGTAAATGTTTCTTCAGGAAAGTGTGGTATAATACTTCACTATTTTCAAACAATAACTCTTTTATTCATCAGAGACATGTTTTCATATAAGAACATTTAAAGAAACAGTTAAATCTGTCCCCCCCCCCCCCCTCTGTGTAGCAGATGATACACTTGAGCGTCACGCTTTTGTCCTTGGAATGTGCATGTGTATGTCCATCCAGTTATATTATAGAGATCAATGATTTTTACAGGCCGGTATGATCCACATAGAGGGCCTATATGTGAATATTAGAGAATAGAGAAATTATGATTGGGGAGGAGAAGGGAAAATTTTCAAAAAGCAATAGAAACAATTACTAACAGAACAATTTATTTTATAAGCTGAGGTGCTTACTAGAGTGATTCTTTCAAATTAATTCAAGTTTAGTTAGTAAATTTAAACTATTTCTTTTGGTGTTCATTTCAACAATGTCTCCGCGTAAGCGAGCAAATATTGATGCAAAGACTGCATATATATATAATTGATTTTACTTCTTATAGGTAGTAGTTAATTTGTGGATTCATCAACATACAAAGTTCTCGCCTCACACGTGTCTAAAATTGTATTTTTGGTAGTTTAGATCAGGGTTTCTCAAACTGCGAGGCGTGAGGGGATTTCAAATGAGGTGTGAACCAATTTTTCACTTCCTTCGACTTGCTAAATTATGATTAACTAAAAAATTAATATTCTGTTTGGCTTATGAAGCAATAAAATTAATTAATATCTTACAAATCTTTACTATTCTTAATAAACTTCTACAAAGCTCTTATCAGAAAATAAAGAAATAAATTAAACAATAAATGTCTCATTTTTGTATTTTAACGTAAAAAAGTTATCTTATTCTAAGAAAGAGAGTCTTAACAATTACTTTAAATGTTCATGTAAGGCTCAAGAGCATAGAGTTTGAGAAAACCTGGTTTAGATGATTTGCTATAAATAAGATAATTTAGCCAACTTAAATGTGAGCGAAGCCGTGGGCAAACTCGAGTAAGTTAATATGATTATAAAAAAAGAATGATTTATTAATTCATTTAGCAAAATTAATAAACAAATATACTTTGGCACTTAAAAAAATTCAAAATAAAACAAAATCATTAAAATGGTGTGACCACATGTATGTGCTAGTTAATAGAAAACGGTACGTATACAAAACTTTTTATTTCTGGTACAAAATGGTACAAAAATTAGTATAAAACCTTGGCAATGTAAAAAGTTCAACATATACAAATTGGTATTACAGGTTAATGGACGTGCTGCTATACCTTGGGAAGTAGTAAATTGAGAAAAGACTTACGTATTTTGAAACGGTAGTATATACTAGTTAACTAAACACTACACACCTCGCCATCTATTAGCATCACTACAAATCATAACGAATGTTTCCGGAGACAGCAAAACACATTTTAATAAATGGTCTAAAAATTAACTTTACAAAAAGTCATTTGGCCTAAAGGCGTTTGGCATAAAGGCGTTTGGCCTAAAGGCATTTGGCCTAAAAGGCATTTGGCCTAAAGTCATTTGGCCTAAAAGCATTTGGCCTAAAGGCATTTGGCCTAAAAGGCATTTGGCCTAAAGGCATTTGGCCTAAAGGCATTTAGCCTACACTTTAGGCCAAATACCTTTAGGCCAAATGACGGGTACCCGTCATATTCACTCTCACCATCCCCTCATCTCATTGGGACATGGAGAGCCTCCACGGAAAGAATGTTTGATTAGTACATTAAGGTGTTCCCTGGTCAAAGGTACGTTAGTACTGGATAATCTTTCCACTAACTGAGATACAAATTGATGTCATTATTATTATTATTATTATTATTATTATTATTATTATTATTATTATTATTATTATTATTATTATTATTATTATTATTATTATTATTATTATTATGAGCCACACACTTAGTCCACGTGCCCACTGATGCAAGTTGTTACAATATTCATCATTAGTTAAGAAAATATATAAATTTTCTTTAATAATAATATATGGTCATTCCATTCACCCTTAAAGCTGACATTCTTACCTTGATGGATTACACTATGGCCCTAGCTTATATATGCTCCACTATAGTGAGATCCGTTAAAGTAGACTCGCTACCTTTCAGGATAAAGAAATGTACAATTTGTTTCAATTTTGACCCTAAAAAGTACTTTGATATTTTATAAGGGTTATAATTCTACCACGATTCTAATAATGATACATAATAAATATTAATACATAGCTCGGTGATTGTATCAAAGCAATTAATTTGAGTGTATGCCCTAGCTGATACCTAATTTAATCGGTTCCACCTTGCTAAATACCGTCCCACTTGATGTATGTCTGCGGCCAAAGACGTTCATCAAGAGGTCCCAAGAAAGGACCCGCATATTTGTGACGCACCTTGCACAGCACCTGTACCCCTGGTAGAGCGCGCATTCTCTGATGGCCCGCATGCGTGATGCGTCCTAGAGATAGTGGCGCAGAAAAGACACGGTGTTTTGTTTCTCGGTGGCAGGTGGAAGGAGGGAAGTTTGGCACGCGACTCGCTAACTGACTGACTGACGTCTTCAGGTGTTCGCCGTTTGCCACCTCTCTTACCTCACTGGTTGTGCTAGGCCTGATTCACACGCCTGTCAACAGAACATAATGATACTATGTATTTTCTGCAGAGGATGATACGATACAATACTATAGTTATAAATCAAAGTTGGTATTATTAGAATTGTAATAGCTTATATCGTTCAAGGCCACTCAGTATACAGTTATTGGATTCACATTTATTCTTCCAGCCTACTTGATAATTTTAGAAGTGTAATTGGTTAGTGAAATATGTATTAAGTTGCTATTATTAAAACTATTAATGTTGTTAATGGAATAGATGGCCCCGTGGTATGAGGTGTTAGAGTAAAATTTCACATAAATACCATAGATGGCTTTGATAGATAGAATTATTATTAAGTTCTATGGATTTTGTCTCACCATGTGCGGGTTATTATTGTGTTTTCTCAGTCCCCTTTCCATTCTGATTAAACTATTCCTCTTATAAATCTTACTTAAAAGACGACCATGAACCGGTCACCACCTCCAACTCTAACCGCTAGAGGCCACAACAGGCGGGAAGATGGTGGGCGGGATCAAAATGGAAATTAATGTAAAAACAATTAAAAGGATCATTTACAAGTTTAACAAAAGTAGAATTTCTTATTCAAAATAAGACAACAGAGGTATATAAGTAATACATGGCCTTACAAGGCGAACTAAATAGTGTTGAAAAACATATATAATATATATATATATATATATATAAGGCGCTTGCGCAGTGCATTTGAGGACTTAATCCACAATATCAATGTATTAGTAGTCCTTGAAGAAGACTACGTTTGAAACGTATAATATAAGAATCATATCATGAATTATCTATTTATATGAACTAGTCTGGAAGAGTCTCAAGAGAAATAATATAAATCGTTAATATAATAATAAAGAGCTTAAAGAGCTCCTCTACTTGGTTAACAAAGCGCCAGAATCACCCTTATGAATTCAAACTAAACAAACAGATTAAATCATTAAACCTTTGAATCCTTATAGAATTAATAAAGAGCTTAAAGAGCATGAAAATATAGAGGACTAAGATATTTCCATTATTGGGATATTAAAGAGCTTAAAGAGCTCCTAGATTAAATTATTAAATTCTAAGTTAAATTTAATCTTAAATATCAATTCTAAAAAGAAATTTACACGAGGGTTTGACTCCCCGATACAACCAAAACTTCGGCGGGACTATTACTTTCACCAACTTTGAAGTAATTGAGAAGATTTCGATTTGTTAATACTCATCATTATAATAGAAAAAAAAAGCAATTTAATTTTTGAATACTGGTAATTTCTCACTAAAACATCGGTTATTGTTTAAAGTTATAAATTATTGATTAATAAATTACTTGTATAATTTCTCCAAATTAAATACGTCTACTAAATTTTATCTTTAATTTAAATATAATCAAATTTTAAAGATTAACAAACATTGTTAACTACAAGTGCAATCAAGTTATTATTAGATTAAATATGGCAAGCGAGAAAAAAAAAATAAAAAAAGGCTACCTACTAATAACTCTAAATGTTACAAAGAGACTAGCGCCCAAGTGGTAAAATGAAACATTAAGAGTTCCATAAAACAATTTAACTTCCAAAATAAATATTCCAGTGAGAAATTACTAACGCCTACATGAACGATTTTAATCACATAATTAACTAAGTGTTCAAACACCCACACCCATTGTAGGTCGTAATATCTAACTATCTAACAAAATAAGTAAGAGTTTATATTTTCCCATCACGGAGTGAATATGTCTACGTCCAAACGAGGACCTCTCGTGGTTGAGTCGGAATTAATAGTCAACCATGTTAGCTGACCGCCAGCTTTATATAGGTCTAGTTGATAGATACAAGGAGGGGGAAATCATTATTTTATAAATATAACGGTCACTTTGCGAACACGTGATAGAAGCATGATTTCTTTTGGAACACTCGTTGTCATTTTGACACATCATTCCGGAGATCCGGTGATTTGGCAACGTAGATCACGTTAAGTTTTCTGTCGGCCGGCTAAGCCAATCAGCGTAGGCCTAGGTCACCTCATGGAAGTGTCTCGTCGATCCACCTTTCATAGGTGTGTCAGTCTTCACTTCAGCATAGAATTTAATGTTCCAATTTCAAACAGTATTAATTTTGTAGTAAGTATACACTTTATGTACTGTACACACAGGCTACAACACATGGTCTACAACAAAGCTTAATCTAGATATATGTAACCTTCCTTTACCATGAAATATAGAAAACTTCCACCCGCTTCAATGGCCGCATGGTCTAACGCGCTACTCTCGCAGTAGACTAGACTGCCAATACTGAGAAATCGAGGTTCGTTCGGGTGTATTGAGGTTGATTTTTCTAACATGGTTTTACACTCTCTCTCGATGCAAGTGCGGGTACACTTCCTCTAAATATAACGTTCATAATCCCGAAAACCATTAGCATAATTAGTACATAAGCATATGACCCAAACGAGTAGTAAAACGTGGTGCTAAAAAAATCAAGCTTTTATATCTTAGATCAACTATGTCTCAACTTATAAAATAGGCCCATAGTGCAATCAGTCAAGGTATCCCACAGATAATATACACCTAGTCTTTGCAATTACTTTTACATCCTTTACTGTTTTCAGCCAGTGGTCTGGGTCAGTTTTTTATTCAAATCATATATTTTCCACTACCAGCCTGCTAGGGCTGTCGTAGCTTCATATGCCTGATAATGTATATTAAGACTAGGACAGGCACAACACCCAGTACTTGGCCGTCAATTTATCAATATGAAAGGGTAAACCCATAATTGTATCAATGATAAATTTTTGGCCATTCCGAGAATCGAACCCGGGACTCTCATCTTAGTAAACAGACACGCTACCGACTGAGCTAAGGTGTCGGACAGTACTTGCGATTATATTCCTGGAATTATTAATTGGGGATCGTGATTAATCCATCTATAAATATAATATATCTTCCTCAGCACCACCGGGAATTGAAATAGGTCTCATTGACTTGTAGTTTAAGTATAAAAATCTACTAAGATGAGGAGAACGTTTCTAAAGGGTCCCATTCATAAGTCGATATTGAAGCAGCTGGATTGACCATCTCGTCGCTTTTGACCAAATTTTCCAAATATAGCCCAGTGAAATTAATTATGTTTTTTATTTATATTAATTAATTAAGTAATTAAAATTAATATACACTAAGATGAAATAATATGTAATTTAAACTACCTGTTATGACCCTTTGGGTCACCAGTCCGAAAAAATATCATATTTAGGGTTGCGATAAAAAACATTTGAGAAACGCTGATTTAGAGGGTCAACTACATGCTTCGGGGGGCTCCGAATAATCCAGGAGCACCTAAACAAACATAGTACTATTGTTGGGTTCATCTTTTTAAACAGATACCACAACAAGACTATGAAAGGAAAAGTTTTAAAGGGAATAAAAACATTTTATATTTCAGTTAACATTGATATTATTTAATATTGTTATTAGCATTGTATAATATGTATTTATATTTAATATTTACTGTGACAACTGCGTATCACATGGCATGATATATATATATATATATCACATGGCATTATATATATATATATAATGAAAATTAATTTAGTAGTTTATGTTTTTGTGAAAAAAGTGTCTTCCTATCTAAATCTAACAGAATAATTTCATTGCCTGTTTATTTTTAGTTAGTTTGTATTTGTTATATTTTCTGAGTTTGTTGTTAGCTTACGTGTGTTTATTTTTTATCTGTGTTTATTGCTATATTATCTGTGTTCATTATTAGATTATGTGCTTGTTGCTAGATTTAGGGGTTTATTATAAGCTTAACTATGCTAATCGTTAGCTTATCTGTATTTATCTTTAACTTATTTATGTTTATTGTTAGCTTATCTGGGTTTATTGCTAGATTGTCTGTGTTTATTTTTAGCTTATCTTTGTTTATTGTTAGCTTATCTGTATTTATCGTTAGCTTATCTGTGTTTATAATAACTTATCTGTGTTTATTGCTAAATTATTTGTGTTTATGACTAGATTATCTGTGTTTATTGCTAGATCTTATCTGTTTATTGTAAAATTATCGCTGTTTATTATTAGATTATATCTGTTTATTGTTAGCTTATCTGTGCTTATCTGTGTTTATCGTTAGCTTATCTGTGTTTATTACTAGCTTATTTGTGCTAGTTGTTTGCTTCTGTTTTATTAGTACCTTGAATTTCTACCCATATAAGCTATCAACATATTAACACCAATAGGAAGGTAGAGTTTATAGAAAAGGTACCCGAATTTACGTGGAAGGAGAGTTTAAAACCATTTAGGGAAAACCACCCTTAGTGCACCCGACTGGGATCAAACCCCGATATCCCCGTCTTTGGCAGTCTAGTCCAACACGAAAGTAGCGTGGCTACCGAAGCGGGTGATACCATATTAATCTGCCCAACTCCATAGCTTGTTCTCACTTTTGTCTGTTTATCTGTCTCCCCTACAACTTTAGGTCTTTTTGGAACTTTATGTCTACAGCCAGCTCACTATATTAACTACACGTGTAAGAAATAATTTATCTTAGAAACAATGTTGTGCTGTGAACAATGAATGACATCATAAGCCCTCTGTTACAACATGTTTTATTTCTCTACTACAGACTGTAAATATAAAGCTTGGGTTATAAATATTATGTAATACATATTGTATGCGTAGTTTCCAATGTTTATTACTGTTTTCATAAAACACTTTTTTATACATAATATAATGTGTACAGGATGTTTTAAAAAAATGCTCAGAACTTTGTAATTTCGTAGTATGCTATTCATATAAATGAAGAAAAAAGTCCTGGTAATCATAGGTACGCAAATCAACTCACCCAAAGCCATAGGAATTGTGTTTCACCAGTAAACAATAGAATACAAAATTGTGGGTGTACATGACACAAATTTACTAACTTATCATTAAAAAAAAGGTGTTCTATATGTTGGTCTTCCGTCTTCGCATAAACATCACATCTTAAAATCAGACTGTTGGGGGCTGTTTGAAAAATCCCTGGTTTCATTATAATCATTTAACAACCGTGTTATATGTCATAGATAGAATATCCTTGTAATATCGTAATGGCAATTGAACATTTATGACATAAAAATAATATATAGAATTTGAATAAGATGTTATTTGGATATATAATCTGGATGTATGCATGGAGGGTTATATTATAACATCTGGTTACAAAACAGGATGTCCTTGGAATTATGAATGATAAAATTAATGTAAGTCTTTCTAGAATATTTGGAAATAAATAAATGGTCCATTTAGTGGCAAAAGTGTTTGATAAAGGGTCTATATTATTAATTATTACATACCTAGGATAGATGAACAGCTTCTTGGTCCAGTGGTCAGCGCCCCTGGCTGCAGATCTAAAAGACCCGGGTTCTATTGATGGTGGTACCATAGGTATTTTTCCTGAAAGGGAAACAGTTCCTATGATCACCATTTTCTGTTTAATTATGCTTACATTAGGTTTAATATTTCCACTGGCTTCACATCTTTATAATCACTATCATCACATCATCTCATTGTGGGTACGACGTTTAGACAGCCTCCACAGTTGTATCCTGGACAACTTCCTGTTCCCACAGAGTGACTAAAAGACCACAAGAACGGCGATTGAAATATATAATACATATATCACTGTCAAATATGCCATTCGTTAAAAGAGATCTAGAATATTCTCAAAATATTTATGTAGTAAACAAGGTTAACTAAAAGGGTGACCTGGTGGTCTAGAGTTAAGGTGTCAGACTTCTGTGCTGGGAGTCCGGGGCTCAATCCTCGGTCACAGCACAGATTTATCTGATTGCCAAACCCTTTCTTCACCTTTGATAAGATGTGCATTAATCACAACTTGTGAATGTGTGGAATACCAGGCCTCCATCGTGGTTCGGATTCCACGTTAAACTGTAGGTTCTCCATGTCATCTCACAATCACCCTACCATTACACATTAGCTTAAGTGCGTATAATCCAAACGGGTAATAAGACGCGGTAATAATAATAATAGTAATAATAATAATAAGATTAACTAAAATAATAAAGTTTTTGAATATGACACCTTAGCTCAGTTGGTAGCGTGTTTGTATACTGAGCTAAGGCTCCCAGGCATGGCCGAAATTGTATCATTAATGAAATATGGGTTTAGCCTTTCACATTGATAAATTAACGGCCAGGGACTGGATGTTGTACCGGTCCTAGTCTGAAGTTAGATTATAAAGCGCATGAAGCTACGACAGTCCTAGCAAGCCAGTAGTGAAAAATATATGGGTTCAATTAAAAAAACTGACCCAGGCCACAGGTTGAAAACAGTAATGGATGCAAAGTAAATAAAGTTTTATAAGTTATAAAATATTGTCCCTGGGATACCTTAAACAGATTACTTCCGGAATCTATTATGCTTAAAACCAAAGGTGTTTTTGGGATTTTTATAATGTAAACAAGATTTCACTAGGGTATTTGTGAATTAAACAGCACATTCATGTGATATAAAGGACATGAACATAATGTACTTGTATTTTATTGAAAGTAAACACAATTTCCCTGGAATAATGTGTGATCAACATGATTTACTTATTATATTTAGGACTTAAGCATGATGTCACTACCAAATGTAGAGTATGGAACTGAAGTATGTTTTACCTCAATTATTTTAGACGTAAACATAATGCTTCCGGAATGTTCGCGACGCAAACAAGATGTCTTTGGAATGTAAGACATGTAAACAATTTGTCCTGAAGCCATTTACCGGGAAAATTTCCTATTGAAAGTTAACCGTAAGATTTGCATTTCAAGTTCCATCATGTTTGGAACACAGCAGCCCACACACACACACTTACCTTGATTTTCGCCCACATCAGACGAATAGAGCCGGCCCGGCGTGGCGCCTGGAAATAGAGCACTACCTGCAAATCATATCTCACTTGACGTATTTTTGTTTCTACTCGACAAAGTGGTTGCTGGCCCTGTTATTGATGTCCGTACACTTCACGAAGAATAGTTACCCTTCCTTTGTTTTGCATATGTTTGAATCTTGCCTTTTGTCTTTTTTAAACGGTTGGCGGCCATGTTTACAATAAAAGATGGATATACCTTACGGACTCCATCCTAAGAATAGATCACTAGTAATAATTATCGTTCTTGAGAGAAGATACATTTTCTATACAGATATAAGTTCCTTTTCTTAGATTAACTATAGTATGAACAAAAATGACAGAAATTTGCAGAGGCTAGTAAGTAAACTGGTTTAGAAGTGAACGTTGAAAAGATTAAGAATATGATCACACAGAGAACACAAATTGAGGAAGATAATTTAGAGATTGTTGCGATACACATATCGTTTAACAGGATTAATGAGTTTAAATATTTAAAAATAGCTTTAACTAGCAATAACGGTACTAGTTTAGAAACTAGGAAAATAATACAGTCGGGAAAAGCATGCTATCCCTCGGTCAGTAAGTTGTTGACATCTCACCTAATTTCAAGGAATGTAAAACTCAGAATATATATTAAAAAAATACTTTACAGGTTGTTCTCTATGGATGTGAAACGTGATGCCCTACCTTACAGGACGAAAAAAAATTAGGGTGTTTGAAAACAAGGTGCTTAGGAAGTTATTTGAACCAAACATGGATGAGGCTACTGGAAAGGTGGGGGAGGTGGCTATATAATTATGAGATACATACCCTGTACTCATCAAAGACATTGTTAGGTTAATAAAGTCTTGAAGATTACGGTAGGAAGGACATGCAGCGCAAATGTGATACTACAGAACCTTGTTCAAGGTACTCACTGGCAAATTATATGGGAAGTGACCATTGGTAAGACATAGACGCAGATGGGAGGATAACCTTAGAATGGATCTGAAAGAGATAGGGTGTAATGAGGTGGACTGGATAGAAGTAGCTCAAGATAGGGATAGGTGGTGTACTTTTGTGAGTGCAGAAATTAACTTTTGAGTTCCTAATACCATAGAATAAGTAAATATGAACAAAACATTAATATTCTAGACATTTACTTACCATTTAGCGACGCACAGATTGGTAACCTTTGCCCTAAGATATCAATTATTTAAAAGTAAATATTTTGTAATACTCTATATCTTTTTGCCCTGCGTCTTAACTTACCACCCATATGGGCTACTCCATAAATACACTATTGGGTTAGATATGAAGACTGTTGAATTTAGAAAAAGTGTACCAGAATATGCCTGTAGGGAGATTGGGAAATAATCTAGGGAAAAACGTCCATAGTACACCCAACCGGAATTTGAGCCCCAATTTCCCCGTCATTGAAGATCTAGTTTATTGCGAGAATTGATACCTTAAACCGTGAGACCGCTGAAGAAGGTGGGTATTAGTGTTTTAACTAAGCTCCAAACACATAGTCCTATTTAAGATTATACTTTCAAGCAACCCGTGAAAAGGTTTAATTCCTCTTTGGTTATGTAAACGTGCAGGAATAGCATTACTATTTATTTACAAATAGCTATAAGGTACCCTGTTAAAGAGCCTTAACTAGTTTCAAAATAATCCCTTCTACACCTGAATAGGAACATTACATTTGAATTCCACATCATCCTAACTAAAGGGCCAAAGAGTGTTTTTATGAACCCGCGCTCGGACGACAGATTAGGGTTGGTCAGGAAACGTCAAAGTGTTGTTTGTGGTTTTTAATATTAAAAATATATTTCAGTGATAATATCTGTGAGGGCTCTGATTCTTGGTTTTGTCGATTCTACAATTCTTAATGATGAGGGTCTTAATGATTTAACTGCTGAGATAAATAAACAAGCTGGAATTTAATATTGAGACTGTGGATATTCGGGGGTAAGGTAGACAATCTATTTTCTCGGCGCGTGGCATTCTCTGTTGTCCCAATATATTTTTCCTCGACCAACCTTGCTATATTATGAAGATGTAACGTAGTCTGTATTATTATTATTTTTACTATTATTATTATTATTATTATTATTATTATTATTATTATTATTATTATTATTATTATTATCGACATCATCATAACTTCAAGACTATCCTGTGAGGGGGTAATTTTAGATAGCTATCGGGTATATAGCTTTCTTAATCATTCCTTCAACTATTTTTCACACACTTCGGTGACCGCAAAGTCTAACGCATTACTTTCGTAGTAAACTTGACTACTGATTGCAGGGAGATCGAGGTCGAATGTACTAGGCGTAGTTTTACCAAAATTGTTTTCCTCTCTCCCTCCACACAAATATGGGTACACATCCTCTAAATATAGCCTTCCTAATTCCTAAAACTATTCGCGTAGTTAGTAAATAGGTTTATAGCCCAAACGGGTAGTAAGACTCAGTGCTAAAACAATATTTTCTGTTGATATTTTGGACAGGTTTAATTGTATATTGGTAGGAATGACCGTATCCGATAGTTACAAAACTTACTAAAAATATTTTCATATGTTCGTAAATCAAGATATAAGTTATCATATACGTATGTCATTTTAGATAAATGGTACTAACTACCTACAAAATAATAAAAATTATATAATAAACACCATCAAACCAAGGTTGGTATTTTATAAACTGTCCTTTTTACTATTATTAATATTAGTACCGCGTCTTACTACCCGTTTGGGTTATACGTACGTTAGTGTGTAATGGTAGGATGATTGTGAGATTAAATGGAGGACCTACAGTTTAACGTGGGATCCAAACCACGGAGGAGGCCTGGTATTCCAAAAAATGACCTCTTCGAAAATTATTGACAAATTGAGTATGCACTGTGAGTGAGTGTGTGTGGTGTGTGTGTGTGTGTGTCACTAACCCTGAGCTAGGTCACCTGGCTAAATCTAACATGTCCAAATTCACACTAGAGAAATGATATTGATTGCTATTTTAAGATGATAAAACTTGGAAAACCAACGTAAAGAAAATGGCTACGCGAAACACTCTAAAATATTTAATATAAACTTTTCGTTCATCGTTTGACAAATTAGTTTTGTTATAAAGGAATATTTGTATAAAATATATATGATTAGCACGTATACCCCTCCTGATAGTTGAATGTTCTAATTTCTAAGCCATCACACTAGCAATCGACTGGACTGCCAGTGACGTGGAGATCATGGTTCGAATCTCAGTCGGGTGTACTGAGAGTGGTTTTTACTAAATGAGTTTCCACTCTCCTTCCATGCAAATGCAGATAATCTTCCTCTAAATTATACCGTCTTCGTCCTTTTATCACATTTGCGTGATTAGTATATAGGCGTACAACCCGAATGGGCAGTAGGACATAGTGGTAGGTAAAATATACATACCAGTTTGTAGATTATAATTCTAAATGAGTTAAACAATAACTTTCTAAGACTGAAAAATATTTAGAGAAATTTCCAAAGGGCTCACTTTTGTAGGTTGTAAGTAAGAAAAATATATACACATAATTAATTAAAATAACAAATATACTAACCATTTCAGAGGCCTCATGGTCTAAGGCCTTACTCTCGTAATAAATTAGACTGCCAAAGATGGGAAGATCGGGGTTCAATCCCAATCAGGTGCACTGAGGGTGGTTTTCCCTAAATGGGTTGCCAATCTCCCTCCGCAAAATTGCGGGTGCACTTTCTATTCATTAAACCTTCCTAATACCCAACACATTTGTGTAATTAATATATAGAAGTATAAACTGAATGGATAGTAAGAAGCAGTGACTGAATAATTCAAGGCGTCACTCTCATATCACACTGGCCTGCTGAAGATGGGTAGATTGGAGTTCAAATCCTGGTCGGGTCTACTGAGATTGGTTTTCCTTAGATACGTTCCCCCTCTCCTTCCACGCAAATGCTGGTAGATTACCTCTAAGATACTTCCATCCTCCTCCCTACCCCATTAGAGTGATTACCAGATATGCGTATAACCTGAACAGGTAGTAAGACGTTGGAATAACAATAATAAACAAGGCAAAGATAATAATGGTGAAAGATGTCTCTGTCATCGTGAATTAATCGTACTTTCATTATAGCCTTTCCATATTCAGTCAGTTCATAATTTAGACAGTAGAAAGCTGCTTGACGAGTGTGGTAGCTTTCTAGGCAACATTTTATCTAGGTGTGAACCAATAAACCAGGATAATTGACGTTCTCCCCGAATAAAATATGTTAATTTAACTATTTATATAAATGAGCCCAATATCGTTATCTATCTCTCCCAATAAAATGTTGTCAAACAAATTAAGGTGTTTTGGTGATTAAATAGCTCTGTTTTTTTAATTGGAAAAACATCCAATACATTTTAAACAAACAGGGATTGCTGCAAAAATATTTCCAAAGAGATCTAGGTTAGGAAATAATACTTATAGGACGAATAAGTCATAAATATAATATATTTGCCATGTAAGCCTTTTAAAGATTTGGAAGCCATAATTCACTTTTGTAATGTGCTTAATAGTTGAACACTTATGTATATTCCCCTCTACCCTCGTAATCAAATCTAACATGTTTGAAACATGGACAGTGTAACTTATTTTAGCTGTGGAATCTGGGTTTAATTATAACCTGCCATTTTTTTATTATTATTTTACCATCCCTTATTTATATAATTATTTGTACACATTATTAAAATACACTTCTTTCTTTTTTTTTAAGTAAAATAGGTTATGCCCCCTAAATAGCACAATTCTACAGGTTCTACTACAGTGTGATTAGAATAAAAGCACTGTTATAGATAAATATAATTACAATCTGGATGCTCACGTTGGATAACCTGTATAGTTGAATCATACCAGAGCGCTCAAGTGGATTTCCCACCTTCTTGTCCATCCAACCAAATAGACATATCAAGTTAAATTGGACCAGAAAAACCGATCGACTTCCTAAACTGGAACCTTGTTATATAAATTGGACAGGATAGTTCCACCCTGTTTCCCGAGTTGAAGGATGAGGTAGTTAGTGTGTGTGTGTGGCATACAGGTCTACATGTCTGAAATAAATGAAGTGGTCCCCACGCACATTTCAAGAGAGATGGACTGGCCAACACAAATCTCTGCACGATCTATCGATATAAATAACTCGGAATATAAGTGGCGCCATCTTTATGCAAACATTTGTTTGTGTGTTAAGTCACCAGAGTCCACTTAACGCTCACTTTCTATCAAAAAATAAGCTGAATAGTATGGGTATGTTACAGCTTGGCATATGAGGGTATGACGTAGTTGTTTTTACCATTTCTTTATATCTAATCAGGCTATATATAATGATAATTATTATTATTATTACTATAATAGTGCTGAGGAAGGTAGGGTTGTAGAGGTAATCTGCACGAATTGTTGCGGAGGGAGAGTGGGAAAACATTTAGAAAAAAACTCCAGTAGACCCAACTTGGAATTGAGTCTTGATATACCCAACATCATCAAGCCAATCCAGAAAGAGACTAATGCCTTAGATGGTTAGGCCACTTAGGTGATTGGTATGACCTAACGATTTGATGTTAACCTTTTGGGGAAAACCCAAGAAAGCGGATAAACAGGTTTCCAGTTCTGCTAATAAATTAAAATCTATCCACCATGAGCTAACTCTTTGCTACGGCACTTGAGTGAATCAAGAAAGATAATACCCAGAGGGAATAATAGTTAGCAAAGTGTATTTATAATGTTATCCCTACTATCATGATAGTCACTTAAGATAACCGACTCTTTGCTATGGTACTTTAGTGAATCACGAAATATAATATCAAGCAGGAACATAGATATCTACCGAGATTAATGTATCAGATCACGATGTTGAGGATGAAATCATTTTATTAGTTCTTATAGTAAAAAAGAGATGATTTTATAGTTTATTAACTGTTGAATATAATAAATTTTAAAGCTATTTTATCCGCAATTAAAGTTAAACCCAAGATTATCTGTCCTTAGTTTTTAAAGGGACTAAAACACACACTCTTTTACAATTTGTGACCTTAAAATTTCCCACTTAACTTAGGCTAGATATCTTTGGGGTAATTTATCTTGTTAGGATTAATAAATGAATGGGTGGGCACCCAAAAAGAGAATTCAAAGAGAGTGCTAGGAAGGTCTGGTGATGACAGGATAAACAAGATTGGTAATGAGTTAGTGGGTCTGTGTTTAGAGAAAAATATTATTTGTGCCAAACACATGGTTTAAGCAAAATAAGCTCACTTGATACATGTCAAAGAGGCGATTCTAAAACGACGATTGATTTTGTGGTGCATAATGAGAGACTTGTTTGGTAAGAAATATTAGGGGTATGCATGGAGTTGAATATGGAACTTGTCACTTCTCAGTGATTTCAATAGTTTAATTAGCTAGGAACTTTGAGAGTAAGTAACACATGAGTATATAGCAATCAAGAGTGAAAGTGGAAAAAGTTCAAGATAAGAGTGTGAGCAATATGAAAGATTGTTTGCAAAAAGTTGTGTTATGTCTCCATGGTTTTTATACTGTATTTGTGTATGAGTGCATGAGGGATGCTTGTGATACGCAATTGGTGTGCAAATGAACAACGTGAATGTGAGAGTGCGTCTTTATACAGATGATGCCTTATAAATGGCTGAGAATTAAAGTGACTTGCAGAATGCATTAACTCGTTTGAGTGTGGCGACAGGTAGAACGAATCTTCTCTAAATTAAGCTGAAAGTTTTTGATAAGGACGGATCAGGAAATGATTGTCAGCTTAGTATAAATGGAAAACTGTTAGTACAAGTAAATTATTTTGTGTATCTGGACATAATTTCTAGAATAAATGGAAGGGTGGATGGTGAAATCTACAGAGGGGTGAAGGCATCTAGAAGAGTATCTGGGTGTATTTAAACTAATACATAGAGTGAGTTAGGGTATTAAAAGAGGCAAAAATTATAGTATGTGAATGTGTGTTAAGGCCAACATTGTTGTATGGATATGAAGCGTGGGTTTGTCAGGCGAAATACAAGAGCAAGGCGAATGCGGTGTGAATGAGATTTAAAAGAAATGTATGCGTAAAAATTCGTAAGGACAGAGTCAGTAATGAATGGGTGCTGAAGGAGTGCACTTTAAATAATATGAAAGAAGCGTGTTACGTTGGTTTGAGCATGCTGAGAGGATGAGTGTGGATCGGGGGATGAAACAAATATATGTTGATAGATTGTGTGGTGGGCTAAGTAAGTCCTGATTAAATGCTGTAAACGAGTGTGTGAAAAAGAGAAACATAAAGAGATTTAAGAATAACTCGATGTATGGCTGTTGTTGAAGCAAAGGAAGTATGCAAGAATAGGGAAGTGTATGGAAAGTTTATGAACATGGATAATTACGGAATTATTGTTTTTTGAGCTATATACTATTAACACTGAGAACTGCAACTAGCACTTCCTAGTTCCCAAGAGCGCAGTGGAACTCTCGTAAGTCTGAGTGTCTGGTGTATACCTTATCTGTGATTCTTGGCATATACAAATGTATTACGAAAGATACAGATTGCACCAATTGCAATAATAATTTAAGTAGGCTGTTTTCACTCAGGATATTATATAAATTTGTTAACCAATTCTTCATAGGTACCAACACATAGCTTTTATACTCATCAAAATTCCCACAATTGATATCCAAACATATATTAGTAATAAGATGAGTCGGTCCCAACTGGGTTCCAACAACTGAACTATTTCAGGTAGGCCTATAGCCTAAGTTTTAATTGGGAACCACGAAGATTATGTTCTATAGTTGTTTTCAACCACATGGCAATTAGGATGGTTGTTGATTTTAATTGAGTTGAAACTTGTCCACAGTAAACAGTTTAATGGCACGGAATTAAAGAGTCTTTTAGACCACATAAAAAGATGTATGGTTCAAGATTTTATATACACATATCTTTAAATATATATATCTAATTATAAATAGATATAGGCCTATATATTTAAATTTTTTGTAAATACATATATTTATGTATAGTATAATATATATTTATATAAAATATAGTATATTTATGAAGATATAGTATATAAACAATTATACATCAATATTTATAATATATAATATATATTTATAAATAATACATATTATAGATATATATTTAATATAATATATAAATATATAATATATAAGGTGTAAAATATGTAATTTTATATACATAGATACAATATATTCTAATATAAAAACAAATGTATGCATTTATATATATATATATATATATATTATATATATATACATACATATTATATTTGCATCTCATCTTAGTACCTTTCCTGACTATTCGTACTTAACTACACTAATGTGATAAGGAAGAAGAAGGTAGAATTAAGGACAACTGTGCTTGCATTTACATCAAGGGAGACTGGAAAATCACTTATAAAACACTCTCAGTACACCCGGCCAGCATTCAAATCTCAACTTCTCCGTAGCTTATAAACCAGACAATGTGAGCTTAATGCTTAGTCTGCTTGCCCACTGACCCGGATAAGATAAATTGCTTTTTAAATGTGTGATGTGTTAATATACATTTTACTTGAGATACAGTAAGTATTTTTGAAATGTCAAAGATAGGAAAATATGGCTTTTAGAAAAGAACTCTCCCATATCTAATGCATAAAATACTCATGAAAATGGATTTTTTGCATGGAACATACACTTTTAAAGTTTTATTAAAAAATAGAGAAAATTTAGTTCTTATAAAAAAGGTATTTAATATGGCCTATTTGAAATGAGTGATTTAACCGGAATATTAACCCTTTGGACCTTCTAATTATACTTTTCCCCGAATTTATTATAGGTGCCACATCAACCATTCATACAGGTATAACACCTAATTTAGCCAGGTAATACACTTCGAACAAGACGTCGTTTACTGTGTGGTTTTATTTTCTCTAATTTAGAAAACAATGGAGTTTAACAACATGTGAAAGACCGTGGTTCGGATTCCACGTTAAACTGTAGGTCCTCCATTTCATCTCACAATCACCCTATCATTACACATTAGTGTAAGTGCGTATAACCCGAACGGGTAGTAAGACGTGGTGCTAATAATAATAATAATAATAATAATATAATAATAAAAATAATAATAATAATAGTAACATGTGAAAGCATTTTAACGTATGTTAAAAAATATAACAAAATTTTAATATATTTATCTTAAAATAAAAACTCTACCAAAATGATACTGTTTATCTGTTGTCAACTAAAAAGTTCAGTAAACTGAACATCTGTCTCGAGATTTCTTGTGTACCTAACTTCTCGGTAAATGAAGAGTGATATGGGAGCTTAGTGCCTTATGCTCCGGACACACCGGCGATATTCAAGTACTTAATTCAATACTGAACTCACTACAAATCAAATACCTACTACTGTGTAAAGGACTAAATATTAGTTAAACAAGTAGCTATCATAGATATTTGTCTACGTAACTCGGTGGTAAAGCAGGTAATAGTCCTTTAGTTGTGTGTAAGTACAGGCGCACAAGCAAATCATATAAAAGAAGTAATCTTACAATAGAAAATTGAATTCTGTATATGCTACTCTCGCAGTTGACCATACTACCGATGACGAGGAGATCGAGGTTCGAATCCTGGTTTGATGTACTGAGGGTGATATTTACAAAATGGTTTTCCACTCCTCCTCCAAGCAAATGCGGGTAGATTTCTTATAAATATAAACTTCCTAATCCCTAAAATCATTTTAGTAAATAGTAAATAAGCGTATAATCCAAACGGGTAGTAAGACGCAATGCTAAAAAAAAATAAGAAAATACTGTATTTATTTTATTGTATTTCAAACAAAAGAAGTATACAAAAAATATCTTGTTTCTGATTAAGGTTAAAGCTAAAAGGTTTTAGTAATTAAATGGGTTTTTAAAGATATAGTTATAAATTTAAAAAAATGGTATTGTTTCAAAACATAAATTTAATCTTAAGTTTACACATACTCGAAATTTTCTGAAAATAATTTTATTTTGGTTAGTAGCTTGGATTTAACTATAAACAAAACAAGTATGGAAATAATAACCGTGTGAATGAGTGTCGTATATTTCATAATAGCTAATTTACTGGCTAGGTCATTATAGTTTCCTTAATTATTTCAGTACAAGAGTCTCTACTGAATTAAATACTAAAACATCATCCGCGTTGACAGCTCATTGAACATAGTAGGCCCATGTTCAACAGAAACCATAAATCGCCAACTTTAGGGGAAAAAATGCCACGTACTTCTTTTAAGGTTCCTGGATGCCTTACACCAGGGGTCAGAAACACGGTTCCCGCGGGTGCCATGGCACCCATTTGACAGATTTTAGGCACCCGCCTTATATTTTGTAATTTTGAAATGTTTTTTGTTAAATAGTTTTGTTTGATAAATAACAGGATGGTTGTCGTTTATTATTTGAAATTAAATTTCTTTGTAATCTATTCATAATTAGTCCTCAATTTATTATTCCATTAATATCTTCATATATAGGTTTTTAACAATAAGCAACACTTTGTAACATGACTCAAAATGTTAGGCTCAAATATTTAAATCTGAAGAATCGTAATATTATAGTTGATATTTTGTATATTACATTTAAAATATGAATATTCTCAACTTGACACTAATAAATACATAAATAAAAGGTGAGCATTCAAATATAAAAATGAACATTTTTCTTGGCACCCCCAAAGTAAAACATATTTAGTAAAATAGCTCTCCATTCTAAAAGGTTGCCGACCCCTGCCTCACGCGGTTGGGGCGATCACTAAACTGAATCACAAAATTAAACAATCAAGTTCGGTAACTTATTAAATTGACCTTCTTCGAAACCAATAATTCCAAGTTGTATCGGAGCTCGGGTCAACAGGAACTATTTGTGTGGTTTATGATCTCTAGCCCTATGTACTGTACATACTATTATAACTTCCTAGAACTAACAGTACTAGTACATCCAGTGTGGTGGTTTGAAACAAAAGGAAGACTCTAATATAAACAGCTCAGCCCTGTGGACACAGTTTAATTACTTACCGTACAACCACACTCATTTTACCACCGGCATATCGGAACTGTTGTTCTCAAATATAATATCTGTTTGCTTTCCGACTTGATGGTTTCTACAACCAAGTTCAAACAGTTCCTTCTTGAAGTATTGGGTCGTTAATATATTGCTTTTGTTGTACCAGAACTATATAAAATAGTTATCACTGTCGAACACATTTCATCGGTTTCCCTTCATATGTTTCGGCCTCATATTACGAAGAGAAAGGATCGCGAATGCATCCCGTAGTTCAAAAAAGAAGAATCAGCCTAATATTCCCAGACGGCAAGACGCAGGTCCGGAGCGGGACAACAGCTGGAAGGCACCGTTCGGGAACCGACCGCATCGAAGAAGGTGGTTCACACCAGTCACGGGTATTTGTTTTATTTACGAGCTGGGCCATGGTACTCCTTGTAGTTCCTAGAAACAATTCTCTGGTGATGAGGGGCAGTATTTGAGACGTAGGGCTTGACCCTCTGATACCCGGTATTCTAGGTGGACTATTAACGGGGTCACAGGTACTAACAACCCTAATTAATAGAGTCAGAGCAGAGGGAGGAGAAGATACTACTCGACTAAAATAAATAATAAACATTAATATTAGGTTAAGACCCTACTTCAAAACTCACTAAATCAAAGAGTAAGTAGATTCTATAAAAACAATAATGTTGATATTATACCTGCAGAATTGGATAGTCGGACTGAATGTCAAGCTAGTTTTGTCTTCTTTGACAGGAACAGAGAGTCCAAGTTTGAATCTAGGTGGAGTTTACTTTAGGTGATTTATCTTAATGAAATGCGGATATGTCGCACGGATATTAAGATGTGGATAAAAAAATATATTTTACCTTGAAAAACCTGAGTAAATTGGGGTCTTGGCCAACGTTGAAATCATTTAGTCGTTGTAACATACACGCTGACTAACCAACTCAAAAATATTTGAGTTTTAATTCCGGTTGGTCCCATATTAAACGTTGGTTGGGCACTAGTGCGCTTTTAGACATTAGTTACTTTGGGTGCGTTTGAAACTAAGTCATAATTTTAACGGATTAGTAATAATAAAAAGGCATAAATTAAAATGTGCTGCCCCACAATTGGTCTGGAGATTCTGGAGAACCGCCCTCGATACAGTTGTTAGCCGTGTATTCATGAGGTGGTCAGTACTGCCCTCCATCCACCTTTTCATCAGCAACATCGAATGGGGAAGTTTTAGGTATAGATATTATTAAATTAATTAGTACCTGTTATATTTGAGACTTCTTATGAAAAGTACTTGCAATTATTTTAAAATAAGTTGTATGTAATTTCCGACAATTATTTATTTTTATCTTTCACTGACTTCCTTCGAGATAAGAGATAAAGTGAGCTAATTATATAGCTAGGGTCATTTTGAGTTGAGTATTCATATTTTAACATAGTTACTTTCCCTTAAATAGATACTGTTACAAAATGTTCTGGGGTAGGCAATACTACTCATAGCTCCCTTGGTTCTGTTTCTTGGGGGGATCTCTCCCCAAACCCTCTTATTAATATAATCCCCCGTCCACCTGATTTATTTTAATCTATATCTCTGGCATCTGGTTAGAATCGAACCTCAGCCCTCCACGTCTAAGGTAGGGACATTAACCGTGAACTACAACCCTTTAGCTCAGTCATTAGATAATTTTATTAGTGATCCAAGGACCAACTTATTTTTTTAGAATAGTAATGTATAACATCATTTATCATAGCCTATCTGTTATCATATAAACAATACAGACAATCAGGTGTGAGATGATCCCATCCCCAGGACAATTAATAGGGAGATTAGGTACAAGATTACTCTCTGCTCAGTAAACGTATCGAGATATGGTTTTCTGAATTCTTTACTTGACAACAGTTACATTAGGATCAGAAAAATAGTGTTTTTTTCGTTTTAAAACCTTTATTTTTCAATCTTTTTTTTAAATATGGTAAAACGGTTTAGCTGTTTCCAAAACCGCTGTTTCCTTATTAAATCCGCATAAATCCACACAGTACGATGCGATATCTAGTTCAAGATGTATTACCTACAGTCCGATTTAGATAAAGTGACATTTTAAAGAGTTGTAAACTTTACTAAAACAATTTTAATCAATTTATACGTCAACTAATGCTATCTGCAGTTGTCACTTTTCATAGATAATATCAGGACCTACGAAATGATGTAAATAACAAAGCGAAAACCTGTTTTAGTGGCTGAATGGTATAAGGTGTAACTCTCATATAATACTGGCCTCCTAATGATGGGGAGATCAGGGTTTGAACCCCACTTGGGTCTACTTAGGTTTTTTCCCCCTAAATGGTTTCCCACACTCTTTCCACGCAAGTGCTCGTAAATAGCCTCAAAATGCTTCCTTCCTTATTTCTACCCCAATCGTATAACTTGAACAGATAGTAAGATGTTATGATAAAAAAAAAGAAAGGAAAATTGGTTAAATAGTTGTTTATGTTCGTCCCTAACAGAATCTTACTGTGCCTAAATAACGCCGTGATCCGTGGGTGAAACAGGCGCTTAACTATTAAGTGAAAAAAAACTGGTGGAACTTAGGTCGCAAAAAACCCGGGCTGACCCAGCTTCGTTCAAAGAATGTTTCCTCAAGCGGCACAAAGGAAAGTAGATTGCTATTCACTCCCTCTCTCTTGACCTTGGTTCGGTTCCTTGAAGTTGATAAATGTCACCACTAAGATGGGGCGGCCTCTGCACGAAGTCTCGCATGGGTTTTATATCAACATTACCGCAACTACAATAAGTAAACTTATTCTACGCAAATTATCGCGGGTGAAATCATGTCACGACTTTAGATATAGATTTCCGTGACACCTGCCGAGTTAAGGGAGTGGTAGCTGGGCTAAGGCTTCATCTACACTCTCAATAAGCTTCGTATCCTTATTTTTTAGTCCTTTAGTCCGTAATTTTATTTAGTGCGCACACCTCGTATCCTTAAGGTGGAGGGGGGGGGGATGTAGGGCTCGCGAGAAAAGATCAGTGTTTTTGCAGCTTTTAGAGCAATTTTTTTTTTTTGACAAAATAAATCAAATAGCGCTTAAGTAGAGACATAGACTTTAATTTTCTTCAATAGGTGATCTCAAAATATATTTAATATCTATCAAGGGTGTCCTGGAATTTAATGACAATTTTCTTTCTTTATTCAAAAAGTTTATCTTCTAATGCCGCTTTACTCATGACAGATATAAGAAGAAAATTAAAATCTATATTAATACTGAAGCAATATTTTATTTGTTTTTGCAACAACAAAAAATTGCTCTAAAAACTGCAAAAACACTGGTATTTTCTCGCATATCTTATATTCCCACCTTAATCACGTGATATTTTATTAGGAAACTATAAAAGTTTAATCCAATCAAACTGGTCTAAATCAAATAAACACATTCAACGGTTTCATAGTTATTCTATCTAATGTTTTTACTTAACATAAGGATGGATTATATATTCAAGCTCTCTACGAATTATTATTATTTTATTATTAAAGATGGATAGAAGGACATATGATACCATTCTAGTCAACTTATACCTACCTGCTATTTAACGGCACTGTTCACACAATACTGCTGTGAATCAGGGTTTGTCAACCCTCCAGCCTCACGAGATAAAACACAAAATAACAATAATTATGCGTCTACAATCCAACAGTTGTTTTCCTAATCCATACGTAGCAGCGCCCACACTCAGCCCTTCAACCAGTTAGTGTCGTCCACCCACACCATCTGGGAGAAAGCACATGTACTCAGTGGCGCCCACAGAATTTTTTTCAGGATGGTTCGAGATATATTTTCCCTCCCACCCCACACACATGCCTTGAAAACTTTCTGCAGACACTAGCCATTATACGTAAAGATACTAAAATTATAGAATTTGAAAAACGCAAGGTTTTGCTTGAACCTGAACGCAACTAGTAAATTTAAAAAAATAAAATATCATAGGCTACATTTAAAATAGCAAATATAATTTGATTCTATTCATAACACTATACATAATTTAGTCTAATAAATATGACCTTAAATATGGAAATTTGGTGTTATTATTTAAAAATCCCACATTATTTCTTTTTTTTTCAAGCACGCGTCTTACAACCCATTCCGGTTATATGCTTATGTACTAACTACTATAGTGATTTTAGGGATGAAGAAGGTTATACTTATAGGAAGTGTGGCCACATTTTCGTGAAGGAAGAGTGTAAAACAATTTTAGAAATCCATCCTCAGTACACCCGAGTCAGATTATAACCACGATCTTCCCTTCATCGGCATTCTAGTATACTGTGATAACAGCACCTTAGACCATTCGGCCACATAAACGGGTCCATGCTATATTCATCAATATACATTATACAATGATTCAATATGTTTAAGTAGCTTTTTTCTTAGGAAGCTCTAGGAATGTAAATATATGGAAAAATTATTATTTTTGTGAGTCTATGCAAAAGCAGTCTTGTTTGAAGAAAAAAAATGGTAGGGCAGACTAGAATAATACAATTTAAAAAAAGTTTTATTGTAAAAGAAAACATTTAATTACTAAATTAAATTTGAGACTCCAGGGGGAGGAAGGGCATCCTCTCTCCCGTCACTGTGGATGTTTATGCGATGTAGCCTACAAGAGAAGTCACCCACCTCGGTGGCGTAGTTAGCTAACGCGCTTGTTTCGTGTAGAGCCAGACTGCCGAGGACGGGGAGATCGAGGTTCAAATCTCAGTCGGGTGAACTGGGGTGGTTTTCCACTCTCCCTCCACGCAAATGCGAGTTCATCTCCTCTAAATTCAACCTTCCCAATTCCTAATCCATTAGCGTAATTAGTACTTATGCTTATAACTCGAACGGGTAGTAAGACACGTTGCTAAAAAAAATAAAAAATAAAAATACAAGACAAGTCCTGAAGGTGTGATTATTTCCCACACTTAATTTTTATGATCGAGCGAGCGAGAAAGAGCAAACACATTTTACCGGAAAGGTGTCTCATTTACCTTTCAGGGATCTTTTACATTCCACAATCGACACGAGACACGTGGCTTTACTTCCCCTCCACATGAAGTTATAATATGGATTTTTACTACTCATTTTAAATTCGTCAATCTCGGCTGGGCTTGAGCCCACGGGGGTCGTAAGGCAATCACTTTACCCCAAGAACATCGGGCCATCAATACAAATACCTGAAATGGGTTGTATTTTCCCGAATACTACATTTGAGTCTAGGATATATGTACAAAAACCAATTTACACCTAAATTACATAATTGGTGGTATCAGCGCATAGATATTTATCAATACTATATTTTAAATAAATCACACCACAACTTTGAACTCACCGGGATCTAAACCAAAGTCTCTTGTGAGTCAGGGTGTAATCATCATCTTAAATTTAGATTCTACAATACTAAGCTTTGAGAATATTTATCAAGTAGCATATTATTATAATCCGACACTTTAGCTCAGTCGGTAGTGTGTCTTCCTATCGAGCTAAGGATCCCGGGTTCAATTCCCGATATGACCAAAAAATTTACCATTAGTGAAATGTGGGTTAACCCTTTCATATCGATGAATTGACGACCGGGGACTTGATATTGTGGGTAGTATGATCGGCGTTTGGGAACCCTGCATCCTCTGACGGGTCAAAATGCTCTTAGCATTTTGTTGTTGTTTATATCGTGATTGCTTATTCGGGGGTTGGGGGTGGGCAGGTGTGGTGGTGGTTGGTTTTTAGGGGCTTATTATTATTCATTCTTGCCCCTCTCGTCCAATTCGATTTTTTTAATGTGTGTAACATTTTTATTATATCATTGTATTTTATGTCTGTCCCTGGGGGGAGGATTTTTTGTGGGAGTTTTTTATTTATTGATGTGGGGGGCTTTTTATTTATTGATGAGGGAACGTGCAGTCCATGGCGTCGAGCACTCCTCCCACGATGTCCCATAAAATGTTTCCAATTCTGCCCGTGACGGCGGGAGCATGCAGGAGCATCCTCTCTCGATGGTTGTCTAACATAGAGTGTGGGCTACTGGACCGGTCTCCCTGTCGAAAGCCTCTGAATATATCTAGGTGTCGCAATTCTCCTCGGCAATGGGTTTTCCCTGATGACTCATACCTGGCGCCAGAGTGGTGGCTCAACAAGACAAGTCGAGAAAAGAATAGATCATGACCTTGAATGTTGTTGCAATGTGTTTTCCCTGACGAATCATACCTGGCACCAGTTTGGCGGCTCGACAAGACAAGTCGATACAGGAATAGATCACGACCTTGAAACCGTAAGCTAGTACAAGAGTTCATTGACCCTTTTAATGACTGGTGCCAGTTTGGTGGCTCGACAAGTCGAGACAAGAATAACGGGAGCATTGACACAGCTCTTATTATTCACAATCAGGCGCCTCTATACAAATGGAAGCCTCAAAGTGATTTATAATTCTCAGTTACGGGCCGCTATCCCCCACAAAATTCTATTAAAATTGGTTTTGTTTGATATTTACCGTAGACATGTGCCGATGTAGGTATCCGCCATACCAACATGGACCACTGTTGGTAAAGATAAGGTAGTAGGGAGGAGTAAGGTAGAAATGTTCCAGCATTTACGTGGAGTGAGGGAGAGGGAAATAATTTTAGTGAGAACTAGTGACAGTACACCTCAGTGGGGATTTGAAACCCCAACCTCCCCGCCATAACTAGATGGGTTGTACGCACTCTTTCTGGCTAAATGTATGTATATAATATATATATTAATATTTACTGTCGACATGTGCGGATGTAGATATCCACCATAACAACATAGACCACTGTTGGCGAATATAAGGTAGTAGGGAGAACTAAGGTAGAAATGTTCCAGCATTTACGTGGAAAGAGTGAGAGGGAAATAATTTTAGTGAGAACTAGTGACAGTACACTTCAGCGGGGATTCGAACACCCGACCTCCCACCATAACTAGATGATATATATATAAATTAAGATAATGTGCTAGGGATGATTAACAAAATGTTCCAGCATTTTACGTGGAGGGAGAACTACCAAAAGGAGATTAAATTTAGTATTTTTGTTGTTATCAACTTATCGCGAACCCACTTCGATGACCGCATGGTCTAAGGCGTCAATCTCACAAAATACTAGACTACTAATGAGGGGAAGATTGGGGTTCAAATCCCAGCAGGGTGTAATGAGGCTGGTTTTCCTAAGGGATTTTCCACTCTCCCTCCACGCTGATTCGGGTGCACTTAACAGCGTAAAGAAGTGGGAAGGAATTATTTGGTTTAATGACCGTTCTAACAGCCATCAGCGATGCTAAAAACTCCTTCGGCTCTCAAGTTATGGCATGATGTACCTTGCAAAAGATAGTGGGGTTCAAATCCAGGTTCATACATGTCAAAGGTGGAAATCTAACACTCACCTTTTGATCAGCGACTTTTTGAAAAGCGGACCCCCTAAGTCAGCAATTTGAAACACCTCTGACACGCTCATTCCCCTAAATGTTATCTGTAGATCAAAAACAGTGACTTACAAGGGAATTTGTGACGGAAATACACCTGAATGTCAATGCTCCAGAAGGTATGTGTGCCTAAAATACATGGTTGCAACATAAAAATTTCCCCATCCTGTTTCCAAAGTCGATTGTGACTAAAATAAACACGGTTGGTCACACCGATTGGAAGGTTAATGAAATCCCCTCAAGGCAATAATTGATAAAGACAAGGGTTTTGAGGTTGTTAACTTATGTGACAAAGAGGAGGACGGTTCAAAAGAGAAAGGTGGCAGTCCTGGGGCTTATCCTTTTATTCCCGGCAGTAGAGTGATAGATCAAATTAATACGTAATTATTAATATATTCAGCTGACACCTTAGATCAGTCGTTAGCATGTCTGTCCACTGAGCCAAGGGTCCCGGGTTTGATTCCCGGCATGGCTTAAAATGGTGGTTTAGCCTTTCATAGTGATACATTAACGGCAGGGGGAGGACTGGGTTTTGTTCATGGCTTAGTTTAAAAACTAGTACAAATCACTAAGTAAAGGGACGGGCTTACAATTATTTATATCTTTTGCACCGGTTATGCACTGTTATACACGCTAATTTGGTAGAGTACAATACAATACAATGATACAATAAATTTGTACACACATTAAAAATTCGAATGTGGCACACATAAAAAATCAAATGGGAGTAAAGAGGCAAGAATGAAGAAGAATAAGCCCCTACAAACAAACCACCCCCAAACCTGCTAACCCCCATTCCCCGAATAAACAATCACGATAAAAACAACAAAATGCTAAGAGCGTTTTGACCCGTCAGAGGTTGCGGGGTTCCCAAACTCCGATCACACTATTGTTGTGCCTGTTCTAGTCTTAAGTTAGATTATAAGGCACACGAAGCTACGATAGGCCTAGAAACTGGTAGTGAAAAATATATGGTTTGAATGGAAAACTGACCCATGCCACAGGTGGGAAATAGTAATGAATTTAAAGTAAATCATATTATTATAAGAGATTTTACTTTTAGCGTAGATGCCCACCATTAGTGAAACTATTCAATTAGTATCCAGATCTTACAGTTGGAAACGCAGTTGTGAATAATTAAGGTTACCCGCTTCAGTGGCCTCATGGTCTAAGGCGCTACTTTCGCAATAGACTAGACTGCTGAAGACGGGGATATCAGGGCTTGATCCAGGTCAGGGGTTCATACGTTTTTTTAATTGGCTTTTCAATCTACTTCCAAGCAAATGCAGATACACTTCCCCTAATTTCAACTTCTCTAATTCCTAACCCATTAGCATAGTTAGTACATAGGCGTATAACCCAAACTGGTATTAAGACCCGGTTCTAAAAATAGTTTAAGTTGAACCACAGCACTGTAACACTGTACTCAACATGTTACTTGTTACAGTGATGGTTCAAGCTGGTCCATAGCGTAGCGGCCTTTTTCACTACGTGTTCCCTGAGTTAAGGTCCTTTTACACTAGGTAACATGTTTCAAAACTTTGTGTTTCATAGAAAACTTTTACAAATTTTGGAAAATTAAAAAAGTTTATAAAACATTGATTTTTATAACACTCTTCGTGTTTTATAGTTATACGTTTTCCGTACAGTGTCGGTAAAGATCAAAAAAAAAAATGCCTTTGTTTTCTAATATGTTACACTCGTTACAGGACTGTTTACATTATCTAACAAGTTGTCTATATTGCTCTTTCACTGGAACAGCACCCTTAAAAGAGGTGTTTTTCTCTCTATTCGATTACCAATCATATTAATTAGGTACTCGAAGTCCTGGCCTGTCATCCTAACAAAGTTCTTAAAGCTGCCATCAGTTCTGAGTTCCCCAGCCAACAGGCTGTAGTCATCACGTTGAAGATCAGTCAAAAGGTCACGCGCACAGTATTTAGCTCTCGTGAATAGAGGTGGTCGAATCCAAAACAGTCTTTTGGTCCTTTTTTTGCTCAACACTACACAAGGCAAAGCAGCAAGGACAACATCCTCCTCAGATGCCACTATTCAGACAAGATTAAATTTGTTCATCGGTCGTTTTTGTCAATGTTTTATAACAAATGTTATAAATCACTCAAATGTAACAAGTTACAAAATAACACTGTTTTACAACTTTTTTGGTGATCTGGTGGTCTAGAGGTAAGGTGTCAGACTTCTGTGCTGGGGGCCCGGGGTTCAATCCTCTGTACCGGCACAGATTTATCTGATTGCCAAACTCTTCCTTCACCTCTGACAAGATGTGTATTAATCACAGCTTGTGAATGTGAGGAATGCCAGGCCTCCACCGTGGTTCGAATCCCACGTTAAACTGTAGGTCCTCCATTTCATCTCACAATCACCCTACCATTACACATTAGCGTAAGTGAGTACAAACCGAACGGGTAGTAAGACGTGATGATAATAATAATAATAATAATAATAATAACAACCATAATAAAACTTTTTTTTCATAGTGTAAGCAGACATTTATTAAATGATCCCGTTTACCTGCAATATTGTAGCCCTATTCAGACAATGTTTTGAGTATCTGTAAGGGGGTGGCCAGACTGGGCGAGCGACTAAAATATAAAATAGAACACATTGTTTGTAATGAGAGGTGGCCAGACTGGAGCGAGCGACTTAGCGCGTACGCTTGAAAGATAGAACTGGTTCTATTTTACAAGCGCGCGCGCTCGATCCGGTACAGTATAGTTTACAGGCACTAGGCAATACTACTATATGTTGGTTCATTGAGTGCTAGGAAAACTTCTCATTTTGACATTTTTATTACTATCGATAGGTTTAACACACTTACTACTAACGGCCTAATTTAATTGGTAAGATCATAAATCATACTTATATGTATGTTATATATATATATGTAAAACTGATATGTTAAAATTCTTCAATATTATCAAAGTAGGTCTTTACAAATAAGAATCACCATTAGCGTGGAGAGAGGGGGAGAAAACCACAACAATAAATCACTTGTCAAAAACCACCATCATTTCACTGAGCCAAGATTCGTAACCTCCTCGTCAACATCTATTCCTAACTACGCGCTCGCTCGCACGCTTCTCAGTCTGGCCGAACCCTAAGGAAAACTAAAACACTGGTACATTGCTTTCAGCATGTTATTGATATCTATGACTGGTCAGGTCCAAGTGCAAGACTACGGTAATGTTAAAAACATGTTGCTTGTTGCTGTTATCTGTGGAGCTGACCAAAAAGAAGAAGAAGAAAAAAGTTTCTTTTTGCTGTTACTTGAAAACTGATCTCCAAAACCAAGAAAATATAACCACAGTTTTGGTTTATTGCTGTTACAAGTCAAGTTGACCACCAAAAATACTAAAATATTAATGACATGTTGCTAGTTGTTGTTACTGGTCAGGCTGACCCCCAAAACTACAATAGTGTTACCAACATGTTAACTGTTGCAGGGACTGATCAGATTGACCAGTGATACTAGATAGCCGGGGTTCATCATTCCTAAGAGGTTGTTAGATGGTTATACCCCATGTGATGGGATGTATGAGGTAAAATCCCGGTCGTGTGTACTGTGGATTATTTTTCCTAATTGGTTCCTAACTACTTACTACCCCACGAAAATGCGAACATCTTTTCTTTTAATTCTACCTTTCTCATCCTTACAATATTAGCTTGATTAATATTTTCTAAGAAATTGTGCGGTGAATGCTGCAATTTATGTCTAAGTTTAGCTAGCGTATTATTATAAAGTTCTGGAAATGAGCTTATCAGATTATTTATCAAAGCCTATTTAAATTCAATTTAATAGTTTTTGGATATATAATTCATGTACGAAATTAAATAAAATCAACCATTTAAATGAGAATTATGGTCAATTTTTTTGATTTAAATTTAAAAGTGAATAAACAATAAAAAATGTCAGCTACACACACAAAAAGTTTCCCCATTCTAGGAAATTAGTTCTATCAATCAAATATGTGCTAGGACCGACTATTATAATTGCCATTGTATGATCAGAGGCGAATATTAAAAGATTAAGAATAAGGAAAAAGAGTTACAGAGCAATTAAAATATCTTTTTAACCTGCTATTATTGGTTTGGTTTGTATTCACAAACTTTCGCCGTAATTTTTATACCCCTTAAGTAAGAATTTAGTATTTTTAACCAAAGATAAATATTAATTTTGGTTTACTGATATACAATCATTCACAAATCATGGTATCCACGGTGATGTAAGCAAAAAATGATCGTACGGATAAACCACTGCCCACACAAAAGGAAAAGATTGAGATTCTATAAAATAATAAAGTTTTCATTGGAAGATTATATTATTTCCGACATCCTGGACCACTAGCCTTTAAAAATGAGTGGTTTATCGTAAAATTGATTCGTCTGTTTTATCATAATTTTAATTTCCGTATATGGGCTTATCGGATTTTATATTATATAAGATGCATACAGCCCTAACGGGTAGTAAGACGTGGCGAGACAAACAATAAAAAAAACACAACAGAACTACAGCTTTTGTCAAATGTGTTGTTAAAGTTGGAGCTGGTTTTATAACGCATGAGCAGTACAAATGTTTGATTTCTATTTAATATGTTCTTAAATTTAATCAACTTAAACTCAGATTTTTTAAATAAAAATTGTCATCTGTTTTAGAGCTATTTTAAAAAGCAGGCCTAGTGTTTTTCCAAACTATCTTCTCTTTCTTGTATGTTCTAGGACTGTCAGTCTAAAGAGCAAAAATGGTTCTATCCGAGTCAACAGGTAATTAATCCGTGGGGGATTTATGTTGTAACTGTCAGAGCAGGCCTGAGGCGCTACTGGCCGCCTGATTAGTTGCGGATCCACATGAGTTATTCGGGCGGCGCCTTGCCGTCATAAGAGTTATATGTTCCTTGTGGTCACATGAAGTTCGGTCTGTATCCCTGTCTGCAGGCCTGCCCTCCGTTCTGTCCGTCCACAACTTGAGGAAGTCACGTATTAGATGTCCAATGTGTTGTGCAAAGCTCCGTGGGCCGCGCCGGTTTGTTTCTAGAATGACGCAACTCAAAGATTAAACGTTCGCTAGTTGTCTGTTTATCACGATGTGTGATGACGGCTGCAGATAGAGCTTGTAGTGTTACCTTTTTTTTACAACGATGTAAAAAAAAACTGCATTTGAATTCGAAATGTGTAAATGTCTTATCATTAATTTTAACCGAATCTTGCGGGCATTTTGACTACTGACCATTTAACAAGAAGTTTTGGTTATAGATTCATCAGGAGATTGAATATTTCTATTAAAATCTGTTAAATAAGATCGTTTGGTTTAGTTAATTTACTAACCAACCCCGTACCAGCATTTGTGGCCACGTGGAATAAACGTTGAGCTCATATAGTCTGGTTTGACGGTGAATTGGTAGGTTAAGGTTTGAATTACAGCCGGGTGTAAGTCACAGAGGGTGTTTCTTTCTAAAATGTTTTCCACTATTTTTACTATACATTTTACCTTTCTTATTTATGCCACATTTTAGAGTAATTAAATGCATTTAGCTCAGACGGGTGATAAGAAGCATTGCAAAAATTTAAACTTATCACGTAAAGTGTAATTTTCATATTTATACTAGTCACAATTAAAAAAAACTTTGAAAGTTTGTTTCACTATAATTACGTTTTAGAAAAAACTTATTAATTTGGTTTGCCCAACTCGGTGGCGTAGTTGGCTAACGCGATAGCTTCATGTTGAGCTAGACTGCCGAGAACGGAAATATCGAGGTTCGAATCTTGGTCGGGGAAACTGGGTATGGTTTTTCCTAGATGGTTTTCCATTCTGCCTCCACGCAAACGCGGGTTCACTTTCTCTAAATTCAACCTTCCCAATTCCTAGCCTCTTAACGTAATTAATTTTTAAGCGTATAAGCCAAACCGGTGGTAAGACGTGGTGCTAAATAAATAAATATTTTATTTTAGTAACCAAAGTTCTACAGTTACATTTTTTGTAGGGTTGAGAATACACAGCCGTGAAAATTTGACTAAGCATTTGTGCTAAGTTGTTAAAAAGATTCTGGGATTATATTGCTGTTATCATAGATTAAAGTTACGATAAGCTACTAGTTGGAAGTTCTTCAGGCACTAGAGCTTGTTAAACAATATATTTTAGCTATTTACCCCTACAGTGTCAAAAACAATTAGTAGACCTATAATAATAAAGAATAGGTCTGGATATCACAGATGGAGGGGTGATTGGCACATTAAACCAACGTTCAGGTTTCAAGCTCAAGTGTATGCGTACTTTTTACTCATTTAAATGTGTCTTGAATATCTTACACTAACCAATAAAATATACAAATTTAGACTACATATTTAAAAAAAAAATCTAGGATCTGTTTTAATTTTTAAATATGAATTAGTAGGACTACTTTAAATGAAGAGTAAGTCTTAGGTTATGATAATTTGAAATAATTTATCGGGATAAACAAGATTCTGTTTTAATTAGAGCATTTGACATCTTACCTTACTGCCCATCTGTTTATTTGTCCAGATCTATGTTACACAATAACTGTCAAAAGCGTAAACAAATTTTAACGAAATTTGACAGGAGCATTACTTAAAGCTAGTCTGTAATACGTATGCAGATGATTTATCGATCCTTTTGTTCGGTTTCAAAAAGGTGGCCACTAAAACATGTCTGTCTATTTGTTCTGCGATAACTGCCAAATGCGTTGACCAATTTTAAAGAAATTTAGCAGGGATGTTCTTTGAGCCTTAGGCCGAACGATGAGTGTACTATATATAGTTTTTAAATCTGACTATCCGTTTCAGTTCAGCGTTTACTCAAACTGTTTTTAGTTTAATAGCTCATCTAAAGTGATTTGAATTTATAATTCTAAGTAATAAATTGGGTACTTAGGGCATTGGTTTTAAAACTTTGTCATATTATATATTGCTAGACTGATGTCTTAAACAATGTAACAACCTTTTTTCTCTCTGAATATAATATACAATTAGATAAAATATTAATTTATTTTAGGCATAACTTGATAACGAAATTGATAACTTAAAATCCACGCAGAGATTATAGGAGAAACTTCAACTTAAAATAGAAAAAAATCTTAAGGCTATATGTAGTAACGGTGAGAACAATACATAATTCTTAAATTATGTACTTAGAACATTTTGAATGGAGTAAGTGAGGTCTACTGTTCACGTAACTACTACTACTACTACTACTACTACTACTACTACTACTACTACTACTACTACTACTACTACTACTACTACTACTACTACTAATAATAATAATAATAATAAATAATAATAATAATAATAATAATATTGATAATAGCCAAGGTTGGTTGAATTTGGCAAGCTGTAGGCAATTGATATCTTTAAAAATAAGTTCCAATATTGTTAGCATTCCCTTTCTGTTGTATTAATAAGATTTGAGAAGAGCTTTTATGTTCATTGGGCATTAGTGTGACATTATCTATGTGAAACTTTTTGTTGGTTTATCCATGTACAGCCTATATACGAGCAGTGGTGCACCCATAAATTTACTTTTGTGATGGCTATGAGGGAAGGGTAATAAATTCAAGGCTGTAGTGGTAAAATAATTTCGGTGAATAAGAGGGGGATGGGGTGTACAGCCCCCAAGCCACCAGAGGCCAAGTGTATTTATCAATATTGAATGCCTCGTTAAGGTATTTTGAGTATTTTTTAATGACAAATAAGGTTATCTATATAAAATAATGTACGAAGCCTGGTATACAATGTATCTAAGATATTATGTATGTACGGTTCTGGATATAATGTCGTATACCCGGTCATAAATTGTAGCTTTTGCATTGAATATATCTCCAAGGCTCTATATGAGTCACGGTTTCAACCTTGGGTACGTGAAGACTTCTTAGGAGATGCGTTAAGTTTAAAAAATATATATTTCTCATTCAAAACTTATTATTTAGTACATTAGTTTGACTGTAATTTATTTTAGATGCAGATTATAAAATTTAATGTAACTTGAATTATGTACAAAGTTGAAGATAAATTATATCTGAGGGTACGGGAACATAAAAGGGAGGGAGGGGGGGTGATCTAATGCCCTGTTTGCTTCCCTCATCCTCGCTGGGTGCACCATTGAACAGGAGCATTGAGAAAATAATGCTCTGTTCATAAATACTTTGCGGCAAACCTTAAAAATTAAACACAACAAAGGTTTTAAATGTCCTGAAAATATAGTTCATTGTCCGATAAAGAAAGAAAACTTTAAGGTTTAGTTTTGTTGTGTAAAAAGCGTTTTTTTGAAGTATGTTCCCATGTCTGTCTGCGCTGTGCAACAAGTTGATGCTGTTGTTTCTGAAAAAAACGTTGAATAGAAGTTGAACCACGCTCATGTATCAGCAGAAGCTCAGGTAAAACTCCGTTTATGGTCTCGAACAGGTGGGTGGGTCATTGCGAGGCCAAGTCAGTGAAAGAAGCGGCTAAATGCACTCTCTTGTGACTGCTTCTGCTTCCGATGGTTATTTCATGTCATCATATGGTTTTACAGTGACTCTATAATCGGGTTGAGGGAAGGGGAGGGGCGGGGGTGTGAAATTCTTGACCACCCTCTTTTTATTTGACAGGGAGAGGAGCTGAAAACTATCTAAACTGCCCCTCATATTGCCCATGCATATTCAAAACATTACAATACAAGTATTGTAAATACCTTTCATCTTTAATAAAGCAATTGATTGTGTACGTCTTTTCTAATATGTATATCATATTTCTTACTAGAGCTACAACCCTAAACAAGATAAACTTGGTCAAAATCAAGTCTTGGACCTATTTCAGTTACAAAGTGCAGTTATAATTAGACCACGATATCTAGGTAAATTACAGTTAAAATTTACTAAAACTACTATAATATATTTATACGCCAAATCATTATGATCTTCAGTCGTCACTTTTGATATAGTATAATTCCCGATAGAATAATACCGGTAAAATATATTTTTTCTTACCCCGCGACTTAGTACCAATTCGAGTAACACGCATACATTAGTTGTGTTAATATGATAGGGATTTTAGAGTAAATGTAACAGCATGTGCGTTAAAGAAGAGTGAGAAACCATCCAGGACAAAACTATCTCAATACACTGAACCTGTTTTCGAGATCCTTTCTCTTCGACACCGGAAATCTGTCCTATTGCGAGAGTGAAGCGTGTGACCATGCGACCACCAATATGAGTTTATTAATATATTTAGAATGTTTTCAATGTTGACCACAAGATAATTGTTGTTTATTTTTAACCCGTCTTTACTACCGTGTTCTTATAATATATTGTGACAAAAAAAAAAAAGCATAAAAATGTGCTATCCACAACCTTCTTCAAATAGCCTCTTGAGTAATCCAAGTATATTTTTCTTGGAGGGAGATAATCCCTGAACCCCCCACCACTTTCATTTTATTCACCCCCTTCACACACTTCCAAAGTTTCTGGATTCCCTGTGTATGTCTCCATCTTCATGACGAGTAAGAACAACATCATGGCATGGGATATTTTTTTTACAAGCTATAGGCCTACATTAAGGGCTCTACTACGTCACTAGTCTGACACCTTATATAAGTCAGAGACTTTTCAAAGTGGAAACTCACCTGCCATGTCAGGGCCCATCAGCCACAATATAGGGAACAAATACCTCTTTCAAGGCCCAGGGCTGTTTCCTCCGAGCGTAGCCACGCACGTAAACACGCGCAGTGGGCAAACTAGTGACCAGCGACCCCGTGTCTGCCGTCAATCCCTGTCATTACCGGACAGCTAGGAAAACCCCTTCACCTTGGCTAGCTTCCATAGGCAGTAGGAGTTGTCTCCTCCTTCCATGAGTGCTGAAACGCTCAGGTAAGGGCGTTAACCCCTCGTAGGTCAGGGCTTCAACGCAAGTCGCCCAGAGGGGACCTCATGGAGGTGGTTTCACCAGTTTTCCCGGAAGGTACTAGCTACCATCCTCTTAGTGTGTGGTGAGTAGAGGGTACCTTCTCCCCTTCATTCACTTCCACACAGACGACCTCGACCAAAAAGAAAGTATACATTTCTCTTTGCCTCCCCAGAGATTTAGCCACCCATCAGGTAAACCCTCCGGACGTTACCCGGGAGCCGCAATGAGGAGGCACTCTGCCAGGATTACCTGATGAGTAACATCCCACAGGTAGGGGCAGGATACCTCTTGTCCCAGCCCAGTTAGGACAGTCACCCTGAGGATGAGATTTCATCTCAAACCCATAAGCATCCAACCCCGAGCCAGCACTACGCCCTGTAAGCTATACACGATACACAAGGACGATGTTTTAGTATTATATTCAGTTCATAAACTTGTACTGAAACCACTATGAAAGCTATCACAAATCAGCCAAGTAGCTACTACGAAATATGTGATGGGTACTCACGCGGTCATTGTTTACTCCTTAATAGCTAATGTTGCAAACAAAATAAACTTTGTTTAGAATTTTTTTATGTATGTATGTATGAATTGAAAATATAATAATATTATTTTAACAATCTGGAGTTTTCATGAATATATAAATTATAATAAATATAAACTGTGATTAATATTTGAGTAAAGAGTGGCTCTATGGTGAGGTATTTAGGTGATACGCGCATGATTTTTAGAGTGATTATGATGAAACAAGTAAATAAATGGTACGACACAATCGTACAAACTTTTTCATAGCTTGGAAAAATATCTAAAAATTAAAGTTTTTCCAGACTATTCTTAAATAATTTATATTTGTAAAAATTAAATATATTCTTATTTATCATGAAAAATTATTCCTAGATACCCATTTTGAATTCAATCTTAAAGGCAATTTTTAAAAATGTCAAATTTTCTAGATTTGTCATAAGTAGACTACCCTCAAACAAACATACATTATTTATTATCTTGTAAAACAGTCTCCAAATACGATTTTTTTTAGCAAAATCGTCAAAACTATTAAAAAAGACTTCAATTATTTAAAAAATCAGTCATCAATAAACTAATTTTTTTAAAACACCAAATATATTTAATTATTTATAATGTGAACCTTAACAGATTCCTATTTTGAACCAAATCGCTAGAGCCATTTGATTAAAAAAAAAAATGCAGTAGTTATCTGACCTTAAGCGAATTTCCCCCTCCCCCCCCCCTTCTCAAACAAGAATATACAGTTTTGTTTGTTATGTAAAACATTTTTCAGACTCATTTTAAACAAAATCGTAAGAGAAATTGTAGAAATATTGGGAATTATTGAAACTATCACACAAATATAAATTCTGTTTTGGGATACAACACAATACAACTTAAATATAAATCATAATCTCTAATTAGGACATTTTTACGATTAGGCCTACTATATTTTCTCTTGATATGATAAATAAAAAAGGCACGAGAGTGGTGGAAGGTGCTAAGTGGATAAAAAAAAGGACAAATAAAGGAGTATTTCATAATGACATTAAATGTATGGTAATTTAGCTTTTAAAAAACATTTCAAATAAGCATGTTGTACATTGAAATTAAAATTAATGAAATCCAGTTTATGAAAGATAATTGTGGATACAATTTTATTATTTTGCACTTATAACCCTTTTTAGAGTTAAGTCCATGTAACCATACCCTTAACATTTATGGTGATTGTACTAAGCCCCGTGTTTGTTCTTTCTCTAATCGTATTGACATGAACTATTCTTCATTTTGTACCGAGCGCAGATGGTGGACTAAACATGTGAGCTCTTCATCCCGATACTATCTATGTCACACAGGAAATCCCCTCCCTCCCACATGTCCCCATATGGCACGGTGGCTGACATCGTGGAACTACACGTATGAACCGCTGACATTTCGCGAGTACGGCCCTATCCGACGCACGGTAAGATAGGACTTTGTTTTTCTCAGTGGCTGTGAGAGTAGGATTAGGAGGGCTCTTCGACTCCCTCCTGCACAGGTTTCTGGTAACACAAGGGCCGGACGTGACGCACAAGGTCATACGAGGTCACTGTTTTGGTGAGGGCACCCATCACCGACATGCAACAATCCTACCCCCCCACCCCCCCTTTCCACTTCCCTTTTTTTTCTTCTACATCCACCTGAAAGAAAAAAAACCATATTATATAATGGACCTACCGAAATCTGAGACAAGAAGATTCTCAGCGGGAGGCTAAACTAATGTTGTTCTTTTCATTGCTTCGGCTAGATGATGAATCCGGGGGAGGGGGGGGGGAGGATAGAGATGTGTTTGTATTCGGGTGTGAGGGACGTGGAAAAATGGTTCACCTTTTTCACTTAGGAGGGAAGACTAAATGAAGTGTGTTTTATCTTTGTAAGATCCTTTTGAAAGAAAGAGATCGGCACCTGAAGGATAAGGACAATTTTTTTTTTAACCGCCTTACTTGCTCTTATCTTTTGCTTCTCATTCAGATGACCTGATACTTCCTGTGGTTGCCGGCTGCTAAGGTTCAGACAGGGGTGCCAACCCTATCATGGCAAATTCTATAATAGGTTTTAAACCGCTGTATAGATTGGACAGCAAGAATTGAAATGCAGCATTTGATTAGAATTTTCAGATTTAGGTGAAACAAATACTTTGCTTCACTTGGTCAAGTGGTTGATCGTTCGAATACTTCTCTTGGGACTTGGGATATAAATTATATTGAACTTACAATCACTCTAAACTACGATTATTTTTTTAATAAATTTAGGATACGTAATTCGAACCAAAGTATCAGTTAAACGTGAAACTTCAAGATATCATGATTCAAGTTCGTCTTGTTGGTCAGATATTAACATTCTTGGCTCGGGGGTTGAGTATGGTGCTAAGTTATCTTGTGAGTTGCTTAGTGATAAGAAAATCTGTCCGAAAAGGAAAATTTAGATTCCTTAGTATTGATACCAATTTATTAGAAACTTTGAAGTTGATTATCTTTGAAGTAGTCAAAGTAGGACCACATTTTATATAGAAAAACTTTAAAAAAATTAAAACAATTTTTTGTGTGGTCATTAATGATGACATTTTACAATATTATTAGTTTTGTTTTTTAAGTGTTGATACGTAAAAGTAGATTTAGTAACTATTTTAGCTGTCAGGGAGCTGTTCTCCCTGTGAAATTTAGACTGTGTCTAAGACATCTTCATACAAATACCTCATCACATAGATATGACGCTGGGGCATTTAAAAATATAAATTTTATACTCTCAACCAGGGCGACACTAGCCAGTATGTGGATTATTGTGTCATGATGATAGTACCAGGTCTCTAATAATTAAACTATTATAATATAAGATAACAGGATGAGGAAACTATACTCAATTGTATAATTCTGATTAGAGGTTGTAAACTAAGCAGGGATTCAACACCATTTGACCAGACCTAGCAATGCTGGTTTATTTATTATTAACTTTATTAAGAATTGGAACTGAAATCAAACATGAGTTTGAAAAAAAAATTAGTGAGGAACAAGAACATTACCCGATTCAGTGGCGTCGTGATCTAACGCGCTACTCTCGCAGTAGACTAGACTGCCGATGACGGGGAGATTGAGGTTTGAATCTTGGTCAGCTGTACTGAGGGTTGTTTTTCCTAAATAGTTTTACAGTGGTTTGCAAATGCGGGTACACTTCCTCTGAATATAACCTTCAAAATCCCTTAAACCTCTAGCGTAATTATAGTACATAAGCGTATAACCCGAATGGGTTGTAAGACACGATGCTAAAAAACAACAACAAACATCAAACAAGAACATTAACAGCTGTGACAGCTGACAGTGTGAGAGTATCGACACAGAGCATAAAGTCCCAAGTTTGACTATCATGTCCAGATATTTTTCAAATAAATTGATATTATGTGTGCACATCTCAAATAATTATAATGATTAAAGAGATGAATATTTGTAATCGATTACAGTCAAACGATTGAAATAAATTATCCAGTATTCATAACTGCATCACAAAGCTAGCTCAGCTCCAGTGTGTTTTATTCCGACTCAGGGGAGTGGAGTTCAATCTTCACCACCAAACGCAATGTAGGAAGGTTGGTTAGTGAGTTTGTTGCTTTCCAACCTTTCTTTTAATTGATCGATCGTTATTTTGTTTAATGTCCGCTTTTCTTTATGTGTGTTCAGGTTTGTTATTGAACGCTGGGAATAGCTAAGGGTTTCATAAAGATACATTTAATTTAAAATTACTAGAATATATGTACCCTTCATTTATCCTGATAAGTAACTATATTACCATGACAGGTTACACCAAGCCCTATCTTGCAAGTTGCCCCATAGTGGAGCCAAGAAGGGTAAGCTGACTAACTATTCATAGAAAAGGGATGCTCGTGCCATATATAGTCCATTTGCCATAGAAGTGGGGGTATCTGACAGCTAACAGAAGATTTATAAACCGTTTCATAAAGCATAATTAAAACAAATTGCTTGTTGTGAAAGTTTCGACTTCCACAAGTGACAACAAATCAACACACGTGGTTTACCGAATGAATACATGAACATGGATCTGGTAACTTTTAGTTATCTGTAACTTACTTACACTCTTACCTTAGAGGGTTTATAGAGACGTTCGTGGCCAGTACGATAGGTCGTGGTTTACCCACCCCTTGCAGTGTTACCTGTACATTTTGTTTGAATGGGCGCAGGTTGCTCGCTGCTGAACACTTGTATTCTTCCAAGGTCTTTTAAATGTCCAGAGGTCCCAAACTCCGGCGTTTAAAGGTCCCAGTAAGGCGGAGCCCGACACACGCTATATGTGGAGGTGTCTTCTGTGCGGGGTGTGGGGTGGCACATGAATGGGAGATATGCTGTGCCATTGTGATACGGGCAAACAGAAAATAAGGGTTTCATATTTACAATCATAGATGGCAGTCTATGCCATGAAATTGATATTTTTAGAAATAATTTGGAAAACGAAGTTCCTTATTAATATCTTCAACCGAAGAAGGCTGTTTGAAAGGGCGAATGCGAGGAAAAGCTACAGATTTTGCCTGGCTGGAGTTTGGAAAAACATTATGGGGTATCCTGACATATACATCTCAATGCATCCTATAGTGAATCTGACGCACCAGTGGACAAATAGACAAAGGCGTGCACGTCATCTTGTCTGGACTCACATCGGTGCTCACATGGGTTTCATGTCAGGCCCATATATTATTGTGAATACATTGAGTAATTAAATATATCGTAATACAATAAAAGTTAACCGGTTCTCAAGAGATGGGTAGTTTGTAGCTTAAATACCGACCATGTGTATTGAGATACTGAGAAAGTTTTTTTATGAATGGCTTTTCAATCTCTCTCTACGTCCATGCTAATACTTTTTCTCTAAATTATGCATATATGAACCACGAACAATTAGTGTAATTAAAAGTTTATATGGAGCAAAATTGTATCAGTATAAGGTTCAAAATAAAATAAAACCTTTACCTCCAAAGTTATAATTGGGTTCATACTATCCATGTGCCCAGCATTGTAATCTGAAGGTGGATTTTAATATTTTAATATCAGAAACAAGTAGTTTTGAGTGCGAGATATGGTCATTCTTTGATGTCTTATATTAATAAAATTATATTTTAATTTGTATAGGATATTTAAGTATCCGATACCTAAGCTCAGTCAGTAGCGTATCTACCTACTGCGCTAAGAGTCCCGGGTTCGGTTACCGGCATGGCAGAAATATTTATCATTGATAAAATATGGGTTTAACCTTTTACATTGATAAATTAACGGCCGGGGATTGGATATTGTGTCTTTCCTAGTCTTAAGTTAGATTATAAGGCATATGAAGCTAAGAAAGGACTAGCAAGCTGATAGTGGTAAATAATATGCCTTGAATGAAACACTGATTCAGGTCACAGGCTGGAAACAGTAATAAATGTAAAAATAATATGTGTAAGAAGCATAAGTAACCTTTTTCAAAAGTACATTTAGTTTAAGTTAAAAGAGCAAAGGTATGAATACGTTAAGCTCGCTTTGAAAGTCTTAGTTCTGTAAAATTAGTTTATGTTGTGTTTGGTTAGGCTTATTAGCATTAGCTTATATGCATTGTCTTAATGAAAGTATTTCCTAAAGTATGGATTTGTAAAGACATAAGATTATATATTTTTAGCATTGGTCTACATCTATTGAAAACCCTTTTCTGTTTTGTAATCTCGATTCAAACTTTTTCTAAAGTCTATCCTTTAGAACAGCGGTTCCCAATGTGGGGTACGCGTACCCCTATGGGTACGTGACAGGGCATTGGAGGGTATGCGAAAATATTTGATTAGTGGTGGAAAGAGTGTAAGACAAGAAATCATTTAAAAGTGGTGAAATTAATTTAATGATATGGTTGAGGGTGTGTAGGTTTTCTTCTATATTTGACGTTGAGAAAATTATTTCAATTTCAAACATAAATTTTTTTATAGTTATTAATAAATTAATAAATAAACTAAATTTGTTGGTTTTTTATGGTAACTTTTGCTTTTTGAATATATAAATATCTGCACTCTTTATTTAGCTCATTATCACATTGTTTTATAATCTTATTAATAGCCCATTTATTTTCAGTTGCAACAAATAAATCAGAAATAACTACTAGGTTATTGTAGTAATCAACATTTTGTTAAAAAAAAATTAAGGGCACAAATTATGGAAATGGTTTGCCAAGGGGTACGCAAGTGAAAAGAGGTTGGCAACCGCTGCTCTAGAGCTTAGTGGAACTATCTCATCTTTGATAAACTCGGCTATATGAATACAAGTATATTTATTTTGTTTGGAATGTACTGACATATTTTTTAAACACATCTATAATATCATTTTAAAATATTTTGTTCTAGTTTGACAGTATTAAAATATCATGAGAATTGTTTCTATAACAAAAGTCATTACGTTATTTTGAAACGATTAAAATTCATTCTAGCCATTTTTGAAAAAGTTTATACACCTTTGTTCTTAGTAATAATTCTTACCCACTTTCGGAGGCCACATAATCGAATGTGCTATTCACGCAGTAGACAAGACTGCCGATGACAGGGAGATCAAGGTTCAAATCTCGATTGAGTGTACTGAGGGTGGTTTTCCAATATGGTATTCCCTTATCGCGCCATGCAAATGTGGGTACACTTATTCCAAATATAGCCTTCCTAATCCCTAAAACCATTAGTGTAAATAGTGCACAAGCGTATGACACGAACGTGTAGTAAGAAGCAGTGCTAAAAAAACTAGATGAACTATTTATTTAAATTATGAAGGTAACCAATTGAGTACTATGCTGAAGTGTGGCCAAGTCTATCTTCCTAGACTCACGTTGCAACAGGTCACCGTTGGAGGTAAGGTAAGTTAGAATTCTGGCTGCGTGCGATTCTACACATGTAATTGATGAATTGTAATTTTCTCATAATATTTCTAGACTTGTGTAGTTGCACTTTCTCTAAACATTTCTTCTTCATCCTTACATCTTAAATTAATAGCCCGTGTGTTGGGAGCACATTACATCGCTGGGTGCTAGATACAAGATCTACGCTCGAACAAAAAACCGGGTCAAAATGTAGTTTTTTATATTCTTACTTGAAAACAGTGAAATTTGGACCATTAAATAATTCACATAATTTTAAATAATTATTTTCAATTTTTTTAATGTGGTAAAATTGTCTCATTGGTCTCAATGTGCTAACGAATTAAATATAAATAGGCTAAGTGACATAAGTATTAATTGTTCCTAGTACTCAACCTATTTCTATCTACTACTCTAGCACTGCATTGCAAGGATTATGTATGCTATCTATCTCTCTATCCATACAGCTATCTATCTGTCTAGCTATCCATCCATCTTTCTGTCCATCTATGTAGCTATCTCTCTCTCTCTCTCTATATATATATATATATATATATATAAACATACACACAATTATATAATAATTGTGTGTATGTTTAATTTATTAATAAGAATATATCCACCCATATATGTATATATAAATATACATAGCAATAGCAATTTAATTCAAATTAATTATATTTCTATTAAGTGATGAAACTTAAACGCAATTATATATATATATATATGATATTATATATATAAATTAATTTATTTATCTATATATTGATATAACGTCGTATATGTTTAATTAATTAATAAAAATAGAAATATTTCAAATTAAAGTGATTTTGTTATGAATATCTATATAAAGGGAAGTGTAGAATTTATAAATTATATATATATATATTTATATATATTATATATATATATATACTGCGTAGAAGTGGTGTAGAATTTATATATATATTCTGCGTATACGCACGCCATTATATATGTATATATAAAATGGCGTGTATGTTTAGTCAGTTAGTAAAAATATAATTACCTCAAATTAAAGTGGTTTTGTTATTTATATATATTCTCTATATACTTATATGTAAACTATTTATGCATGCTTATGCACTATACATATATAAATAAATTATTTATTTTTATTACTTCTTCTTACTACCCGTTCAGGCTATACGCATATTTAATAATTAAACTATTTTGATAGGGATGAGAATGGTTTACATTTTTAGAGGATTTGTACCAGCATTTGCGTGGAATGAGCGTGGAAAGCCATTGAGGGAAAGTAACCTTTACACCAGACCGGAATTCAAGATCCAATCTACTCGTCTACGGTAGTCTAGTCTATTGTGATAGTAACGCCTTAGACCGTGCGGCCACTGAGGTGGGTAATATTGTATATATACAAGAATATATTAGGATTAAATGGACGGGAACACGAATAAAGGTCAGTGTTTTGCCAGTTTTTATAGAAAAACCTTTTTTTGTTTAAAATATATTAGATATTGTTTGAATGAATACACTTAGTTTAATTTTCTACATATATATAGTAATTTCAACAATTCTTGAATATGTCATGACTCATGAGCGTAGTGGAATATAAATACATATAAACTCTTTTTAAGAGAAAAGGAACAGTCCTGTTAAAATCTCACGATGTCTCTGACAGATGTTTAAGAATTGTTAACATTATAACGTGTAGAAAATTAAACTGAGCGTATCTAATAAAGATATATTTTATTCGTTCTGCTCTAAACAATTTTTTTTTGGCTATACAAATTGCAAAAATACAAACCTAAACATTACTCAAATTCCCTTACACGCCACCTTAAGACGTCCTTCAAATCCTTTATACTTTATACAAGTGTTATTTAAGCATGTCTTGTATAACACCTTATGTTAAGTTTTGAAAGTATCTGGACATGTCCCCTTGTTCCTCGGGCCAAAAGGCAGTCCTGTAGAAAGCGGCCCAAGGCGGAGATGTGGGTGAAGGGGCCTGGCCGGCTAGCATGCCTAAACGGACCAACGCAACGCCACGAATTAAAATTAACAGGTGTCTTTTTTTGCCGCGTGTCATTTCTAGACCAATTTACAAGTTAAATGAGTGACTAATCAAGTGTAGAGGGCACCCTTTTTCCCAGGGAACGTAAAGTGGGATTCACTGACTGGGTTTGATGAGAAGTTGGCACGTCTGATTCATACCTACCCACATCGATGGACACGCGGAATACATGTCAGACTAATCCATTCTAGTTTTAATATAATTTAAATACTAGGCTTTGAACCCCAGCTGAGTTTTTCCTTAAATGTGTTTTCATTATCCCTCCGTGCAAAGGTGGGTACATTTAATCTAAATTATACCTTTCTCATCCCTAAATAACTATTATAATACAATACAGAGCCCGTATTGGTAGTAATACGCTGGTTAAAAAATCATACCCGTAAGGCCGTTGGTTTGGGATTAACCGGAGGTTTATCTTCATTTAATCACTACATAATTATTCAGTTCATTCTGTTACACTAGGTTAGATAATTAAGTCATTTATAGCTACTAATGGACTTACAATAAATTAATAATAATGTAACCTAGCTTAATATTCCCTATTTATATAAATTTATGACTTATTTGTGTTCGATATTGTCAATTAAATTTAATAATCTTAGATATTTTTTCATATTGTAACTAGCTATTTTTTCATATACTCATAAGTCATGCTAACAGTGGAAGTTTTTTTAAGATGAATTAAATTTTAACCGTTGTAACATAAATAGGTCTACATTCATCATTTGTGAAGATTTGCACAACTGTAATTATTTTTGAAATTGGTAAGAGGTATTTTTTATGGTGATAAGACTATAGCTGCTTGTTTACATTGTACTCAGCTTGATAACTACTATGTCATCAATTCTAGATTGTGGGCCAGAAGTGGCTCGCACACGTCAAGTTACCCATCCATGTTGAATGGGCTAATATCCAAGATCATCTGCAGTCTAATTGCTTGTCAAGTGAATCAAACGAGATTTGAAACAGTTCCGCGAAGGAAGAACCATATTTAATAGGTATGCGAGAATTACGTCATACTCTAGTATGGACATTCCTTATTGTGGAGCGTGACTCATATTCTTTAAATTAAATATGTTACTTAATAATAATAATTTAAAAAGTTGTATTTTTTCTAAGTCCATCACCTTAGCTCAGTCAATGGCGAGTTTGTCTACTGAACTATGGTCCCAGATTTGATTTCCAATATAGTCGGAAGATGAATAATTGGTCAAATTGGGCCTTCCTCTTTGAAAGTAATGAATTAACAGTCAGAGGACTGAGTGATGTGTCAGTTCTAGAATAAAGTCAGTTTAGAATCAGGGTTCTTATACAATCACCAATTTCAGAAAGTGAATTTAAAATAACCCATACTAATAATAGATTAGTTTAGAAATTAATTTCAACTATTGTCCTATGATTGAGGAACTAGATATTAGGGTGACGCATGATTCAGATTGGTAATACATAGTTTATTTGGCCACTTTCCGAAACACAGTAACTTGTTTATTTTTGTCCAATTTATACGATTTTTGCCACTTTTATTTGGTCAATCTTGAATTGAATATGTCAAATCAATAATTGAATAGTTTTAAAATGCTTGCAGTTGGAAGTACATCTATGGTAAATATGCTTCTTTTAAAGGCATACACCAGTGTGTTTGCTAGTCCGTAGGCTCGATTCTGACGTCAATACCTCCCTCGGCTGACCTTGGGGATGCGCAGACATCTACCTTGTAATTCGTATTACCATGGTGTTGGCTGATCGGTTTTACGAGCTACAGGTTGCAGTTGCAAACTCTTATCCACTTTGTAAGAGCACAGTATGTAAACGGTCTCGTGTTATTCATGTGATTATTATTTATTACCCTTTGTGTATGAAAATAATAAGTTAATATATGAATGATTTTTGTGTGGGGGTGTGAAGGGGGTAGGGATCTGTTATAGGGGCAGTTTGGTCTGGAATGTAAGGATGAAATTAGGGTAGCCCTTACTCAGAAATGTTTTTTTATTTCTATAGTATATTTTATTTATTTTTTAAACAAAGTCTTGGATTGGCTCTAGTTTGGCTCATTTGTAGAATCATTGTTAGCTGAGGTCGTATTTATTTATTTCTTCTTCTTAGAATTTAAGTGTTGCCTTAGTTGTCCTTTTCTTGTTGATATTATCATGGATGAGAATCAGTTTTTCGTTTATCTTGTATCTCTGTGTGATCAGCCATGCACCAAGTTACGCTAGGTATTTCCAGGATAGCGTTACTAATGTTCTTACGTCATAAGTAGATCTCGGTGTCTGCCGTGAAAAATCTGGTTATTTAATTTAGTATTGACATGTTTGCCTCTGTATGTATATCAAACATTAATTTATTTTCTTAACAGCTCTGATAATAACTTCAGCTTTCGTATCTAAATCTTTAATCTAAAATATTGAATAGTAATAATATACATAATTCAAAATTATTTCGTAGCAACAAATAAATATATTTTATGATAATTCAGCAGAGCCTAGATTTTGATGACTTTATTCATCTCATGTAATACTCATAAGTACATCAACATTGTTCATGATCGCCTTATTATAGAAATGTATAGGCCTATATATGCTCTAGGTCATTTTTTGTCATTTTTCAATAAAAGGTAATATTTTCCTGCTTTGCTTAATTTTTGAGTAATTTTTAATAATATATTTTAGTCATTTCTAGGCATTTACGAGCCATTTAAAGGCATCCATGTTCAATGGGTATCATTTTAATTAATATCGATATTTTATAAATGTATAAACACTCAAACATATCTTTTTTCAACACACAGTTGTCTGAATGAAAAGATAATGTAGACAATGACTCCTTTTTGCTTGTATGGTTGTAAAATACATATTCCTCTTGATAGAGTGCAACCAAACTTAAAAGGGTTCTTTTGGAAGGGGCTAGCTAACCTAATACTTCCGAAACATATATTTGTAAATCATTATTATATTTAACAGATTGCAAAGTTTAGTTGTTAAAGTCTTTTCATTGCATTTCACATTTTGTAAAGTGCGTGTTTGATCTAGTCATGGTAATTTATTACGAGTTATTACTCATATAATTAAGACATAAAAAAATTAAAGTATTCTTTAGAATTGTTAGGCCATTTTATAGGAATTTTTTGGGACCATTTTCAGTCATTAATATCCAGACCTTGAAGATAAAAATGTACTCGTATTTGTGTGAAGGGAGAGTGGTGAACCATTAACATAAAAAACCACCTGAGTACATCCAACTTACACTCGAGCCCTAAGACCCCATTATTTATACATCACAAAAGTAGTGTGGAGGAGCCCCTACTGAGGAAATTTGACATTTGACCCCGGTTTGGATCTATCCGTGATGTCGCAATGCTATAACGTCATCACAGCGCTGATTGGTTTTGGTTCGGATGACGTAATGGTCAATTTTATTTTGTATGTGTGACCATTGGTTTTCTATGTGTGCGCATTGGTTTTTTATATGTGCCATTGGATCGTATGTCTGGGTATATAGAGGCTGGTGTTGGAGTTTATTTTATTTATTGGTAGGGGAACGTGCAGTCCACGGCGTTGGTCATTCCTCCCGTGACGTCCCAGGCATCGCTACTGAGGGCACATCACGAACCTCTCCCGATGACCGTTTACCGTAGAGTGTGAGCATTAGGCAATGACTCCCTCTCATAAGCCTCTGTATCTATTTTGGTGTCACAACACTCCCCCTCCCTCATTTATGTGGCAATGGGTTTTCGCGGTGACGTCATCATAGCCCTGGCGCAGTTTGGCAGCTAGACAAGACAAGTTGAGACATGAATAGATCGTGACCTTGAAACCGTGAACTAGTACATGAGGTCATTGACACTGGCAACCATTCCTTCCCCTTTCTATGTGGCAATGGATATTGCCAATGATGTCATCGCACTGTCGCAAACCTGATGACTCATACCTGGCACCAGTTTGGTGGCTCGACAAGACAAGTCAAGACAGGAATAGATTGTGACCGTGAGGTCATTGACCCTGTTCATGCTTGGTGCAAGTTTGGCGGCTTGACAAGTCAAGACTCGTATCTGGTTACACTACGTGTAAGGGACAAACAGGTTTTGCTTGAATAAAACACGATATTATAAACATATATTTATTATACATTAAAGGTTTCAGAGATATACATAATATTTATTATAGATTAAAGATTTCACAGGCATACATAATATTTATTAGACATTAAAGGTTTCACAGACATACTATACACTACTACTACTATACACTTTTATAGGAATGACGCATATATTCGTTCATACGTTTTTATATAGTGTCTCTTAGATGTGTTAGTAAAAATTGTTTTTAGTTCACAACCCAGCATGTAATACTCCAAACCGACGACTTGACGTTTAAAGTAGGTAGCACTGATAAGATCCAAGTTTCTGATGTGCGTTTCCACCGTAGGCTGTTTGAGGTCGATGACATCAATTGATTCTGTTAGCGTGTCGCATACATCCACGATGAGTGTGTCGATCAAATCGTTGCAATATCGTGCGACGGGTGTCAACCACATATCGCGTCGATTGACGGTGACTTCGATGAGGTCCCACACATCACAAAGACGCTCCCAGCTAGGTGCTAGATAGCCGACCCTTTTGAGTCCAGCGTCTTGTTTTTCGCTGATGACGACCATACGGTCACCGCACACGTGTCTCAGAGAAATTTTCTGATTAGTTAGACTAATCATCTGAGGAGGCTGGGTGTTGCTGTAAAGTTTGATATGACTGATTTCTAGCTTCCCAGTTTTTGCTACTCTGTAGGATTAAACACAGCACAGTTCCCTCCACATTTTTCTATCTGGACATAGGGCGTAAAGTTTTTCTTGACGCTCATGCAGACGATGACTCTCTTTGCGTCGACTTTGTCCAGCGGAAACAAAGCCTTGAAAATACTGGTGATGGTGAGCGGCTTCACCGTCTTTGCTTTGTGGATGCAAACATCTTGGCCATACGACGACTTTCGTGATTATGGCCAGCGTGCCTTCGAGATGCTCCTTTTATAGGTGCACGCTGATTGGACGCAGCCTCTTGAGGGGCGGCAGGACCCTACCGTCTTGAAAAATATGTTCTAAAATTTCAACACCCTAGAGTCATTGGGTCTAGGATTGGTGTGCTAGAATAGTGTTAAAAAAGTTTCATTGGAATATTCTAGGCATGATATAGAAAGTACACGAGACAGTAATGTCCGCAAATGTTTGAGGCTATGCTTTGAAGTAAAATCGTGCTATGAAACGTGCGTGAAGTGTTTTTGTGTATAAATGCAAGATGTGATCTATACGGGGTGTAAAACCATAGCTGTTAAAAAATTCTCCCACACAGTTCTTGTCGATAAATATGGTGACCCAATGCGTTCCAGGCTTAATGTGTGGATCCATGTTGATGACGAGAGTGGCAGGTCGCACCATTCTTGTGGGTAGTTGATCAGCAGGGAAAACATCCAACCGTACAGAACGGAACCACGGGTTTGTTTTCAGTGCACGTCTTATGGTGTGCGTGTCCATCTTCAATCATCCAATCTCGAAGTATCTAAACGATGGAGGCCGAACAGAAATTCCATACAGAACTATGTGCTATGCACATGTTGTGGCCCAATTTAAGTGTTTTCAGAGATGAACAACCTTTGTCGTACAGATCTACGACGGAAGTAGGCGTGTATTTGGCTAGAAAATTGTTCTTTTCTACCCCCTTGACGTAGACGGTTTATGCACGCGTTGTGGCACGGGAGATGAGGGGTTCGAGCATGCTGTGATCCACATCACCACTATCCTAGGGAGTACCATGCAGTTTGTTGACGATATAGTCGGCCTGCATTTTAGCAGTGGTGGAAAGTTCCTCGATAGAGTATAGGGGTTTTAACACCCATTGTTGAAATAATGTACCGCATACAGATTAAACACTCAGTTCCTTGACGATAAACTCTTTGCTGTCGTCGATGAATATTTGGAAATCTTCATTGACGCCCATGATTTAAATGATGGGTGTAAGGGGCGGGAAGTCGCTTATATTAACTCCCATAATCGATCACGACGTTTCTGTCCTTGTCGATGGTGATGATGTTGGCAAACTCCCCGTACACGATACAGTTAACGGTTTCGGTGAGAGCTCTGGTGAAGCTCACTTTGATGCTCAGAAACCATGCCTCGTCAAATTTCAGTGCGATGTCATGTGGGCGGACAGATTAGGTGTGGGATCGAAAGCCATGAGAAGATATCCCTTAGGGAAGGCTTCCCGTGTGATGTCACTACCTTAGTTCATGAAAAGAATACCAGTTCCAAAAAACAGTGTGTGGTAGGACATTACATTATTGCCATTTGAAAAATCAGGTTGTAATTGTTTCGATGGCACTTGTTCCCCGTCCCCGTCCACGTACAGCGAGAAATGGTTCATGCCGTAGGCTTGGAAGTCAGTTGAACGCAGCGTTTGACACAAATTTCACGATGCATCGTTTTGGAATTGTCCGGTGAAAACGTTGTCCAGTGTGTTCCCTTGAACACCCTTAGGAATAGTGAGGGTTTTTACTTCCTCGCGGGTGATGGGATACTTTGCGGAACTGACGTTTAATGTCTTGGCATCTGCCAACCGTATAGAAGGTGCTACTTTGACACGTCGCAATAGAAGACAGGCTTCAACGATGTGAACCTCAAAGTGCAAGATTTCAGGGACGGCCATAAGGATAAACCCTTCTCTGGAACGGGCCAACTTAACTCTGAGGTCGTTACAGTTCAAAAGGTATTTCTCTTAGTATAAACATCACCATGTAGATAATTCAAAAAATCTACCATCTTACTTTTTGTAATGAGACTGTGACGAGCCTCAAATCCTTTGTTGCCAGGGTTAATCTCCTCAAAGGTTCAGGGGCTGTCTGCGAACCACAGACCACAAGTCAAATGTGTTCTTTTGGATTCACTGTTCTAATTAAGCAGCTTCTCAATGTACGATCTATAATCATACGTGATTCTGAGTGGTGAGACTAGTTTTTGGTTTAAAAACACAACTACCTTTGTGAATAGCGAATGCAACCAGTTGTTGACGGGAGCGATTTGATCCACCTTGGTGAAAGCACCACCGTCGGGTTTTATGATGGCTGCCCAGATGGTCTTTGAAAGATCGTTATAGAGCTTGCCTTGACCGGTAACAGTAAATTTGATGGGCGAATCATCACTGAGGGAAGAGACAGGTTTGTAATGGAGCCATTGTTCACATTCAAGACTGTTTTGTGTTGGTGAGATGGAGAAGAGATCGAGTTCACTGCTAACATACTCGCAGATCTGGGGGTGTAGAAACGACATTTCAACTGAAAATATCTACCGCTTCTTTCTTGGCCTTTTTAAGTTGGGCAGCGACAGAAGACTTACGTCGGTGCTTCTTACGCCATCCTTTATAGTCTGAGCCAGTTATCAGCGTGTCGATCTTCTGCTCCACCTTACGTTTCAGGTTTGTTCCAGCTTCGCCGACACGCTACCGTAGGACCTCTTAGAAAAGACGACGCTGATTGGTGACGTCGGAGAGCACGTCGTACCCATTTGAAGTGCCTGTTTTCCAATGTTTTTAACTCAGCTTCTCAGCAACGGTACAACGCTCTTGAAAAGGCCACAGAAAACTTTCTATTCCGTCCCCGAGTTGATAGTGTTAGATCGTATATATTCCTGTTCCAACCTGGTTGACATAGTATCTTTGGTAGGGACAGTTCATTTTGAGCAGCGTCGAAAATGAAGTTTCACGCACACTTTTCCATACTCGAATGTTACAGGTTCACCAGTGTCTGTTTTTATATTGATTTCCAGGCTTTCAATTTCCCTTCTAAGTACGGGCACGTAGTGCAACAAAGTATAGCTACCTGTCTTATGTATGACGTAGAGATAGTTATTGTTGTTTATATCAACGATAAGTAAAAGTGGTGCCAAAATGTCAACAATGGGCTGAGAATCAACGATATCCGTGTAGATGTAGATTTTCTAGAGCAAGCCTAGTAAAATGTTGACGGCGTACGGTGACTTTGAGACTTTGATCAGATTAGTATTAGGATCGAAACCGAGCTGTAAACTTAGTTGACTATATATAGTCAGCAGCTGTATATTTGGTGAAGAAGAAAGAATGTTCATTTTTTTGTTAGGGTTTGTGTACTTGAATACAACTCTGAAATCCCCTTTAAACGTCTCTACATCGTTTAGGGCTTTGACCAATTCATGGATAGTGCTATAATTTTCAGGAGTGGGATGTGATCCTTGAATATATGTTTCACGCCGTTAGCGTCCACCCAGTTGTACCATACCATATTTTAGCCCTCGGGTACGGTGGTGAAAAAACATGGATATTGAAATTCGGTGACAGCGACTTACCATTGTCTGTCGAGTTTAAGTCGGAAGGTTAATCGTGTGTTGAAATTTGCGAGGGTATTTTTTGCGCAATATCCCATAGAGCTGTTGCTTGGCAAAGTGACATAAAGCTGGTACTTCATGGTAGGGTGCTGACGTAACTGGCTGGAATCCAAGAATTAAACTTGACGGGTAACCTTTCCAATCCACGTTCACTTTCTTTCTGGTACCTTTACCCTTGACACGTAGTATTTTATCAACTTTAAAAGTTTCGGGAAGACGTACGCAATGTAATTCGGGTTCGTAAAACGTTCCCTCTACCACCATGCCGTCAAAATCAGTCAACCTGTAGATGACTGATTGTCGCAACACGATACTGCTGACTTTGAAAATTTCTTCGCTCCAATTGCTCTCGTAGCCCTTTTCAAACAGCATTTTGGATTTGCCAACACGCACCGTGTCACTGACTTTGAGTTTCGGCACCACTTACCGCACATATTATCTCTGAATTGAAGCACATTAGTCTCTTAAACGTCTGCAGGCGCCATCTCAACACTAGAATATTTGGTGACATTGGAAGCGTTGATGAGATCTTGGAGGACGTCCACATGGCGATACCTTTTTTTTAAAAGTAGCACCACATGTGCCCTTTCAGAGCTCTATTGAATCGTTCCATGATACTTGCCTTCACGTCCGGATTATGAGTGGTGTAGTAATATATGCCTTCTTTATTAAGAAATTTACGGTCTAGACGTGCCGTGAACACTGTCCCTTTGTCCGTCTGTAAACTTAAATGTTTACGGCCATTTTGTTTGAAAATGTCCTGAAAGGTGTCTCTCACGACGCTCCCCTTCTTGGATGGAAGCGTCCTCACCCAGGCCATCTTGCTAAACACGTCAATGACGGTGTGCAATTACACGGCACCAACGTTGTATTTTCCGAGAGTTCACATATCGTTGCGATCGGCTTGCCAGAGATCGTCAATATACGTACTTGTTGCTTAGAAACTTTGTTATTCCCGGTTTATGTATCGTATAAGCATCCTGCGTACGAAACCATTTTCGTACTTTGATCGGATCTTTCTTGGACGCCTTTATGAGCGACGCCACCCCTACAAACCCCGCAGGATGAGAAAGGTCGTAGTAGATGTCAGCTAAAATGTCCATAAAGCTCGGAAAGGCAGCCACCTGTTTTCATCCACCCTTTTCAATTTCTTCTTCTTAGGGTGTTGCGGTGGTGTTAGTGTTTGGGGTACGGGCGTCAGATCTCTAATATGTGCCAAACGTCTCGGGTTTCGGGTTTACAATAAATTCTTTCGGGGGGGATTTTTTGAAGTGCCATGAGAAATTCTCACCACCCCAATGGCTCGCTGTGTCTTCTTGTTCTAACCAGATCGTTGACTAAATCCACAATATTGGATCAATGAAGAGGCGTATCGTGAATACTCATCTCTCCGTTTTCATCCCAAGAGATACCGCCTCGGGAAATAATATGTTCTAGTAAAAGTTTGTATTTTTTACGTACCTCTACGGGTATAGTATTGTGTATAGCAGGGATGGGAAGTACAAACACTTCAGAGGTGGTTGTGGCTGTATTTTCAGGTGATGAAGGGTGTTCAATAAAATGCAGGTAACTCTGTAACACTTGTTGGTATAAAGTCCATTTAGACATGTCAAGTTTTGAAACGAGAATTTTTTCCATTTACTTGTCCAGCTCGGAGACCACTAGATTTGTGGCCGATGCCACTTGCTGATGGTGTTGCTCGTAGTGGTGTAATGTTTCCGAGGACACCAATATCATATTTTTCATGTGTTTTATCATCTACTTGTTGAATAAGGAACCGATAACACCACTGATTAATGGGGCTAAAACTAAGGGTAGTAATGCTCCTCCTTTCTGAACGAGTAGTCATCCCTTCTTCTTCCAGCACTCTCCTCGTTTGACCAGCTTGCGTAACACCTGCTTGTGAGCACGTAGCTTTGTCTTCTACGCATTTTTCAACGCCACCCTCCCTTTTAAAGTGTTGTAAGCACTTTCGCAAACAGAGTCGATCTGTTTCTTGTCTGCCACTTTCGGCAAGTCGACACGTTACTGCGAGTTCATGCGATGCACGCACGCAGCAGAAGGACTTGCTTCAGCACTTTGGAACTCGTGGATATGGAATGATCTGTAAACGGGAAGTGTCGGTGTTTTTATAGCTTTTGCGTGGTAGGTACACGCAGAACCCGACATTTATGCGGGTTCCTTATCTAAACCATTCGGGTGTACCTTGCTTGAAATCTAACAATATATACCCGTGGGGAGTACTTGTAGCATCAGCGTAAGCCTCTTGTAAAACAAGGGGGTTTTCAGGACTGACTTGATGGGCAAAGTATTGAATCTGAGCTTTATCCCTGGAATTTTAAAAAGGAAACGTCTCTTTGGCCCTTGCCCCGAAGGAATATATTTTGTGTAAGGTACATGACGCTAATATTTTGATGATGGCATCCTTTTGTGAAAATATCGACGGCCATTTCTTTGGCTTCACGCATCAGGTCATCCAGGATAATCAGCTGTGGAGAGTCATTAAAGATGTCATCCATTTCCGGCAAACCCTTACTGAATATGACGCGGGGACTTGACCCGTCCTTTTCGTATCCCAGTTGCCATAAATTATAATAACAGGTGATTTTATCAAATTTAACGTCACACATTGTGCCCAAGTGACGGTTATAGTTGGCTACAAACTGTTATTTTCCACAGCCGGAAGGGCCGCTGATAATGGCCAAAAATGGATGTTTCAACTTGTCTCTAATGTTTTAGACTGAGCTTATAATTTAAATGAACTTGTATTTATAGGATAGGACATTAAAACACAAACATAACAGTTTTTATAATATTTATTCACACAAATAAAAGTTGATCACACCACTAAAAGTATACATTGAATTATTATTTACACAAATAAAAGTTTTACAAACATAGTTCACACCATGAAAAGTATACTTGGAATATTTATTTACACACATAAAGTTTCAGAATATAGCTCACACCATGAAAATTTTACTTGGAATATTTACTTACAAAAAAATGTATAGTTATAGAATATATCTTACACTTTGAATTATATTATACATGTTTAGGTGTAGAGGAAACAATAATCAATTGCTTGATGTCGTAGCGGGAATAGTGGCCTCGGTACTAAATATCTAAGTCCAGTTTAAAGAGTATTTGAATAAATATACACAGACAGATGGTTTCAATTTAAAATATGTACAAGAAAATAAACAAATTTGACTAGAATAAATATATATACAAACAACTAATTCTAGTTGACTGAAAATAATCAGGTAGGTGAAGGATTGTATTGCCGGATAAAAAGATATAAAAAAGTATCAATAAAAAAATATGCGTGCTTTCATGCAGAAAAAAACATGAAAAAAAACAGCCAAAAGTCTTTGAAAAATGGTAAGTCAGTGGAACTGTCCAGAGTGAAAGAAAAAAAGATGATTATTCAGCCCGTCTAAATTATTACCTTTTAGTCGTGGCGAGCGCGTTTACAAGAACTCTGATACGCAAATGGCACCGTGTTAAAATCATCGGTTATCCACCGTTTGATGTACAGTGGCCAGTAGACTTTATTCTGCGAAACGACACATACTGTCACAAGACTCTTTCTTACAATTTTGTGCGGTATCTGTATGTATCTTTCCACGGTCTGTTCGGGGAACATCGCTTTCAAAACGTCAAAATTAACGTCGTTCCGGTTGCCATAGCTTATAGTGATCCCGCAAACCTTGCACACCGTTTTATTTTGGCAGGATTGCCGCCAACACAAACTTGGTACGCATAATACAAAGGTGTTAATATAGCTTCCCAGACCGTAATCTTTAAGTTAGTCAGTGAGGTCACCTAAACTGTTTACGGTTGGTGGACTCCAATCGCCGGTTGTTCTGTGAATAAAACGCTATCTGTATCATGATACAAAACCCTGTCTCCCCATTTTTCTAGGATGCTGTATATGTGAAAACTAGCCATAGCAGTCGTGTAGCATGCCACAGCCACACTCGTGTTAGGATTAGGGCACAAAGCGTCACGCGCATCCTTGTAATTGAGAAACACTACCTGATCATTTACATCAATGACTTTGTCCATGGTGATGTACGAATCTATTAGGTACTTGTGGATGCCCTGATAGTCGTTGACAACGGCTACGTGCTATAAATCGAGTCTTATCCCAAACATTCCCCATAGTGAATTTAAAAAGAGTTTAGCCAGTGTGCGGCGACAAAGGTTTTTACAAACAGCACTGAAATTGGGTTTTACCCCTTCCCTTTCCTTATAATTTTGAATATTAGCTAACTTCTCATCTTGTGAGGTACACCACTCTGGCCATCCGCTGGCTTCTTCTTGTTTAATTTAAAAAAGTATCAATGTACCCGTGAAACAATCCGCCAGAACGTGTCTGACGATTGTAAACAGATACATTGTACTACCACACTTCGTGTACTGCTTCAACCATGTATCCTTTCTAAACGGCTTTCCGGATTTCGTCAATCACCAAGACGCCTGTCAAACAACGATCTTTCTTGTCGTTGTGCTGACATGTGCCTTGGTTTTTGTCCTCCCCAAATTTCCTTCACAAGATGAACATTAACTTGTCGTGTATCCGTGTAGGCAATACGGGCATGAATAAATCCCGAGGGGGCGTCCCGGTAACTTTGGCTATGCTTTCTACTTGATCTTTGAACCGACAGTTTGGCTCCAAGTGAATTTTGAGGTGCCCGATGGGATATTTTTTGTACTTGCAAACGTAAGGTTAAAATGAACACACATCCAAGTTCTTGATCTTCTCTCCACAAGAAAGGTCTGCTTCGTGGAAGAGTTGATACCATTTGTATGCTCGCCAAAGAATGCGTCCCTGTGATTGAGGGGCTCCTTGCTCTACACTTTGTGCTGGAGTACAGATGGTTCCAAGTCCTTGTCTGTGCGTTTCATCACATTAAACATAACTCCCACATCTCTACGGCCATGTAGCCAGAATTCTTAAAATTTTCCATGCAAACCATGGTATCTTCATAGCGTGTCTCCATGGTCTCGTGGCGGCTGTTTTTGATAAGGGTGGTGCTGTCAGGATAACAGAGAAGGCACCCGTGCCAATAACAGCCTCAGAACTGGAAGACGGTGGTGGTATCTCCAGCTTAAACAACACCGTCTACACGTCGCCCTAATACATATTCCTCAAGGCCGTTACTTGCATGAAGGATAGTCATGGCGTTGATGGGCCTCCCAGCAGAGCCATTGTACAGCGACATATGACTTTTGGTCTGCACACTGGTAGCCACTGTTAGGAATGATACCGATGGTATTCTCCTTAAAATGACTTCGGTGGTAAACCAACATGGTAGCTCCTGCGATCATACAAGCCTCTCTGAAAGTGTCCACCTTTGCTTTTTCCATAAGCATGGCTCTATACTTTAGGCAGGCCTTCTGTAGGATTTCTACATCTTTCATGCAATACAGTTCGACTAGCGGTTAAAATCAAAGACATAATTTTCTTTGACCATTGCGTCATACCACTTCTAAAGTGCTCCTTACCCTCAACCGACATCTCACCGATGCCTTAGTCCTCCTTTGGCGGCAAAATACCCCTATACCCCGCGTTTTCTTTTTTATTAAAAAAATGGGGGAATTGTCCCCTGGCCAAAGACTCGTCCAAGCCGAATGTTTTGGGCATCTTGGATACCAAGATGTACGGTAACTTCTCTACCACTATAAAAGAAACGCCTTAGTTTTTTTATTCTCCCCTCGACGATTTGAAGAGATATAGTATTCGACAATGCTCCACCAACCTGATTTACCTGGCCAAATCCGGCTGTGGTGCCGAAGATGCTCCTGCCATTGCCGCCACGTGTTGAATGATGACCATGTACCCCGTCAGCCTCGCCGTAGCTTGGGCTTAAACACCACCTCCCAGGCTTGGATGCGGTGCTACTAGAGCGGGATGAAGGGGGATCACGGCCGTTGGCGGTGGAGCATTGTGTCGTTTTCCCGATGGTGGCACAGCTCCCACCAGCCGGATGGGGGCTGTGGGTGTGTTAGCTGGGACAACACATTTCACCCGGCTTGTAGGTGGGAGGATGGAGCCGACATTTTCACCATCCATTTGAATTCATACACAAAAGCATGAATTCAAACACGTGTCAAACTAACTTCAAAGTAAACACTTACAATAATATTTTTAAATGATTTATTTTGTTGTATTCAAACTTACACGTGTTTCTTTCTCTTTAAAATGATACCACATAATATATAATACTTTTAAATTTCAAACTACTTTTAGTATTAATATAATATGTTGTTACAATTTTTCCTAAACATAATGGCTTTAACTGATACCAACATTCGCAAAGTTTGTGTAATAAATACATTTGGACCCTAGGAGATGTACAAAATACAATCCAGGGCAATTAATTTATCACTATGAGAGGCTAAACCTACATTTTCACCCTTCCCTGGAATTCAACCCGGGGCCCTTGGCTAGAAGAACAAACAAATTATCATGCGCAAATATATAGGGTTCTGTTGCTCTCTTTTAATAATCGGCTAAACCAACAATATAATTTCTCCTGTTAATTATTATGCCGGTATATATTTGAATACCTGTAAGAAATATCTGTATACTTAAAACACATTGAAACACCAGATCTACATTATTCCCGTTTAAAAACCATATAATTGCTCAGCCAAGCACACTTTTTGGGCTCTAAATTGAATTCCAACGCCATCTGTTATCTCTATAGGTAATCAGGTTTACCGCAACCACGCTAATCATTCAAGAAATCTAGCTTATTTAAGGTACTGGGGAAAACATCTCTTAAAACAAATTGGTAAAAATAGATATTGATGTTAGAAAGTAATTTTTAATGGTCAGTATTGAGTTTTCTATTGGTAGAAATAATTTTGTTTTAGATCTATATAAAACCTTTTTTCATTGAATATTATAATTTAATTTAGATCCTTACTGTTTTCCAGCCTAAATCTCAGGTCACTTTTTTATTCATATATGCGAATAACTTAAAAGACTAGGACATCCACAAACCCGGTACGCTGGCTGTTAATTCATCAGACCAACATTTTTAGCCGTGTTGGGAAATCGAACCCGGGACCAACAGTTTAGTATACAAACTTGATATCAAATGAGTTAAGGTGATGGCTGAATATCTTATAAAAATTTAATCTAGCACATTGCAAACGTGAATTTAATAAGTGAATGAAGCAATAATTATAATTTTCTCTTTTTTTGTATTTGAATGTGTGTAATGATAATACTATGAATATAATAACTAATATTCTATTTGGTTAAGCTTGAAACGGTCAGCTGACAAAAGATTTTGGTATGCCAGCAAAACAACGGTGGTTTGGGGGAAGAGAGGATGCAATTAAATCTTGCGTAATAATCTGTCTATTTCCAAGGTTGTGGCTATAGTATTGATACATGTAGAGGGTACATTTTATACAAACTTAAAATATGTTCTTTGGTAATTAAAGAATGGCAAATTTGCATATCAGGTGGTCTATCGCATCCAATTCACCCCAAACATTAGGCAAACCGTTGATTACATTTCCGGAGGCTACGGTAGGGTCCTGTGGGGTGAAGCCTGCCAACTGTGTAAAGACGGCTACGCTGGGGAGAGCACCAACCTCTTCTAGCAGATGGTCCGGTACAGAGCCCATCTCCGCTTCGCTGCTTTAAAGGGGTGTCACCCGCACACAACCTGCTAAATCCACTGCGGGTGCTACGTGGCCTCTCAGGCCAGCGTCCAGCCCATATGGATCCCAGTAATCTGAAATTAAATAAATACATATTGATAACTATATTGAAAAAAAACTCACAATTCTCTCAAATCTATAGCAGGACGCTAATTGCCCATGGACCAGTCGCTATCCGGCAGGTAAATTCCGTCCTCGCTTAAAAGTGCTAAAGGGTCCGGGCTATCGGGAACTGCCGGTTGAGTTATGGCTACAGGCAGCAGGGGTGCGTATTCTTGAAAGTCTATCAAAAGAGCAAATACCTCTGTACACCAAAGACGTAATAAGTAAAATAGTTACGATTAAAGCATACAAAACGCTTTAAAACATATCTGAATTTATCCAATTTTCCAGTGCATCGAAATTCATTTCGATGTTTATCCACTGCAATTATTAATTATAATGACCGAATTTAATGATTTCAAGGTCTATTTATAGTCGCTTCAACGGGGGTGTACCGCATGTAAAGGTGTCCGATTCTTATTGGTCAATAATATTGTTTCCTCATCAGTAATGGCCCGATTCAAGTAAAGCAGCTTTAATATACAGTTACTCATCATTTTTGCTCATACGTCCGGTGGATACGAACGTGTTAGACCCTCTGCTGGCTATGGGGCCCAATATGCCGTGAAGGACCGCTATCCACCCTTCCGTGGTCGTGTTAATTTTTACCAACCACTCAAATGCGGTTACACATCTCGCCCTGTGACGTAAGGAGGTAGGAGGGGGTTAAAATTCCTACTTGGGTTGATAAAGTCAACAAACGCTAATTACTTTTAAAAATACAAACCCTATATTGACCATGATAATTATTTTTTGTTGCGCCAAAGGTCCCGGGTTCGATTCCTGTATCCTGGTGTCAATGATAGCTAGCTAGCGTAATCATCACTAAAAACATAAATAATAACTTGGGCAATTTGATTCTTAAACTACTTATTTGTTTTCACATTTAAACCTGGCGCAAATGATAGTACATCACTACCGCCACTTATTTTATTATTATGTCTCTCATCCGGGCAAAGATATCCAGATGGTGTTGGAGGGTTCTATTCCCATGTTCAGGTGTCAATGACGTGCAAATGCGTGTACACATTTCGCCCTGTGACGTGTGGAGGTATAAGGGATTCAAATACCAACTAGGATTGATAAGGTGACAAACGCTAATTACTTCACATTTCAAATCCGAGCAAATGCTGGTGCACATTTCGCCTGGTCACACACTACCGTTAAACTCTGCTGGTGACTGATGTAAGGGCTTAAAATCCCTTCCACCCCACCGAAAGATACCGAGGTTCGAATCCCAGTGGGCACACTGTCTAAATGTCAGGCTCATCTATTTTCTGGTGGAGAAAGTTGGAATTAATTCCCTGCTGAAGTAAACTGTTGGACGCAATAGATCGTCTAATATGTAAGTTTACCGCTCTTTAACTAGTAAAGAACATATTTTGAATTTGTATAAAAATGGAACATCTACAAGTTACAATACTCTCTCTCTCTCTTCTCTCTCTCTCTCTCTCTCTCTCTCTCTCCCACCCCAAGTAGCGGTTATCTCCCGTTTGCCTGAAGAGCTTAGTTAAAGTTTGAGCAATAGATGGCGGTGGCATCCAGAAACAGGTAATTTCAACCCTCACTGCTACTTTTACGATAACAGGTAGCGCGGCCATATAGTAACCATCAATTTGACGCTCTGACGAGCGAATATGATTTTAAAACTAAAATATAGTGTTTCAATGTGTTTAAATATACCAATATAATAATTAACTGTAGAAATTATATTATTGCTTTAGCCGGTTATTAAAAAGAGAGAGAAAACCCTATATATTTGCGCATGACATTTTATTGTTGAGCCAAAGGTCCCGGGTTCGATTCCCGTGTCCAGGTTTCAATAATATCTATCTTGAGTAATCATCACTAAAAGCATAAATTTGGCTATTTGATTCTTAAACTACCTATATGTTTTCACATTTAACCCATCGCAAATGATGGTACATCCCTGCAACCAATAATTGTATCATTCTCTCTCTTGTTTGGGCAAAGATATCCAGAAGACGTTGGAGTTAATTTGACAATTTGCTGAGGGTAGATGCTTTTAAAACGAAAATATAGTTTTTCAACGTGTTTAAATATACCGATATAATAATTAACAGTAGAAATTATATTCTTTGCTTTAGCTGATTATTATAAAAAAGAGAGGACCCTATATGGTGCATGATAATTTTTTTGTTGAGCCAAAGGTCCCGGATTCAAATCCCGGATACAGGCGTTAATTATATCTAGATAGAGTAATCCTCACTAAAAGCATAAATAATAGTTTTTGCTATTTGATTCTTAAACTACTTATATGTTTTAATTTATATCTTGATAGGTAGACATCTTTTCACATTTTATCCCAGCGCTGCCTCTAATTCGGGTAAAGATATCAAGGATCGAATCCATATTACCGTACACGGTGAACGCTGAAACACGACAAGGTACTTTAATTAGGATTGTTTCCGAAAAATCGGCCCCTAAATGAGCGTTTTATAAAGCACATCTGGGCCTGGGGCCTTCAGAGGGCTACGACCCGATGTGTCAAGAGGGCTTGGGTGGGGTGGGTTAATAACTCTTCAATAAGATCGTTGCTACCCCTCTCAACATTTATAACAAGTTTAGGGTTAACAACTTCCGCTAAGGGTTATTGCAACTTCAAACTTTTCCACTTCCACTGAAATCACGAAGAGGGGGGTATGACGAAGTGAGGGGTAAAGTTAAAAGGGGGTCTAATGGCTGCGAAAACCTGCCAGCTACTCGGTGGTCACACCCTACGCTAAGTGATCGTCGGGAAAGGTTCATGCTGCGCCCTCACTAGCGATGCCGACACGCCATGGGAGAAGTGCCCGACACCATGGACTGCACATTCCCCCCTACCAATAAATAAAACAAACTCCCACACCCGTCTCAATCCTGCCCAGACATACTATCCAATGAGCAAACATAAAAAACCAAATGAGACAGAAACAAACAAGTTTGGATAAGAACCAACATGTTTGGAACACATACAAACCAGTTTGGACAAGAACCAACATGTTTGGAACACATACAAACCCTGGAAATGGGTGCTAGAGTGGATGGGGAAGGGTCAGGGGGAGGAGAGCGGGTCAGGGTGGAGGAGGAAAGCCAACAGCCAATCTGAGATCGAGGGGTGTGGTCACGTGACCAGCTCTAATCCAATACGCGTCGAGTTCTATCTGGTCAACCACACTACTCACGACAAAGATGCTTTCAAATATTCGATCACCGAAGGAGGTATATCTTATCTAAAATATATCAAATGGTTCAAGGCGTCATTCTCTAAATATACTGCTTTGATGATTATGGGAATATTGTGATTAAAATACCTGTGGAGTGTACCGAAGGTGTTTTTTGTTTCACTCTCTCCCTCCACAAAAATATGGGTATATTTGATATAAATTATACCTTATGTATTCCTAATCCAATAGTGTAAGTTTGTAGCTAGTCATATAGGGTAGTAGGACTCGATTCACTAAACAAAATAAAATTATTTTTTCTCGAGTTAATTTTTACTAAAATCATTCATATAAATAAAAACACTTGAGTTTTACAAAATTGAATAATAATAATAATAATAATATTTAGCACCGCTTCTTACTACCTGTTCGGGTTATACGCTTAAGTACTAATTACGTTAATGGATTAGGAATGGAGAGGTTTGAATTTAGAGAAAGTGAACCTGCATTTGCGTGGAGGGAAAGTGGAAAACCATTAAGGGAAAACCACCCCCAGTTCACCCGATCGAGATTCGAACCTCGATATCCCCATACTCGGCGGTCAAGCTCAACACGACTAGCGCGTTAGCCAACTACGCCACCGAGACGGGTTACAAAATTGAAGCTTAATCATAAGTTACGTCATAGTTTTATATCAACGACTCTTATTACCTGTTCAGGTTTATACAAAACACATATATGATAATTGCTCTAATGGGGTACGGATGAGGAAGAAGGCATTTTAGAAGTAATCTACCCACATTTGTGAGGAACGAAAGTGGGAAACCATTTAGGAAAACTACCCTTAGTGAAAATAACCAGGATTATAACCTCAATCTTCCCAGCTTCAGAATGCCAGTCTAACGCGAGAGGGACGCCTTAGACCATTCGGCCACTGAAGTGGGTACATTTTAAATTAGCGTCCGTAAACATGTTTTCAAAATACTGAGCAAGTATCCTCACAATGGCCGCTGTTTAATGTGCGGGAACCAACACACACAAAGGAATGTTTTAAATATTTACTATACATGACAATGTTTCAGTCAAGAACAATACATAATACAGATATGAAGTCAAGGTCTGCACTTAGCAGGTGAAGAGCCCTTTACATGAATTGACTAATTGGCTATTATGCCGCGGTGAATGAAAGATATACAAAATTAATATTGACATATAGATGGGGTCGTTACCGACCAAAATTATCATGAGGGAGTTGTCTTATTTAAAAACTCCCTTCATTGTTCCTTCGTAAATGACATCTGCATACAAATAATGAACAAGCAGTGAGTGTGAGTGCCGAAAATTGTTATACCACGTGGAGATACTTACCCATCATTCATACGCATTGGTGGACAAGCAGACTTAACGTCAAGCTCGTATAGTGTCATTTTATAGTTACAGGGAGTTTGGTATCTAATCCAGTCCAAATGCTCTGATATAGTTTCCCACATAATGGCTAACCACTATCCCTTCATGAAAGTTAGGATATATTTCTTTTAAATCATACCTTCTTCAAACCTATACCAATGGTGTATTTAAATAATAAGAGAGCCCGAATTTATGGTAATACGTTGGGTAAAGTACCCATATTCATCTATGCCTTAAGGGTACCAAAACTTAGGAAATATTTTTAGCCGAAGCTCTGAAACAAACAGGGAAATTTTTCGTTTCAAGTTTTAAAATATGTTTATAAATCAGTTTGTCGAGTAGAATCAACACATCTTAGATATAATATATACTAAATTTAAGAATATGACACATGATTCCACTAAAAAAAAATGTGAAATTTTGGAGGTTCTACTAGAAGCCTTTATTTTTATCTTTGCTGTATTTATACTGAGGGAAAAAATACTTGTATATGTAAACACTCAACGAAATTATTCGATCAAAGCTTTAGCTGATTCGAATGTCTCTCAATTTTGTAGTATGCCTTGGTGCCTTAAAAAAAGTATTCCTTATCTTTATACATTTAAGTAAACATCAAACTTTTAAAAAAAATTAAAGCACTATACAATTAAAATTATCATTATGTTAATAAGTTATATTTCAAACTTTTAATACTTCCATCAAATTAATTTTTAAATAACAAAGAGGTGTGAAAAGTATATTTTGGAGGCTTAAGAGATAATCTATAAATATTTTAGCTGAGTACAAGAAACTCCATAATGATCACGGTAGCTTGTTTCATGACGACTTTGTTTAGTAATGAGCATTTAATGTAATAATAGTCTTCCAACGAGATGTTAAAGCCTGTTGGATAGGCAACACTCTTTCTCTCCATGTTTGACAGGCTGCATTTGGAGCACTATTCAGTCCTGTCGAGTAGTGTTTTTATTGTTACTTTAAATTATTATTTAGAGTAATTAAAGCTATATTTATGAGTCTAATGACAAGAATAGCAGACTATCTATTAACGAAATCCAATCTAGAACAGATATAACACATGGTTCCTCACACCCGTTTATATATTACATTGAAAGGGAACGCTCAAATTTTAACTAATTATACATTTTTCAGCCATGTTAGGAATCGATCCCGGGCCCACTATATCAATAATCATATAGCTAGTTTGACATTGGTTAGTTGGAAAAATTGGACAGTTTGAACCCACCATAGTTCTCCATGAAATCTCTATTTAACTCAATGGTAGAAAATAACATTTAATTTGAATTATAGAAGGAAATATTTGGATAATTCAAACCTCCACATTGTTAATTTTGTCGTGTTCGTACCCATCTCTACTAAGCCACCTTAATGCTGATAGTGTCAAATAAAGTTGGAGTTAGCATTGACACAATAGTGAATGAGAAAGTGGGGAGGTTATCCACAGCCGGCGAGTGGGCTTCCTAATATAGGGAGATGTGTTTGCTCCTAGGCTTTCATCAATTCTGATAAGTCTGCAATTTTCGTATACTAATTTTTCCAAGTTTATATATTTTGATTGAACTTTTACTATTTTATATATGTATTTATTGTGTATGTGTGTCTTATATAGCATATAAAAAGTGTGTCATATATGTAACATATTTTGAGGTTATTGATTTATTGTGTACCGGGTGCCTGGATACACATGAAAATGGTTAATTAGAAATTTTTTAAATATCCCTTGGTCTTAGAATTTAAAAAGTTCTGTTGTAATATATATATATTATTTATTGCATTTAAAGTATATCTTAATATAAAAGCAAATGTGTATAGGAACCCAATTTACCCGCGTCAGTGGCGCTAGTCGTACTAATTTCGTGTTGAACTTGATTGCCGAGGACGGGGAGATCAAGGTTAGAATCTCAGTCAGGTGAACTGAGGGAGGTTTTTCCTAAATGATTTTTTACTCTACCTCCACGCAAATGCGGGTTCACTTCCTCTAAATTTAACCTTCCCAATTCCTAATCCATTAGCGTAATTAGTACTTAAGCGTACAGCACGAACGGGTAGTAAGACGTGGTGCTAAATAAGATAAATACAAAAAGAACCCAATTTTAGTCTAAGTTAACATAAAACAACAAAACACTCAAATCAAGAGTAAGCCTTACAGTATCAGGAGAATTGGACTAAACCAATCCATAGTAGGCTAATTAAATTACATTTATTATAGGGGCCAATCCATATTAACCTAGATCTGTACTATACCTTCCTAATCACTGGGCCGAAAGAACAAGCACCCCTAAATAAATACATTTCTTAATTTAATCCAAAATCACAAATTGGGAACTCTCCTATCGTACTTGCTGAAATTCCCCTGGCTATACATTTTTCGATTCTTATCTAAAAAATACCTTAAAGAAAATCTACATTAATGTATTTACAAAATAACGCTAATGTTATTTGTTTAGTATATATTTATGGTAGTAGCAATTAGCATGCCCTTTTGTCACCTGTTATTAAACGCAAGTAAGGAAATTGGATTCAAGTGAATGCTGAAAATATTAAGTATATAACTCTACAAAAAACACAGATTTATGACAATAATTTAGATATTACTAAGGACAATATAGTTATAATTTTACTTGTCTAATGTGTATACATTTTATGAACAATTTTAGCTAGCAATAACGATATTTAGAGTGGAAATCAAGAAAAGAATACAGTCAGAAAATGTATGCTATTACTTGGCCATTAAGTTTTTGACGTTTTCAAGGAATGTAAAACTCATAATTTTCATAATTTACAAAACAATTTTACCGGTTGTTCTCTATGGGTGTGAAACGTAGCATCTTACCTTACATGACGAAAATAAATTTAGGGGTGTTCTAAAACAAGGTGCTTAAGAAGTGACTGGGAGAATTGATCGTTAAGCTACTTTGTTATTGACTCTAGATGTAATCGGTTATTTCAGAAAGCGGAAGGGAAATTTTAATATTAAACAAATATCACTACCCCCCCCCCCCCCGATGCTACTCATATTATAATAATAGCCTTACACAAGACTCGTCCTTCTTACCCTATCCTTGCCTCAGGGATGAATATTAAATTCAATAAAGCAGCAAATATTGTGGCAATATAAGTTCAGATTGTAACTTGTTCTTACCGAGATCTTTTATGGGCAAAATAAATTATTTAAACTTGTCCTGCTTGAAAAATAAATTGACGTGGGTTAAACAGGTTTCTTGATATAAATAACCAAATAACCAAGTCAAGTGTAACTAAATGATTACTTTATTAAAATAATAGTCGTAAAAAGGTAATGGGTCCAATGACATCTTATTAATTGCAAAATATAGATAGACTTGTTTCAGTAAACTGCTATTAATGTGGTATTAAACCAAACTAAAGAAGTTGTAAACATGTGTTTATGATGGGCTTAAAGGGAGCTCCAGTTAATGTTCGTTTTATTACACTTTATTTTATAACAAAACATATTTTTTAATAAGATCAAATAAAATATTGGTAGAGTAAATACGTTTTGTTTAATTTTCTACACATAGTTGTCTCAACAATTTTTAAATATCTGACAATGGCGTTGTGTGATTTAACCAGGACTATTTCACTTCATTTAAAAAGATTATTTTCAAACGCTGAGATGCTCATGACAATTATTCAAGAACTTTTGAGAGGAGTGTGTGTGTGGGGAGAATTAAACTAACTGTATCTATTATAGGAATATAAATATTTATATATTTTGCCAAATAAAACTGCAAATATACGGACCTTACCAACCTTTTCTTTTATCCAATCTTAGATTCATCCAATTACATTTATTCTTTTATGAGGGCACTATCATTTTCATATCAGCATTTAAGTATGTTTTTAAGGTTTATAATTTTAACGATCCTAGAATAAATGATTCTACATTAAGAAATAACCGGACTTTTATTGCATGTTCAGATGTAATATAAATTAATATAATAATGATCTCAGTAGAATTCGAGTTGAAAAGATAATAATGGTATGCGGACTAAGGCGTTAGTTTTGTCTTGGTCTAATTTAGTATCTGGTTGCGTGGTGGCAGGGGATCAAATCCAGGATGGTTGCACTGAGGTGATTTGTTCTAAATTGTTTCCCAATCTCCAGCCAAGCAAGTGTTGGCACATTTCCTTTCCCTTTCTCATCCCTACCAAGTAGAGTAAATAAGCCCGGACAGGTAATTTAGTAAGAGGTATTGCACGTAAATTGTGTGTTGGAGTTTGTGTTAAGGCGGCCACCGAAGCACTGAAACGCGTTGCAGGCGTCCTGAAATCTCGTGTTATTTAAGATGTGGCTTATTAATTACAAATATGACCTTTAAAAAAAATTGAAGAGAAAAAATTATAATTTCTCAAGGGATTGAAATAATTGCATTTTAAGTTTTATAATTTAAAAAAATCATTCACATGTGAATAAGTTAATTTATTTTCATCAATGTTTCACGCGAAATATCGCAGATATGAAAGTAAATAGTTAGAACCAAAGAACTAGCTTTTATAATATAGATATATTATTTAGCAGACTAACAATATCAAATTGTAAATATTAAAGGTTTATTTTAGAAGTTGTGAAATTTTATAACATGAGAGCTGTCCTTCCCCTAATAAAAATCACAATATGAAGATATATCATCCCTTAAAGTGTTGCCCTTTAGATCCCGCCTCTCCCCACGGATAATGCGTTGTTAGGATAGGTAATAATGATCAAACCAGGTCTTGTTTCCTAAAGTTTACCTGGAGTCTTCATAAGAAAACAAATGACTCGATTCCAGTGAAATAATTTTACAATATATAAAGATATACAGCAAAATTGAAAAATAATTTTTATATATATCGTCTTCTTAGGTCAACAATCTGATGATTAGTTTAGTGGAGTTTCTTCCACTCGTAGCTGGGCATGCACTCAACCCTTCGGCTGGTTGGTGCTGTCTGCACCATCTGGTACCATCCCATGTACTAGGAGAGTTCAAGGAGTTTGGTGGCTCCCTGTTGATTTACACACTAAATTTCTCTGAGCGAGAGTGAAAGGGCATACCAATTTTTGTCAGGAAAGGTATTTTTCACATAACCACAAGGTTTTTTTTACTTACCACAATAGACATGAGACAGACGCTTTACTCCCCCTACGAGGGAAATTGTGCTATGGATTTTAATCACTAAAGAAAAATCCGTCGATATAGGCTAGGTTTGAACCCATGAACATTGGGTCCTGAGGCGAGCACCTTACCCCAAGACTATCAAGGTCAATATATATTTATCTTACTGATCTCAATTTCACTGCTGTCAAGTGAAGAATGCGTAGAACCGTAATTGGATGCCATTTCTGGTTACAGCTTAATCTTGTGTTTAATATTTGAGCTGATCGGCCGTGAGATGGCCTCTTAAGATTAACAGGGTAATTAGACTCAAGACTACGATCTAACTAGAACACTTATCGATGTGCATCTTTCACAATTACTTATTTGACAACGACATTGGAATCAGTTGAAGAGTTTTTTATTTTAAAATCATTTTTAATTTCGATTTCATTATATTTTTAAAAATTTGATAAAACTTTTCCATGGCTTCAATTCTAATTGTTTTAAAAATAGAATACAGAAAGCCACACTATGATAATAACTGTTTCGAGCTGAACTAGCTACAACAGAAGCTGCTCCTGCCAATTTAAGTTTTAAAGTGTAAATAACACAAAACCTAATAAAAACAATCAAGCTGGAACATTAATTTCCCACCTTGAATTTTTTTAAATATAACTTTGTTTAAAATTGATTTTTTTGAGGGAGGTGTGTTATTCAATTAACATGGAAGAAAGGAACGCTATACAATTAAAATACATATGAAAGGCGAAGCTTGTCAGAAGAATTATTATATAGTTACGGAAACCGACAGTATCCGAATCATATTCGAATACATCGAAAATTGAAACCTGAACCTGGGAATCAGACCCGGTACCTTTGGGTCAGTGCATCATTGCTCTACCACAGAGCTCGTCCTGAATTCAAAGTCATTCTCTGCCTTAAAATATGAATGAAGAATTATTCTTAGCACGGGACTATCCCTTGATCATTCAGTGGTAGAGCACTGGCACGCTAAGACAAAGGTCTCGGGTTTGATATGCGTGTTCGGGTGTCATTTGTTTATCCATCCGAATATTATTTTATTAGGATAAGATTATCACCAAATTAAACAAATCGAAATTTGGATTGAAATTATATTCGCGGGTCTATTGGGCTAAGACTATCGTAGTAAGAATGTGGTGAATAGTGTGCTATCTATTGCTGCTGGGTTTTTTTATTGCCAGTCCCTGTCAAAGGCCCATTTATCTTGGAAGAGACTGTACAATAGTAAGTGTCCCAAGTTTGGAACCTCCTGGTGGCATGCGACACAAAAGTGTGCGGCAAGGTTGCGTACCGCGCAACGGATTATTGGTATTTGAGTCTCCGTAGCGGGGGAGGGGAGGGAAAGGAGAGAGAGAGAGAGAGAGAGAGAGAGAGAGAGAGGCTGTCCGGACCAAATTCCAGCATCGCTCCGCATTGTCCGAGTGAGCCGGTTTCACTCACATCAGCCACGGTAGCCGCGGACATGAGCAAACTAAATCACACCACTCGTTTATTAAGCTTGCCAATATTTCTCTTCCTGATTGATTTACATTCTTGAATCGTTTATTTTAGAAAAAACCTATTAAAATAGGCACAAACTTGTTTCTTTCACAGTTTGTGATAGCTCGTATATGTCACACAATCACGTTTTGAACTCGAGGTGGGGTGGAAGGGATGGCCAGTTAAGGGCAGTATTTTTACAGTTTTTATAGCAAAACTTGTTCTTGGTCAAAATAAATTAAATATTACTACAACACAAACAGAAAGTTTAATTTTCTTCATATAATAATATCAACAGTTGTTGAATATCTGAGAAGGAAGTCCTGGAATTAATGATAATTTTTTATCTTCATTTAAAAAGTTTCTCATCTAACGCCGCTACGATCTTGGCGGATATTCAACAACTGTTGATATAACCGTGTGAAGAAAGTTAAAATCTATGTTTCTACTAAAGCAATTTTGTATATTGGCTGAAAAAATATTTTACTATAAAATCTGCAAAATCACTTACCTTTTATCACCTTCCCTCCCCCCTCCCCCCACTCACCCTGTTTTAACTATATTTTGTGTGTGTGTGTTCATGGCGTCTTACAAATAGGAAATAACTATTAAAAAGTACATTTATTTTGTGTACAAAAACGATAAAGTTTTCCTTTGTTAAAAAAAAGCACCACGTCTTGTTACTCATTTGGGTTATAATCATATGTACTGTACTAATTACGCTCATATGTTTGGAATAGCAAAGGTTTAATTTATTGGAAGCGTTCCCAAATTTGCGTGGAGAGAGCAAGTGGAAAACCATTTAGTATAAACCTCCTTCAGTACACCCGACCAGAATTAGAACCCGGATCCCCCCGTCATCAGGAGCCTAGTCTATTGTGATAGTGACGCCTTAGATAACCATACAACTGAAGTAGGTACAACTATTTGACTAATATTATTTCATAGATATTGATATTATCAATCAAAAGTGATTGTTGCAGATCACATGACTTGACTGTAAGCTTTTATTACTGTCAAAAAACTCTTTTATCAATACTAAGAGTGTACGGGGTTATCAGCATACGTTATTCGTAATAATGGTCTAGGGCTAAAAAAATGTGATATTTTAAAGGAATTGTAACCAAGTTTTACATGTAGAAAGAGTGGAAAGCCACCCTCAACACACCCAGCTTGGATTCAAACCCCAATATTCCTAAGACCAGCAAAGCAGACGAAGCTGACATCTTGCCAACCAACTCTGGTTAGTATTGCACTCCAAGTGAGGGCGTGGCTCTTATCTACATACCTATGTATAACAATTTTCATTTAAAGGTGGTAGAAACAAATATAGAGACTGGCTTACAGATTAACATTTTAAAACTGCAATCAAACGTGAGTGAGGAGCTATTCACCATAAATAATCAAATTGTATATTAAGGTGAATGCCATTATTCTCAGTAAGCTGCGGAATATGATATATATATATATATATATATATATATATATATATATAGCCTATATATATAAAACAAAATATATATTATTTTTCTCAACAAAATTGTAGTAAGATAGCCTCTATATATATATTGAGAAAAATAATATATATTATTTAAAATATATATATATTATTTTTATCAACAAAATTGTAGTCAGATAGCCTATATATATTAAAGATCTACTTTTTATCAATATTATTTGAGTGAATTAAATTTAGTAAAATTAATAGAAGAATCTAACTTCTCTTAACCTATTATTAAGTTTAGTTCACTTAATTTTAAACTATCAGTAACCAATTTAAGTTAATTTTACTAATCAAAATACTTTAAAATATATAGGCTATCTGACTACAATTTTGTTGAGAAAAATAATATATATTTTGTTTTGTGGTTTAAAAAGTGCGTTTAATACCAAATGTACAAACATTTTTACATTATTTCCACTAAAATTACGAATCCAAGACACAGAACCTACTCCCGATTGAATAAAGGTGTGATGACAAACCCTCTGTATATGTTACAATAATGGCCAATACGTGATACAGCACAATTTTAATCTGGATAGCTAGCGAAATAATTTGACAAATTTAAATGTAGCCCCCATACTAATGAGTGTAGTGACCCCTGGTTTAAGTCATCACTCTTGTGTTGTACTGATCTGATGATGACGTGATAATCGGAGTTTGAATCCAGGTCGAGTCTGCTGAGAGTGATTTTCCCTAAGTAGTTTCCCACTACACAACGAAGGCGGGTAGATTACCCCTAAAATTCTCCCTTCCTCATTCCATCCCCATTGAAGTAGTTATCATAAATGCGTATAATTTGAATAGATACTAAGACGTGGTGATAAAAAATGAGAGAATGGGTAGTATGGTTAGTGTGCCTGACTGATTCGGGCGGGGGGTTTCTATCCTCAGTTGTTGAACTGAGGATGAGTTTATCACATAGTGTTTTACTAGTTTCCTATTAAGTGAATGTGGCTGCATTTTATTCTTCCTATTTCTATTATGATCTTAGCTTTTAGCCTTGTTTTGTCATTAAAACATATATCACATAGTCAAACAGCTTGTATATTTGTATTTGTAGACATTCTATTATTTCTACCGCATCTAACTGTTCATGTGGGCTATCTGTAATTAATAATGATAACAGAGTAGGGTTGAGGAAGGTAGAATTTAAAGAAAGTGTACCTACATTTGCGTGGAAGAAGAGTGGGATTCTCTTTAAAAAAAAAACCTCTATGCACCCGGTCGGGAATCTATCCCCAATCTTTCCGTCAACGTCAAACCAGACTAAATGATAGTAATACTTAGTCGCTGGGTACGCCGAAACCTCCAACTGCATGGTGTTAGCCAGCAATAGAGACATGCTGACCGAGTGGTGGCCGCCATCTATTGGTGTAGATAGTGCCAACTTCTATGGATAAAGGGTTTCATATGGTCAGCATAACAAACCCTGTGACCATTAATTTAAGTTTTTTAGACCGAAATTGTTACTATTTCATTCAGGTACCTCCTCATTGGTCCTCACGAGTGTGAGTTGACCCCGTTCTAGACTCACTGCTTCACAGAAAATGTGAAAGTGCCGGGAGTTGAACTCAGAACCTCTTCTGGATCTGTAGCAAGGAATTATGACAATCAGACTACAGAGGATTAAGATCATTCTAACGGAACTTAAAAAAATATGAGCAAATACGATTAAGATTGATGGTAGTTGCTAGTACATTTTATTATTCAGACTAGTGATTGTTTTGCTGTCTCAGAGATAATAGTTTAAAAATTATAAATAAGACAAACTAAACATCTCTAAGAGAAACTCACAAGTATTATGTACCTTCCTTCTTTACCCTCAAGTTTCCATCCGGGTGGCCATGTCTATAAGACTTTACTACAATACACTTGAGAAATCAGTGGCGTGGATTGGGGTGTTGTTAGGATACTAAATTTGTAGACTATAGCCTACCTGTGATGATATGTTTTCATCACTCGTTATTGCATGTATTGGTCAAGTATGAACGAAAATACACCTTCATCTATACCCAATTATTTTGGACACAATCCAGTGCCCGCATGGTCTAAGGTGCTACTCCCGCAATAGACTAGACTGCCGATGATGGGGAGATTGTGGTTCAATCTCAGTCGGGGGTAGGCCTACTAAGGGTGTTTTTTCCTAAATGATTTACCACTATATATCCACGCAAATGCAGGCACATTTCTTCTAAATTCATCCTTCCTCATATCTAACCTAGTAGCGTAATTAGTACATAGGCATGTAACTTAAATGGCTAGTGATAAAATAAATATATATATAATATACCCAAATTTTTCTACGAATGGATGAATTTGACATAAAAAATGTTACTAGACCAAATGTTATTCCTAGTCATAAGTCAAGTCATATGATATACAGTTGTCACTTTTGGTAGATGTTGTCAAAGCCTAGAAAACAACACTAAAAGTATAATAAGATGTTCAAAATGTCCACTTATAAGATAATCAAGGTAAAGCAGAGACTATGTATGAATAGTTGAATGGGGGACCTGGAGTATAACAAACCATACCAGGCATAACGTTTGAACAAGCTCTCCTTACCTGCTTACCCTGGCGACACTCCATGACAAGAAATTGTCTAAAATATCTCTTTAAAATAAGGCCGTAGCCAGCCAATATTTCAGGGGGGTTTGGTGGGCACATCCACCAATTGCCGGAAGCTAGAACAAATTTTAAATGATAAATAGTTCTAGAAACTATCTGAAGTGTTTTTTTATGGCAACATAACCCCCTAACTGCCGTAGGCTAGGACAAATTCTAAATATTAAACTCCTCTAGAAGTTATCTGAAGTGTTTTTTATGGTTACACAACCCTCTATTTTGTATTTGTATCTTAATTTTGATATTGTTTGAACCATAAATAAAGCCACATATATATTTTTTGTTCATACAATTTCAGGGGGGATTGACCCCCAAACCCCCTCTTGCTACGGCCTTGCTTTAAACGTATATTTCTATTTGGGTTATAGGCATACATTAACTACGCTAGTGACCGCAATCTTGGTATTGGGGTCATCGTTCCTGGCTACTAGTATAGAGGTCACAGTTTCGACTCCCACCAGTAGTATAGGTATTTTTCCCGAAGGGGAATTGTTCCTATTGTCGCATGGTTTCAATAATTAGGCTTCACTTGGGCATAAGTCTTCTACTGGCACCACATAGTAATCATCATTATCATCATCTCATTGGGACGAGATAACCGTACCTGCATGGTGTCCCAATCTTAGAAGACGGTTACATGTCCACCATTGCCGGTAAAAGACCGGAAATGTTTGACTGGTAGACCCTGTTGTCATACCCTTAAAAAAAATAAAAAATGCTAATGGATTAGGAATGGTAGGGATAGAATTTTAGAGAATATGTACCCCCATTTGTGTGGAGGTAAAGTGGGAAATCATTTAGGGAAAAGTACCCTCCCTGCACCCAACTGGCATTCTAAACCTGATCCAACCGTTAATGGAAATCCCGTTCACACCAAAGGTGACCACCGGTGCGGGTTAATAAATAAATTTAATCAACTAAAAAACTAACTTTTACTAGCCGTGATATGTGTGTGGTAGCAATAGTATGGTTTTGAACTCAAGCTGATCCTGAAATGCATGTACAGTACCTTCAAAATGGGCTAGCGCACCTGGTTTAGCGAGCATGTACAGTACATTCAACGTGGGTTGGCGCACCTGGTTTCGCGAGCATGTACAGTACATTCAACGTGGGTTGGCGCACCTGGTTTCACGAGCATGTACAGTACATTCAACGTGGGTTGGCGTACCTGGTTTCACGAGCATGTACAGTACATTCAACTGGGTTGGCGCAGCTGGTTTCACGAGCATGTACAGTACATTCAACGTGGGTTGGCGCACCTGGTTTCGCGAGCATGTACAGTACATTCAACGTGGGTTGGCGCACCTGGTTTCGCGAGCATGTACAGTATATTAAACGTGGGTTGGCGCACCTGGTTTCGCGAGCATGTACAGTTCATTCAACGTGGGTTGGCGACCTGGTTTCCGAGCATGTACAGTACATTCAACGTGGGTGGCGCACTGGTTTGCGAGCATGTACAGTAATTAAAAGGTTGGCGCACCTGGTTTCGAGCATGTACAGTTCATTCAACGTGGGTTGGCGTACCTGGTTTCACGAGCATGTACAGTACATTCAACGTGGGTGGGCGCATCTGGTTTTGCGAGCATGTACAGTACATTCAACATAGGTTGGCGCACCTGGTTTCGTGCGCATGTACAGTTCATTCAACGTGGGTTGGCGTACCTGGTTTCACGAGCATGTACAGTACATTCAACTTGGGTTGGCGCACCTGGTTTCACGAGCATGTACAGTACATTCAACGTGGGTTGGCGCACCTGGTTTCGCGAGCATGTACAGTATATTAAACGTGGGTTGGCGCACCTGGTTTCGCGAGCATGTGTAGTACATTCAACGTGGGTTGGCGCACCTGGTTTCACGAGCATGTACAGTACATTCAACGTGGGTTGGCGCACCTGGTTTCGCGAGCATGTACAGTACATACAACGTGGGTTGGCCTACCTGGTTTCGCGAGCATATACAGTACATTCAACGTGGGTTGGCGTACCTGGTTTCTCGAGCATGTACAGTACATTCAACGTGGGTTGGCGCACCTGGTTTCGCGAGCATGTGCAGTACATTCAACGTGGGTTGGCGCACCTGGTTTCGCGAGCATGTACAGTACATTCAACGTGGGTTGGCGCACCTGGTTTCGCGAGCATGTACAGTACATTCAACGTGGGTTGGCGCACCTGGTTTCGCCAGCATGTACAGTACGTATTTAGTGGTCCACGCTGGTCTTCCCTCGTTCTTCATTTCGTCGCTTGGTCGACTGTTGCCCGCGGCGCCTCGTCTCTCAGCGCGTGCCCCCAGGTGAATGCTCTGCCCTCTCCCCCTCTCTCTTCACCCACACTCCTCCCTCCGTGTCTTACTGCTCTGCTCTTCATAGAGATCAGCCATGGAAGAACAGGGACAAGATCTCACATATCGTCCCTACGGTGGATTTCGCGCTCAAGTCTTTTTAGTAAAATCATTGCTTTGTTAGACGCAGGGCTACAAGCAACCACTTAAAAAAAAAATTCATTAAATTAGGGCCATTTTATTCACCGCATATTACTACCCGTCCAGAGTATCCGTACTTTTAATTACATTAATACGTACATAAGTGAGCACGCTGATTTATTGTCAAGATCTTTTAAGTCTGGATTGAAAGTCACAAGAAGGTCAGTGTTCCATTACTCCGGCCACAATGAGGATTATTTTCCTAAAATGTTTCCCACTATCCCTCCACACAAATGTGGGTACATTTCCTCTATCTTATAAAACTCATCTCTCTCCCAAATAGTATAAAATCATACATAAGGTCCGTACGTGGGGTAAGACGTAAACACTATTTAGATACCAATTCTTCTCTTCCTTATTCCGTGAAGTGCTCTTGTTGCATTCAAACAAAGGTCCAAAGCAGGGTCAGGTGTTCCACATAACATCAATACTCTGTACTGGAAACATAGCCTGAGAGTTCTTGTATTCCTTGCTCCATGGACTTCTCTAGAGGCGAGCAAGAAGTGATCACAAAGCAGGGTCAGGTGTTCCACATAACCTCAATACTCTGTACTGGAAACATAGCCTGAGAGTTCTTGTTTTCCTTGCTCCATGGACTTCTCTAGAGGCGAGCAAGAAGTGATCACAAAGCAGGGTCAGGTGTTCCACATAACCTCAATACTCTGTACTGGAAACATAGCCTGAGAGTTCTTGTTTTCCTTGCTCCATGGACTTCTCTAGAGGCGAGCAAGAAGTGATCACAAAGCAGGGTCAGGTGTTCCACATAACCTCACTCTTGTGCACCGGAAACATTCGTCTCCTCGTTCTCCAACAGCTTTTTAAATGCCCCCACCCCCTCTCCCCAAACACTTGGAGTACCTTACCCAGACTGTCATTGCTATACAAGGCGAATTCCTCCGCTGCATTCCACGGACGTAAATGTTTTATTTCATTTTCTTTTACGTCTCCAAGTATTCCAGGGGAATAAATTACTTGCATTCGTTTCATCGGTGGGGTTCGTAAAGGATATCGTTCGATCTGCCACCTAGCTTGCTACTTTAGTGCCTCTACCGAGAACATGGGCCTTGCCGAGATTTAAAGATAGAGGAGGTGGAATATAGATTTAGTGAAATCTGATTTGATTCAATAGGGTAGACAGGGATTCTGTGTTGGTCTTTGGACCCGTTTATACACTACAATCTTCAGTTGTTGGGGAAGTTGGTTGTAAGTATTAAGATCAAGTTTGTTTTATTTTGGCTGTTTTAAAGTTGTGTGATCATTGTTTGTGGGCTGTGTAGTTTAACAACTGTTTATCAACACTGAAACAAAAATCCTAAACACAGAATTTACTAAAATATTGTTGTTAAACTATTTTTTTTCCTAATGCGTCTCACTTCGTTCGTGTTATATGTAAAGATACATCATATGGAACTTATTATTAAATTAGTGGGATAAAGGTGAGGAAGGCAGAATTTAGAAAAATTCAGCTTCATTCGAAAGGAGATAAGAGTAGAAAAATATTTTGGAAAAACCGTCCTCAATATAGTTACCAATATGGGATTTAAACCTCAACATCCTCGTCTCTGGCAAATAATAAAAATGAATTTGACATTTAGATCACGGGTCCACCAAGGCGGGTGACCTAGAGTTGATATATATTTTACGGTACCGTACTGGATCAGATTACCAACCTATATTACATTCACATATAACCAGTCGTACTACGGCGAAAAAACGCCTAAGTCAACTTTCTTGCTTGTTAAAGTCACAGGGTGTGTAGTAAAGTGTAAGCTCGTGTTTTATAATTTCTGTACAAATCTACAGCACGTGACCTTTTAACACAGAGACCTTCAGCACTTCTTATTACATTGAACAACCTGTTTGCATCGTTCTTTAAAATTTTTTTAAATTTGATATGACCATCCTACAAGTAAATTCTTTTATCTAAAGAAAATAAATAATTAATATTTGTTTGGTAGAATTCAAGAAACTAATGTCAAAAAAGATTGTGGTTTTCTGAACTTGCGGCTTCCCCTTCAATGGGATTGAAATTTGAAACTGTTGAGCTCCTCATAAGTCCATTAAAAACAAATTACTGTGTGATGATTTTGCGTAAAGCTCCGGGAAGCACAATCGAAAAGAATCACTTCACGTTGCCTATACTTGGAGATTTTAAACCCATTTTGCGAGGTGGGTTGCATCTTAGCTTAACGCATATAAGAACTCCAAGCACTATCACATTTAGACGTCAATGTATTAAATATAAAAATAAGGAAGAAAATGAGCAGTCCACAGTGTGAGGCTTCTTGTATATCTGTTGATAATCCTATCCCTTTTCCTCTGACGAGTTTACACAGTCACTATACTATTTACACCTTGAAAACATCGACTTGCTTTTTAAAATTACCTTTTTCTTGATTCCTATTCTAGATATACATATGCTTCCATGGACTTTTTAGTCTCCATCCTGGCAGGAATACTCCTACAGGACATTTTCTTGACCAAGGCTAATAGACTAGGCTGTGGAGGATTTATAAAAAAAATAGGCCTACATTTACAAAAAAAAAAATACTTCAAGATAAAAATAAGAGTTTTATAACACTGTAAGACTATTTTAGAACTATTTAAGAAATTATGTTTTGTTTTCAACGTTATATTTTTAAAACTCGCTAAATAAAACGTAGATTCATTAACATGGTAAATCCTATTTTGTAAGTAGTTCCAATTTTCTAATCAATGGTTTTGAAAACATAATCTATATTCCATCTAGAAATAAGTTTAGATTTTCGTTACCCACGTCTAATTAAAAAAAATATATATCCTCATTTTCATGGGGGAAGAGAGGAAAATCATTTTAAAAATATATTTCCGTAGGTCTACACCCAACCGGTGTTCAAACTCTGACCTTCCTGTCAATGGCAAACTGCCAAGGTGAGGCTGACATTGGCCTACATACTAATAATTTTTTTAGCGTATGCCATCAGGGTTTGTTGGTTAGACATTCCTGGTCTTCTACTGGCAGTGACGGATATGTAACCGTCTTACCCGCCTCGGTGGCGTAGTTGGCTAACGCACCAGTGGTGTTGAGCCAGACCACCGAGGACGGGGAGCTCGAGGTTCGAATCTCGGTCGGGTGAACTGAGGGTGGTTTTTCCTAAATGGTTTTCCACTCTCCCTCCACGCAAATGCGGGTTCACTTCCTCTAAAATTCAACCTTCCCAATTCCTAATCCATTAGTGTAATTAGTAATTAAGCGTAAAATCCGAATGGGTAGTAAGACTCGGTGCTAAATAATAATAATAATAATAATAATAATAATAATAATAATAATAATAATAATAATGTAAACGTCTTCTGGGGTTGGGACACCATTTAGATGTGGTTACTTCATTACGATGAGATTATATAAATATTATGTGGTGACAGTAGAAGTCTTAAACTTAACTTAAAACCGATAATTCAGACTATGGCAACCATAGAAACATTTCCCTCTGGAAAAAATATCTATGTTATGGCTGGGAATTGAACCCTGGATGTCTAAATTAGACCAAGAAGCCGGCCTACTTAATGATAATAACGTATTTCGCACCTATTATTCTCTTCTTGATGTTCGTTTGTATGTACAGCACATTTGAATGTGTAAAGATTTGCTACACACTTCTTCAAAACATTCTATTTGGTCCATCTGATATGTCTGTAAAACTCACAGTAATGAGCTTGGCTACTAGGTACAAAGCTGTATTTGGCTTAACCAAGAAAATATGACCTTGGATGCACAAGGTAGTGTCGAGTCATTTTTGGAAGAACATTTTAGAAAATATAAATGTAAAATATTCACTATTGACATTATATTATAATTATATTATCTCATTTTTATTTTATCAGCGTCTATCAAAAGTGACACATTCAGAATTTATGGCCTAGCGTGTACAATTTTTGGAACCGTCTGATACAATTCTTATTATGTTGATGGACAAATGACTCATTACTAGACGTATGAATATATGAGAGTAGCTCTATTGACTATTTGAACAGTCAGATAACGTTCTTCCAATAGCGATCATACATAAGTTATAATATTGAGTGTATAGATTCATGAAAGTAGCGCCAGTGACTTTTTGAACCGTCATGTAAGTCCATGTAGTTTTTGTATTAGATTATTCTATGGTTTGCTTCAATTAATATATTCAACTTGAAGGTTACTTTTATTTTTACTTTCTTATATAAATATAAAGTATTTTGATAGTAAGAAATTTTGCTTTATGTGCCCTTGAACCAAAAAAATTGATTTAACAATAATTATCTCCGTCTGTCCCTGGCTACGTATATGAAAGGATTTTATGTATTTGGTCCAAAATAGCATTACTCAACTAATTCATTTTTTCTCTCTCTATCTGACAAATGGGTAAGCGATTATACCTAATTTTGTGTGCCGAACTCGATGAAGGAGTCAGAAATGTTCTATCACATGTTTCCTAAATAGCAATAATTATTTTTATCTAATATATAATAATATACCAAATAAAGGTAATTGCTTTATAAAGCACAATGATTTTCTTATAATAAAATAGGTTTCGAAAAAATATAATACGAGGTAATTTAAATAGTTTTAAAAACCATTTATAAAATATTTTTAAGGGTTCTAGTTGTCTTTATTTTTCACTTTTACTTATGTAAATATATTTCTGTAAACTTATATTTGTACGGTGTTTCATCAGTCACCCTAGACAGAAACCATGAACTATCTCCAATCGTTGCAGGCTCCCATTTTCCTTGGCAGTATTGTTCCATGGTTAAAATGTCCTGGTGAAAACGTTCCCCCTGTTTATCGCTAATAGAACTCAAATTTTAAGGGAAAAATCAAGGTGAGAATGTAAAAAATTAATTTTCAATGATATCTTACAACCCAAGATTCTGTAGCTCTCTTAAAGATTTTCCACCAAATCGATGTATTTTAGAGCCTTTTTACTACCTAAAAATTCAGAAGAAACAGCGTTGAAAGACATCCAAGCAGCTAATTCAAGGTCATTTAATTTTGCATCAAATGTTGGGTACTAAGCAGTTTCCTTATCTGAGGGCCAATAAATAAGCCCTGCTTTAATTTAGCTCCACTCAATTCAGGAAATAATTCTTTCAAATAAAAGAATCTCCGGCCCTCTTTATCTAATCCTTTAACAAAAGTTTTCTTAAGTCTAAGCTTTATTAGAAGAGTGGGGGGGGGGGGGGCAAAATGTTTTTCCTAGGATCAACAAAGGGGGAATGTTCAACGTTTTTATCACCAACTATAAAGTCTTGATGTTTCGGCTCTTTTTCACTAAATAGTGTTATTTTTTTATCTCGACTATCCCAGGGGCAAATGAAACAGCAGTACTGTGTGAAGCCACTTTATAGGCCAAGAAGCAAAGCAGCACCTTTTAAATGGCTACAAACTTGGCATGTTTGTTTATCCCCGAATATCCAGATATGTTGATCATACAAAAATAGTGGTCAGTGCAGTGATATTTTGGCTCAAGCTAATTTATTGGAACAGCAAAAGGCATAGCCCGACGTTTTCCTTTCAACTATTCAGATAATGTAAGGGCACATGATGTATCAAAATATAAGGGGCCAAGTTTTACCTCGATCCCCAAGCCGAAATTCATTTTATAGGTCTTTTTAATCAAACTTGAAATAGTATTTTTGTTGAGTTTTTTTATGAACTCAGCACATGTAACAAAATTTATCTGGATTATTTCCACATTCATACTTTTGAGGCTGACATATTTTCAATATTTTCTATTTACTAAACTGACTAAGAACACTAAAGCGAGCGTTATAACCCGAACGGATAGTAAGACGCGGTGCAAAAACAAAAAAACGAACAAAAAAACCCACCAAAGTGGATAAATACATAGGAATACCACACTGACGTATGATCTGTCAAGCGGCTGATGCTTAGCAGCCTGACCTTGACTTTGTTTTAACAGGCAACAACTCTTCTTAAATCCTACCAGTAGTCCGGTGGCCCTACCAGCCCAGCTCGAGGATAGGTCGATATAAATAACTCTGGCCTCTGATTGGCTGCTATAATTAGATCCCCCCTCCCCACCCTCCCGCCCCCCCTCCCCCTCCCCTCCCTCCGCTCTGATTACAAAATCTCCACCAGTTGATTACGAAATTTCCTCCCCTACAACCCCTCCCCTACAACCCCCCATCCCCTACAACCCCACCACACATTGAACTTGTTGGTACTTGTGTGGGTCCTTTTTTTCTTAATTATTAATGATTGTTAATTAAATATTCATATATGGGTTAGGGGGGAAGGACATTGGAGTATATTTTATTTGGATGGTGAGCATACGTCTCTGCACGAACCTCTCGCTACGACTGTCCTGCGTAGAATGGAGGGGGTCGGCCGCTTACCGGGTAGTGACCACTGCGCCTCACGGTTGCGCACTTTCCTCTCCCCTCTCCTCTCGCATCCATCACCCGGTGATGTCATCGAGACCCTGTGCAGGACCGACAAGACGAGTTGCGACAAGAATTGAGGTCATTGACCCGGGCAATGGGTTTTCCTGGTGTTGCAACATGACCTTGAATAATGTCCCCCACCCCTATTTGGTAATGGGTTTTCCCTGATGACTGGCGCCGGTTTGGCGGGTTGACAAGACAAGTCGAGACAAGAATAGATCACGAGAGGGCCATCTCGTAGGGGGGTGGATATATAGGGGGGAGACCCGCTCGCTCGTCTATTTATAAGCGTCTGTAGAGCGGTTCAAGATGGACAAGTTACAACAGTTGGTGAATATTGTTGACGCCGTGCAGACCGTAAAATTGAGTGATCTAACCGTGGATCAAAAGTACTCGCTGGATAAATTAAAGGCTGTCAATACAAAGTTCGGGAGACGTCTAATAGCCTATCTAGATGGCGAGTTTTGTGTATTTTTACCTTGTCGTTTCGGTACTCTAACAGATGAAGACGTGTGCGAGCTTAATAACGAAAAATTGGTATTTACCTGCGCCGGAGTAAAACCCGGTTCACCTACCATTGTGAACTTTGAACGTGTTTAAGAGTCAAGCAGTTAACAACAACAACAACAACATCGGGCAGACGGGTAGTTAATACTTGTGCACGGTGGACCCTACAAACCATACAGCACGTTTTTATAGCTCACGGGTACGCTCACCATGTTTAATTTAACGTTTGTGGGTCATACGGTTACGGGTTGTGCCTATATGACAGGAGAAAATATTCACAGTGTGGTTGTGAGCGATAGACAGGTAATTTACAAAATAGTGAACCAATACAGAGAGGAGCGAGGCTACATCGAGTTTTGCGACTCTACCTGTCACACGATAAGAGCGACTAAAGTACTACCCTACGAGAGAATCGAGGAGACTTACCTGTGTGATATGACATGTGCAGTGTACAATTTCCGCCAAGGGGACGTCGTGGCCGTGTTGCCAAGGCCTCCACCACCCTTCAGAGCTCCATACCACCCGCCACCACCACCCTTCACGGCACCGCAGTCAACGCCCCCGCCCCCAGAGTCACCGGCGTACCCGCCCCCAGAGTCACCGGCGTGCCCACCGCCAGAGTCGCCTGCCTACCAGTACTCACAGCCAGAGTCACCCGCGTGCTCACAGTCAGAGTCATCTGCCAACCAGTACTCACAGCCAGAGTCACCCGAGTGCCCACCACTAGAGTCATCTGCCAACCTGTACTCACAGCCAGAGTCACCCGAGTGCCCACCACTAGAGTCATCTGCCAACCTGTACTCACAGCCAGAGTCACCCGAGTGCCCACCACTAGAGTCATCTGCCAACCTGTACTCACAGCCAGAGTCACCCGAGTGCCCACCACTAGAGTCATCTGCCAACCAGTACTCACAGCCAGAGTCACCCGAGTGCCCACCACTAGAGGAGGAGGAGGAGGAGGTAAAATCCGAAGAACCCGCAAATCTCGAGTGTTTAACAATGTACAAATCTTATCCAAACGTTAAAATTATGGGTGAAACGCCCGATGACTACATAATCGGTCTGGGCAGATTCGGTAACGTCTTACTTCCAAAGTCTTCCTATTATTTGGATTGTAAGCGGTTTAAATCTAAAGCACGTTGTATGATATATCTCGGAGGACAAAGTGTGATGTTTAAAAGTGAATTAATAAACTAGGCGCACTCATGTTGTCGTAGAACTCTGCTGACGTCATTGGAGCTAGTGGCAGACATTTTGAGAGGGGGAACGCGGGTTGTGAGTAGAGAACGTTGCCGCTTGAGCGAGAGGTTTTTTTTTCACAGGGATATTTCTTTCGTTGCATTTCCGATTACAATTATGCCATATAAATGCTGCATTTGTAAGGGGACCTACGCAAAGCTCTCCAGCCTTATTCGCCACAAACATCAATGTCATCAAACATCTCAAAATACTGCTCACCAGGATGCCTGTTGGGACGAAGAGGTATTGTGCAATGCGTTAGACAGGATAGAGAAAGAAGAATACAACCGTGTAAAGTGCTTAAACGAACTTGAGAAAAACAAAAGTTATAACGTTATGCTATCGGAAGAGATCCCCAATGAACCGGACGTTATCGTGCTCGAGAATGTTGGAAGAGTAAGATTTCCATGTAAAAATATTGGAGACATTGTCAATAGACATTCTAGTGCCTCGCAGCGTGTCCTGTACTATTTTGGATGTGACTCGTACTCATTTTCTAGATGGTAAAAAATTATATTCTCTCCTGATGTTTTTAGTGACTATATGGTTTTTCCTTGCTATCACATGTTGCACTCTAATCTTAATTACTTGTATTGGTCACAAGGCCTAAAAAATCAATCTATGTTGTTGTTGTTTTTGTAGCTTCTCGTTATGAATGTTTTAAATACATTAATTGTTGATTGTCAATAAAAAAACTAGCAATAAAATGTTTTTTTTAAACCCTATAATATGTTGTGACTAGAAGGAGATGACAATATACATGGGGCAACAATACCAGAATAAAATATAAAATGTGAGCACACACACACACACACACACGCACACACATTCACTTATAAATTATAATTGTGGTGGCGTTATATTGCTACCACTGCCAAAGAGAAAGCAATGTAAAAGGAATTATTTAATGTTTGAGACCAAACTTCCAGGCTAAATAAACTTGTATGATTTAACTATTTTATTCATAATGTTTGAGACAGAGGTTCTAGGCTAAATAAACTTGTATTTATAGGATCATTCTGCACTATCTAGTAACTAAACATTTTTTCAATATCTCGGGAAAGCACGTATATATTTAATTACTACTTGGACAATAATTCAAACATCCAAACGGGGTAGGAATAGTGAAAGTATTTATGATTTGCATGGAAGGAGAGCTGGAAATACCATCAGTGTTCGAATTTCTCAACCAACCAATCATACAGGCAGAGCCTCGCTTAGTTACTTGTACAATTCACAAGACCTAGATAATATTGATTTATGCGTTATTATAATTTTTTAAATTCATGGTAGAATATGTTTGGTTGGAGAATCAAAGACAATAAGGAGATGCGGTGTCTACACCAAAATCAGCGGTCGGAGTGATGTTCTAGGGGGGAGAGAGAGAGAGAGAGAGAGAGAGAGAGAGAGGGGAGGAGAGAGAGAGAGGAGAGAGAGAGAGAGAGAGTTCGGTTGTAGACGTTAAAACACAAACATAACGGTTTATAATATTTATTCACACAACACTTAAACAACAAAGAAATGTTATTTTCGCGATATATTTTCGCGATATAATAATATATAAACTTTTACCAAAAAAAATCATAAGAAATACAATTAAGTGGATCTTGAAATTATTTTAAATATATAACTCTTAGATAAATTAAGATGCTGGTACGATTTAAATATCTAAATCAAAATAATGTTGCATCAACTTGCGCATCACTGTGTCTACATCAAAATCATCGGTCGGAGTGTTATTTGTATTTAAAACCGGTGAAGGGGATTCTATTGTTATTATAGGGATATTATCATCCGTTGAGGGTCTTGGAACCCTAGTTCTGTTAGGCCGCGTTGCGCGCCTCCTGCCGATACGCCCTGTTCGAGCCCCCAACAAAGAAATTTTATTTTCGCAAAAATGTTTTGATATAATGATATATTAAACTTTTACCAAAAAAAATCATAAGTAATACAATTATATGGATCTTGAACTTATTTTAAATATACATATAACTTTCACGTAAATTAATATGTTGTTGTTGTTGTCAAGTTTTAAATATGAAACTATAACGGTTGACATAATATATAACATTTACACTAAGCAAATCAGCAACTCAAACAACAAAGAAATTCAGTTAATTAATGTTCGCAAAAAATATTTTGATATAATAATATATAAACTTTTACAAAAAATCATAAGTAATACAATTATGTGGGTCTTGAAATTATTTTAAATATATATAACTTTCACGTAAATTAATATGTTGTTGTTAAGTTTTAAATATGATTTTATATCTGTTGACATAATATATAACATTTACACTAAGCAAATCAGCAACTCAAACAACAAAGAAATTCAGTTAATTAATGTTCGCAAAAAAAATATTTTGATATAATAATATATAAACTTTTACAAAAAAAATCATAAGTAATACAATTATATATAGATCTTGAAATTATTTAACTATAAGGCGGTGTTATTAATTTACAACGGGAACAAACCAGTACACATGCTAAGATACATAAGTAATAAATATATGTATTAAAATGTTGCAAACTCTGTAGGAGAAAATGCTACTAATAAAGATACGTAAACATTGTTTTAAATACTATTCATGTAAATACTTATAAAATATTCATTTTTTAGCGGGCCTGCTTGAGAAGCCCCGTTTAAATAACAATAAAGTAATGTATAAGTCTAATTGTAGTATTTTTAATGAGGCAAGCTATTTGTAACGACGCTGATGAAGGAATCGCACCAATGATACATTTTTAGGCCATTCAGGGAATCGAAGCCGGGACCCTTGGCTCGCTGGTCAGGCATGCAGGTTTCGGCTGAATATATTTATGTTTACGAAATACTTTGCTCTAGCACTTTACTACCAGAAATAAACGGGTAAGCCCCAAGACTGCTGCCTTTCTCTTTTGAACCATCTAAGACTCCAATTTGGCAGTAGACAGGGCACCTGACAATCTGGAGCGGGGGGTCAGCGTACACTAGTTACACTTTGATGAAACCTTTTATCAGATATCTTCTTATGCAGCACACTCTGTTACAGAAAAAGTAGACCTTTTAACTACCGACTCATGAAGAATCTAGCACCCAAATTACGCGCATTTTAGACTTAGCTCTTTGACCTACACATCTTAAGGTAATACATCACGAGTCTACCTTTACAAGCCTTATTATTCTTTTACCCGATCAGGTGAAAAATGGACTAATAACAATGAAAGCTTTTTTTAAACTTTACTCAAATGAAAAAACTAATTTTTAATCAAATCATAGAAGCTCTCCTTGAATGGTTCCACTATGGAAAATTAAATATGTTAAGTGTTTAATGTAAGAAAACTTGATCTTTTTTTTAAAACAAATTTAATGTTCTAGTTTAATCCCTTTAACTTTTAATCTTTTAAAAATATTATAGTCATTTAGTCGAAATAAGAAAATTTGGATTAGGCGGGAGTTGAAAACGAAACCTTTGGACTTTTAGGAAATTTGCTAACCACTAGACTGTCTTGTTGTGACAGAAAAGAGCTAGCAATATACACGTGACAACTTTGACGGAATAAATATTAAAGAGCGCAGACAGGTAAATGTTAAGATTTATTGACTACAAACGTGTGGCTAATATAGCTTTAGCAAGTATAATATATGAACAGAATGGATAAATAAGTATACTCTTATTATTATTTCACTGCTTGAATATTTGCTTATAATTTTAACTAAATTTGGTTTAAGTTAAGTTAAGGTGTCACACCCCCTCCCCCCGTCCTCGACAATCTGGCTCTACAAGAAACAAGAGCGACAGCCAACTACACTTTTACAAAAATTCAAAAGTAATATTAAATACAATTTAATGCTCGAAACTATATATATTTTGTAGGCATAATAAATAACATTTAAATAAAAGAAATTAGCCAAGCAATAAAATGTGTTTTTAAACCCCTAGAATATGTTGGTTGGAGAATCAAAGACAGGAAGGATATGTCAACATTTCCATATTCATTTATAAATTGTTATGACCTTAGATTGTTACTCAAAGAGAAAGTAAAGGGGTTTAATTGTTTCAACTTATCCATAATGTTTGAAAATGAGCTTCTATGCTAAATAAACTTGTATTTAAAGGATAGGAGTTTGAAGTTTGGATGTAGACATTAAAACACAAATATAACAGTTTATAATATTTATTCATTCATTTACACAAATAGAAAGTTTTACAAATATACTCACATACAATGAAAATTATACTTGAAATATTTATTTACACAAATCAAAGTTTTTACAAATATATCTCACACCATGAAAAGTATACTTTGAAAAATATTTATTTACACAAATCATAGTTTTTACAAATATATCTCACACCATGAAAAGTATACTTTGAAAAATATTTATTTACACAAATCAAAGTTTTTACAAATATATCTCACAACATGAAAAGTATACTTTGAAAAATATTTGTTTACACAAATCATAGTTTTTACAAATATATCTCACACCATGAAAAGTATACTTTGAAAAATATTTATTTACACAAATCATAGTTTTTACAAATATATCTCACACCATGAAAAGTATACTTTGAAAAAATATTTATTTACACAAATCAAAGTTTTTACAAATATATCTCACACTATGAAAAGTATACTTGGAATATTTACACAAATCAAGGTTTTTTACAAATATATTTCCCAACGCGAAAAGTATACTTTGAAAAATATTTATTTACACAAATCATAGTTGTTACAAATATATCTCACACCATGAAAAGTATACTTTGAAAAATATTTATTTACACAAATCATAGTTTTTACAAATATATCTCACACCATGAAAAGTATACTTTGAAAAATATATTTTTACACAAATCAAAGTTTTTACAAATATATCTCACACTATGAAAAGTATACTTGGAATATTTACACAAATCAAAGTTTTTACAAATATATTTCCCAACGCGAAAAGTATGCTTTGAAAAATATTTATTTACACAAATCATAGTTGTTACAAATATATCTCTCACCATGAAAAGTATACTTTGAAAAATATTTATTTACACAAATCAAAGTTTTTACAAATATATCTCATTCTATGAAAAGTATACTTTGAAAAATATTTATTTACACAAATCATAGTTTTTACAAATATATCTCACACCATGAAAAGTATACTTGAAATATTTATCTACACAAATAAAAGTCTTTTTACAAATATATCCCACACCGTGAAAAGTATACTTAGAATGTTTATTTACACAAATCAAAGTTTTTACAAATATATCTCATACTACAAAAAGTATACTTGGAATATTTAATTACAAATATATCTCATACCCTGAAACGTATACTTGGGATATTTATTTACACAAATCAAAGTGTTTTTACAAGTATATCTCATACGATAAAAAGTATACGTGGAATATTTATTTATTTACAAAAATATATATATATTATGGAAACAATAATCAATTTCTTGAGCTCGTAGCGGGAATAGTGGCCTCGGTACTAATTTTATAAAGTCCAGTTTAAAAAGTATTTTAACAGATGGTTTCAAATTTGATTAGAATTTAAAATATATATACAAACAAATTTGACTAGAATTAAAATATATACAAACAACTAATTTTATTTGACTAGATATAACCAGGTAGGTGGAGATTTATACTGGCGGATAAAAAAATATAAAAAAAGTATCCCGGCTGCATAAAATAAATAAAAAAAAATATGCTTGTTTTCATGCAGAAAAAAATATGAAAAAAAAATTTCAAATCTTTGAAAAATTGTATGTCAGTGGAACTGTCTAGAGTGAAAGACTAAAAAAGATGATTATTCAGCCCGTCTAAATGATCACCTTTTAGTTGTGGCGAACGCGTTTACAAGGACTCTGATACCCAAACGGCAACGTATTATAATCAGCGGTTATCCGCCGTTTGGTGTACACAGGCCGGTAGACTTTATTCTGCGAAACGGTACATACAGTCGCAAGACCTTTTCTTACAATTTTGTGCGGTATCTGTATGTATCTTTCCGCGGCCTGTTCGGTGACCATCGCTTTCAAAACGTCAAAATTAACGTCGTTCCGGTTGCCATAGTTTATGGTGATACCGCGAACCTTGCATACCGTTTTTGTTTTGGCAGGGTCGCCACCAACGCAAACTCGGTACGCGTAATTCTTGGGACCGCCAGATACAAAGGCGCTAATGTAGCTTCCCGGACCGTAATCTTGAAGTTCGTCAGTGAGGTCACCTAAAAAGTCTCCGGTCGGTGGACTCCAATCGCCGGGGCGCTCCGTGAATAGAACGCTATCTGTATCATGATACAAAACGCGGTCCCCCAATTTTTCAAGGATGCTGTATAAGTGCAACCTAGCCATAGCAGTCGTGTAGCACGCCACCGCCACACTCGTGTTAGGGTTAATGCGTCACGCGCATCCTTGTAATTGAGGAACATAACCTCATCATTTACATCAATGACGCTGTCCACGGTGATGTACGGATCCGTTAGGTACTTGTGAATGCCCTGATAGTCGTTGACAACTGCTACGTGTGGTAAATCGGGTCTTTGCCCAAACTTTCCCCATAGCGAATTTAAAAAGAGTTTAGCCAGAGTGCGGAGACCAGGGTTTTTACAAACAGAGCCGAAATCGAGTTTTACCCCCTCCCTTTCCTCATAATTTTGAATGTAAGCTAACTTCTCATCTTGTGAGGTACACCACTCTGGCCATCCGCTGGCTTCTTGTTTGATTTTCAAAAAAGTATCAATATAGCCGTGAAACAATCCGCCAGAACGTGTCTGACGGTCGTAAACAGATACATTGTACTCCCACACTTCGTGTACGGCTTCAACGGTGTAGCCTTTCTCAACGGCTTTCCGGATCTCGTCAATCACCCAGACACCTGTCAACCAGCGATCTTTTTTGTCGTTGTGCTGACACGCGCCTTGGTTTTTCTCCTCCCCGCATTTCCTGCACAAGATGAACATTAACTTGTCGTGCATCCGTGTAGGTAATACGGGCATGAATAAATCCCGCGGAGGCGTCACTGTAACTTTGGCTATGCCTTCTACTTTATCTATAGCGGGACAATTTGGTTCCAAGTGAATTTTGGGGTGTCCGATGGGGTATTTTTTGTACTTGCAAACGTACGGATACAACGAACACACATCCAAGTACTTGATCTTCTCTCCACAAGAAAGGTCTGCTTCGTGGAAGAGTTTGATACAATTTGTACGCCCGCCAAAGAATGCGTCCCTGGGACTGAGGGGCTCCTTGGTATACACCTCGTGCCGGAGTACAAATTGTTTCAAGTCCTTGTCTGTGCGTTTCATCGCATTAAACGTACACTCCCACATCTCTACGACCGTGTAGCCGGCATTCTTAAACTTTTCAACACAAGCCATGGTCGCTTCATAGCGCGTCTCCATGGTCTCGTGGGGACTGTTTTTGATAGGGGTGGTCCTGCCCGGATAACAGAGAGGGCACCCGTGCCAATAACAACCCCAAAACTGAAAGACGGTGGTGGTATCTCCAGCTTTAACAACGCCGTCTACACATCGCCCTAACACATATTCCTCACGGCCGTTACCCGCATGAAGAATAGAGACACCGCGTTGATGGGCCTCCCAGCAGAGCCATTGTACAGCTATGTGCGACTGTTGGTCTGCGCACCGGTAGCCACCGTTAGGGATAATACCGATAGTATTCTCCTTAAGATGACTACGGCGGTAAACCAACATGGCCGCTCCAGCGATAGTACACGCCTCCCTGAAAGGATCCACCTTTGCTTTTTCAATAAGCATATCTCTAAACTTTAGGCAGGCCTTCCGTAGGATCTCTACGTCTTTCACGCAATACAGTTCCAACTCGCGGTTAAAATCAAAGACATAATTTTCTTTGACCAACGCGTCATACCACTTCTCAAAGTGCTCCTTTCCCTCAACTGACATCTCCCCGATGCCGTAATCCTCCTTTGGCGGCAAGGGACCCCTATACCCCGCGTTTTCTTTTTTATTGAAAAAATGGGGGAAATGTCCCTTGGCCAAAGACTCGTCCAGGCCGAATGTCTTGGGCATCTTGGACAACGACATGGGGAGAAAGTTCAGCGAGTCAAAAAAGTGGAGCGGGCCGTAACGCATGGACATGATTTTCCCACCGTTCATTATAAGGTCTGGAGTCCATTTTTTTACCTCCATCATATATTTTAAAATAAAATTCCCATCATACCCTTTTGAATTTTGAGCAAGGAGGGTGATATCCTTAAATTTTGAAGCTTTAATTTGTTCTATAAATCCGAAAAATTGGGCCATTGTGGTATCACCCCCGAATATGCGAGTCCTATCGCCCCCGCAATCGGTGCAATGATTGTCATTTGCATCTATATGAAGGCAGGCCTTGCAACATGTCTGCACGACACATAGGTTAGGTTCGTGCAAGTACGTGTTTACCGCACCTTTAAGAAGAGTTTCTTGTCTGCATTCAAAATCATAGAATACAAACATGAAATTACTCTTTTCCAGTGACGGTTTGGACGGGGCTTGCTTCATATAACAGAAATGCCCAAAAGGACGATAGGTCTTGCATACCCTACAAAAAGTTTCAAAACACCTGTGCGAATATTCTGCTCTTTCCAAACTGAAAAATTGCCCACATACCTCGCAAACCTTTTTGACATCACAGACCGACCTGTGACCTCTGCAAAAACCGGGACGTTTATGGTTATCAAAACACGTCTGGTTTGTGAACCAGCGCCCGCAATCTTTACAGACCACAGATTGACCTCCACTACAAACCACTTTAGTGTAGCACTTTTTACACGAGGACTCGCACTTGTGCTTATTCTTATCGTTGAACGGCACACGGCACTCGCGGCAAAAGTACGAGCACTTAAAGGCGGCTGTCAAGGATGTTATGACGTCAAAATGGTTTTGCTTATCGTCGTGAAAATACAAATCAAGGTAGCCCTTAAAGGAATGGTCGGCGGGAGTAAGCCCTTCATATAGGACTTGTCTCCCGCGACGTTCCCTGAACACCGTGATTTTGTATTCGGAGAGGTATGTTTGAAATTGTTTCAGCTCAGTCAATCCACCACCTTTCAAAAGATTCACACGGGCATTATGGCATAGTTCCTCTGCTTTGAGTTTTTGAATAGGACGACCCCCTTTGATCTGTTTAACGGTGTTCACGTCCATGCATCCTGGCTCTCTTTTATTATCACATACAGCCTTGGCAACAACTAATGCACGGGCAAGACAAAGTGTGTCACCATTTTGAATAGTAATTATTCCTTGGTTTTTACGGCTATATGTGCTAGCGGGAGAGAGTTTATCACATTTATGATTACCCCTCCCGCGAGGCTCCTTAAAATGGCAGAGTTTAACGTACAATGGTGCTGTACTCAAAAACAAACTATTACTCTGCAATACGCGACTTACGTTATCAAGCACGGCTCGAGCGTCTAACTGATCTGCTCGTCTAAAAGAAACGTACACAGGGTTCAACGTCGAGTCCGTGCTATTTAAACGTAAGCCAACATAATCTTCGTTACTGACGCCATGGTCCTGCAACCGGTTGAGCAAATTAGTAATTTGTTCTTCAAGCCAGCTTAATGCGTCACGATCGCTTGCTGGAGCACCAAGATGTACGGTAACTTCTCTACCGGTATAAAAGAAACGCCTCAACTGCTTAATTCTCTCTTCGACGATACGAAGAGGGAGGCCTTGGTTCAAAGCTCCACCTACCTGGTTTACCGGGCCACTAATCCCCGTCTGGGGTGCCGAAGATGGCCCTGCTACCACCGCCACGGGTTGCGGGGGACCCGTCTGCCTCGCCGTAGCTGGGGGTCGAACACCTTCTCCCGGGCTCGGAGGCGGTGCTCCCGCGGCTGGGTGAAGGGGTGTCATGGCCGGTGGCTGCGAGAAGACGGCACTGCCTTTTTCGTTCTCAAGTTGAACTATAACACACAAAGTAAGCACTTTAACAATAATTGTTCTAAACATACGCGTCTTTAAAACGATGCCACAATTTCAGACTGCTTTTGGTATTTATAACACAGCAACATTCTTAAAGTGTGTGTGTGTGTGTGTGTGTGTGTGTAATAAATACACTTCCAACATGTACAAATACATCAGCCCCTCCGGCATGTGAAAAGTTGAACACACATTTTCAGCTATGCTAGGAAATCGAACCCTGGCCCTCCCTAGCTCATCAGGGTTTTAATACACGGCTATAGCAATGATATAATTTCCCTGGTTAACTATTATGGCTGTATATATTTTGATATCTGTATACAAGCACTACATGTACAAAATACATTTTAGTTTCACTATGCCTGTGGGGGAATCGAACCCCTGTAATATAGGGAAATACATGTATTCACACAAGACAATTAAGTTTACGTTTGGTGGAAATAATTTTGTTTTGATTTATAACCGTTACTTTATTGTCTAAAGTGTGCCACTGTATGATAATTTACGCTATAATTTCCCTGGTTAACTATTATGGCTGTATATATATATTTTGATATCTGTATACAAGCACTACATGTACAAAATACAGTTTAGTTTCACTATGCCTGTGGGGGAATCGAACCCCGGTAATATAGGGAAATACATGTATTCACACAAGACAATTAAGTTTACGTTTGGTGGAAATAATTTTGTTTTGATTTATAACCGTTACTTTATTGTCTAAAGTGTGCCGCTGTATGATAATTTAACAACCAGACGTGTAGGTAAATGATCCCTGGACCAGTATCGCGCCCCCCTAAGTTGCTGGTTGAATATTTGATCTAGCAACTTGTAAACATGAATTTAATAAGTTTCTAAAGCGACAATTATAATTTCCAGTCTATGAATGTCTGTACGGGAAATGAACAGGGGACCATTTAAATCCCTTACTGGAACATGTACAAAATACCAACCACAGGTGTTATTTATCGCTATGAAAGGGTAAACAGTCATTTATCTGCTTGCAGCGTCAGAGTTGTTGGTGGGTCTTGTTACGGCACCCCCTCAACCCTTCTATCTATAGCTGTCACCGTAAGAAACCCCCCTTCGCTAATGACAGAGGGGTGGAGGGACTGCTGCGTTCTGTCTCTCTCTCGCTCTTTCAAAAAAAATATTATTGCTCTGGCTTAAGTGACTTCTAACGCTATCTACAAGAGAGCGAAAGCACTCATACATGAAATGCTGTGCTCAGGCTTGCTCGCGATATCTATCGGTTAGATAATAAAGCACCTCACTAACCGAATTATTTTTTCTATCGGTAGTAATAATTTTAATAAACAATTATTTTTTTTCAGCCTAAAGCTCAGGTCACTTTACACGCATTACTTAAAGACTAAGACATCCCGCCCGCTGCCTGTTAATTTATCAGACAGACATTCTTAGCCGTGTCGGGAATTAAACCAGGGACCGGTAGACATGCTATCGACTGCACTAAGTTGACGGTTGAATTGGATCCAGTACATTGCAAACACTACTAAAAAAAAAGACAGTTATAATTTTCTCTTGAATGTTTGTAATGACAAGAGCTAATATTCTTTTTTGGTTAAAGTTGAAACGGACCAGCTGACAAAATGTACTAAATAACAGTGGTTTGGGAGGGGGGAAGAGAGCGCGCAAATAACTGTCTATTTCTAACCTAGTGACTATATAGTATTGTTACTTGTAGACGGTACTTACATAGCAGCAGGTCTAGCGCATCCAAATCACCACAGGCGTCTGTGGGCATCTGTCCATTGGTAGGGGGTGGTGTGATGACGGCTGGGGGCGGGCTACGGGTGACGGGGGGCTGTGTGAGGACGCCGGAGACGTCGTGCATCACTGCAGGCGCAATGTTGTTCCTCAGCCCCTCATCCAGCCCATAAGGGTCCCATAAGTCTGAAATTTAATAAACACATATTAATTACTATCGCGGCGGGGGAAAAAAAACCACTATAGAATCTATAGCAAGAAGCTATTTACCCATAGACCACTCGCCGTCCGCGATGCATATGCCGTCCTCCGTAAAAAGATTTAAAGGATCCGGGCTACTCGGTTCTGCCAACACTGTGGGGGTGTATTCTTCTTCTTCTTGATGCGCTGCCAAAGGAACAAGAAAAAAATGTTCACCAAGATGTGTTGAGAAAAAACTCTTTTAAATCTTACCCGAATTTATCCAATTTTCCAACGCGTCGAAACTCGAAAAAATGTTCACCAGGATGTGATGAGAAAAAAAAACTCTTTTAAAACTTACCCGAATTTATCCAATTTTCCAGCGCGTCGAAACTCATTTTTGATGTTTATCACACTCAATTATTAATCACAATGACCGAATGTAACGAGATCAAGGTCTATTTATAGTCGCTTCAATGGGGTGTGTGCCACATGAAAGGTGTCGCCTTCTCATTGGTCGAGAATAACATTTCCGCATCGGAGCCTACCCTGTCCGTGTAAGTACCGTTATATTTCATTTGCGTTAAAGCTTTCACTGAGGACGGAGGTCTTTCTTCAGCGCTGTCTAGGGGTGGATCCTATGACAGTCGGGCGTGCAAATGCTGGTTCACATCTCGCCCCGTGACTGGAGGGGGTAAGGACGTTGACTCGACAAACGCCAAAAGTCCCTGGTTCGATTCCCGTCGATGATATCTGAGCAAAACTTTTTTTTTCACTCTCGCAAATGTGGGGTGCATTTTTCAACTTGCCTGAAGCATTGGACGGACGCGCACCTACTTGATTAATTCTAGACAATAGCCTTAATAAGATATATATGTATGTTGTTATATTTTGAAGTTTAGCTATAGTAATAGAAATGCCGGCGTGTTTATTTTTTCCATCCGCACAAATGTCGGTACACATCACGCTCTGTGACGTAAGGAGTTAGGAGTGTTCAAGCCACTGCAAGGCCAACAAATGTCTAAAGTCTCTGGTTCGATCCCCGTCGATGATATCTGAGCAAAACATTTTTTTTTCACTCTCGCAAATGTGGGGTGCATTTTTCAACTTGCCTGAAGCATTGGACGGACGCGCACCTACTTGATTAATTCTAGACAATAGCCTTAATAAGATATATATGTATGTTGTTATATTTTGAAGTTTAGCTATAGTAATAGAAATGCCGGCGTGTTTATTTTTTTCCGGCAGCACAAATGTCGGTACACATCACGCTCTGTGACGTAAGGAGGTAGGAGTGTTCAAGCCACTGCAAGGTCAACAAATGTCTAAAGTCTCTGGTTCGATCCCCGTCGATGATATCTGGGCAAAACTTTTTTTTTCACTCTCGCAAATGTGGGGTGCATTTTTCAACTTGCCTGAAGCATTGGACGGACGCGCACCTACTTGATTAATCCTAGACAATAGCCTCAATAAGATATATATGTATATTGTTATATTTTGAAGTTTAGCTATAGTAATAGAAATGCCGGCGTGTTTATTTTTTTCCGGCAGCACAAATGTCGGTACACATCACGCTCTGTGACGTAAGGAGTTAGGAGTGTTCAAGCCATTGCAAGCTCAACAAATGTCAAAAGTCTCTGATTCGATCCCCGTCGATGATATCTAGCCGGAGTATACATTTCAACCATTTATAAGAAAACACTAGATGATAGAGCTGGACACATAACAACTAGTAGCGGGGTTCGAAACCTTGTACTAGTTCCGTTTTTTCGAGAGGTCGGTGCTTATCAGTCACTGGGTCTGGTTCGAATCCCTTGGGTTGAATAATCTTTTTAGACAGACAATTTTTTCAAAGATTTTGAGCTATTTTTTTCTACATGAAAACACTCATATTTTAATGCACCCGTTATACTTTTTTATCCTCCTGGTTATTTCTAGTCGAGTATCATTAGTTGTTTGTATATATTTTAATTCTAGTCACCCCCATGAGGCCTTCTAGTTCGAGTTTCTACCAAAAGATGGCTGTAGCTTCTAGAAACAGAGTAGCCAAAATTAGCTTTGAGTCCACGACCTCTGTGACAAGGGGTGGGACTGGGGGGTGGGTTGGCGGGAAAGACGAGTTCAAGAAACTTTAAACGTTTGCTTATTGCAACATAAAATTTTCCACAGGGAGGCAACTGACCCCCTACCCCCAACGCAACATTGCCACACGTCAGTGACGTAGGGATGGGGGAGGGGGGAAAAAGAGAAGGGAAGTAGAAGAGGAGGTATGACGCGATGAGGGGGTTTGCTCGCATTCAACTGAGTGCTGCCAGAGGGCACGGTCATGCTGTCCTCGCGAGTAGGGTTGGTGAAAGGGGCCTTATGGTTGACTCGCACTCTTCAGCACGCCGCCGTCAGGAGAGCTTCGTGCTCAGTGTTCCTCCCCATACGTGGTCACTACTCGCTGAGCGGCCGACCCCCTCCATTCTACGCAGGACAGTCGTAGCGAGAGGTTCGTGCAGAGACGTATGCTCACCATCCAAATAAAATATACTCCAATGTCCTTCCCCATAACCCTTATATGAATATTTAATTAACAATCATTAATAATTAAGAAAAAAAAGACCCACACAAGTACCAACATGTTCAACGTGTGGTGGGGTTGTAGGGGATGGGGGTTGTAGGGGGTTGTAGGGGAGGGGTTGTAGGGGAAGGGGGGAAGGGGGTTGTAGGGGGAGGGGTTGTAGGGGAGGAAATTTCGTAATCAACTGGTGGAGATTTTGTAATCAGAGCGGAGGGAGGGGAGGGGGGCGGGAGGGGGGGGGGAGGGGGGATCTAATTATAGCAGCCAATCAGAGGCCAGAGTTATTTATATCGACCTATCCTCGAGCTGGGCTGGTAGGGCCACCGGACTACTCCTACCCCCTTCTTGATCCCCAATCCTATTATATCCTGCACTTGTTAGTTGTAATATCTCTTCTTCAATGTACCCATTTCTTTTGTATCATTAACTTATAATTTTCTAATAAATTATGTTTTATGTAAAAAAAGAACAGTATTGAAGGACATGTAAAACACTCTAAAATCTGTATTATAGCTTATAATGCAAAGTGATTGTACCTTATAAACCATAGGGGATAGAACATTTTTAATAGCATATTTGGCTTCAACAGGTCAATCGTAATAGGAATACATGTATAATATGTCAGATACAAAGTGGCTTTTGACTAGTTTAATTATATTACATGATAAATGAGAATTTGATTTAGATTCTTAAAAATATAAATAATTTGAGGTAAATTTACAAAAAAACTAGTTTTTAAAGATTGGTGTTTTTTAATGGATGAAAGCAATGTTGTTTAAATTTATATTTTAGGAGTGTTTGCTGTGATTAACAAGACTACATGCTGGTTTTTCTAATAAAATAATTCTTATGGCTGGTTTACAAAAACATATTTTTTTAAATTTTGTTCTAAGCTATATACTATGAAGAAGAAAGCCCTGATTAACTCACTCACGCATCACCATATCTCCTAAACACCAGGACCTGAATTCTTGAAATTTGGAAGAGAGGTTTCTTTCCGCTCTTATGCATCTGACAGGAAGGGGTTTTGAGAAAGTCAACCCACTACGGAGTTAAACTGAGTTTGGAACATTGTGACAGTCAGAAGAAATAGGATAGAAGAGGTGGAAAGGCTGAAATTTAGCAGGAAGGCAGAAAGATCGCCCCTAATAATAAACTAAAATTTAATAATGGTACTCCAAGAAAGAGGCGAGCTATAACTATAAAAAAAACCTTCTAAATTAGTTAGAAAAGTAAAATTTGGTAAACAGGTAGAAAGATAACTCCAGATTACCAAATAAATCTTAAAATCTAAAATTTAGAAGTGGGAGTTGATAAAATAGTGGCGAGAAGTCTACTCCAACCAGTCGATTTCACGTGGGGGCCAGTGGGAAGGCCACAAAGATCACCTGACCTCACACCACTCAATTTTTGTTGTTGTGGGGTCACCTCAAGCTCTAGTGTACCCACCTGACGACCCACTGCAGTCATCCGAGAACAATGTGGCACAAATCCATGTGGCTATTGCGACAGTTGACGTCAAAATGCTTCGCCGCGTCCACACCGAGTCCATAAGCCGTTTGGGGCAATGCATATCCATACGAGGACCAACCTTCGAAAACATACTGTGAGCTAACATATGGGCTTGATATAAGTTTCAGGCATAGGGTTGCCACATCACCCATCTCTAACTTTAATGTCGTTTTCTCAAAAGTTTTGAGAAGACCGGATTTTTTTACAAAAATTGTTTTTGACCTATATTTACCCTCCTAATAATGTGGTACTCTCCGTATCCACGAACTACCCCTTAACATGTATAAAAAAAATACTATCCATCAATCAGCATTACGATTAAATAAATAAATATCGAAAGATAAACTAACATCTTACCTAGGTGCGATATAGTATATTAAAATAAACAATTTATACTCACAGAGCTCGGAGAGACTGGATGAACTTAGGAAAATTACAATGCTAATTTATTCAATAGTTTTCTGTAATCTATTTTTTCATTTAAGCTTTTTTTTAAGCCGTTTAGGTTTTTTTTTACATTTTTAAGTAGCAATATCTAATACTTTGTTTCACTTATCTTATGATCGTGCTCAAGCAAATATATCGTTATTAGAGAACTCGTTTTGTGGGATATATAAGATTTAGTTCAAAGATTTAATTTATTTTGATTTATTAATTGCCATAATGGGTTTGGGATTGCCTTAGCTAGTTCAGAGTTTTAAAAGGAGGAACTATAAAAAAAAAGGTTGGTATCTGGATGTTGAACGTCCTAGTTTGCTATAGTTTTGATGCCGCTTACCGTGCGAAGAACGGGTCAAACTGCTAGTTTATTATATGAGAAAGTTTGTACGACTGTATCTTAATATTTTTTTTTCGTCTCATTACTCGTTTGGACTGTACGCATATGTACTAATTATGCTAATGTGTTAAGGGCGGGGAAGGTTAAATTTAAAGGAAGTGTAGCCATATTTACGTGGAGGAAGGTGGAAAAACCATTTAGATAAAACCACTGCAGTAATAAGTTTACCCGACTGGGATTTATATCCTGATCTCCCCAGCATCGTTATTCCAGCATAGTGCGATGCCAAAGACCATTTGGTACGAAGCTTATTAAATGCCCAATTAAATTGTTAGGGTTGTAGAGAGTAGTATTGAAGGAAATGCACCCATGTTGTAGTGTCAAAGAGATGAGAAAATCAATGATGAATCACACGTGAAAACAGCAGCCGGAACTCTCGGCTGAAGTTCGAAACTAGATATGAACAAGCTGGCTTATTGCGAGATTGACATTTTAGAACACGCCACTACCGATGTGGGGTTTTCTATGACATACAGACTTTGGTGTACTAGAGAACACTCACTACCCAGAACTGAACAAAATCTGGGGTACTATGGTTCTAAACACGGTTAGAAGGAAATTGTCTTCTTCACGTGGGGCAAAAACTTACACGCTACTAATCATTCTTATAGATGTGCAGTTTAAAGAGGCAACAGCCCACTTTTAAGTAAAATAAACTCCAAGACATATAATAATAATAATAATAATAATAATAATATAATATAATAATAATAATAATAATAATAATAATAATAATAATGAATACATTGAAATGTTATTTTAAGTATCTATTTTCATTTTCATTAAAACATTTTTTTATCACATCTTTTTTCCCCTCAAGCGCCATGTATTACTACCTGTTCAAGCTATACGCTCGTAAACCAATAATTACTCTAATGAGTTTTGGATGAGAAGTTTGAATTCAGAGGAAGTCCACCCGAATTTGCATAGAGGGAAAATTAAAAACCATTTTAGGAAAAAAAACCACCCTAAGTTCACCCGACCGCGACTCGTCAGTTTTGTCTAACATGAAAATGACATCGTAGACCATGGGGTCACCTAATCAGCTTTCACCACGTGTTAATTAGTACCCGCTTGGGCTATATTTATACATCAATTACGCTAGTAGACTTAGGATAAGCACGGTAGAATTTTATAGACGTGGCGGGAGAGCGAGAAATTATTTTGAGAAAATTACCCACAGACATTTGACTAGAACCAGAGCCTCGATATCCCCGTCACTGGTGATCAAACATAACAGGAGAGTGATTCGGTAGAGAATGTGACCAACGATGCAGGTCTTGAATAGTTGCTAAAAAAAATACTATTACAAACTACGCATACAATAAATTGAAATAACTTACCATTAATGTGGGGTATTTGATTTACAAACCCTGAACTGGCTTAGTATATCCACAGATGACTCAGAAATTAGCTTAATTAAAAAACAAACGCAAAACCCAATCTCCTGGCGTTAATGCATCGCCGTGAAAGGGAAAACTCCAGTTTCTCCAATTACAAATGTTATTGGTCATTCCTGGAACCAAACCTGTGACACTCATATCAAGAGGTAGTTGCACTACAGAGTACAGACTGATGTAAGGTGTTGGTATCAAAGGAGAAAGGTGTGAGAATCTTAGTCCATCATTTCTTCCTCTTGTCGGCAAGTGAAGGTCTGACAATGATCCCTCAGTTCTCCTCTTTCCCCAAGGGGCTGGTACAACCTGGTCCATGTGAATCCTCCAGGGTGGTCCAAATGGAATATAGAATAAGTTAACTCGACTGAGGGTTAATTTCATGCTTTATTTCTCCTTTATGCGTTGGTGCTTATTGACCAAATATACTTCTTCCTTTTTAGAACATCGTGGTGGGATTTTTTTTTCTTTGAACATACAAGGGTCGCCATTACAATGGATGAGTTTTTTTTTCGCAAGTTTTAAAACTTGGTTTCGTTTAGGCATTGTATATGTATGCCATAATTCCTTAGTTCTCATCGAACCGGTTACTTTGTCTACTTGTTATGAATCCTCTAATTGTCTTTGCTTTTATTTCTTGTTTCATTTTTATCATGATCTATCATCGCTATAGTATTACACTACTAATACACGTGGTGGAATTCAAAAACCTATTATAATAGTATAACACTTTTTTATTAGTCAAGCCCACACTTTACTGGAGATTTAAAAAACCCGGGTTCAATTACCGGGATTACAAAAATATTTATCATTGAGAAAGTTGGGGCCTTCCCCTTCCCAGTGAAGACCTAACCAACCACCAGGAGATTTGATATTATATCTCTTCTAGAATTAGATGTTTTACTAGACCTGTGCTGATATTAATAGTTTGTTCAGAAAGTGTACGTTAAATACCCAACAATATAATATTATGATAAGCCTACTCCGTGTCTCAGTGATAGGGTTAACGGACATCTCAACTAAAAAAGCTTAATTCCATTCAAAATTATGTTCACAGTAAATTAGTGTTTGCGTCTGGCTCTTATAAGAACAACTCAAACATTGCTATTATTTGCACTTTGGTTGGCTATTGCTAAATTTCTCTTGTTTTGGTTAGGTAAATTTATGAATATTTATTGAAATAACAGATTGATTAGATTGTGTATGTTAGCATTCTCAATAAGCATTTGGCAGAAAGTCTTTATATTCATATAAAGTTTCTGAATTTTACTACTTTTGAGATTTGAAAATGTGTCACTGAGATAATAGCTATGTTGATTTTCATCGAGCGCCACATTAACAATCGCTGGTCTGGTTGAGTTTATTGTACTATAATAAAGTTAGAATAATCATCTAAAAGCCTCTCATGTCATTAAAGATAATAGTAGAGAGAAGACAATACACATTAAAACATTAGAATTCAATAGTAATAAAACGATTTCCCCAAAATGATACCCCAATTTTATTACAAATGACATATCTGACAGCTCGAAAGAGTCATCAAATAAGTTTCACGTCATAATACGTAAAGTTATGTGATCTGTGGTTGTCAACTATATATTACCAATACTTGCTAAATAACACTAACCATATGGTAAAATGTTATCAATGCTGTCCACATGAATAAATTATGTTTGTATTTTTTAGAAAGCCCTTCAAATGTCCATTCATAAGAAAATCAAGGAATTTGTATTCCTGACTAGCACTCTTTTTACTCGGGAACACATATTTCAATTATTTATTTTTATATTCTCCATACATTCAAGAACTAATTTTCCAAATCACGGTTTAATGGTATGGCTCAATTGTTTCCAACCAATTCAAGTTAAACATTAAATATTCTATTTTAGAACAATTGGTTGAATTGAATTGATTTAAATAGCTCGTTATAGATAATCGGGGTAGGTAAAATGACAGAAAATTGACTGCTTCAAATTTGGCATGGTGAAATCCTGTACACAGGTTGTAGAGAGTAGGTATTTTCTGACACTAGTGAACAACTTTTTTTCAAATTGTTTAGGCTAAACAAACAAGCTTTTGTGTATTTTGACCGTGACATCTCCAATGACTCATTTGCTCGAATAATAAAAAAGATTAAATATGTTATTAATGGTATTTTCATTTTAATACGACTATATTCTCATAAAATAAAATGCGTAGCTCATATTGTTTTTATGGATCATTGAACACAATGTTTATTTAGGCCTGTTAATGGAACGTATCAATGAGTGCGAAATTAAAAAAAAAAAGTTTTAAAACCATTTGTCATATAAAATTAAAATAAGGAAAATTTACAACAAAAAAGTGTGTAGAATAGTTTTACCTTAAATTAGATCACAATGAAAACCAAACAAAAATGTAATATTTGACGAAAATATAGACAATTATTTCTTTTTGTAATAAACTATTTTACATCTGTAATATTTCTCACTCCTAAAATCTTGATGATCCCCTACCACGTCCTTAAATAAATAGTGAATGTGATTGGTTAATTTTTTTAAAATTTATCCTCAATTAAATTTAATCAAGTTAAATGTGTAAAACTCACTCTCACATTAAAGAATATTCCGTTTCAACTATTTTAATTTGAGAATGGTTTGCTCAATTCGATGCAAACAAACTACATTTCTTGACATTATATTTGATATAAGAATTCGATGAATAGCGACTAATGTGACATACATTATAATAATACAAATTTTTTGTCATACATTTTAACATAAAGCAACTAATAGGGTTTGAGAAAGGTGGTTATAAAAATCTGCACCGGCATTTACCTAGATAAAAGATGAAACAACCACTTGGTGGGGAAATTATACACCTCAATGTTACCACATTATTCATTCTGCCAAGTATGGGGATTATTTGAAAAATAAAAATAGTTCACTGGTTTGTCAGTTTGATCATCCAAACATATGTTACAAATTATCCAGCCAGAGCTTATTTCAAGTGATGCTGATGACTGGTTTCAAATATTAATTACCATAATGCCCGTTTCTGTTAAATTAATACCATATGGGGCCGTGGATTGACTCATCTCCCACCAAACCCACCCCAAGCTTATCATCCTTGAGGGATCAACCCCCTGATGCGCGCACACATGGGGTCAAACCAGACAGGGTGCAGCGCCGATAAGAATCGAACCCAGCACGCGTCTCCAATTAGCGTCGCTGCGTCATCTGGACCGACGCGGGGCTGTTGCGCGGTGAGATACGGGCCGTGGTGTGTCACTGACGTTTCGACCAACTGACCTGACTCGGTGTTCAGTGTGCGTTACCTTCCTGAGGCGAGCGCATGCGCACTCCACCCTTCCCAGACTGCGGGGGCTTTGATAGCGGACAGGAGCGGGATACACATGGAGGCGTTTCATTTGTCTCCAGTCCGACCCGTAATCGTGAAGATAAAATGGAACTTAATATCTTTAGGGGTGTGCGAAGCTTTGACATTTTCAACTTAGCTTTGTTTTTGGTCAATTTTGCCAACTTGACTCCGAAAATAAAATGCTTTGATCATTACGAAGTTTCTCCAATAGAAATATAGCTAAATACACATACTTTTGTTCACTTTTTTAATTTTATATTTTATGTAAGCTACATATAAAAAGTGTGTGGTAGTTAAATAACATGTAACATAATGTTATAAAACATTCGAACTTCAATTCAGCTTCAAGGTTCATATATCCTAAGAATACAGTGATCATAGTAGTAACAGTCCAATAATATCACTGAAAGGTTGAGTGTAAGGTATTTACTTAGAAACATAAATTAGACATGAATCTAAAAACTTAGTAGCTCTACTGGTAGCTATATAAAATCCCGATCCATGACAGTGGATCCGATGACTAAAGCGTATAGTCGTATAGTTTGGTCTGTTAACGACGAGATGGTCGGAGTTTAAATCTCAGCTGCAGATATTGAGGATAGTTTTACCTTAGTGGTTTCCCGTTCTTTTTCTACAAATCAAGGTAGGCCTACACTTCCTTTAAATAGGGATGTTGGGGACGCTAGAAAAGGTGCTTTTTATAGCAAAACTTTTTTTTGTCCAAAATAAATAAAATATGACTCCAGTAGAAATATAGTTTTTAATTTTCTTCACATAGTGATATCAGAACTCAACGGTTAATGAATATCTGTCATAAGCATAGCGGCACTAGATGAAAAACTTTTTAAATCACGAGAAAAAGTTGTCATTAAATTAATTGGATAGCCTTGACAGATATTCAACAACACTGTTGATATCACCATGTGAAGAAAATTATGGTCTATGTTTTTACTTGATGAATATTAATTGATTTCTTTTGAACAAGCACAGTTTTGATATTTAAAAACTTCAAAAACACTGACCTTTGCTCGTGTACTCTTCCCTCCCACCTTAATGTATGTTCATCTTTGTGTCTCTATCAAACGTTTCCGTGTGAAGAGGGCTTACTCCTCGCTACCATTCACTTTTAAGTGCACTATCCACTATACCCTCAACTACTACATAAATAAGTCAGCTTCCAGTGCATGTGTGTGTGTGTGTGTGTGTGTGTTGTGGTTTGTGTGTGTGTGTGTGTGTGTGGTTGTGTGTGTTGTGAGCATGTGAATATGGGATCATTAAGCCATACTCTTCCACTCACCTGACGTTATCTGGGATAAATTCTTTCAAGCTATTTAGCTACTCGACACTTTTATCACTTAATTGAACTTGACAAAACCAGAAACTTTTGGCACGCCAGACAGCGCTAATTGTGATTACGCCTACAGCCACTTTGATAAAAAAAAATCACTTAAGGAGACAAGATCCTTGTTGTAAACTTGGAAAGGATCATGATACTCCTTTATGTGTGTGGAGTAATCTTACTTACAAGAGGCAGCTTTACTGTGAACATGTTAATCTCATTATTTATTGAAATAAGGCGTCATTTTAAATGGAAGAAGTAAACATGAATGCCCATAAGTGAATTGGATAATTAAAACATAATGGAAATAAAACAAAACTTTAAAAATTTAAATAACACGAACAGTCGTGTTTATAAGAAAAATGTTGTATTTATTATGCTATTAATTTATACACTAAAATAATAACGGTTTCAAACATGCCTTAATTGGCATAAGAACTAAATGCCAGACACGTCTATTTTGAATTTCTAGTGACGGGAAAGCTGTTGTTTCGAATTTCGTTCGGATGAATGAGGCTTTTTCCTTAAATAGTTTCCAGTCCTCCTTTACACAAATGCGTATACATAGCTTTTAACTTTTATTTTCTTAATACCTACCCCTTAGATAAGATTGAAATATATAAAAGATATTATATGATAGGTCTATAGAATATATACCGGCATTTCCACAACAAATCAGTTGGGAAAATGAAGATTATCTGCCGAAACTGACACCACCGAGCTCTGTTGACATTTGTAGATATGAGCCATTTAAGCTATTCATCCAAGGGAAAAGAATGAGTGGGATTAATTTGAGGAATTGTATCATCCTTCGCTAGATTTAATTCTATTCTTTTATTTGAGGTATTTAACGTGCACTTTCTGAACTGAATGATTATATCAACACACGACTTATAAATCAACTTAAATTTAGAACAGACCTAACATCTAGCCCCTGACCGTTAATTCATCACTGTGAAAGAGGAAACCCACATTTAAACAACGATACATTTTTCGGACACACCACGAATCAAAACCAGGACTCTTAGTTAGTATACAGAAATGCTACCAACTTAGCTAAGGTGCCGGACCTTTCTCTGGAGAAATGATCAAAAATACACGTTGTGATAATATGGATTAAAGGGGAGTAAGCAAGAATCGAATACCTACCTACTTAAGTCAGAATTAGGTGATCTGAAGATTATCCAACCAAGTCAACTTTGTTAGTTGTTGATGATATTGTAAGTTTGAGGTCGGTGTGGTCACCAAGTGAATTAGTAGGCCTATTATGACGTAGATACTAAATCATACTTTTTGAATTTCGTTATTTAATGTGTGTATTATGACGTTCGTTGATTTAGTATTCCTAAAGAAGTTATGTAGTTTAATACTATTAAGAGAAAAATTATGATCAAGCTTATCGTATTTTTCTTAAAAAATATAACGTTTGAAATAATGGTAGCTATTATTAAATTAGATAGTCCAAACTAGATGAACGTACTTTATAATTTAGTTTATTATTATTTTTAACATTACCAAAAATTCATTTTCCGTAAACTCACCATTTTATAAGTTTACTTTAGTGTATCAAATATTTTATTAAGTTGACCATACACTATTCAAATATACACTTAAACCATTTAAAAAAAATCTAAATTTAAAAACTCAGTAATCATTAAACTACTCTTAAGTAATTCATGTAATCAAATTATAAGCATACTTTTTATTTAGTGTTTAAAATCCTCCATATTTATTCATTTTGTACAAAATCATAAAAGTAATTTTAAAATAAATATACACTTTCAAAAATCAGTAATTAATAACTATCCTCTATTTCTTTGAAAAACAATAAAAAAAAGTGGTTATCTACCATGTAAAAACTCCATATATATAAATATTAAACAAAATAACATATTATATTTTTAAAACCTTTTTAATTTTCAAAAATCAGAAACCAGTAAACTCCCTATAAGCTTAGAGATAGAATTAAAACTAACCATCTAGCCATATAACAAACATATATAAAGTTTAAATGAAATCCAACTATTTCTCCTTTAGCCTCAGGTACAAACAGACACAGAATAGTAGGTTTTTTTTTTCTAGATCAGGAGTAGGCCTATATAAAACGTCAATTTTCATTATAATCCTGAAGGTAGAGAATTCCAACAACTAAAGTACTTTTTTAAATTAGAAATTCATGGCCGTACTCAGGATTTTTGTAAAGGAGGGGTCAATAATCTATTTTTTAATGATTAGATATAATTAACTGGTTAACAATACAATAACCTAACATGTGGTTATATTAGTGTGAACCATAAAATATTATTGAGATGTTTCCTTAAGTAATAAAAAAAATATTTAAATATTTGTATTTTATTGGGACGGTAACATTTTTTTAGCAAAAGTTTTTTTCCCACGCAATCATTCACAGTATTCAACCATTCATGACGCATTGATACTAAAAGCTTGTCCAAGATATACTTACATTAAACTTCAGGGAATAAATTATTAAGCAGGAGTCTTACAAATATCTCTTCTTACTGGAATCTACAACTAGAACAATTTTTGTTCTCGTCTCATTATATTAATATTGTTTTATTTAGTGTAAATTTATTTCTCAATGGGAGGGGTTTGAATTCCTAAATCCCCTTCCCCCGTGCATACGGCCTTAGAAAAAATAAAAAACTATAAAAAGCAAATAACGGTTAAATTTTAAGAAACCCCAATGGTCGACCATTCTTAAAAAAAATACTTTGTTTCTGTAATATTTTATTATTTTAAAGACATATTTAAACATCATTTTAAAAACACAAGGCCTCATGATATGAATCGTTCTCGGTATTTTAAATCAATCTAATTTTTCTCTGTGGTAAATTAAAAAATTAAACTGAAACTAATATGCTGATAGTGCCTTAGTCAAGACCTGCTAACTTTTATATGAGTATAATATTGTGTTTAGGTATGAAGAGACACCATCTCTCACTGTCTCACTGTAGCAGAAATTTGCTGAAGGGCGAACCACCTCTTAAAGTCTAATGACCATTTCTACGATCAGTAGCCGTGCAAACGTAATGAAATCATTCAGTGGCAAAGCTTTGTGTAGGCGTGACAACTTAACAGCCCTTTCATTCTGATTGCCAGATAGTTAATTTTGATATTTCCATTCGTAATTTGCTATAAAACTGGTTTTACATTAGAATTTGAAAAGCCTGGAATTCCAAAAGTAGCTAGTGATAATAACCACACCCTTTATTCGAGTTTCTTCATCTTACCGATAATAGTACTCGTTAATTATGTTTTAATCGGCTGTGTACAGGTATAACGTGTTACGCTCATCTTAAACTGGATTTCCAGTGAAGGAAGGATCGGTGATCAAATCCCGGTTAGGTGTATTGAGGGTAGATTTTCCTAAATCCTCCCTTCACGTAAATGTTGGTACTGTACATATATTCTATAAAATCATAATTTCTTCATTCCTACTCAACTGGCGTAATTAATGTATACTTATAACTTTAACGGGTACTAAAACTTAATGACAATAAAAAACTTATGTTTTCATATTTTTTATGGCTACGATTAGCTCATGGGCTGTTGATGACTTACCTACATCTATGGACACGCGGACAGAATGTCAGTTTCGTCCAGTCTGAATTTATTATGATGGTGAGATCGGGGTCACAACCCCTGCTATATATACCAAACGGTTTCCCACTCTCGATTCAAGCAGTGGTTGTTACATTCTATGACATTTATACTTTCCATATCCCTACTAATTAACGTTTTTAAATACAGATATCCCGAATGGGTTAACAAGACTAGATGAAACCCGCTTCAATGGCTGCCTGGTCTAAGGTGAGACTCTCACAATAGACCAGACTGCCGATGATGGGGAGATCATGGGTTCGATCCTTGTTGGGTGTACTGGGGGTGGTTTTCCTAAACGATTTTCCTCTCTCTCTCTCTCTTTCCACGCAAATGCCAATACACTTCATATAAATTCAACCTTCCTTATCCATAGACCATTCGCGTGGTTAGTACATAAGCCTATAACCCGAATTTGGTGCTAAAAAAAACGAGATAGAAACAACATTTTATTTTATTTAAATTTTTGTAATAAAAAAGGATAGCTCAGGGTAGTTGCAGCCTCATGGAAGGGGGGAGAGGATATCAAATACAGAGTGGAAGTCACATTTGGAAATCCTCCCTCAATACACCCTGTCAATATTCAAACCACATCCTCTACATCAATGGCAGCCTAACGCAATACGAGTTTAACGTTTTAGACGACTTGACCACCTTGAGTGTTTTTTTTTTCCTCTCTCTATGGTCTTCAAAGCTATAAGATATAAGCCCGCATTGGTGGGCATGTGGACTAAAAGTCAAGCTCATCTAGTTTGGTGTCCTGGTGATGGAGAGGCCAAGGTTTGAATCCCGGCTGGATGCACAGCGAGTGTTTTTCTATAAATGGTTTCTCGTTTTCCCTCTGCGGAAATGCTGGTGAATTACCTTAGAATCCTACTTTCCTTATCTTATTAGCGTAGATAAATACATATTAAAAGGATAGATAATTGCGGCATAAAATTAATAACAATACATTTGAAACTCTAGAATAGGTGAATGTAATTTTTTTTTACCGTCACCGACTTTTACTTTCAAAAATATTAGACGTCTGTGTAAGTAAGACTAGTATAATGTGAGAAAACACGTGATTTCTAGCTTCCGGGATGAGCTAGTATTTCAGGAGATGTGGACCGGTGAGGGATATAAAACCAGGAACCTGAGATCCTGGCAATAAAAACACCAACTGTGGGTCATAAATCGCGTCTTTGCACCGAGGGAAGACAGTCATCCTTTGGATGCATCGTGTTGGATATATATATATATATAGTCAGTCTTGAGCTCTGTACACACTAACTGTTCTTGCAGATAATCCAACACGTAAGGGCCTTTACCAAATGTGCTACCCATCGCTACTTGTATCATCACAGTTACAGTCCACTTTCCATAGGAAGGGCCTAATCTGACATCTAGTAACGTTACTATAATTATCTACTTTAACGTTAACCCGCCTCGGTGACGTAGTTGGCTAAAGCGCTAGTCGTGTTGAGCTCGACTGCCGAGGACGAGGAGATCGAGGCTCGAATCTCGGTCGGGTGAACTGGGGGAGGTTTTTCCTAAATGGTTTTCCACTCTCCCTCCACGCAAATGTGGGTTCACTTCCTACAAATTCAAACTTCCCAATTCCTAATCCATTAGCGTGATTAGTACTTAAGCGTATACCCCGACCAGGTAGTAAGACGCGGTGCTAAATAAAAAATAAATAAATATGTTAACGTATTCATACGTCAGATCATGTTATCTGCAGCAGTCACGTTGATAGATATTGTTAATACAATGTTAAATGTTAACAATTTGTTGACCTTGGTGGTTTCAGGGTAAAGTGCTTGCCTAAGCACCCGATGTTCGTGGCTTCAAGCCCAGCAGAGATTGATGGATCTTCCTTGAGCGATAAAAATCCGTAGCACAACTTCTTACGGAGGGGAAGTAAAGCCGTTGGTTCCCATGTATATTGTGGTATCCAAAAGAACCCCGGAAGGTATGTGAAAATACCTTTCCCGGCAAAATTGGTAGATCCTTTCATTCTTATTCATAGAAATTCTCGTGTGCTGATATAATCAGTTGATTCAGCAAGTGCACGTTAAATAACGAAAATAAATAAATAATAAAAGCTATCAATTATCGGTGCCAAAATAAATTTGTTTGTATTTTCTAAAAAGGTATTTCATATTAAATTTGGACTGTAGAAACAATCGCTCTCTTATTTTTCTCCAAAGTAACCTCCAACGCTGGCAGAGCGGTATAAGACTTTGACTCATAACGCATCTGTTACCCAAATGTGGTTTCATAAACCTCCAAACCGCACTGGTACATGGGTGATATAAATGTCAAGTTCATTTGGTCTGTTTTTCAGGTGAAGTTGGGGTCGGAGCTCGAATCTCAGTCGAATATTCCGACGGGTCTGTTTCCTTAATGGTTTTTCATTTCACTTCACTCAAATATGTACACATTTCCTTTAAATTTTACCTTCCTCATCCTTGGAACATTAGCTTAAATTCACATATATGCTTATAATATTCTTTAAATTGAAAAATGACATCCGGACACGGGAATCGATTTCCTGGATAGATCAGTGAGTGGAGCATTAAGGGTACTAATCCAAAGGTCCCGGTTCAATTCCCTTTTACAAATTTAATTTTTCCACTTAAATAAAATTAATTTTAGATACGGCTATATCCGTAATCAGCAAATATAATAGTTTAGCTATTTAATCAGTCATGATGTGCTTAAAACCAAAATGGGTAGTGAGTCGCATTGAAAATAATCTCACTCCATGCTAATGCAGGTGCATTTAGACCTACTTTATTGACCTCCACTTAATAGAGTCCTTGAACTGAGCCTTACGTTAACTGTAATGTTTTTTTTATTTTTAAAAGATGAATTATATTCACTTTCGAAATATGAATAGATTAAGAGATATTTTTAATACTTTAAAAATTATTTCCAACACGTAGGATTACTAAACGTCAAGGCTATTCGCGATTTATCACGGTACAGGAATAAAGATGGCGAAGGTAGGATTTAAATTAAATGTACCAGTTTCGTGAAAGGACGGTGGGAAACTACTTACCAAAAACATCCTTGTTATATTTGTAATGATATGAAATTATACATCCCAGTAATGTATTATTCACATTTGTATTCAAAATTACGATATTATAAATGAGAGCGGGTAGTAAGATTTATTTGTGCTAAGTTGTTAAGGTGGGGTGCTAGTGAGCACCAGTTTAGTACATTAATTTTGCAGTTTTTATAGCATAAAATTTTTTTGGCAAAAATAGATAAAATATTTCTTTTATAGAAAGATAGAGTTTAGCTTTCTGCACATGCTAATCTCAACAGTTCTTGAATATCTCTCATGAGCATAGCGGCATTTGGTGACAAACTTTTTAAATGCAGATAAAAAGTTGTCATTAAATTCCAGGACACCCTTGACAGATATTAAAGAACTGTTGAGGTTAGCATGTGCGGAAAACTAAATTCTATGATTCTATAGAAGAAATATTTGATTTATTTTGGCCAAATAAATGTTTATGCTATAAAAACTTCGAAAATACTGCCCTAAACTCACGCTCACTAGCACCCCATCTTAAGTTGCAAGGTATGGCGACATCTTTCTACGTCTCTGTTTGAAAAACCAACGCAGTTTTGTAAACAAAAACGCACCTGGATAACCGCACCCTTTTTTTTTTTTGTCTAAGAAGCTTCGAGAAGGAAATGTCGCTAGATATATCTCTTCAGGGTACGCATCTTTTTCACTTTCCTTCCTGACGAGGACCCGTGTAGATGGAGTCGATGAAATCTTAATGCGTGTTCTAAATCTCACGTGTGGGGAATTATCGTGTATATGACGTGATAGTCGGGCTTTTAAATTAAAATCTACAACGTGTGAAATATCTAGCAAAAAACTGTTTATCTACTTAAAATACAAAACTATAAAAGACCAGAACTTTTAATTTATAAATTAAGACATCATCCCTTTTTAATTACTATAATACAGGATAGCTAACTTGGACCCAATTCAATCATTATATCAAATATCATACTAATGGTGGCAAACAAACATTAATATATCAGGCTGGCTTTTTTAAACGTTACATACTTGGCTTGGATACGAATCTCAATCTCTCCATTACCAATAAACTAAACTAGTTGAGGCTGACATTTAGTATACGTACGCACCAATCCACGTGATTTCATTAATTTTTCCTGTATTTATAAGGATAAACGATAAAGCCACATTTTAATCTATTCTAATTTATAAATATTTTCTGTTGCGAACTAGTAGCGATAGCTGATAGTAGCTAGAGCGTGTGAAGCTTGATCATCTTAATATTATGAGTAGTGGTTAAAATGACAGTTTCAGCCCACTTTCTCCCATAAGGTTAACATTGATCCTCCACATGAATGTGGAGGATCAGCTCACTTCCTTCCATAAGGTTAACATTGATCCTCCACATGAATGTGGAGGATCACTTTCTCCCATAAGGTTAACGTTGATCCACCTCCTTGAATGAGGTGGTTCACTTTCTTCCATAAGAATAGTATTGATCAGTGGCGGATTGGGGAATATAATTTTGGGGGGGCTTTAACATTAATACTACCAAGTTTTATCTTGAGCTCTCCTTACTATTGATGTGGATATCTTTCACCCATACAGATTAGTATTAAGACTTCTCAAAGTGAGTAAGTGGCGGATCGAGAAATATTATTTTAGGGGGGGGGGGGGGGGAAGGGGGGGGAGGGGGAGGAGAAGAGTGAGTAAACCAGGTGTTTTAAATTAGTTACACCATTAATTTGATAAAACTTTTATAAATCACTAAAATTTTACTATAATATTACTACGTATTGGGTGTTACTCGTTTAGCCGTTTATTAAAACGTTTCCCAGGAGGCACTGCGAGGAAGCGAGTAACGTCACCTCCCACCTATAGCTAATGTTGACTAAACTATTTAATTTTGATAAAGCCGTGCTGTTTCACCTGATGAAATCAGGCTATGATATTCACAAGCACTCGAGCTTTTCACATAATAAAATCTTTATTACAAAGGTTAATACAAAAACTTTTCAATATTGTTACATACAAAACATAAAGGGCGAATTTCTTACGTCTCCATTGGCGAACACATTTGTCTTATTTTGTAGTGACCATATGCAAGAGTGTCACATCCATTATCTAAAATATAACGTTTGTCATCTCCGGGGGAAAGTGCAAGTTTATTTAAGGAGATACTGTACAATTGATGTTTCTCACTTCTTATCATAGACATATTGGCATAGTGTAAGATCCCCTGCTTTAAACATTTTTTATAATGGGCATGTTTAATTTTATTTTTGAGAGTTGTTTTTGACACACCTTTACCTACTTTTTTCTCCTCAAGACTCTCCTTTTGAATGGAGTAAAGCTTCGGTCGAAGTCCCACAAACTCTCGAATACACTCTCCATTCATCTCATCCTTCATTTTACCCAGAGCCTTTTTATTGCACACGCTATGTAAAAAATGTGTTTCTGGATAGTCTGAAGTGTCGAATCGGTCTATATTATCAAACATATCCACATACACATTTTCTGTTTTCAGTTCGTAGCAGAGGGAATCTGTGTCTGTGAATAATAGCTTTGCATTTTGTCCATATATCCTTTTAACATAATTATAATGAAAGTTATACATGATAACCTTGCTTATATCTAAGATAGCAAAGCCTGCATAGATAGGCTTATTCAAAAGTAGGCTTATTTTTCTCATGTGAACCCCAACTAACTCTTCCGTGAAGATCGTATAAGCAATAAATGCTGGTGAAGCAATACGCTTCTTCAGGCTCTTTTCATTATTTAGTAATTGGTCATTTACACGATGTCTTTGATTCTCCATAGACTTCCCGAATACTGCATTGTTCATGAGTTTGAAAAAGTCCTTTTCAAATCCATTCACTGCTTTTTTTCGTTGGGAAGTATTAAAATCAATATATGGCTTCAACCAAGCACTCTGATTGAAAGTGAGGACTCTGTGTATCTTTTGAAGCTTCATACCCAAAGAAATATACAGTTTTAAATTACGGTAGTGTACCACATAGTTTTGTTTATTATTTAGGTTGGGCACTAGCTTTTCTGTCTTCCCGCCGGCTGGAGAGTTCACCTTGGATTGTATATACTTAGAGAATTGTGATAACATCTCAGGAGTAACTATAACTTTTTCAGGAGCAAGTGGATAGTCACTGTGCTCGTCATGAATTTCTTCCGGGTACTCTAGATCTACTTCTAATATATAGCCCACAGGGCTATCATCAGCAACTGAAATTATATCGAGCTCTGCTATTTCACTCTTGTTCAACCACCTAAAATTACTCTGAGGAAGGCAATCAGACATAACAGTCCCGTATAAATTATTACAATCCCAGTATGTGATGTATTTCACCTCCTTTTCAGGGTTAAAATCCATCATATCGGAGTTGTTTGCTTCAGAATGTCTATTAGAAATCATAGACACCCCACCACGTATCCCTTTTTCAATGAATAAATGCATTTCAATGTCAGTTAGTAGCTCCAACTCAACCTTGGTCATCTTTAAAAATGCTGCCCATGCTAGGCCGGGGCTTGTGCAAAAATGTAGACAGTCTAATTTATAGTACTCAAAACATAAAGAGCGAAAGTATTCGAAGACATCTGCTAAAAGTAGAACATCACTTAAAACGTATAAATTTTGATAATCTTCCATAGTATTCATTTCAAAGTTTTCCCACACAGTTTTAGCATGAGCGTAGTCACTTTCTGAAATATTTTCTTGGCGCATCTGATTATAGAATGTGGATTTTGGTGGTAATTGACTATCTTTCAGTTTACTGCTGCAATCCATATAGTCGTAAGGGAACACACCTTTTCTTAGCAGAAGATCTACCTTATCAAATGGGATATTTTCATGGAGTATTTTGAATTGAGTTTTCCCAACATGCAACAAATTTTCAACCAATGTTTCAAGAGATGTGCTTAAAAACTGGAACGAGTCAATAAATTGTAAATAGCCAAGACTGAATGAGATATACTTCTCCATATTGTTTGGAATACACGATATTCTTCTGTCTGTAAACTTCCCAATTTTCTGCATGATAATATGGGCGTCATAATTTTTTAAATTGTGTAATATGACGGGTATTCTCTTGGTATATTGAAACTGAATATTGCACTTACTATGAGCTGCACCCCGATAAGCCCCACTGAGATGACAATGATCACGAACGCGGTCTTGACCCAACTCCTTCTCGCAGATACTACATAGGCTAGCCGAAATAAATTCATTTTCTTGTTCAGGGGTTATGTGCATAGGGACAACATTTTTCTTCATCTCAATGATCATAGTTTCTTCTTCGACAAGTTTGTGAAGAAAGGTATCCACAACATTTTCACCACTGTAGACAACAGGGGGTTTCACACATTTACCTTCTGAATCGACTATTACATATGCAAATCCTGATGGTGTATGCTTCGTCATCTTTGTAGTTGATGAATGATCGGGGTTAGGTGCACACCCTGATATTTTAATATTAAAACACTCAAAATCTGCATAGATCACATACGGGATTTTTAGCATATGTTTATATGTCGAAAATCTCAATATTTTATCCTCTTCCTCGGGCATCTGTATCTTCTGAGCATCGAAATCAGCACACCGCTCACTATGCTCATCCCTGAGATTTTCCTTAGAAAATCTATGCAAGCAATATTTGCAATAGTATGATTCACCATCGTGGCTAGTCAGTGAGCTTAGTAATCTGCTCAAGTTCTTAATAAGACAATAATGTCCTCCATCCACATTTGAAAGAAACAACAAATCCACGTGATTTTCACGACTAACCTTAGTTATCCTTAAAGGGAATATTTCTCCTTGGTATCCATATACATTAATAGATACGTTATTTTGTTTTTCAAACTTAGCTATTTGCGGTATTTGCACAGGATATTCAATACCATCCATATTTAGTTTACCTTCCAGTGATATATACTTACTCACTCGATTAGCATGTTTGTCAGCTGGATATAGAAATGCTAGCACAGACCAAAGAAAACATTTACTGTCAGCATTTCTTATATTGATTAGAGCAAGTTTATTTCTCAACTCTTCTGGTAATGGAATATAACTGGAAGCAGCCAAAGGAACATATTTAGCTAGTTTAAGCTCTAAGTATTTCACACGGTCCTCAGACCAACCACTTCCCTTGTGGTGGAAAGAAGAAGCTACTTCAATCATGTAAGTACATGCACCCTCAATCTGCGATTTTAATGCGTCAGGACTTAGAGTGACGATACACTTACTGCGAAAGAAAGGAGTGATGGTTTCCTCTCCCTCCCCTCCAACACGAGAGTACTCTACACAAGCAGATGTATACCATTTTAGATTACCCATCACACTAAGTTTTTGAGCAAGCGTTGCTTCCAACTTCCTTTTAATTTCGTTAATAAAGACTAAAAATAGCGAGTCTTTTGAGGGAGAGATCTTGATGATTTTGACTGTACCATTCAAAGCTTCTGAAAAATTACAAGGGTCGTAATCTTCATCGACATCGAGATTCTCAATATATTCCTGCTCTCTTGACTTTGAAACGAATCCTTTAATATATAGCTATTTTCGAGTAAATTATTATGATAAGTCAAACTTATATTAATTTCTTAACAACTTTCATTTTGTGCCATCTAGTGAGGGAAATTGGTACTTACAATTTATCAATGTCTTATGTTAGCCCGTAAATATAAGTACTAAGAAATTATAGCTATCGCTACTCATAAAATAATTTAATTTCAGTAATAGGGTTGGATAAGGAAAGTATATATATATATATGGGGTAAGTGTACCCGCATTTGTGTGGAGGGAGAATTTGTAATAATGTTGGGAACCATACTAGATGAGCTCCACGTTTATATCTGCATATTCACCAATATATATATAAAGATTTACTTAAAAAAAAAAAAAATTGGCTGATATATATATAGAAAGAAAGTGATAAAAAAATCTTGATTAAATCATTACATTAATATCAATAGAAATAATATTCACCTGAATTTATGTTCTTCTTAGTTAAAAGAGAAATTATAGCAACCATTTACTATTCAAATATTTCACTACTACTTGAACAACACTTGGTGAAGGTAAATTCAATAATGAATAGCTTTTTCTGTTTCACGTTCTAAATATAGTTTCGTTTAATTGTGAAGTCTTAGGAAGGGTACAAAATAAGTTTCACAAGATTATCATAACAGTTAAGACTAGCTTAATTTTTTCCAGAAGTAGGGCGATCTAAAATAATATGTTGGAAAATGTATTGTCACTTTAGCCCACTCATATGGAGCTAGTATTGTGATGAGTTGTTATTGCAGACTCTGTCCTTGGGGGTTTGTGTCCTGTTGCTGGGCATGCTCTTGAACAAGATCGTGCTTGTCGAGTGGAGCACATGACGAGGCAAAGGGTATCAAACCCAGGGACCCCTGATGATTGGTAATCAGTGATCGATGATCGATCGGCGCTCAATAAAACACAGATACATGGAGTGAAAACCACCCCGTACATCCGACTAGGATATGAACCCTGATATCTTCATCATTGACAGACCAGCCTATGGACGCCTTAGACCATGCACCTCACATTTGCGAGAGTTAAAAAAGGGGGGGGGGGGGGTTTGTGCAATCGCATTTGCTCAAGTTGAAATTAGCGTTTATTGACCTTGCAGGTCGAGGGATTCGAACCAGAGACCTGCTTTCGTGGGGGTGTGCACAGCGTCTTACTACCCGTAAGGATCAAGTGTACCAACGTTTGTGAGAAAAAAACTAACCCTCGTTCATCAGAGTGAGAAAGTTTGCACCCGCATTTGCTCGGTGTGAGAAAATCAATCCAGTACGCAGGCCGTAGTGACGCTTTAGACCACGCGACCATCAAACAAATTGAACAATGTACACCACATTTGCGAGACTGAGGCACGAACCCGATATCTTGCGAGGGGCTAGTACAACGCGTTTGTTGTCCTACATCCTTACGGCGTGATGCGTACACACATTTTAGCACCGTGGATAACGGATTAGGAATTGGAACTGTTGAACCCGCATTTGCGTAGCGAGAGAGCGGAAAATACCCGGCTGACTGAGAAGCACCCATCTCCCGGGAGCCAAGACCGTCGGATCTAAGTTGTGATAACCTATACCCAATAACACCTTATCATCCCTGGAGAGGACTTCGTGGCTGTATAATTCCAAGTAACTTGACTTTGACACCTTCTGGTGGTAGCGTCCACCCCTAGACATGTTAATTCTTGATGTATGATAATTGATTGTTAATGTATGATAATTGATTATTATTCATGTATGGGTAGGAATGGGATGGACAATCAACACCCCTGGCGAGGACTAGTGGTTGTGTAATTCCAATTAACCTAACTTTGACAACTTCTATAAGCACAACTGATCAAAACTCTTTTTTCCCTGTGACTCACAAATCATATCGAAAACGGTCTATATTTTCTCCTTTCCCTTCTTCATCCCTATACGGATAACCCAAAGGTGTAGTAACCACTGGCCTGGTGGAGATTGTTAGAATATATATTTTGAAACACAATCACTAACAGGATCACTAGGTTGTTTTTGAGATTGTAAGAATAACAGCCACACTACCCTGGGGGTGACACATTTGTCGCACGAGGAAGTAAGAGGTTGTTTCAATACTCTAGCAATCAACACATCGGTAGGGTGTGGGGCTATAGACCGGTTTTGTTATGAAGGAACTTCTTGAGAAGGAGAAAATATAGACCGTTTTCGATATGATTTGTGAGTCACAGGGAAAAAAGAGTTTTGATCCGTTGTGCTTATAGAAGTTGTCAAAGTTAGGTTAATTGGAATTACACAACCACTAGTCCTCGCCAGGGATGTTGATTGTCCATCCCATTCCTACCCATACATGAATAATAATCAATTATCATACATTAACAATCAATTATCATACATCAAGAATTAACATGTCTAGGGGTGGACGCTACCACCAGAAGGTGTCAAAGTCAAGTTACTTGGAATTATACAGCCACGAAGTCCTCTCCAGGGATGATAAGGTGTTATTGGGTATAGGTTATCACAACTTAGATCCGACGGTCTTGGCTCCCGGGAGATGGGTGCTTCTCAGTCAGCCGGGTATTTTCCGCTCTCTCGCTACGCAAATGCGGGTTCAACAGTTCCAATTCCTAATCCGTTATCCACGGTGCTAAAATGTGTGTACGCATCACGCCGTAAGGATGTAGGACAACAAACGCGTTGTACTAGCCCCTCGCAAGATATCGGGTTCGTGCCTCAGTCTCGCAAATGTGGTGTACATTGTTCAATTTGTTTGATGGTCGCGTGGTCTAAAGTGTCACTACGGCCTGCGTACTGGGATTGATTTTCTCACACCGAGCAAATGCGGGTGCAAACTTTCTCACTCTGATGAACGAGGGTTAGTTTTTTCTCACAAACGTTGGTACACTTGATCCTTACGGGTAGTAAGACGCTGTGCACACCCCCACGAAAGCAGGTCTCTGGTTCGAATCCCTCGACCTGCAAGGTCAATAAACGCTAATTTCAACTTGAGCAAATGCGATTGCACAAACCCCCCCCCCCTTTTTTAACTCTCGCAAATGTGAGGTGCATGGTCTAAGGCGTCCATAGGCTGGTCTGTCAATGATGAAGATATCAGGGTTCATATCCTAGTCGGATGTACGGGGTGGTTTTCACTCCATGTATCTGTGTTTTATTGAGCGCCGATCGATCATCGATCACTGATTACCAATCATCAGGGGTCCCTGGGTTTGATACCCTTTGCCTCGTCATGTGCTCCACTCGACAAGCACGATCTTGTTCAAGAGCATGCCCAGCAACAGGACACAAACCCCCAAGGACAGAGTCTGCAATAACAACTCATCACAATACTAGCTCCATATGAGTGGGCTAAAGTGACAATACATTTTCCAACATATTATTTTAGATCGCCCTACTTCTGGAAAAAATTAAGCTAGTCTTAACTGTTATGATAATCTTGTGAAACTTATTTTGTACCCTTCCTAAGACTTCACAATTAAACGAAACTATATTTAGAACGTGAAACAGAAAAAGCTATTCATTATTGAATTTACCTTCACCAAGTGTTGTTCAAGTAGTAGTGAAATATTTGAATAGTAAATGGTTGCTATAATTTCTCTTTTAACTAAGAAGAACATAAATTCAGGTGAATATTATTTCTATTGATATTAATGTAATGATTTAATCAAGATTTTTTTATCACTTTCTTTCTATATATATATCAGCCAATTTTTTTTTTTTAAGTAAATCTTTATATATATATTGGTGAATATGCAGATATAAACGTGGAGCTCATCTAGTATGGTTCCCAACATTATTACAAATTCTCCCTCCACACAAATGCGGGTACACTTACCCCATATATATATATATATATATACTTTCCTTATCCAACCCTATTACTGAAATTAAATTATTTTATGAGTAGCGATAGCTATAATTTCTTAGTACTTATATTTACGGGCTAACATAAGACATTGATAAATTGTAAGTACCAATTTCCCTCACTAGATGGCACAAAATGAAAGTTGTTAAGAAATTAATATAAGTTTGACTTATCATAATAATTTACTCGAAAATAGCTATATATTAAAGGATTCAGACAGTAACGCATGTGTTACCCGTACACTATTTACCATGATTATTGATTTTATTTCTAGGTGTACCATTTGGAGATGAAATAATTGTGCACACACATGTCTTGTTACTCACAGACAAATAGTGTTTATAATTTTATATAACGGCTTTAACTTATTGTCCCAACATACGAAGGTTATCGTTAAATTCTCGTTGCTTGCTCTGGTGTGAATCGTCTATTCCACGTCTAGAAGACTAATAGTGAATATTTATCCAATTAACTATAATTAAGATATCTATTTGTTCTCACTCAACACGCTTTAAGTTAAAATTTTATTTATTTATTTCAATATAACACGCTTGGTTAAAATGGTTTTCATATGTAAGAACTGTTCAAAATCTTTTACCAAGCTTACTAACCTGGCACGTGATATACGTTTACAACACGGTGGTGGACTTAAAAAGTGTGATGAGTGTGGACTAGTTTTTAGTCGGAGTGACAACTTACAGCGACATGTTTCCGCACATAGCCGTGAGGTGAAGTTATTCAAGTGTGATAAATGCAGAAAAATATTTTCACGGCGGGATAGTCTATTACGACACAAGCTAAAGAACTGCACTGCAACAGGAGCAACATCACTGAGAAATGTTGCCAACGTTTCAAAGTCAAGAGAGCAGGAATATATTGAGAATCTCGATGTCGATGAAGATTACGACCCTTGTAATTTTTCAGAAGCTTTGAATGGTACAGTCAAAATCATCAAGATCTCTCCCTCAAAAGACTCGCTATTTTTAGTCTTTATTAACGAAATTAAAAGGAAGTTGGAAGCAACGCTTGCTCAAAAACTTAGTGTGATGGGTAATCTAAAATGGTATACATCTGCTTGTGTAGAGTACTCTCGTGTTGGAGGGGAGGGAGAGGAAACCATCACTCCTTTCTTTCGCAGTAAGTGTATCGTCACTCTAAGTCCTGACGCATTAAAATCGCAGATTGAGGGTGCATGTACTTACATGATTGAAGCAGCTTCTTCTTTCCACCACAAGGGAAGTGGTTGGTCTGAGGACCGTGTGAAATACTTAGAGCTTAAACTAGCTAAATATGTTCCTTTGGCTGCTTCCAGTTATATTCCATTACCAGAAGAGTTGAGAAATAAACTTGCTCTAATCAATATAAGAAATGCTGACAGTAAATGTTTTCTTTGGTCTGTGCTAGCATTTCTATATCCAGCTGACAAACATGCTAATCGAGTGAGTAAGTATATATCACTGGAAGGTAAACTAAATATGGATGGTATTGAATATCCTGTGCAAATACCGCAAATAGCTAAGTTTGAAAAACAAAATAACGTATCTATTAATGTATATGGATACCAAGGAGAAATATTCCCTTTAAGGATAACTAAGGTTAGTCGTGAAAATCACGTGGATTTGTTGTTTCTTTCAAATGTGGATGGAGGACATTATTGTCTTATTAAGAACTTGAGCAGATTACTAAGCTCACTGACTAGCCACGATGGTGAATCATACTATTGCAAATATTGCTTGCATAGATTTTCTAAGGAAAATCTCAGGGATGAGCATAGTGAGCGGTGTGCTGATTTCGATGCTCAGAAGATACAGATGCCCGAGGAAGAGGATAAAATATTGAGATTTTCGACATATAAACATATGCTAAAAATCCCGTATGTGATCTATGCAGATTTTGAGTGTTTTAATATTAAAATATCAGGGTGTGCACCTAACCCCGATCATTCATCAACTACAAAGATGACGAAGCATACACCATCAGGATTTGCATATGTAATAGTCGATTCAGAAGGTAAATGTGTGAAACCCCTGTTGTCTACAGTGGTGAAAATGTTGTGGATACCTTTCTTCACAAACTTGTCGAAGAAGAAACTATGATCATTGAGATGAAGAAAAATGTTGTCCCTATGCACATAACCCCTGAACAAGAAAATGAATTTATTTCGGCTAGCCTATGTAGTATCTGCGAGAAGGAGTTGGGTCAAGACCGCGTTCGTGATCATTGTCATCTCAGTGGGGCTTATCGGGGTGCAGCTCATAGTAAGTGCAATATTCAGTTTCAATATACCAAGAGAATACCCGTCATATTACACAATTTAAAAAATTATGACGCCCATATTATCATGCAGAAAATTGGGAAGTTTACAGACAGAAGAATATCGTGTATTCCAAACAATATGGAGAAGTATATCTCATTCAGTCTTGGCTATTTACAATTTATTGACTCGTTCCAGTTTTTAAGCACATCTCTTGAAACATTGGTTGAAAATTTGTTGCATGTTGGGAAAACTCAATTCAAAATACTCCATGAAAATATCCCATTTGATAAGGTAGATCTTCTGCTAAGAAAAGGTGTGTTCCCTTACGACTATATGGATTGCAGCAGTAAACTGAAAGATAGTCAATTACCACCAAAATCCACATTCTATAATCAGATGCGCCAAGAAAATATTTCAGAAAGTGACTACGCTCATGCTAAAACTGTGTGGGAAAACTTTGAAATGAATACTATGGAAGATTATCAAAATTTATACGTTTTAAGTGATGTTCTACTTTTAGCAGATGTCTTCGAATACTTTTGCTCTTTATGTTTTGAGTACTATAAATTAGACTGTCTACATTTTTGCACAAGCCCCGGCCTAGCATGGGCAGCATTTTTAAAGATGACCAAGGTTGAGTTGGAGCTACTAACTGACATTGAAATGCATTTATTCATTGAAAAAGGGATACGTGGTGGGGTGTCTATGATTTCTAATAGACATTCTGAAGCAAACAACTCCGATATGATGGATTTTAACCCTGAAAAGGAGGTGAAATACATCACATACTGGGATTGTAATAATTTATACGGGACTGTTATGTCTGATTGCCTTCCTCAGAGTAATTTTAGGTGGTTGAACAAGAGTGAAATAGCAGAGCTCGATATAATTTCAGTTGCTGATGATAGCCCTGTGGGCTATATATTAGAAGTAGATCTAGAGTACCCGGAAGAAATTCATGACGAGCACAGTGACTATCCACTTGCTCCTGAAAAAGTTATAGTTACTCCTGAGATGTTATCACAATTCTCTAAGTATATACAATCCAAGGTGAACTCTCCAGCCGGCGGGAAGACAGAAAAGCTAGTGCCCAACCTAAATAATAAACAAAACTATGTGGTACACTACCGTAATTTAAAACTGTATATTTCTTTGGGTATGAAGCTTCAAAAGATACACAGAGTCCTCACTTTCAATCAGAGTGCTTGGTTGAAGCCATATATTGATTTTAATACTTCCCAACGAAAAAAAGCAGTGAATGGATTTGAAAAGGACTTTTTCAAACTCATGAACAATGCAGTATTCGGGAAGTCTATGGAGAATCAAAGACATCGTGTAAATGACCAATTACTAAATAATGAAAAGAGCCTGAAGAAGCGTATTGCTTCACCAGCATTTATTGCTTATACGATCTTCACGGAAGAGTTAGTTGGGGTTCACATGAGAAAAATAAGCCTACTTTTGAATAAGCCTATCTATGCAGGCTTTGCTATCTTAGATATAAGCAAGGTTATCATGTATAACTTTCATTATAATTATGTTAAAAGGATATATGGACAAAATGCAAAGCTATTATTCACAGACACAGATTCCCTCTGCTACGAACTGAAAACAGAAAATGTGTATGTGGATATGTTTGATAATATAGACCGATTCGACACTTCAGACTATCCAGAAACACATTTTTTACATAGCGTGTGCAATAAAAAGGCTCTGGGTAAAATGAAGGATGAGATGAATGGAGAGTGTATTCGAGAGTTTGTGGGACTTCGACCGAAGCTTTACTCCATTCAAAAGGAGAGTCTTGAGGAGAAAAAAGTAGGTAAAGGTGTGTCAAAAACAACTCTCAAAAATAAAATTAAACATGCCCATTATAAAAAATGTTTAAAGCAGGGGATCTTACACTATGCCAATATGTCTATGATAAGAAGTGAGAAACATCAATTGTACAGTATCTCCTTAAATAAACTTGCACTTTCCCCCGGAGATGACAAACGTTATATTTTAGATAATGGATGTGACACTCTTGCATATGGTCACTACAAAATAAGACAAATGTGTTCGCCAATGGAGACGTAAGAAATTCGCCCTTTATGTTTTGTATGTAACAATATTGAAAAGTTTTTGTATTAACCTTTGTAATAAAGATTTTATTATGTGAAAAGCTCGAGTGCTTGTGAATATCATAGCCTGATTTCATCAGGTGAAACAGCACGGCTTTATCAAAATTAAATAGTTTAGTCAACATTAGCTATAGGTGGGAGGTGACGTTACTCGCTTCCTCGCAGTGCCTCCTGGGAAACGTTTTAATAAACGGCTAAACGAGTAACACCCAATACGTAGTAATATTATAGTAAAATTTTAGTGATTTATAAAAGTTTTATCAAATTAATGGTGTAACTAATTTATAAACACCTGGTTTACTCACTCTTCTCCTCCCCCTCCCCCCCCTTCCCCCCCCCCCCTAAAATAATATTTCTCGATCCGCCACTTACTCACTTTGAGAAGTCTTAATACTAATCTGTATGGGTGAAAGATATCCACATCAATAGTAAGGAGAGCTCAAGATAAAACTTGGTAGTATTAATGTTAAAGCCCCCCCAAAATTATATTCCCCAATCCGCCACTGATCAATACTATTCTTATGGAAGAAAGTGAACCACCTCATTCAAGGAGGTGGATCAACGTTAACCTTATGGGAGAAAGTGATCCTCCACATTCATGTGGAGGATCAATGTTAACCTTATGGAAGGAAGTGAGCTGATCCTCCACATTCATGTGGAGGATCAATGTTAACCTTATGGGAGAAAGTGGGCTGAAACTGTCATTTTAACCACTACTATTATGATTTTAGACACTATTTATCCACATGCAATAAAAATACAGTGGAGGTCATTAGAATTAGTGTGTTAGTTGTGTAGGTTAGTTAAAAACAAAAAAGGTAAGACAAACTCATACCACGTTCTCATGTTTTGAAATTTCAATTTTTCAAAATATCATAAGGCTATTCAGTAAGTTCAGTTAAGTAATTTTCAAAATTTTCAAATATCATTTGTAAGTAAACTTCCCTTACAACAATTATTTTATTCTAAAATTAAAAAAAATACAATGCTATTTATCACTCCGCGCATATCCAATTTGAACAAAATTACTGGCAGATTGGGATTCAAATCCTAGTCTGGGGTTATGAGGGTGGTTTTACCCTCTCACTTCACACAAATGTGAGTACACTTTCTCTAAATTAATCCTTCCTCAACCCTAACACATTATAGTAATTAGTACACATGCGTATAGCCCAAACGGGTAGTAAGACTTGGTGAAACAATTCAAAAAATCTCAAAATTTCAAAAGTAAAATACATTTAATTTCATGGCTAAAATCAGAATAACTATTTAGCCTCCAGGTATGAACTTATAATATCTATATAGAAAGTTTGAATTAAATCCATAAAAACCTTTGCTCTGAATCTCATGGTAGAGACAGACAGTCAGACGTGGGGACAGACACAATTGTAAGACTCACTTTTTTGTTTTAGCATGGGGCCACATAAAACATCAAGATCTGGCGTATTCTTGGGGTGGAAAATTTTTGCTATTACGATACTTTATCCATATGAAAAAGTAAAAAGGCTTAGCGTGGGATGTAGGGTGTTCCTCGTACCGCAGTGTGCAATTTCACTCCCTGTCTAGTCTTGGCGACTCGGAAGTCATCCATCGTCAGAGTTGCGGGATTAGTTCTCTAGAGGTGTTTGTTGGGGGTGGTAGAGGACTTTTAGTTTCCTTCCCTTCCACCGACCCCACCTGAGACCCACCCTTAATCTGCAACAAGGGTATAACAACAACACACTGGGAATTCCCAAGGAAGTAATTGTGTTAATAGATTTAATCAAGGAACTAATCGGAAAACATTCATAAATACATATTTACATTAAGTAAGTTACAATAGATTCTTAGATAGTTGAAGTGGCACTTAAAGATTAAAAAAAGGATAACAACATCTACCATTCGCATTCAACCATATTTAATTCAGAACATAAACTCTTACGACTAACATTCGAACCCAAACAGCTAAGGACTACAAAACTTACCGAAACTGTAGTAGTAAAACAGTGCTTCAAACTGATTAAAAATAGACCTTGCCTAACTTAGGAAAACATTACTTCAAACCAATTAGAATATACACTGCCTAACTTGGTAAAACAACATTTCAAACTAATAACAATAGACCCTGCCTAACTTGGTAAAGCATCACTTTAAACTAATAACAATATAACCCTGCCTAGCTTAGGAAAACATTACTTCAAACCAATTAGAATATACCCTGCCTAACTTGGTAAAACAACATTTCAAACTAATAACAGTAGACCCTGCCTAACTTGGTAAAACAACATTTCAAACTAATAACAGTAGACCCTGCCTAACTTGGTAAAGCATCACTTTAAACTAATAACAATATAACCCTGTCTAGCTTAGGAAAACATTACTTCAAACCAATTAGAATATACCCTGCCTAACTTGGTAAAACAACATTTCAAACTAATAACAGTAGACCCTGCCTAACTTGGTAAAGCATCACTTTAAACTAATAACAATATAACCCTGTCTAGCTTAGGAAAACATTACTTCAAACCAATTAGAATATACCCTGCCTAACTTGGTAAAACAACATTTCAAACTAATAACAGTAGACCCTGCCTAACTTGGTAAATCAACACTTCAAACTAATAACAATAGACCCTGCCTAACTTAGGAATACAGTACTTCATTCTAATAACAATAGACCCTGCCTAGATTAAAATAGTAATACTTTGCATTAACTATTAATTCTAGCTGTTAATTTTGAATTTATTACCTTCAAACCCTTAAATCTAAACAATAAAAAATGAATAAGACCTACAAAAATAAATTTATTTTCATCTTTATTTTTATAAGTTTGTTTTGTAAATTTTACATTTAAATTCTCCATAATAATGCATCGTATCTACATGGTGTCAAATTGGGGAAAATAGACATACGACCTTGATTACTACAATATCTTTTATTTCTTAGTAATTTATTTAATAAATACATTCTTATTATATTTTATTGATAGGGTTTTCATAGTCTCCCTTTTTAATTTAAGATGTTTGCTAAATGAATTTATAATTGTTTTCTTATCTACATATTTATTCTTTTACCATGTTGATTTATTTTGTATTTTTTCAATAATGGCTTACTATATATCTTGTATCTCCTTGCTAGCTTTATAATACATAATGTTTTTTGGTAACCGCATCTTACTACCCGTTCAGGCTATACGTATATGTATTGATTACGAAAGTGTGATAAGAATTACGAAGATTGAATTTAGTATCTGTGTCCCCATATTTTCGTGTAGTGAGAGTGTACAATCTTTTTAAATAAAAACACCTATGATACACCCAAATGGGATTCATCGGCAGTCCAGTCTTTTTTGTGAGAAGTGATGTATTAGACCATTAAAATCACCGAGAAGGGTATAAAGGAAATTTAATTTTAAATAACTCTAACAATTTTAATAAGTTTTCTAGAAACCTTTATTGACCAAAGTTTGAAATTCATCAAATTGTCTCATGTGGTTCTGTTTGGAATGCCCTTATGCCCTTACGGCTCCGAGATGTTTCGCAAAGGTTCTGTCTGTGTGGAGAGAGCCCGATGCGGTTACGCTGTTAATAAAATTAAAGCCGGTTAAAAATACCCGAACAACAAGGGTTGAGTGGGAGGAGAGGTGAAAACAGAGACATTGTCGGCCAGATGTGGGCTAGTGGATTGGGTTGGAGGGGGAGGAGGAGGGGGGGAGTGTTGTATGACTAGACGGGAAAATGTAGACTCGCTTTACAGGTTAGCCTCAAGAAATACAAAAGGAAAAGGTTGATTTCAACATAAAAATAAATTGCAATAAAACTTTAAATTTTAATTTTTTAAAATACCTCTAACTAACGTTCTGTCGAACGCTGTTGCATTTTCGTTGTTGTTGTAATTTTGTTTAAAATTAAAGTTTATTAGGTCGGATCTCCTTAAAGGGTTTCTCGATTAGTTCCGGCTATCTGTTAGCTATCCTGTATTAAGTAATTTTAACAAAAAGATTTATTTTCTGAGTCACGGGAGTTTTGACTGGAACCATACAGGAATGTTGTGAATAAGCAACGGCGCCAGTTAGTGATGTCATACGTCTGGCTCATTGCAACGTGCGGCCGCTATTATACATAAAAATACTAATTGAAGGAAGGAACTCAAGAAATAAAAAAAAGTCTTTTGAATCTAGGTTTTTGTATCAGTTTAACATTATTGTATTTTTTTAAAATAAATTTACAAAATTTACAAAAGTGAAATATTATTCAAATATTTATTTAATAATATTGCTTCAATAATAATATTATGTATTAAAGTATGATTGTGTTTTTGATTATTATTTAGAACATTATAGGATGTTTAAAAAATGCAACGGCGCCAGTCTTCATGTTTTTTTTAGCACCAGTCCCCAAAGGTTAATAATCACCGCTGGGGAAATAGATGACATAATATTCTCCCCATGTCCCTCATATATTTTATACGATATCTCCACTGGTATTAGGCCTACTACTTTAAAAACACAACTGGAAAAAGTGAAAAAATATCTACGTGCAAGGTCTCGTGTTTGTTCATGAGGTAGACATATTTATTTAACATTGCACAACACTTTTAAGTTCTTTAATTACTATCTTTACTACCATTGTTATTAATTGTTTATTATAAAGTAAGGATCTCTTAAAGGAAGGGTGACCTGGTGGTCTAGAGGTAAGGTGTCGGACTTCTGTGCTGAGGGTCCGGGGCTCAATCCTCGGTCCCGGCACAAATTTATCTGATTGCCAAACCCTTCCTTCACCTCTGACAAGATGTGTATTAATCACAACTTGTGAATGTGTGGAATGCCAGGCCTCCACCGTGGTTCGGATTCCACGTTAAACTGTAGGTCCTCAATTTCATCTCACAATCACCCTACCATTGCACATTAGCGTAAGTGCGTATAACCCGAACGGGTAGTAAGACGCGGTGCTAATAATAATAATAATAATAATCTTAAAGGAAGTGGAATAAAGAATAATGGTTATAAGTCCTATGCATAAAACCAACATCAATGCAATCGACTGGGTTTCGAACCTCTCCACATCAACAATGACAAAGTGCATTGTGGGTATATCGACTTAGACCACCCGGTGAACGCCAGAGAGCCCTTCGTGTAATAAATGTTTACTATTGTTGTATAAGTGGTGGAGTACTGTAATATATTTTAGCAATCAATACACATTTTCAGGTGTTTGTGAACCTCTTTGGTGATCGCATGGTCTAAGGCATCCCTCTCGCAATAGAATAGACAGCCGATGACAGGGATAACGGGGTTTCAATCCCAGTCAGGTGTACTAATTGTGGTTTTCCCTTAATGGTTTTCCAATCTCCCTCCACGCCAATGTGGGCACACTTCCTCTAAAATTCAACCTTTCTCGTCCCTAGCTCAATAGCGTAATTAGTAAAGATGCGTATAACCTGAACAGTTAGTATAACGGAGTGCCAAATAAGTTTTAGGTGAGGTCTAGTAGTCAAAGCTACTGGCTACAGATCCAGAAGTCCCGGGTTCATCCCCAGTGCTTACAAAATGTATCTGTGACGCAGTGGGTCTGGAAGGGTGTCAAACTCAACCTCGTGAGGATAAATGAGATCTACTCGAATAAACAAGTAGCGGCTCCAGGCTAGAAAATTGAAATCAAAGACCAGAGGGTTCGTTGTGCTGACCACATGACACCCTCTATCCGCAAATGTTGGCTGATGGCGGCACTCGGTCGGTACAGCTCGCTTGCTGGCTCACCCCTCAGAGTTTTTTTTAAAGGTGATGAAGTACTTGTAGGAATAACTATTAATTATTTGAACATCAAACTAACGTACAATAAACTAATTTTGGATTTTATAACTATTGTAATCCATAGAATGATTGGCACCTTATATCTATAGTAGTATTTTGGTTGGGGAAACTTTAAGAAAACTTTTTTTGTCAACATTTTACTATATTATTATTTGTGTATTTTATAGGTATTGAATACTTTATACCTTTTATCACTTACTAATGTGTAATTATGTTGTGATTCCTACATTTAACCCCTGAGCGTATTGTTATATTATCAAAAGTGACATATGCGTATTCGTATAACCTGACGTATGAACACACGAAGTATAACTTTTTTTAGTTAATTTTTAGCTGCCAATAAGGCTCTTTCAATGAAGAATGGACTTTAGCTAAGAATTACTTCACGATATTAACACAAAGCATAATGTTGTGAAACGTATTGAAAAAGTGTTTGTAGACATGTTGGTGTTTTCATTACTTATATTCTTTACACCATGGGTAGACATTTAAATATTAAACATCTCATCTTCATTACGATTAGAATTTAGTAATTTACTTATGTACCATAAATTACTAAAATAAAGAAGCTTGCGTGTAAACTGAAACAGGTCGTAAGACACGCCTACAATTTATATATAATTATTCTGGCTTGTAATCGAACCGTGTCTCAAAACATAGGTGATAAAACTATACAGAGACTCCCTAACTTGATGTTAGTATTTACAACTAGAGGCATGTAGGCACGTGGTTTGAATGTAAAGCTTATTTAGTCTGGTTTGCCAGTGGCGGAGAGGTTGGGGTTGAAATACTCGCTGGATCTACTGTGGGTGGATTTTCCTAAACCGTTATTACTCACTCAAATTCGGCTACATCTACTATCAGATCAATATTGCTTATACCTATTCTATCAATGTACAATTAATTACTTTCTAATAGCGAACTAATTAGCACAAGAAAATATTTAAAAAATCACATTTTGAATAATTTTTTTTTTAAATTCTTACATACATCACCCTGATTTTTTAACGGAATGTTTGAAGGCTAGGAATGATACAGATATGTTAGTAAAATTACACCCAGATTCACATGAAGAAATACTGAAAGGCCCAATTTTGGAAATAAAAATAAACGAGTAGTACCACACCTTGCTAAAATTGTATTCTCCCCCTCACCATCGATCTAATCTATTGCGAGACTGCTGCCTTATATTGTGTGGCCACCAATATGGTATTGTAATCTAGATATAAAAGCGGATGTGTAAGAAAGGACTGAATCATAAAATGAAGTGCTAGAGAAAGGAGGCGGAACAAACCTGAAAATATATTATTGCCTCCTCTGTTCCTGTTTCGATGAGAACCACCCCAATTCCAATTTTACCGTTTACGACAGTCCGTGGCAGCTATTGGAGGGGAGGTCCAATAGGAACCCAGCTATTTCCGGCCCGTAAACCCGACAGCTAGTGAACCATATGGCTCATGCACTCATTACCGTCTCGTGGCCCGGTGTCTCATTAGCGGGAGTCATATAGGGGGGTTATTAATTAGCGGGGGGGCACATTGCACCAGCTGATCCCATACCGGTCACTGCCGCGTGCCACTAGCTTCTGGAAGTACTTGATCAAACTTGGACTCGGCGAGGACTGGCACTTGACACGCCATCACTGAGACTGAACAGATGTGAAAAGTCTGACACACCAGCACACCCACCAGGCACACCAGCACACCCACCAGACACACCAGCACACCCACCAGACACACCAGCACACCCACCAGACACACCAGCACACCCACCAGACACACCAGCACACCCACAAGACACACTACAGCACACCACAAGACACAAGCACACAACACTAGCACACCCACCAGAGACACCAGCACACCCACCAGACACACCAGCACACCAACACCAGCACCCACCAAACACCAGCACACCACCAGACACACCAGCACACCACCAGACCCCACACCAGCACACCCACCAGACACACCAGCACACCCACAAGACACACCAAGCACACCCACAAGACACACCAGCACACCACCATACACCACACACCACCATCACACCACCATACCACCAGCACACCACTAGACACATCTTTGTATGACGAAACATAGAGCCATAGTCTAGTCTCTCAAGAGTCAACCAATAAGCAGGGCCGTATTGATCGTACCATATAATCTTAGGAGTCAACAAATACGTATGGCCGTATATATGGTGTAGTCTCGAGAGTCAAACAATACTTAGGTCCGTATATCGTCTATGCTTAGGAATTAACCAAAACTTAGGGCCGTATGTATAGTCTAGTCTCAGGAGTAAACCAATAGGGTTGGGCCGTATATTTTTATTTTGGCTCAGGAGTCAACCAATAAATATGGCAATTTGTACTGTCTAGACTAGTTAGTCAATCAATACACTGGGCCGTATATGTGGTCTATATTCAAGAGCCAAATAATGTATATGGCCTTACATATTAACTATACTATAGACTTGGGAGTCAACCAATAAAAAGGGCCATATATATGGTCTAGACTAGTGAGTAAACCAATACATTGGGCCGTATATATGGTTTATATTCAAGAGACAAATAATACATATGGCCGTAGATATTGTCTAGATTCTAGACTTTAAATTTAAGAGTCAACCTATACACAGGGCCATATATATGGCCTATGCTAGGCAGTCAACAAATCTCTCACTATATCAATGAAAGCAATTCAGGTCGAATGGGGATTGGGTGATCTCCAAATTAGGATTATAAATACGGCCCTCAAACAACAATATTTACACTGTAGGGGTATGGATGAGTATGTTATATTTGAGAGGAAATGCACCCGAAATGTCATGGATGAATGGTGGGAAACTATTTACAAGAACCCACCCTCAGTATACCGATCGTGATTTGAACCTCAATCTCCCGTCACAATAAAATCAGTTTGTATGAGGTTGATGCGTTAGACGATGATACCACCAATCCTGTAACGTATTGGTAATAAATAATATTTGTAATACTCCTCAATGTTTATTCTAGTAGCCAATAGGAGTCTTATAAAATTCATAACACCTACAGCCCCATTTATGTTAAAACTAGCAGAAGTACCCGATGTTTCTCGGTGAAAATAAATGGTACCACACAATCGCACAAACATTATCATATTGTGTATTATAGCTTCGAAGATAGTTTTCAAAAATAAGTTTTCATTAAATTACCCTTAAATATATTTTCCTCATATAATAAACACAATCTTTTGTTAATCCCAATGAGCACTCTTTTTATATTTAATTTCAAACCATATTGTTCAAAATAATTTGATTTAGCGAAATAAGGATACATTTTTATTGATAATGTAAAATGGTCCCCGATAACAATTTTTGAACCAAACCGTTAGAGCAATTTTCATATTTTTTTTACAAAAATCAGTCATTAGTTAACTAATATTAAATGCTTTTTTAAACAAATTTAATAACTATTTATAGTGAAAAAAGCTTGACAGATACCAATTTTGAACCAAATTAATATATCTATTTTTTTAAATATTCAAATTTAAAAAAATCATCATATATTATCCATAGCTGAAATTCCTCTAAAAAAACAAGTATACAGCTTTATTTGTCGTGTTCATGTCTAAGCGAAATTCTAAGCGAAAATCATTAGAACCATTTTCAAAATAACTTGAATTTTAAAAAATGATTCATCAGTAAACTACGCTTTATTGAATTTTTACCAAAAACCAAGTAGACAGGGTTATTTTTCATGAAAAAAATTCCCACGCTACCCATTTGGAAACAAATAGCAAGGGTCATTTTAAAAATATTTCCAGTTTTTGAAAAGTTTGTCATCAATAAACTATCCATAAATGATTTAATACCCCATATACGTATATATATATATATATATTTTAACAAAATCGTTAGAGATATTTTCGAAATATCTCGAATTTAAAAAAAATCCTCTCAGTAAACTATCCTTCAACGAATTTTTGCCCAAAAAAAATATATTTTAAACAAAGTCGTTAGAGCCATTTTCTAAAAGTTTGGAGTTAAAAAAATTCATTAGTATATTACTCTTACTTGAAGGGCATTTTTTTTTGGTGGAATCGCCCGATACCATCTAGATATCAAGTTTGAATAAAATCAATCAAACCGTTTAGGATCCATGAATAGGGACAATATTAACACTGTATATTTGTTTTTGGGGTGAAAACTCATTTATGGGTAGTTTTTTATTTATTTAGCACCGCGTCTTACTACCCGTTCGGGTTATACGCTTAAGTACTAATTACACTAATGGATTAGGAATTGGGAAGGTTGAATTTAGAGGAAGTGAACCCGCATTTGCGTGGAGGGAGAGTGGAAAACCCATTTAGGAAAAACTACCCCCAGTTCACCTGACCGAGATTCGAACCTCGATCTCCCCGTCCTCGGCGGTCTGGCTCAACACGACTGGCGCGTTAGCCAACTACGCCACCGAGGCGGGTAGATGGGTAGTTTACTTATGTCGATTTTTTTCGAAAACTAGAAATTTTATAAAATTGGGCCTAACGATATGATTCCAAATAGGTTGTTGAAGTGTTTGACATGACAATTATCCCAGTTTACTTTGTTTCATGTGAAAATTCTATCAAATATCGTCTATTGATGAATTATTTTTGAAAATTGAAGAAGTTGCCATGAAGCCTACTTGTTTTGGCTAATAGTATCCTTGTCTTCTTTACGGTAATAGTTGATTTATATTGAATTAAATACAGAAACATCTCCTGTGTATACATTAGCAGACGAGGATGTTACTTGAGTTATGAAGGACGTGAACTGACCAATGTGTGCTATCAATCTCTGCGCTCCTAATTAGCTCTAAACAAGGTGCAGCCTGTTATTAGGATATTCGTTCTTGTCTGGAGGTGTTGCAGCTCCAAAAAGGTGTTGCCAACCACGAAACATAAGGTCTAAATTGCCCTCCGGGTAGTTAAGGTAGCCAGACACGTCTCGTGCCTTCACATATTAGTTGCTACACACATACATTACAGACGACGGTTAGACCTTGCTACTTGATTATGATATAATAGTTTGTATTTTAAATTTGATTGCTCAGCTGAAGAGATTTATTGATACAACATTCGTGTCTACTAGAACTACTTTGAAAATGTTCATATTTTAAATTTAAGAAATCTTAACATATCGGAATTCCGTAGACCTACTCAATTTGAAGAGACATCTAAGATCAAAGTCGAAAGAGGTTGAATTGCTTGTGGAAGGATTCACCACTAAAAATAAATAAATCAGGTTTGAAATTGTTGAAAAGTGTTTCATATAATCAGACACCAATGACTGATTCCACTTTAGGAGGTACGTTTCATATCCATATTTAAGTTACAATAACGATAGCGACAATTTTTTTTAAATACAAAATTAACATGCTTTATAATAAAATTTAAGTACTGTACATCATGTTAAGAATTATATCTTGGTCTTATTGTTACTACAGCCTTAAGGTATCTCTTTGAATTTCAAGATAAAATATCTCCTATAGTTTTTACTTGAATATTAAGTGGATATTTTTCTTTAGTTATTAAGTTAGATGGAATAATTAATAAATATTTGGTAGTTCATAATATTCATAGAAAATAGTAGTGATTCACTTGATTTCAAATTTCAGTCTTTCAATAGATTTCAATTAATTTTTAAATTCAAATCACTTAAGATGAAATACCAAACAAAACTCTTTACAAGCAGCCACCATCTTAAAACGGATTGCCAAATCACGAAATCATTTAAAAAAAATGTTTTATTCAAGGTCAAAAGAATGTATCTATCAAATTTGTTAAAATTGATCGACGCATTTGACAGTAATTTTAGAACAAATATCCGTACACAGGAAAAATGAAATGGCAAACGGTCTGTGTTGAAACAGTACTCGCACCTCGCTTGAGCTCGGTCAATTATGTTCAAAAGTAAGCAAAAGTTTTATTTGCGTGCTTTAACACTGTGGCCTCACATTAGTGGGAACGCAAACTAACGTCAATTTTGTCTAGACTGGTTTGCCTATGATGATGAGAGGGCCTTACGTTTCTTAAAGTATGGTCTGCATTGGCTCTATTGAAATATTGGATTCAATAGCTAATGCAGTATGTAGTTTAGGACTACACCACTAATCTTTTATATAAATAACAACCAATTTAAAGTGATGTTATGGATAATAAAGAATATCTAAGTTTCCATGGTGTAGCGGTTATCACGTGCGTCCTCACACGCGCAAGATCCGGTTCGATCCCGGGTGGAAACATTTTTGAAATTTGAATAAATTATGTACAATATCTTTAATACCTTTTACTCATGTATACAGTATGAGTAGCTATTTAGTAGTTGACTATTAGTTACTGAACATCGATCGTATGTTACTTTGGTGTACTAAATGGTTACAACTCTCGCTTCAAGTGAATACAGTTACTTTTCTTCTTTTATTATACTTTCCTCAAACTTAACCAATTAGTGAGCAAGTGTGTCAATTTTCTCAGATTCATACAAAAATAAAATCGACATTGGATGAAAAAAATAATAGAATCTATATGTTTACATTTCACCCAATATTTAACTTTCCGGTTTGACCTTCAATCCATCCTGGATATTGGGCAGTGATGAGGAAACTAGACATTATAGCGCAGGTGTTTGCGTGATTAGTGAATGAAAACATTTAAGAAAACAATCTCACTACACCAGGCTGGGACTCAAACGTCCAACCTTCCCGTCAAAGGACAACTAGATAAGACGAGAGGGAACGCCTTTGTCCGCTTTTCCACGGTGAGGAGTAATTCAATCTAAGTACTGCTTCTGAAAAAAAATAAAAAAGTAGAATTACATTCATAGCCATTTATAAAAAAACATAAGCACACGTGGGTACAATGTAGAGATCAATTAATCTGGTTCGCCGTTCACAGGGAGATTGGGGTTCAAATCCCGGCTTGGTGTACTATCGGGTGTTATTTTACTAAAGGTGTCGTTCATCCACATGATTTAATTTACATTTCTTTCATTTTCTAACTTTATCATCTCTACCACTTAGCGCAATTAATAGATATTTATTTGTTTAGCCAGGTGTGCCAAATTTGTTTGATTTTAAGGGCTGCATGGAAAATTTAAAATAATTGTGGAGTTGCATTTTAAAATATACTATATGGTCCTCTGCTTGATTTAAAATAACTCCTAATTAATAGCATTTAATTACGAATAGAAAACAGTAGCCTATAAAGAATAATAAGACTTCTTTCTATTTTTTTTCACACATTTTCGCAGTGTCGATCAAACAGTCATGTTTTAGAAAATTGACCATCTGGGAAAGGCTTGAAATTGATAAATTGATAATTCGAAGTGGCAAAGTATCCCTAGTGATGTATCTCTATGGATTTGGTTTATAAAAAAATAGGGAAAGATTTTTTAATAATAAGATTTGCTGGCCGCAAACATGACTTTTACAACATGCGAGATTTAAAAACAAAGAACTTGCAATTATTTATTACTATTTACTTGACGATGAAGTCGGAGAAATACTAGTAAATAGAATAAGGTGAGAAAAAAGCTTAAAGGAGAAATTTTGTGTGTGAATATCACACTTTGTACAAGGAATTGTAAGAAAAGAAATAAACTTTGTTTTTAGTTCTTTTCCGATTTATCTACATATTGTATCTCTGGGGATATTATCACTGTATTTCTTGTTGGTCATCGTTATTCATATTTATGTATTTTTTAATTAAAGTCCATGATACATTTTTAAAGATTTTTAAAAAAGGCCGAGAGTAAACAAACGGTGATCTGTGAACTGACGTCAACTATACTTAATTTTTACATATTTTCTAAAAAGACCTTCAACGTCAAAACATTTTACTCGAGAATGCCTGCCGGTCCGTGACGTTGCGGCATAGTATAAATACCGCCCATTGAAATTATTGGATAATGTTTTTGACGTACACTGCCAGGACGTGACGTGACGTTACGTAACGTTTATGTATAATCGAAACTTTATACGATAGAAAGTGAGGCCCGAATTTGGAGTAGACCTATTTATAATATACGGCAAAGATAGTATTGCAAAGTATTGATAAACCAAAAACATGCAAGTAGCATAAAGTGGAATTATTTGCTACAATACTTGTTACATATTAGTTTAGCACCAAAACACAAAATATTACCGTTATTTAAGTATAATACTACATGACTGACCTATTATAAAATATATTTACCATTACAATAATAATTATTGGTCTGAGATGAGTGTGGTCAGTTTAAAATATGTTAATAATTTCTTCAAACACATTCTTATCTAAAAAGGTTTAAATATCTTCTAAATATTTTTAAAATTTACTTTATAAGATCTCATTAGAGCTTACGTTGAGAGTAAATTAAATAATAGGCAAAATAATATTAATTTGCTGTTCCAAAGTATGGAGTCATTAAGATCAACAACATGCCTTTTCAAAGATGCTGACACATTTAAATAGTTAGTAACTATTCTAACAGATAAGAATGAAATTAAGAAGAATATCAAAAACAGAATTCATGCAGGAAATGTTTGCTACTATTCAGTTTGTAAGCTGTTATTATCTCTTTTTTTGTCTCAAAACATTAAACTGAGAATATACAAAACTAAAATTCTACCCATTCTTTACGGAAGTGAAGAGTAGTTTTTTCAATTTCTTTCAAGATACAAATTTTAGAATATTTGATACTAAAATATTGAAAAACATATTTGAACTTAAGAGGAATGAACAAAAAGTAGAATGTAAAAAGTTACATAATGAAGAGCTACATGTTTTGAAAATATCCCCAGGGATAATCAAGGAACTCAGGCACGAAGGCGTATGGGTGATTACAAGAATGTACGATTTTTTAAATAGAAAAACCTAGAAAAACAAAACCCCTTACTAAGCTAAGACTTCATTGGGAAGATATGGTTAAAATAGATTTGATTAGGTTGGCTGTCATGTTAGGGAATGAATGGAAGTTTCTCAGTATAAGATTGAATGCGAGCTTTAGTTCTGGTCGTCATGAACTATTGAGTTCCTTAATGACAGAGAGTTAGTTGGTATTCATGTACTAATCGGATTGATAATGAATACTGTATTGAAGAATAAATACTTGGGATCGAAAGTTTGACTAACATAAATTCACGAAATGAATGAATTGCTACAGGATAGTGAAGGTTACACATGGGCTTCAGTAGATTTTTGGAGGTCAATTTAAACGGAGGTTTCTGCGAAAATTTTAAACCCTATGTTGTTTTATTAGCTATTTAAATGCGAGCTATCCTTTCTGTGAATAATTTTAATTGTGTCTTTTTCTACAGTAGATAGTACTTTTTTTAAGGAGGTGTGGTTAGTAAAATTCAAATTCACACTTTTAAGTAAAATTGGTGACACTTTTACTATATAGTATTAATGTCAATAGTATTATTTTATCCATATTTATACTATTTTGCAAATATTAATTAGCTCCTCCTGAATTAAGTAATATTAGGATCAGTTCTTTCCTCGAAAACCAACTTTGAACCGTAAATTTTTAATTTCACCCCTATTTGTAATAATATTAGGAACAGTTCTTTCTGCCAAAACCATCATTAAAGGGTAGTGTTTTCACTTTTACCCTTGTTTGTGGTAATATTAAGACCAATTATTTCTGAGAAAACCAACATTGAACCATAGTGTTCATTTGTTTCCCTTTTTTCGGTACAATATTTTAAAACACTTTATTCCAAAAACGAAAGCAGCATATTTTTACTAATGTTCCCTTGGCTTTGAATGGACACCATATAAGGCAGTGGCAGTTTCCTCTCCAATGTTTATCCTCCTAGAAATATGTGCAGTATGTTCTGGTAATCTAGTAGGTAGGAAATACTGCTGAGGGTAGGTTTAAGGGGTGTCACCGGAAATACATTCGGGGGATGAGTTATACGGAGACAGGTGAGTGCAAGCAGTCAGCACGGTGTGTCTTTTTGGGAGACGCTTTTCAACAGTGACCCACGTGCCATATGTGTGCCCTCTAATAGCCCCTGAGATAATTAAAACCATGAGTCTTTAAAAATAGAACATTCTGGTTAAACAACGTCAACTCCAAGAACAATTCCCATCCGTTAGTTCTGTTACACTATCGCTAGTTTACTGTGAGGAACATATCATGTCTTGATAGAGAACATCTAGGACATGATTATAGAATAATCTGAATAACTCGTGTATCTCCTTCTAGAGATCCATCTTTTGAAGTAGTTTCTTTGGATAAGATATTCTCAAAACTGGAACGTAACAATTCCTGCAGACTAATGCTTCACTGACTCTATGCCACGATATGGACAGATTGGCAAGAACACTATACTACATATTACAATAGATGGTTTAGGATTGTTTTAATATTTTAATTTACACTAGTTATAATAATAACTCATTATTTATTGTGATCAAGGATTAACTTTTACACACTTAGAAATATTTACCTTTTTTCCCCACCACACCTCATTATATATTTGGCTCATAGGCATTATATTAAATTCTTCAATATAGTAGGAATGAGTAGAGTTTAGAGTAAATGCACCTTAATTTGCATAAAGTGAGAATTGGAAGCCACTAAAAAAATACCTCAGTACACCTGACCCTAACCTCCATGTCACATATATACCAAACTTAATTAGCTTAACCACCAGTTAAGTCCACCAGTATTTCTCTTTAATTTTGATTGGTTTCATCATTTGTTAAAATAATTTGGGAAAAAATAATGTCTACACAATTATTAATTATAACATTTGTAACAGATACCTACTAATTATGTTGGATTTATACTTTACCCAAAACAACACTTAATTTTTATTTGCATCTTATACTTTGTTTTTATTTATATTTAAAAAGTATTTTTTCTGACCGTGCTTGAAGGTCACACGTCCAGACATTTTTCTTTGTAAACTCTGGTTCTAATCCTGGATGACTTAATTCTCACATTAGTCAAAGCAGTTATTCGGAGCTCCCTATAATCGTGGTTTAAGAAATAAATAACTTCTTTTATTTACAAACACTACGGGCGGTATGCAAGGACGTTAGTGAACGCTTAGTGGACCGATAGTGTGGTCACTAGTACACTAGCACTCCACTTTTTAACCTATTATGACGCAAGCAAATCTAAGCTGGTGTCCACTAAACATTCACTTGGTCAACCTCTTGCATACGGCCCTACGTCTTACTACCCGGCCGGACTAGATTTATATGTACCAATAATGCTAATGTTCTAAATATAAGAAAGGTCGAATTTAGAGAAAATATACCAACATTTTCTTGGAGAGAGATTGGAAAACCATTCAAGAAGAACCCTCAGTACATTCAACCGGGATTAGAACCCCTATCTCCCCATCATTGGCAATATAGTACATTTCTAGAGAGACGCCTTAATTTATAATTACATTTATTCATTTTCCATGTTTCATCTGTTTTAAAAGTTTATTAGTTTTAATTATTATTTGGCTTACTGTGTCTCACTACTCGATGATGCTACAAGCATGTGTATAAATTTAACTATTGTACTAGGGGGGAGGAAGGAAGAATTAAAGGAAATGTACCCGCATTGATGTGGAGGAAGAGTGATACAAATTTGATGGAAAACACCCTCAATACTCCGACTGGAATTCAAATCCCAATCTCTTAAGCATACCATTCTGAGGTTAGGTCATTTGACCACCAAAGTGAGATATGATTGATAATAATAGTGTTTTTTATTGTGGATTCGAATTTTTTGTTACTTAATTTAACTATCAAAATTGTAGTTTATCTGAACAATCTTAGTCATGAATTAATTCAGATGGTCAGCATTCTACTAATAACCCAGTAATAACAATTGTAACATACACAATATTCAGGTAAATTTTAACGTTTGTAATATTGTCAATGGTAGTTAAGGCTGTTTGTGTTGTCGAATTAGATTAAGAGGGGATCCATGACACGAGCCGACGCGGTCCACCCGTATTTAACAGGACTTCAGACCACAAGAGGGAGGAAGTGAGCCACTTTCAACCCCCTCAACCCCCAAACTCACATCCACAATTCTCACTGTCTGCCCCCAAGGACTCCTGTAGTCCTAGGTCGGAAACAAAATTTAATGAATTGTGACAGAGAAATGAAACAGTTTCCTAGCAAATTGCGCTCCAACCTGTCCAAGGGTATTGGTCTGTAAATTGTGGTGAGGGATTCGATCAAGAGAGCATACTTGTGATTTTACAATGGACGTGGGGATGGCCAATTTTTGAAGAGCTTGAATTTTTTTTAAATATATATATATAAAACTAGCGGACCCGACAGACGTTGTCCTGCCCGAACGTTGGCTTTTCGTTTGGGTGGCATAATTGATTTCAATAATAAAACAAATACTATGTGATCATCACAATTACAAATTCACAATGAACTCCAATTAGTGAGTAACACAAATATTACAAATTTAGTGTTTGTCAAGACAACATACAAAATAAAACATCTTTTCATTTTTGGCATTTCGCCCACAACGCCACAAATATCAGCTGTATCGAAAAACAAACATAACTATGAATTATTCTCAGAATTTCAATTATTCATGAACTTTTCAGAAGGTTTTAACGGTCAATTATTAATGAACTTACTAATTTTTTTAATGGTCAATTATTAATATTATATTCATTAATATAAATATTGGGTGATGGTGGTGGGGGAGGGGGGTTTGAAAATTTGAGGTTATATGTTCTGATATGCAAAAAATCTATAAAAAACCTCCAAAAAAAATTCCCTAAAAAATAAAAAAAATCCTATAACCCGATTGCAGCGCCATCTACCGGGTCCAGTTGTAAATCTAAACCATCCATGGACCCACTTAAACACACACAAAAAATTTCATCAAAATTGGTCAAGCCGTTTAGGAGGAGTTCAGTTCAGTTCACGTACAGAAGAATTATATTTATTAAGATATAGCTTTTTTCTAGCACCGCATCTTACTACCCATTTTGGTTATATGCTTATTTAATAATTATGCTAGTGGTTTTAGGATGAATAAGGTTTTATTTAGAGGAATTGTACCTGAATTTGTGTGAAGGGAGAGTGGAAAACCATTTTGGAAAAAACACCCCTAGTACACCTGACCAATATTCAAACCTCGATCTCTTCGTCATCGGCAGTATAGTTCACTGCAAGAGTAGCACCTTAGACCATGCAGCCACTGAAGTGGGTTCGAAATATAATTTATGTTCGTAAGGATTTAGTGAGAAAATGTTATCAAAACATTAAAAACATACTCCTATTTGATTATTTATCCTCACTTGCGTGATGTTAAGGAGCAACCTTTACCCATTATGGTGGTTGAATGGTCTAAGGCAGTGTTCGCAAACTCACGGCTCATATGCCACCTCCTGCCCGCTTGTATGCAGTACTTTTATATTACTCTCCGTCCTGAAGTCATACACACACACACAATAACAGTTTAGGTTTAGTTTGTCGGCCTACAGAATTTTAAATAACAAAAACGCTTAGAACTCTTTCAAACTATGCTATCTTTTATCATTTAAAATACTTTACTATGGGATTTTATTTATATTCACATAACTAATTTAATAAATATTCGAGTATTTTGCTAACCCACAAAATCGTCTGTGAGAATATAAATATTTATTTTTACATTAATGATTTTAAATGCATAGCTAGCAGTAAATAACTAATCCTAGCTACATTGGTAGGCCTGTGGACTAAACGTGACTCTTCTGATCTAGTTTGCCGGTTTCAGGGAGGTTAGGATTTGAATTAATTTCAGATGTACAGTGCTTTTTTCTTTATCCTAGATGGTTTTCCATTTACTCTTAGATTTTTATTTAATTGAGGTGATTAACTTGGGCTCTCTGAACTGACTAATTATTTTAGCACACGAGGATTAATATTAGCAAGAGCGAAAGGCCCTACAAAATTTTGCTGAGGATGGTATTTTCAGATATCCTCCAGTGTTCAGGGTTTCCAGGGATAAAATGATTGTTAAAGATTGACCATTAGTTAATCTTTACAAATCATTTTGTCTCGTTCATTTATTTAAAAAAAAATTAATCGTCATTTAATTTTAAATAAATTTTTATTCTACATTTAATATCTCAATTAGGAAAATATTGTCAAACAGCAAATCCTACCAACTTAATTTTTTGTAAGAATTTTGTCAAATTCTTTTTATAATTGTCAATGAACTTTTAATGATGCAATCTATATTATTTACATAAAAACCAAATTAGTACATTCACTTTTAAGGCCTTATTATTTCTTATTGCAACACTCATTATTTAAAATACTATTTTAAGATATTTTCTAAAAGTTTAACTTCACTCCAATATTACCTAGATCGATTCCAATAAATATTATCTTCCTCACACTTTTCCCACCAGAGGGATTAAAATGCGCTCAGTCCAAACGAACAAAAAAAAAACACAAAGTATAGAATATATTTAAGCAAACATGTTTCCATGAGCTGTGGTCCAAAACACTGCTAAATTTTGTAAATCTCTCCCTTTAATTAAATTTAGTTTGAGACCAATGTTCTAAGGCGCCTCTCTCGCAATATATTGGACTACTGGTGTGGGGAGATCGGAGTTCTATTCTTGGTCGGGTGTACTAAGAATGGAATGATTTTTTTTCTAAATTGTTTTACACTCTCCCTACGTCCAATTGGGATTACACTTTATTTGAACTAACTCTTTCTAATCCCTTACGTACTATCGTAATTAATACATACTATGCGTATAGCCCAAATGAGTAGTGAGATGCGGTGATAGATAAAAATAGCCACCTTTATTGTTTTTACAACCTCATATTTATAATAAATGGCGTAGGAATGGCAGAATAGATAGTAGAGCTTAGAGGTAATGCACCCGCACTTTCCTGCGGATAGAGGCGGCCAAACTATAGAAATGTGTAGAGTTGAATATCTAAGAAACTTGGGCCGAAGAGAGCGCTAGTATTTTTACAGTTTTTATAGAATTGAAGGTGCATACAACCGAACGGGTAGTAAGACGCAGTGCTAATAATAATAATAATAATAATAATAATAATAATAATAATAATAATATATAATTAAAGTTTTTTGGCCAAAATAAATCAAATATTTCTCCAGTAGCAACAAAGAGTTTAGTTTTCTGCACATGCTAATATCAACAGATCTTGAATATCTTTCAAAAGTGTCCTGGAATTTTGTCAAAACTTTTTAAATAAATATAAAAAGTTTTGACAAAATTTCAGGACATCCTAGACAGATATTCAAGATCTGCTGATATTAGCATGTGCAGAAAACTAAACTCTTTGTTGCTGCTGGAGAAATATTTGATTTATTTTGGCCAAAACAAATGTAATGCTATAAAAACTGTAAATTAATTCGCACTCCCTTCAACCGCACCTTAAGACAAAATATTAGACAATATCGAGAAATAAATTTGAGTTAAATCAAGTTTAAAAAATTAATCTGTTTCCGCCCGGGATCGAACCGGGGACCTTGTGCGTGTGAAGCACACGTGATAACCGCTACACTACGGAAACTTGATATATGACTTCATCTCACAAGTTTTATTAAAGCTGAACCGGTTTCCTCTATCTTATCTTGGCTCGAAAGTTTAAGCTCTAATTCTTTCTTTGTGTAGTTATGTGGTTCCTTGATGTAGGTCATGATTGGCGCTCAGCTGTCAATGGCAAACACCCAACTCGACCATCTTAATCTCTATGGGCAGCAATTGGATTTACATTCTGGTTCACACAGACATTCCAGACAACAGATTATTATTTGCACTACATTTTACTGCACGTCCGGTATATCCACGTACTAACAATTGGAGTGTAGGGATGATGAAGGTGGAATATAGATAAAATGTGCCCTCATTTTATTAGCAGGAGAAACCATTTAGTAAAAACCAACCTCAGTACGCACGAGCAGGATTAAAACCACGACCTCCTCGTCACCAGCAGCACGGTATTTTACCAGAGTAACGCCTTAGTGCAGGCATGCCAAACTTGCAGCCCAAGGGCCGCATGTGGCCCGATTCCTGATTATGTGTGGCCAGCGGACCTTTTGATGTACCAACAAACAACGTGACCCAATTCGTCTTTTTATGAACTTTGTAATAATACAACATTTGAGATTAACACATTTAGAAATTGGTCAATATTTTGTGATATTTATCAAGTGAGGTTGGTTAATTTTACTCATTATATATCACCTAGCGCTCGCAACTAAACACACCTAAGTCTTAACAACATTAGGTGAACTAACTCTATTGCTGATAATGCATTTTCTAAGAGTGATAATTTAATTTAATTGATCATCGTCTTACCCAACAATTCATCTGTTTCTCATCCTGCAACAGTGAAACCCTGACCTCCGCGTGACCGGTGAATCAATCTGAATGAGACTGACATTTGATTGATTAATTTTTTATAGCACCGCGTTTTACTACCCGTTCGGATTGTCCGCTTAAGTACTAATTACGCTAATAGGCTAGAAATTGGGAAGGTTGAATTTAGAGGAAGTGAGCCTGCATTTGCGTGGAGGGAGAGTGGAAAACCATTTAGGAAAAACCACCCCCAGTTCACCCGACCGAGACTAGAATCTCAATCTCCCCGTCCTCAACAGCCTAGCTAACACGAAACTAACGCGTTAGCGAACTACGTTACCGAGGCGGGTGACATATAATCACGTACCCATCGATGTGGGCTAGTATATATATATATATAGTCCTGTCTACATGCTCTATAAGGCTCTTCCTAAAGATCTGAGTATGTAGTGATAATTCCCGACAGGCAATGTGATGTGACAGTCAGTGATGAGGGCTAGTATATATATAGTCCTGTCTACATGCTCTATAAGGCTCTTCCTAAAGATCCTAGTATGTAGTGATAATTCCCGACAGCCAATGTGATGTGACAGTCAGTGATGAGGGCTAGTATATATATAGTCCTGTCTACATGCTCTATAAGGCTCTTCCTAAAGATCCGAGTATGTAGTGATAATTCCCGACAGGCAATGTGATGTGACAGTCAGTGATGAGGGCTAGTATATATATAGTCCTGTCTACATGCTCTATAAGGCTCTTCCTAAAGATCCGAGTATGTAGTGATAATTCCCGACAGGCAATGTGATGTGACAGTCAGTGATGAGGGATGGCACACTGCGGTATCCGGTATTTGAGACGTCTCACGGTCCCCCGTCAGACCTTGTTTCCTCTCTCCCTTCCCCTCTCATCACGTCTAGACCCAGCATCCCTTAGGGGCTCATCCTGTCTGAATGAGATCACCATCCTCCACCAACAAGTGCACTGTACCAGGACTTCCTTCCGGTACTACTGTCATCACGTGGCCGTACTATCTCACGATCATTCTTGAGGGTCAGGTTGTAGCCCCACTAGAGTAGCTTGGTTCTTGATTTAGATCCCTCTAACTGGATTTTATTTGATCAGTGTCATCACCAGAGTATCTCATATTTAGGTTCCTTGTCATATACTCACTTTGCAAATATCAGGGTGGTCAAACGTTTTTAAACCCAAGGGCCAAATCTGACAATCAGTTGGCACCGTGGACTAAAGATATGTTTCGTAAGTCCATAAACTTAATATAGGCCTACAAACAACATTTAATAAAACAATCTTTTTCCAATACGTATTTTATATAAATGGTATTTTTTGTTAGTAGAATCTTACAAATTGTACTGCTAAAATAAAAAGATTATTAATCTCCTAAAAATGTATTATGAAATAGGCACGTACACTTTCACAAAACAACTTAGGATTATAAATTTGTATTTTTACATTTTTTATTAATCAAATAAATCTATTTATTATTTAAAAAATGAGTAGGTCTCTGTCTGTTACTCTTTAACGCAAAAACCACTGTACTGATCACGCTGAAATCTTGCTTGGATATAGCTTGGATGTCCGGCGAACCCATAGACAATACACTTTCTTTTAAAAGTAAATAAAATTGATGTTTTTCAAATATTCTTTTTTAAACCATGTGAGCTGTTATATTTTCCCATTGAATGTAGATTTTTTTTTGTATTACTTGATCGCCAAATCAACTACAGTACAAAGAGTAAATATAAAATACATTTAATAATAAAACCATAAGAGAAACTATATTTTGTTTTGGTTATTTTGTATTCGTATTGGTCGGGAAATAGTGTTTACTAAACATAATAAAACTTACACATAGATAGCGTTCAAAATCTTGATTTGATATTACATTCATATACTAAATATTTAGACAAATAGATTCATTATACCACTAAATAGCCGCTTAAACTCCAAAGAAGACAAATAAATAATAAAATACAATCTTATGTACAGTACATTTGTTTGATGACAGTGTAACTTAAAGAGGAAGAAACTTTTCAAAGTAACTTAGCTAAGCCTGAAGATGTGCACCTCAAGCGATTTTTTTAAAAAAAATTACCTATTCAGACCCTAACGCCTTGGGAAGCATAGTTTCAAGTGCAGGTTACTTTAAAATCAATAAATCTGATTCTTTGCATTCTCATCGTAAAAGTGTGAAATTGAGCGTTTATTCATTATGTATACCTTTGTGAGCCTGACACCTTCGAATGCTTGACCACTACTCCAGTTAACATTAAAACCAAGAAAATATGCTTATATTTAGATTTACGTGCTGAAGTAAATATTGGGGTGTGCACCTTTGATTTACTATATCTACCCTCACATTATATTTAATTTAATGCTTGGGTGGAAGGGGGCGTGAGAAAATGCAATTGTTTTTGAAGTGTTTCTTTTATAAAAACATTATTTTGGTAAAAGAAATAAAATAATTTTCCAGTAGAAACATAGAGTTTAATTTATTAATATGATGAACTCAACATTTCTTAAATATTTATCAAGGGTGTCCTGAAATTTAAAGACAAATTTTTCCCTTCATTTAAAAAGTTTCTCGTTTAATGCTGCTATGTTAATGATAAATATTTAAGAACTGTTGATATCATCATGTGAATAAAATTAAACTCTATGTTTCTACTGAAGCAATTTTTTTTCCCCCAAAAATGTTTAGCCCTAAAACTACAAACATCGTCCTTTTATTGCATCCCCTTCCACCCGACCAACAACCAAATGATGAGATATGTGGATAACTCCGAAATTAGAACACATTAGAACGGGAATAACTTAGCATATGTACGCAGGGAAACTTAAAAATGTGACACAGGCCTTTTTTTTAAAGATATATATATATATATATTCTAGCCTTACTCTTAAGAAAGCGTGACTACTGCCACGGGTATCCCCAAAACAAAGAATATGCATACAAATCAAAACTCTTTTGTAACATAGCATCCGTTTCAGCTTCTGATAGAGATCTAGGAAGAGGCCAGACGATCTATATAAGACTAACATGTACTATTTTAGTCTCTAGTTGTCTGTTTAAAGTTATGTGTGAGCTATATTAGCAGTCGGCAATATGTGGGATGTGTTTGTTGGGGGATGAACAAGGAAATTCCACCCTTGCGAACGTCTCGCAGGGGTTTCTGCGGTCGCAAGTGCACGAGTCCTGCCTCCCCTTCTTTCCTGGCACCCTATTTCCCGGGTCACTCCACCCCCTCCCCGCTAGATGAGAGGCCGCACTTCCTGTTCCGCCTACACATGTGTGCTTCTGGTCCATATCTCAACTCTAACGCCAGACTCGACTAACAGCACAGTCCGACTATCCCTAGACGGAAGGACATATTTATTACACGGCTTCACAGCCACGGTCTTGACTGGAAGGTTTTGCCACATAATCCAAAATGGAAACAATTGGTGTTAGTTAAATATAAGCCACTATCCCCTTCCAGCCCAACTTTAGATGTTCAACCATATTTTATGTAAAAACCACGTTAGTACCAATGTTATCAATTACTTTATTTAATGGACTGGGATAATTAAGTTAGTTTAAGCTAGGTAAAGTGCACCTTCATTAGTGTGAAATAGGAAGAAAAGGCCATGGTGATAAATAATATGCATTAAACAACCCTTATTGAATGAAACCGAAATTGTAGCCTTAAATTTCCCATCTATATCGAGATTGACGCCTAAAGTCATGTGATCACTGATGTGGGTTTTTCAGCTAGTATTTTACCCAGAGACTTATCTATACTCCATTCACGGTAGGAATTACTCTCTGAAAGGTCTTTTTTCCTACCAAAATCCTTCTATATAATAGCTTTCTGGTAGGGAAAAAGGCCTTTCAGAAAACAATTCCTACGCTGGACAGACTTTACCGACACTTTGTTTACATGTCCACCAACGCAGGTTTATGTGTGTTCAATTCTGAGTTAGTATTTTGGTATGTAAACCTTTATATTTAAAAATATATTGAGCTCTGCATCGGAGCTTGAACCGCTATCAGGTGTTCTGTGTTTTTTTTAATGGTTGTCAACCCTTCCTCTACGTAAATGCGGTTACACTTTATATGAATTCAATCTTCCTCATCCCTAACACATACTTGTAATTAGTACATAGACATACAGGCCAAATGGGTAGTAAGACGCAATACTAAAAATATTAATTCCTGATTGAGAGATTGTTATTGGAAAAAGCGATCAGAAGATACTTTACAAATATTATTCATTTTAAATTCCACAATTGTTTATGACACACTTCAGTAGCTGTATGGTCTAAGGCATCACTCTCGCAATATACTGGGCTGCAATTATGGGTAAATCAGGGTTCAAACCCCAGTCGGATGTACTGAAGGGTTTGTTTTTTTTTCCCTAAATTTCTTTCCATACACTCTTTTCACGCAAATGTGCATACATTTTTTTAAACTCAACCTGATGCTTAACACATTAGCGTAATTAGTACGTATGCGTAGGTCTGTAATTCGAACGGGAATTGAAACTTTGTTCTAAAAAATATAATAATACTTTCAGGCGTGTTTATTTTGGTACTGATGCATTTTTTCCTAACAGGTTTCCCTCCCTTCCTTCCCACACACTTCCTATAAATTCTAATTTTCTCTTACTCGCGCCATCAGTGTAGGCCTAAAAATTGAAATAACACTTGCAGATATTAAGAGGCGAGATAAAAATTAAAAATTAACTTTTGTTCTAAAGTTTTTCAATTTGGTATAGACATAAGCTCTACATTATTATTGAGATACTTAAAAAAAAGTAATACTTGGAAGTTTACTTCATAGAAATTATAAACAAATATTGTATTATTATTATTATTATTATTATTATTATTATTATTATTATATTAGCACCGTGCCTTACTACCCGTTCGGGTTATACGCACTTACGCTAATGTGTAATGGTAGGGTGATTGTGAGATGAAATGGAGGACCTACAGTTTAACGTGGAATCCGAACCACGGTGGACGCCTGGCATTCCTCACTTTCACAAGTTGTGATTAATACACATCTTAAATATTGTGTTAACCACCACAAATTAATGTAATTTTAAGGCTAGTATTATGGAGAAAAATAAATGGTAATATATAATTGTACATACTTTCCCCAATGGCGAATTGTAGCTAGGAACGACTTTTTTTTTAAATCGGCTATCATTAAATTACCCTTTAATAATCGCACCTAAAAATACATATATTTTTTATAATCATCTAAAACATTCTTCAGTTATAGTCAAATTTAAAAAAAAGTTATATTCATGTTTAATAAATTTCAAATCTTCAAAAATAAATAATGAGTAAAATAATTTAAAATTCATTTCTCTACTAAAATAAAAATACAACCTTAATTATAGTGTAAAATACCTCACAGATACCCATTTTGAACAAAATTGTTTGAGCTATTTTCAAAATCTTGGAAATTTTTACAAATCGGTTACGAATTAACTATCCTTAATTTTAAACTCGAATCAAAATCATGATTTGGATTTGAGGTATGGTCATTTAACAATAAAATATAAAAATTTAACTAAGCCCAGAAAACCGTTTTGCCTGGAGCCCTGGAAAGAAAGTTTTCACGATCACAATGCTTTCTCCATGCGATAAAGTAAAAATGGACTAGTGCTGATTTTTAATAACAGTGCATGACAGTTTAAAATCTAAATCCTTTCTCTGCTATGACACCCAATATAGGGCTCGAAACACTTTTAGAAACATATGTAAAGCTCTAAAGCAGGTATATAAACAAACGTCCTAAGCAATTACAAACCAATTGGGGTAGTCTTGGAAACAAAAACAGCTTTTTCCCTTTTCACCAAAGAGAAGAGCTTTTTCCTTCCTCTAGCACTTACCGCCATTGTGGGAGGAAACTCTTCTACAAGTAAACAAACAAGAGAGGGTGAGAGTCGGCTCCTTGAGGTTGTAACGAGCCGCTTCCATAGAGCGGAGGTTGATTGGACCACGTGGAGTAGAGGGTGATGACAGCCCCACTTTACTCGAGACAGGAGACAGAGTCCATCACCTTGACACGTGCCCTTGTCTCTTCAACCCTGAGGACTTTACGAGGTCTTGACTTGCAGTTTATGGGGCCGCGCACAGGGCGGACAGTCACAGTTCTATTGAGGGGGGTTTTGTGCCGCCCTGGTGATCTCAACAAACACAGAAGCGTCGTCGTCTCGGACAGTTGAGGCTTTCTTTGAAAATATACTCGTCTTGGTCAGTTAAAGCTTTAATGAACATATACTCTCCTTTGACAGTTGCTGTGTTCTTTGAAAAAGTATTCTTCTTTTAGAGGTACTACTTTTCTCAAACTAACTCTCGTATTGGTCAGTTGCTAGTTTGTTCAAACATATACTCTTATTTGATAGTTGCTACTTTCTTCAAGATGACACTCGTCTTCGGCAGTTGCTGACTTCTTCTGACACTCTTCTTTGATAGTTGTTACTTTCCTCAAGTTGACACTCACTAGTCTTGGGCAGTTGCTTGATGATTTTGTCAAACATCTTTGATAGTTGCGTCTTTTCTCAAACTTACATTCATCTTAGTTAGTTGAAGATTTTCTAAACCGATACTCTTCTTAGGGCTGGTTTTATGAATACAGGCTAAATATTGCTATCGGGAGGTTAAAGTTAGCTATCAGTTAAAGGTTATCAGCAACTTTAATATTTTACGCGTATTATGAACTGAATTTATCTGCCGGATAGCTATCTGCAGGATAAATATATTTTTATGTAGAAAATGCAAGGTTGGTACTGTTTTTACTGGCGCGCGCATGCGTATAAGCCCAGATGCTACCGCTACAACCTAGCGAGTGGCGAGAACGCTCAACATTTGTTAAATAATGGTGGCTAAACGAGCGCGAGGAAACAGATGGCGTGACGTGGGCGCAGAAGCTAAGTTGTTTTGCAAGTACTAATTTTGGTGTCTGCCAAAATGTGGGCAATAATTTGGTACAACGTTTACAAAATTTCATTTATTGTACTTAGATTTTGATAATTTGTTCTTATGTAAATATAGCTCTATAAATAGCTTGTCAGTTTATATAAAAGTGTGAATTAAATGTTCTAAATTTATATATTTAGTGCCCGGGCCTGTGCTTACTAAACACTTGAACCAAGATTTTAACCTAAAACAAATTCTGATGGGTGAAACGCTTATTAAAAACAACGCGTCACTATGGCAACAACCATTTTAACTTTCAGATAAAATTTATCGGGTATTTAAACCTCCTGATAAAAATGTGATGGATAAATACATTTTATCTGGCAGATAAATGCTATCTTGCAGTCACAAGACGCACTTTTAACTAATCCACCAGATATAAATATTTATCTATCAGATTAATATTTATCTAGGAGTCATAAGACGGGCCCTTAGAAAGTTATTTATTTACTAGTATGGATCTAATCTTACAGACAAAATATACTCTTGTAATTCAAATTTAAAATGGTTATATTAAAATAACTTTTAGAGTGCTCAATACAATGCTTATTAAATACTTAATCTAAGATTTATGGTAGATAAGGTTTAATTTTTAAAAAATGCATTCATATTATATTAGGGAGGGGAGGCTAAAATAACAGTTGAATTAGGATTAGTAAAACCTGCCTCAGTAAACATGTTCAGTACTCTAACCATAACCGTACCATCAAAAACGATCAAATATAAGGCAAGACTAACAAGTAACTGAAAGATATATCCAGAAATCTAGGAGATGTTTATACAAATTAAACGTTGTAACTTATTAGATACATTTTATTATAACCATAGGCCAGTTTTTAAGGCCCATGACAAGGTAGTTTTTAAATTTAGGATTTTTAGAATTTTTTAAATCCTCGGCAAAATTACTTTTTACACATAGGCATATTTACTTTCTCTCTATCTTACAGGTAGAGAAAGTATTGTGATCGTCAAAAAAATCGAACTCGAGATTTTGATGAATTTTGACGTTTCATGACTTCCTGATTCCGAAAAAGTGGTTTTTGAATTTCCGTCTGTCTGTCTGTCTGTCTGTACCTCCAACTAGAGCCTAAACTATTTTACCGATTGAGCTGAAACTTGACATCTAGGGTTTTCATAGGGTTGCCCCGAGGGGTTTTTGGAATTGGATATCTACCCCTAAAATTAAGGGTAGTTTACTGAAGGGAAAAAAGAGAAAAAGTCGATTTTCTCAAAATCGGCTCTAACGATTTTGATTAAATTTCATTTATGAACATTAATAAATATTCCAAACAAAATGGCTACTCTCAGTATTTCGGCAAAATCGCTTTAAGGGCTCCGGTCTGATGCGTAAATTAACATTTTTTATAATAGCTCCGAAACTATTTGATATATGAAATTACTTAGCATTACAAATATGTATATATATTTATAATACAAATATTTTATTCGAAACATATTTTAATAAAATCAATAATTTTCAATCTATACGCAATTATATATATATTTATAGCTTTTTGGACATTAAAGCTTAAGTATTGCGATCGTAAAAAAAACTAACCTGAAATGTTGATGGATTTCGACGTCTCATGACCACCCGAACCCTAAAAAATAGTCTTTGCAATGCCGTATGTCTGTGTGTCTATTAAAACTTAAAATTAAGGGTAGTTTACTGAAGGGCAAAAAGAGAAAAAGTCGATTTTCTCAAAATCGGTTTTAACGATTTTGATTAAATTTCATGTATATACATTAATGAATATTCCAAACAAAATGGCTACCCTCAATATTTCGGCAAAATGGCTTTAAGGGCTCCGGTCTGATGCGTCAATTAACATTTTTTTAAATAGCTCCGAAACTATTTGAGATATGAAATTACTTAGCATTACAAATATGTATATATATTTATAATACAGATATTTTATCCGAAACATATTTTTATAAAATCAATAACTTTCAATCTATACGCAATTATATGAATTTATTAACTTTTTGGACATTAAAGTTTAAGTATTGCGACCGTAAAAAAAAACTAACCTGAAATGTTGATGGATGTCGACGTCTCATGACCCCTCGAACCCTAAAAAATAGTCTTTGCAATGCCGTCTGTCTGTGTGTCTATAAAAACTTAAAATTAAGGGTAGCTTACTGAAGGGCGAAAAGAGAAAAAATTGGTTTTCTCAAAATCTGCTCAAACGATTTTGATTAAAATTCGTATCTAGGCGTTGATTAAGATTATAAATAAACTGGCTATTTTCATTTTTCTATGAAAATGATTTTTAGGGTACTTTACAGAAGCGTTAATTTCCGTATCTCCACAACTATTTGAGAAACTAAACAACTTATCATTGCAAAATTGTAGGACTATTAGAAATAAAAAACTTTTATTTGACATATATTTTTATAAAAGCAACAGTTTCTGAGATATTTGCAAATATATTAATACAATTTTGTGAGCTTTAGTTGTAAAGATATACTACTTAAGTCTTAACGCAATAATTCTCCAATGCCATAGAGTAATTAAATATAAGTAAGTATCTAAAAAAACATGTTATTTTTCCTTAAAGCTCTTAGGAGAAATGTTTGCATAGCAATGATCTATCTCCATTTTAGACTCAATAGTCAATATTTACATTTTTTATTGGTCAAAATGTATAAATGAATAATTAAATATCAATGCGATGACTTGAAGATCTGCAACACCTTTTAAAATGTTAAAATTTTAACCAGAAATCGAAATTTTAAAACGAAGTGTTGACCCTTGTGGAAGACATTAAACTGTTTGAAATGTTCTTAGGTGGACAAAGATGCGCCTCTTTTCTCATTGATTCTATATCATTGTATATTATTTTATGCGTGTTCTTATGTGGAGTGGTGATGATACAATGTACATTATTCCGTTCAGAAATCTTACGAGTTTATAGAAAGAGAGAGAAAGTCTGTGCGGTGCTCCGTACCATTTATTTTCTTTTAATAACGCAGTGTTTTACAGTAATTGTGTAGTGTTTTAAATAATTCCAATATCCTTAATTGTTAAACATTTTAAAGTACATATTTTTATGATTATGTTGAGAACTTTAAATAAGCCTATACATGTGTATTTACATGTATATATGTGTAATTATGTATACATATATAATCAATGTGGAAATAGTCTGGCGTATTAGTTGATTTAATTTTATATTTAAGAACCTTAAAATTGTTAATCTGGCTCCTTATTTTAAACATTTAAATAGTTAAAGTACAGTTAAATTACATTAAAACAGTATTTCCTTGACGGATTACACTATGGTTCTATCTCACAAACTAAGCCATAGTGGAAACGTGCTAAGTAAACTTGATACTTTTCAGTGTATAGTGAGTGACAAATGTTTTCCGGGGAATTAATGTTGATGTTTATGTTTCATTTATGTACTTAAAATTAATTAATTCTGTTACTATTTATAATTTTATATATATTAAAGGGATGCCATTTTTAATATCTTAGATTGCGCAAAATTTTTTATATCTAAAAATATCTTCATGACTTCTGAACAAGATAAAGTGATTCAATGATTCACTCAAACCCCTTCTAAAGGCTCTCATTTTCTTTACACAGGTACATTATTTAGATTATATTAGATCAATCTTATATTATTTATAAATATTAGTGATCAGAAATTATATTTTGAAAGCTTGAGTTTTTAATACATTTTAGAAGAAGGGCTAAATTATTAAAAAAAGAAATAAATTAAAATATTATATCATATTCATTAGTAATAATCTTGATTTAAGGAAAACCCCTTATATTCAAATTATCATTTGGTAATGAGTATGGCTGTTTTTGTCAAAAATAAAAATATCGCTTTAATAGACACGTTTAGTTTAATTTTATACATACAATATTACCAGTTATTGCATATTTTTCATGGGCACAGTGACGTTTGAAAATACACTTTATATTGGAAAAAAAAATCCTGTTCAAATTTCACGATGTCCATTTTGACAAAAAAAAAGTTTGTTATTGAAAACTGTAAAAATATGGAACTGAGTTCATATTCACAACCACCCCAACTTAAGACTCTGATAGCCATCACGAATATGAGAGACAAGGAACTGTATTTTAGAATAGTTATTGGGGACCATACCACTAATCTAATAAAGTTGTACTGAAGTTGTGGAACAACGCACTCAAGGTTTTAGTGAAGGACTAAATTTATTATTATTAATAATAGCACCACGTATTATTACCCGTTCGGGTTATATTCTTATGTACTAATTACGCTAATGGATTAGGATATGGGAAGGTTGAATTTAGAGGAAGTGAACCCACATTTGTGTAGAGGGAGAGTGGAAAACCATTTAGAAAAAAACCACCCCCAGTTCACCCGACCGAGATTCGACCCTTGATCTCCCCATCCTCGGCAGTCAAGCTCAAAACGAAACTAGCGCGATAGCCAACTACGCCACCGAGGCGGATTGTGAAGGACTAAAGGCAAGGGCGTTGAGGGAGGGTCTTTCGCAACTTTTCTTGACGTCCCAAGTTAGTGCAGCACCTCTTTGATTTGATCGTGACGAGACGTCTGTCCGCCCTTCTCTCTGAACCCCCTCCGCACACGTCGTTTCTTTTTGTCTTTGAGCGGGCGCGAGTAGCGAAATGATCCTGTGTGTTCCCGCCGTGCTCGCCTTTCACCTTCCCAGCTTTCTTGTGGCCCACCCATTACCCGTGTGGGCGCCACGAGGGCTGTCAATATTGTTACCTAATGTTTGTTTTGTGTTTTTATAATTCATTCGTGACCTTAGTTTACATGGACGACAGCTCAAACTGTTACTAGAAATAGTCCCTAATGTATCCCTACGCCAACAGATGACATCTTTCACTTTGGATAACTGTAATGAAAACAGATGGTAATGTATGAATGTGATAGTTAACCACAGTAATTTAGACCAATATTATTTATATATTTACTTGAGGTCGGACACAAAGCTTATTTATCGTTTTATTCCACTTAAAAAAGTTATTACTTACACCACTTTCACTAAAGATCTAACGAACATGGCTTCAAAATGGCGACCGGTGAATTAAAACCCTGTGGTTGAACATGAAGGAAACAAATTCTGTACAATTATGCACCCACGCAGTGGATAAAAATATTTTATTCAGTTAAAATTTTGAAATACGATAAAATTATCATAAAAGAATTTATTATATATAAAAAAATTATAAGAATTTTTCTCTTTTCCAAGTAAATACAATGCTTGTATTAAAAGATATTAATGTATGCACTATATTACACATCATAGATAACATTCCAAAACGAAGAATAAGTACTTTTAATTATGTTTAAAATATTGTTTCGAATTGGGTAAAAAGAAATGATTAAAAGTAAAGAAATAGTGGGAGAAAACTTAAGTTTATGTTACTTTAAATGTAGAATATAACATGTAATTAAAAAATTTAACATTTACATCAAAACAGTGATCTTTTACAAGTGTTGGCAACCCAAAACCTAAACATTTGATTTTTGAGCTGTCATCCAGGTAAAAACCTATCATGAACGGACTCTAAGGATGCCGCCACCTTGTTGAAGGTTCAAATAATATCACAACCGGACAAGAGATAAGGTAATCCTGTATTTCTGTGGAAATACTAACTTTCCTACACCCAACTGTTACCATAAGTGAGTTTTGGTGATTGACTTGGCTAAGTCTTGCTATCGAGTATTTTCAACCAAGTGGTTCTGACCAAGGTGGAGCGCGAAAAAAACTTTGAGATTTTTTTGCAAACCAAAATGGCTATCGGGGTTGAGTAGATACAACAGCTGTTAGTTTAATTTAAGCTTCCTACATGTAATGCAAATTGACAAAAATGCACTATTTAATTTCATTCATAGTCAAATTGGTGATTATTTAGACAAGACCTAATATGTATAATACATACCATGTTAACCATATCTTCACAATTTAAATAACCTACAGAAAACTAGAAGTACGTATGAAAGAGATAATTTAATAGTAATTTATTTTATTCATAGCTAAACTGTTTTAAGTATCTATTCACAATTATATATTACACGAACAAATGAATGTCACTGTTTACTTGAACACTGAGCCAAGGTGGAATGGTTGCACTGTGTTTACCTTGCATTTACACTGAGACAATATGGAACTGTGGCTCTATGTTTGCCTTACATTTACACTTAGACAAGATAGAAATATTGTACTGTGTTTACATGAGGATGTATATCTAAGCAGATTTTGATGACCTTTGTTCAGCGACCAGAGTGCTAGGGCTACTAGGTAGTAGAGGGTGGGGCGTTTCAGGCAATTTGATCTTTGACCCGTATCTGTGTGACGTAATCATCGTGTGTTATGTCACAACACTCCCCCTGAGTTAACCCTGGTGACTCATACCTGGTGCCAGTATATTTCCGTCGGGGTTACTGACCTGAATTTCCCCTCCATTTCCTCTCTGGTTATTTTCATGATGACATGGGGTTAACGTCCTGTTGTCCTCCTTAAATGTCGCAAAGGTTTATTTCTGGTCTTATATGTGGCAGTGGATTTTTCCTGATGACTCATACGTGGCGCCAGTTTGACAGCTCGCAAGACAATTCACCGATCTGTATGACTTCACATTGTGTGATGTCGCAACAATCCCTGATTTTCTGAATCTACTGTGCCAGTGCGCTCGACAAGACAGTCACTCATCTGTACGACTCATCATTGCGTGTGATGTCGCAACATCCCCTCTATGTGCAGTGATTTTCCCGATGACTCATACCTGGCACCAGTTTGGCGGCTCGACAAGACGAGTAGAGACAGGAATAGATCGTGATCTTGAAACAGTGAGATAGTACATGCGGTCATTGACCCTGGCAACTCTTTCCCCCTTTCCCTCTTCTATGTGGCAATGGGTTTTCCCGATTACGTCATTACTATGTTGCAACCCTGATGACTCATAAATGGTGCCAGTTTGGTGGCTTGACAAGAAAAGTTGAGACAGAAATAGATCACGACCTTGAATGATGTCGCAACCCTCCCCTTCTATGTTGCAATGGGTTTTCACTGATGATTCATACCTGGTGCAATTTTGGTGGCTTGATAAGACAAGTCGAGACAGGAATAGATCACGACCTTGGATGAGCTATCTAAAATACATTCACCACCCGAGTTTACTTAGATGACAGCTTAAAAAGTCACTATAAATATTCCCTAATGTATCCCTACGCCAACAGCTGACACCTGTCACTTTGGATAACTATAATGAAAACGTATGGTAATTATTAATGTGATAGTTAGCCACAGTAATTTAGGCCAATATATATATATATATTTATCTGAGACCGGGTACAAAGTTTATTTAGCGTTTTATTCCACTTAAATAAATATTATTCACAGCACTTTCACAATAGGTTTAACGAAAATAGCTTCAAAATGGCGACCGACGAATTTAAAACATGTAATTGATCATGACGCAAATAATCTCCGTACAGTGGTATATCCACGCAGTGGATAAAATATTTTGTTCAGTTAAATATTTTGTAATAGAATAAAAATAATAATAAAGTAATTTATTTAATTTAAAAAATGACAAGTATTTTCTCTTTTCCAAGTAAATACGATGCCCGTATTAAAAAGTATTAATGTATGCATTATATTACACATTATAGATAACATTCCAAAACGAAGAATAAGTACTTCTAATTATATTTAGAATATTGTTTTGGATAGGAAAAAACGAATAAATTTAAAGTAATGAGATGGTGTGAGAAAACTTAAGTTTACTTTATTTTAAATGTAAAATATAATAAATAATTAAAAACTAATTCATTTATAACAAAACAGTGATTTTTACAGGTTTTGGCAACCCGAAACCTAAACATATGATTTTTGAACTGTTATTCAAATAAAAAGCTGTGGTGAACAGATTCTAAGTAGCTGAGATATTGACATACAGCTGCTGTGTTTAGGTTAAGTACATTAGAGTCGTGACTATCCGGCCTAAAGGGGTGACATTCTGGGCCGGATAATACGGAATATGAGTGTAAATAATTTTCAGCATGGATTTGCCTTATGTAATATATATCTACCTTGACACAGCTTCTGTTTCCAGCCACATAAAAACAGTGCTGCTATCTACATATCCCTTGACACAGTTTCTGTTCCCCTCCAGATCAAAACAGTGCTGCTAATTACACCTCCCTTGACACAGCTTCTGTTTCCAGCCACACCAAAACAGTGCTGCTCCATACTCTGACCAATTGTTCTGTATTATAGGCCAACCGCGTGCTTAGCAGTTATGCTTTGCTGTCTCCAATGTAACAGTTGTAAGGCGTTTGTCATATATATTTATTAATTACTAGCAGATATGTATGGCTATGTTTATTTTAAAACTCACTTGTTAACACCGAGAACTGGGCCGGATAATACGGAGGGCCAGATATTCGCGAAACTAGTATATATAATATATATGTTGTTTATTGACTTTCAACGGCAAAATAAAGAATTAACAAGTTAAAAGCAACGAAGAATAGCATTACAGAACAGCAGCCATCTTAAATATCATCGCCATTCCAGTTCACCCGGAACAATGGCAATTTAATCTATAGACCCTAGTAAACTAGCGATATATCGTAGCTTTCGATAAATATCTTGCGATATATCCATTAAAAAATACATCTAAAATATATTAGGAAAATTCGCCACATCTAGTTTTGATTTCATTTGAGAAATTGCTGAAAAAATAAATTTCCAGATTAAAAAATTAACTTCGGTTTTTCTTAATATACATTTAATTTTTATTTGTGAAATTTAAAATATTCGCCAACAGACTTGTTGTATAAGCTTTTATTTACCTAAATACAAAAATGATGAAAACTGGTTTGGTATAACTTTGGGAATTATTGTTAAAATTCTAATGGAATTACTTCACGTTATATAATACATTAAATGTTTATCTGTCACTAAGCTTCTCTTCTCCTCACATCTCTTTACTTATCTTCTCTTTTATCCTCTATTTTCCTCTCTTCTCTTTTCTCCTATCTTTTCCCTCTCTTCTCTTTTCTTTCTTTTCCTCTCTTTTTTCCTCCTTTTTTTCTTCCTTCTCCTATCTCTCGCCTCTTTCCTCTTTTATCTTCTCTTCTCTTCTCTCTTTTTCTCCTCCCTTTTCCTCTCTCTCTCTCCTCTCTCTCTTTTCTTTTCTCTTTTCTCTCTCTCATCTCTTCCTCTCTTCTCCTCTCTTGTTTCTTCTATGCTCTTCTCCTCTCTTCTCCCTACCAACACGAGACCTTGAAAGAAAGGTTCAGTTGAAGATTGTGTCTCCATTTCACCCTTCAGTCACACCATCGTAACAATTCTTTTTAGCTGTGATTTATGTAATTAATTTTACTTTTGTACTTTTGCTAGCGTGGTCTTAAGGTATAGCCGTCCAATCTTTTATTTTTATTTTGAACCAACACATTTTGTTTCAATCGTTTGTCTTATCTAAGCTCGCATCACCAGTATTATTCACTCTTAAGGTGGGGATGTAGGTGACGCGAGGAAAAGTACTTTTTTTATATAGTAAAACAGTTTTTTGGTCAAATGAATCAAATATTGGTTCAGGCAAAGTATATAAGTTTAATTTTCTTCACACGGTGATATCAACATTTGTTGAATATCTGTCAAGGGTGTCCTGGAATTTAATGCTCAAAACTATATTTTGTTGACATAATAAACAACATTCATCCAAAACAAATTAGCCAATTAAACCTCATGCCAAAATTAGAGGAATTGTACCCACATCTGCACATAGGAAGAGTTTTATTAGATAAACTCCCTAAATACGCTCGACGCTGATGAATAAATCTATAATATTTCTTTTTAAATTGAGTACTACGGCGTGGATTTGTTTAGCTTACCCTGAATATTGTTTAAAACTTATAATATCCGTTTACAATACACACACAGAGCCTCCCATCGTTCTACATGCCTAATATTTATCACAAGAAAGAAGTAAGGCTGAATAAATTAGATTTACTAAGGGAATGTATCTCAATTTTCCAGAGTTGGAAGTGGAAAATTATTTATAAAAATTTACCCAAAAATAACTTGCTGCGGGATCAAACCCCGACCTTCCCATAACTATTATAAAAACCTGTTTCTAAAATGGAAACTCAAACATAATTAACTAGTGATCTGGCACACATATTATTTATAGATCACACGAACTTGACACATTTTAGCACCGCGTCTTATTACCCATTCAGGCCATACGCTTAAGTACTAATTACGCTAATGGATTAAGAATTGGAAAGTATGAATTTAGATAAAGTGAATCCGCATTTGCGTAGAGGGAGAGTGAAAAATGACCACCAGTTCACCCAAACGAGCTTCAGACCTCGAGCTCCCCGTCCTCGGTGGTCTAGCTCAACACGGATCGTGTGTGCCGTATGTTATTTAAGGTGATTCGTCCAGCAAGCTTCTCCTAAAATGAATAGGCTATAATATTTTGACAGAGAATTTTTAACATGGTTGAAAGGGGGGTGTTGTGTTGTAAAGGGGGGGTTGGGCAGGTGGAGTGGGAAAGTAAGCTGGGATTGCCAGCTCTTTGTTCACAACAGTGTTGTCATATCACTACCTATTTTTTCCGCTAAGGAATTTCACTGTTATTTAGTAATTTAGAACATGAATGGTCACTGCATGGCTCACCCGGGAGTTGTTGTCTTGAGTTTGAATCCTGGTTACTAAGATTCATAGAATATTAATAATTTAAAATAATGAGCTTATTACACGTGTAGCAAAGTATTTATTGTACCGAATACTATTAGGCCTATATTTACAAAATATGTTCTTAGAAGAAAAAAATAAAATGTATTACTAGGCAATATAATGAAATAATTTGAGTGGTGAAAGTTTAAGGGTTCTTTTATTATTCTTTTAGCACCAAGTTCTTACTATCCGTTCGCGGTATACTCACATATACTAATTACGCTAATTATTAGGAATTAGGAAAGCTAAATTTAGAGGAAGTGCACTCGCATTTGCGTAGAGAGAGAGTGGGAAGCAATTTATAATAAAACTACCCTCTGTACACCTGACCGAGATCGAACCCCGATATCCCTGTCTTTAACGATATAGTCTACGAGAGTGACGCCTTAGAGATCATGATGGACTGGAGCAGGTTTTAGAGTTCTTTATTTGTAGTAACAAAAATTATTACTTTTCGTTGTTATTATTATAATAGTTAACAGAGCTCATGATTGGCATCTTACAAACCGGCCAAAAAGCTGTAAAAATGTTTGAATGCCACGTAGGTCAAGTGGCCTACAAGACTAGGACCAACTGGTCGACAAGCTTATGCATAAGAAGGCAAAGTGATCGACAGCCAACTGGTTGAACAAATAAATAAAAATATCTCGTGTCAAGTGATCGACACGTTTAGGACCATGTGATAAGATATACAACTGTTTGACTTGAGAGGACCTACTGGTATACAAAAGTCGAGATGGATAGACCAATTGACCAATTGACCGACAAGTTAATACATTACAAACAACGTGTTCGACAACAAAATCGTAAACGGAAAATAAGAAGTAAAGGCTATGAAATATTATTTTTTAATAAAATTTATAACTTTAATAAATACCCACATTTGTGGTCACATGGTCTAATGCGTTATTCGCATTCCTTATTCTGCGTGTAGCTAAACGGGGAGTGAGAGCTAAGGAAAAAAAAACCCAATTTAGTGGATTTTTTAATCACCGCGTCATACTATCCGTTCAGTTATATGCTAATTTAGTGGATTAAAATCTTTTTGTTTCATTTTCTTGGGGTTGATGCACGTTGCTTTTTAGGGTTGAACTTAGCCATGTTCAATAAGCAGGCAAAATTATGATTTTTTTTAGAAAATGCCTAAAGGAATGCAGTACTCATGTGACATTAATATATTTTCAAAACTTTTAAGATTTTATATACTTTTTAATGTTCAATTTACAACCAGTAATAAAAGTGAAACTCATATTTTTTATTCATTCATGAAGTTAATTGTAATATTCAGATAAACAATAGGTTTAAAATCATTACGCGCTTTGATGTACCAAGAGATGAGTTCCTTTGACACTTTTAGTTGAAGAATAAAACTAACACAGTAAAAATACTATCCAAGTGCCAAATTACTAGAGGAAGGAAAAAGATACAAAATAAATGTCACAACTTGTCACTCAGGTAGTAAGACGTGGGGTGAGTCATTAGTCGGAGACCGGGGTAGCCCGACCCTTCCTTGGTCGGCTAGTCTGTGTTATTGGTATGTACAGCCAAAGCAAGAAGTTTCAGGAAATGGACTTGGCCAATTTACGTTTGCATTGATCAACGCCGAGTAATTAATAAAATAAAAGAATAGAGTTAGACTAATAAACCAAACAAATTTGAAATAACGACATTATGTACTACAAAATGATATAAAATCAAAGTATCGGGGTATAAAACGAAAAGTACTTATATAAGATCAAAAATTATGTAATTTTACAACTATTTAATAGCTTATAAATTAAAAACTAATTTTATTTAAAATATTGTAAGTACTTCATTGCATACAATTCATATGCATCTCTAGCTAGAATAAATTTAATCCCCATACATTAACTACTTTACCTTAAAATTAGTACGTAAAATGGATAAAATAGTAAGTTTGACTACTTATAACTCGAGAACTGTAATGATTTGAAATCATTGAATCAATATTTATAGCTTATATTTATACACTTATTAAAATAATACAATAAAATGTTGATGGTCGAATGACCTTAACAAACTCTTCCTAGTGAACAAAAAAACCATTTGTTTCTAAACGTATTATTAATTAGGTTTGCAATACGCTTAATTGGTTCAGCAAGTACCAGAGTCATTAAAAGTCATAGAAAAATTACGCGTGGAGTCACAGGTCAAACATATATATACCATAAAGAGGAGTGAATTTCAGTGGGGTGAGGGAAAGGTGCCACCATTCGTCCGGAAAGAGGTTATAAATATATTAATCCTCTCGGATTCCTTATTAAACGGGTTACTTGAACACTAATTTAAATTTGATGCCCAAGATCATTCGGTAGTGAGTCTTCTTAAGGAAACAAATTTATTAGGTTCGATTGTCAGCAGTTGAAACCAGGGAATTTGTCACGTTTAAATTATATTTTTTCGCCACGCCATGTGGTGAACCTGCTATTTTTGGGATGGTTTCTAGACCGTAGATTTCAGATCAGTGCTGCTAGGTAGTCTCACTATAGATTACTCTAGAATAATTAATTGCGAGCCACAGGTGTAAGACAGCACTTTCGCAATATACTAAACTGCAGTGGGGTTCGAATCCTGGTCCATTGGCTGCCACCCTCTTTGGTCAGTTAGGGGTCTCCAGCTCAAATGATAATATTTGACATAGGTTTGGTAACAACATAATTACTTTTATTTTGAAATAATGAAAATTACTCTAAGGGGTAAGGACAAGGAAGGAATCCCGTATAATGCGTGGAGAGAGAGAGAGAGAGAGAGAGACTGGAAACACCTTTCCGAAATTAGAAATACAATCTACCGGTAAACACCATGACGCGAAGATAATATTGGGTTTCGAACCCTTGTGTGTAACTACCGTAATAAATATACTAGCTGTTATGCATTGCGAGCCTGACGCCTTAGACAGCGTTGTGGTGTGAATTTCATTCTACCTCTACGAAAATTCTGTACACTTCAGTTCTATCACCTAGTATTTTTCTTATAGCTTTAAGAAGTGTTCGTTAGGCGGGGGTTCGGATCTTGGCTAGTTAGTATTCACTTATACCTTTAGAATATATCCGTCAGCCAGTGACGTAGTATGGTTCAAGGAGTAAAAAAAAATGGCAGTCATATATCTTTAAAGTGTGAGCAGTTTTCCATTGATGGTTTAACACTCTCCTTTTCACTCAAATGTGGGTACAATAAATTCCTCATATAACAGTGACTAACCGGTGCACAAGATATAAATGACTGTAAGCCCGATTCTTTGCTTCAATTGGTGTACTAGTTATGCACAAAAGTGTCGAAGTGATACAAACTTTTTGTCTGAACAGATGTGGATGACCTTCAAATATTCGTCTGCAATAAAATACTGCATGGACTGTCTAATTAATAATAATATTATTTGGAGTTTACCAGGTCTATATTCTAAAGAATTAGATTATAATTTTATACTATACTTATTTAATTATACAGAAGTAATATATTACCCATACCGAGATTGAATAACATTCAATAAAATGTGTTTATTACATTTTAGTTTCCTTAGATAAAATAAATGAGGACCACGATCCGAATTGAATTGTCTCCACTAATAATGTTTGAATCAAATCGTTTGAACACAATTATTTGCAAAATATGTAGTTTTCGTATTATATGCATAATATATGACCACTTTCTTTAAAACAATTTTTATTTTATTTTTCTGTCGCACCTGTGTTATTTTAGTACTTTTTATGAGTGTATCTAGATACTGTTTTCGACTATTTGGTTCAGCACTAGACCATTAGTTCATTTTGGATATACTTATTTCTCACTTTTTTAAAAATATTTGCCACTTTAAAGTAAATTCTGCTTAGAAAGGTAAAGGCACTTTTTAGGATCCCCAGAATTTTTTTTACTAAAAAATTGTTTCAAGTTTACTTTTTCTAGAATAATTCAAAGGTGTTATTTTCCTACATTCCAAAGAGAACATCAATGCACTATAACTATGGTCAAAAGGTTTTGCCATGAAGTTTAGATGAATATAACAAGAGTTACATTTAACAATAAAAGTGAAAATATTGAATTATAAATATAATTAATCCAATAGTGAATTAAAATCTATTTATTATTTTCCATTGCATCGAATTCAAAGTCCGCGCTGGTATTATAAAAACTCTCCTTTGAGCCTCTATGTGTTTTTTTTTTAAATGCTTTGGATGCCATAAGATTTTCGATATTCTTTTGTCAGCCAACTTGTTGCTAACATGACCGCTTTAAAATGTAAATAAATAGCGCTAGTGGTATTTTTGATGATATCCATAACTTTATTGAGGTGTAAGTAATACAAAAATTCCGCTGCTGTTTGAAAGAATTAAAAATAATTGAAAAGATAAAAGCGTTTCAAAATACTCATGATAACGTTTACTAATATTAGATTCAAACAATGTTAGCTTATATTTAGTCAGTTTCACCGTGGACGGAAATGAAATAAATAACAATTCATGAACTAAAATATGGCGTACATAAGGAAACCAATTAAATAACTAAAAAAATGAATTAAAAAAATGTTTATTTCTATCAATCAAAGGGGGAAATATGAAATAGCATTATTTATTGTGAGATTGATGTTTTAAACGTCGTGAACAATGGTTATTATATATGACTATGGTTTACTATTGAATGTATGTGGAAATATATTCTTACTATGGTAATATTTAATTATAAAAATATGTCACCCTAACAATATTACATTTGGTGAATATGCAGCTATGGTATATAGTATAATGTTAAAATATCTCTATTGTAATATATAAATATGGTCATATGCCACTACGGCAATTCGCGTCCAGATATCACTATCACAATAATTACATCCCTTTGGTAATATTTCGCCTTGGCGATATTTAACTATTTCACTGTAGTAATAGTTTATTATGGCATAGAATGTTTTGTCAATATGTAATAATGGTAACATAATTATATAAATATTTATAAATTTTTGTATCTAGCACCACGTTTTGCTCCCCATTAGAGCTATACGCTGGCACTCTGGTCTCTATGGTAGTCTATCTTAGGTCACTATTGCAAGATTATACTATTGTTAAAATTTACATGTGATAGTATGTCACTTTGTTAATATATCATTATAATATGTCACTATGATGTAATCATTCTAAATAGTGCCACTATATATATAAAATAAGATATAGTACAATGATAGATAAATTTACGGATTGGCCTTCATGCATATTTAATGTTATAAATATTATACATTTTCTCAAGAACCATAATATGCATAATGTCATTACAAATGTAATATTTTTTAGGTTTATCTGAAACTTTTTTCCTTTAGGGAGTTACAGAGCGTTTGCATGTCAATTGATTCACGGTCCATGCTTCAATGCGTGGGTAGAAGAAAGGTGTGAATAAATGAAAATAGATAGTCTAAAGGTACAAGCACAAGCACTTGGGTGTCAAAAGATTAGTAGCTCTTGGAAGCTCATACAATAAAAATATTTTATGGTTGCTACGACACCACATTCAACCTGATGATTTATCATTGCTGTATCCCAGTGAGATGCGACTTAGAGACCATAATTCTAAAAACTACATAAACATGCATTGAGGTTAATATTTACATAACCCTCCTCCCCCGTAGCTAAGTGGTTAAATTGTTCAACCACAAGCCTTTAGAGGGAGCTTGTTTGGTTCTGAGTGATGCTGAAGAAGATACCCACAACAGTAGGTCCTCGACTTCTCTTTGAAGGTTTCAGCGCAAGTTTAAAAACCATGTGAATCAAATGGTGCTTAGATACGATGTATATTTGACATGTATGTTTATTTAAAAGGATAATCTAAGCTCATGAAAAGAAAACTTTTAGGAAATTAAACTTTATTAAAACAAAGCAACAAAATAATTAAATAAAATGGTCATGACACTATCATATGTGCAACAGTCTAATAGGAACTCCATCTATTATGTTTAAAGTGGCGCTTGATAAATGGCTTTGTTAGTCGTAAGTTGAGGTACCCCAACCGCATATCTACAAATCCACGTAGCTCGAGCTAGTGTTTGTCAATGACATATTGTATTACTGTGCGGGTTCATCCTTTCATCCAGCTAGAATTTTGGCAGGAAGAACCTTTTAAAAAGTGCAAACTATTTTGCGATCAACAATGAAAATATTTCTCATAACTATTGTCTTATTGTAAGGAGGGGCTGTGTGAGTACTCATATTTCGAGTTGTCATTAAAGCTTGGGATCAAGATCAAAATCTTTGTAGAACCGTCATTTTCGAACTTTCTCTTGATATACAGTACGTTTAAATTAATTTTTAAAACGCTATGATAAGTATAGGCTATATAATTTAGATGATATTGGCAGTTTCACTTTTAAATCATCCAGCAACTTAACGAATTGTTAAAATTTCTATCAATTTCACATTAATAACGTAATAGAGCTCCCAAACTACTTTCGACTGGTAGCCAAGTTTAATATTTTTATCCATTTTGAATTATCCTCGATTGAAGCTGCATTGTAATGACTAGGAAATGAAAATAAAAGTAGTTCACTAAATACTTGAATAACAATTATGTTTACTATTTTTACATGGTATCTTTATTAAATCATAATATAGGTTAAATTAAAAATTTAACATTGAGAAAAACCGCCTCGGTGGCGTAATTGGCTAACGCGCCAGTCGTGTTGAGTCAGAACACCGAGGACGGGGAGATCGAGGTTCGAATCTCGGTCGGGTGAACTGAGGGTTATTTTTCCTAAATGGTTTTCCACTCTCCCTCCACGCAAATGCGGGTTCACTTCCTCTAAATATAACCTTCCCAATTCCTAATCCATTAGTGTAATTAGTACTTAAGCGTATAACCCGAACGGGTAGTAAGGCGCGGTGCTAAAAAAAAAAATTGAGAATATAATTTATTTGTTTTCGAACCCAAAATATTTTATATGTCTATTAAATATGTTAAACTACAAAACTAGCTTACTAAGAGAATTATGTTGGTTAACTTCTCTAAAATCAGTGTTGATCAATATTGCAATAAATATTTTAACAAATTCAACTCATTTTGATTTTAAAAAAAACCTGTACTAAATAACAATGTTTACTAGAAATATTATTTTAACTATCTTATTTTTCCTTTGAAAGTATGAACATTAAATTGAAATAAATTTCGTGATAAGATAATTGCTAGTAAGAGTCTATACAAAACCAATTTACAACTGCGCATAAAGGAATGAAATAGAAAAAGATGAAGTGATCATGCACGATTATTACATTAAGGAATAATAAACGAAATATGAAACATCTCAAATTTCCAGCTGATTGTTGATTATTACCTTTTCCTATAGAGTAACTAAAGTTACGGAGGCTTATTTTAGGGATGTATTAGCTCTAAAAGTCACTATTATTAACTTTTTTTGTAATTGTCAGTATAATTTTAATGTCTTTTAAGGCATAAGTGTTGAAACCATTTTGATTATATTTTTATTATTTTTTTATTTTTAGTGTTGTTCTGATTTTTGAATAATTTTTTTGAATACTATTTCTAATTCAAAAAGTAATATTTATTTTGATTGGTTTTTTGAAAAAAATTAATAGAGGAGAAGGTGGTATTATGGAACCCACAGGTATTATGGAACCCCTCCATTTCAGACTGATAATAGAGGTGAACTCTAGCGGTTTGTGGCTGAACTGTACTAGGCAACCATACATAGCAAGGGGAGAACGCTTCCCACTTCAGTTATGCGGTTGCGCTCAGTGAAACAGGACGTTTGTGTTTTTCGCAATTCCAAACTTTTGAATGGTAAGTGAATTTAATTATTTCTAAAATATAAGTCATGTAGTTGTAGGTTCACTGGTGCGTATGTCCCGTTCTAGAGGCCCAGGGGTACATGTTAATCTGTCTGATGTTCACGTTTTTAAAGATTGGTGTCAACAGAAATTAAATTAATCCAAGATGGCGATGCGTGAAATACGGAACCCATTGGTGCTTTTAATATGGAGCCCGACTCGTCTGGGGTTCCGTATTACCCACAAATTCAAATCATGGCATATTTTTTGTAAAAGTATGTGGTAGATGAATGAAAAAAAAAAAAGAAATGAAAAAAATTAGAAATAGATACCTAACACTATAGATAAGTAGCTCTAGCTAAATTCTTGAGTTATTTTGGTTTAAAAAACTGTTCTGGATAGATAAAAGTGCTCTTTCAAACTAAATTTTTCAAATTGATTTTTATTTTTTATTTTCAGATGCCTAGAGCCCAGCTGAACAAGCCAAAGAAAAACCCCATGAGACAAACATGGAGCCAGGAAAAAATGGCAGAGGCAGTGAGTATGGTAAGGGACAAGAAAATGGGGCTGAAGAAAGCTGCAAAATTTTATGAGGTGCCAAAAACTACTTTGCGAACTCTCTCTTTGCAAGCAGACATTCATCCGGAGCAATTTGTGAAAAAGACACTAGGCAGAAAACCAATTCTTCCTGAGAATATCGAAAAAGAGTTAGTGGAATATATATTGTTAATGGAGGCCATATTTTATGGACTCACAAGACTGGATTTGAGGAGAATGGCGTTCCAGCTAGCTGTGCGTAATAACATTCCAAACCAGTTTAAAGAGGGGGTTGCAGGAAGGTCTTGGCTTGATCATTTTTTGAGCCGCCATAAACAACAGTTGTCTTTAAGAAGACCCACAGGAACGTCATACGCCCGCGCAGAAGGCTTCACCAAAGAGATGGTTCTGCCATTTTTTGACCTCCTAGAATCAGAGTACGAGAAGCACAGATATGAGGCTGACAGGATCTGGAATGTTGACGAAACGGGGCTCAGTGTCGTGCAGTCCAAAGTGCCACAAGTTATTGGGCTGAAAGGGAAGCGACAAATTGGTGCTTTAACTGCGGCAGAACGTGGATCACTGGTAACAGTGATTTGTGCTATGAGCGCTGGAGGATCTTTCCTACCTCCAATGATAATTTTTCCTCGGAAAAATATGTCCGACCAATTGATGAGAGGCGCTCCACCAGGGGCCATTGGTAGAGCCCATCCCTCAGGATGGGTTCAGGCTAGTTTGTTCACACAATGGTTCGAACATTTCCTAGCTAAGACGAAACCTACCGCAGCATCGCCCGTTTTGCTCATTCTAGATGGGCATTATTCCCACACCAGGAATATGGATGTAATTGAATTAGCAAGGCAGAACCACGTTTCAATAATTTCTTTACCACCTCACACAACACACAAACTACAACCGCTAGATAAAACATTCATGGGACCACTCAAGACCTACTACAGCGAGGCAATACGTCAACACACGATTCATGAAGAAAAACGTCTTACGCCTTACGACATCGCAGGACTTTTAGGAACTGCTTATCTACAGTGCACCAATGGTTCATATGCCGTGAATGGCTTCAGAGCCACTGGTATCTGGCCATTTAATAGACACGTTTTTACAGATGCTGATTTCATTGCTGCAGATCATGCTGCTATTGAGAATGCACCAACTGATGCCATGATACCGCAAACATCAGGGTCATTTTCAATCTCTGTCATCCCACAACGACAAAGTACTCCAAGCCTTACACCAACAACCCCAACCACCAAATCACGTCCTGGAAGTTCAGGAGGGGCATCATCTGTTTCTCCAAGGGATATTGTGCCAATTCCTCAGCCAAAAATGAAAAGATCAAACAGAGGCAGGAAACCGAGCTCTTCTAACTTGATTACAGGCTCTCCCTACAAGACAAGTTTGGAGGCGTCCATGGCAAAACCTACAGACACAAAACCACCAAACAGGGGAAAAAGTTTGAGTCGTGGCAGGGGACGTGGAAGAGGAGCAACATCGACTTCTGTGCTAAAAGATCAGCCTTCAACTTCCGGTGTCAAAAGGTCAACAAGAGGCAAAACACCCAAGGCAAAGCGACAACGCATCAGCAGCGGTTCAAGTGATGATGACTCGATTGACATCCCCTCGTCTGTTGACTCTCCTTTTGACTTGCCTGATGAGGAGACATCCCCTTCTAAAGATGACACTACTTGTCTGTTTTGTGATGGGTTGTTTGCAGATGATGTTCATGGGGAGGTGTGGGTGCAATGCCTAATGTGTTCTATGTGGGCACACAAAGATTGCGCTGATGTTGAAAAGGAGCATTACATTTGTGATTTTTGTAAATAGTTAGCTTCTTTGTTGTGCATTTCTCTTTTTTTTATTATTAAAGCATTTTTTCGATAAAATACATTGGGGTGTATGATTTTATGATTGATTCACTTTTTTGTACTTTTCTATTTGTTTTTGGATACATTAAAGCATTTTTTTGAAAAAATACAGTGAGGTTCCATATTACCACCCAGCTTCCCAAAAACTACTTTTTGACTTTTTTTACAAAAGCTTTAAAAAACCATACTTATAGTTATGCTAGCGAAAAATCCAATTAGGAACATTTAGTTTAATAGGTACCAGTACTTTTAGCACAAAAAATGTGGGCATTGTTATGATACCTTGTTTACAATTCCCTATAATGTAAATGGGGTTCCATAATACCACCTTCTCCTCTATTATATAATATAAAGGAGTGTCATTCTTAATCCAAGAACATGAATTGTGTAGCTTTGATCTATTTTTATAATGTTAACATTTATAAAATGTGGTACTTATATTCTGAATGTTTTGAACACTGACACTTAAAATATACTGTTTATTTTTTAAAATAAAATAAAAAATAGCAGATACTACACGCTTAACATTTTAAATTGAAGAATATTCTCCAACTCACTTAAACTCGGGATCTTTTTGAAATACTCTACTCGATCTCAACTCTAATGAATAAACCAAAGCTCGCAGACAACTATTGTATAGGTATTGAGGATATTCATCAATAGTGACAGCTACCGATCACCTTATTTTACTACATATTGAGGTTATAATAATATATGATAACTACGCCAGTGGGTTCGGGATGATAAAGGAAGCATTTTATAGGTAACATACTAGAATGTGCGTGTCAACAGATTAGGAAACTATTTAGAAAAAGCCATCCTCAGTAGACCAGACCAGGATTTGAAACCAGATATTTCCATCCTCAGCAGGCCAGTCTAACAAGAGAGTGGTTTTATACCATTCGGCCACTGTGGTGGGTTACCTGACGCAATCTATACATTAGTGAATGTAAATCTCGTCACTTTTCTGTCTGAATCTCAATTTATGGCGCTGATAAATTTGAAAATGGCAGAAAATACTAATAATAACATTCAATACACGGCCAGTCCCTGTAATGAATGGAAGGAAGGTGTTGTTTGTAGGGCTAGTTGGTGTATACATTACAGTGGGCTTAGCTGACTGATGTGCAATAGTACCTTCTAGCTCAGTGAGGAGAGCAACGGGAAACTACCTCCTACATACATACATACATACATACATACATACATACATACATACATACATGCATACATACATACATACATACATACATGCATACATACATACATACATGCATACATGCATACATGCATACATGCATGCATACATGCATACATGTATACATGCATACATACATACATGCATACATGCATACATGCATACATACATACATACATACATACATACATACATACATACATACATACATACATACATACATACATACATACATACATACATACATACATACATACATACATACATACATACATACATACATACATACATGCATACATGCATACATGCATACATACATACATACATACATACATACATACATACATACATACATACATACATACATACATACATACATACATACATACATACATACATGCATACATGCATACATGCATACATGCATGCATACATACATGCATACATACATGCATACATACATACATACATACATACATACATACATACATACATGCATACATGCATACATGCATACATGCATACATGCATACATACATATATGCATGCATACATACATGCGTACATGCATACATACATACATGCATACATGCATACATGCATACATGCATACATGCATACATCCATACATGCATACATGCATACATCCATACATCCATACATCCATACATGCATACATGCATACATGCATACATGCATACACACATACATACATACATGCATACATTTATACATGCATACATGCATACATGCATACATACATACATACATACATACATACATACATACATACATACATACATACATACATACATACATACATGCATACATGCATACATGCATACATGCATACATGCATACATACATACATACATACATACATACATACATACACAAATGCATAAGGTTATTTCATTTGAAAATTAGACTGTACATGTAAATAGAAACATTGATAACTAGTATTAATTGTGCTGGGGCTAGCAGGCCTCTCTTACATATAAATTATATTTTAAAATATTAGTGGTGATAGTAATGAAAAAGAGAAAACCAATATTGTTTTATTTTTCAAAGGACTTAAAATATGGTGTACTATGGTTTAGCGAAATTCTATTAATTTTTTTGAAAGGTTCTAGCTCGACAAAAGTTGTTATAATTCTATTTATATAGGTACCTATTTGACAGTTTGTACATAAATGTAGGGTAGTTTTCTTTATATCTTGAACCGACTTATACACTTAAAATAATAATTGAACCATAAAACTGATATTTGAATGCTAAGTGAACCACGGATACAAGCTACATTCTTGTGGAGCTTAACTTACAATTTAAGACGTCCTATAAAACTTACATTGTATATATGTAGTGTCTGCACGGATGCACTTGGACAGGGCTGGGTAACTTATTGCACTCTAGGCCTATTTGGCACGCAAAAAGATTTTCTTGGTGTTCGTTATTTAATGCTGTCAAAAAAAAAGTTTTATTTGACCTTCCAAGTAGTTGTTTTAAATTTCCTATAAAAGTATTGTAGATAATTTATTACTGTATCATAGACATTAATTTGGTTGCTCATGAAATGCTAGTTACACAATGCAATTTCTAAAATTCTCCATTCAGAAGAATCGTCTAAAATTAGTATCCAAATTCTTTCAACTTTTGTGTTTTCTATTTCTTTCATATTTAAATAAAATGCAGTCTGTAATATATTATTATAATCTAGAAAATACATTATTATGGTGTATTATAATATAATAATTATTATAGTATAACATTATTATATTATAATTAATAATAATACATAATATTGATGATTAATGTCTTCAATAGTCCTCTTTTCTACCAAAAATTTATAAAAGCATACGAAAGAATTTCTCAGAAAATTTATCGACATATTGAACACGTGTTCTCAAAATAGTTTAGCATCCCTTAACTAGAATTATATTAAAAGGGTATATGGGGCCTAGCAACCATATTAATTATTTTATTTAGTATAATTAGCATGTTTATATATTCATATTTGTGGTAGGCTCCAAGCAAGGCGTCACTTTCGTAATATAGGCCTAGTTTTTTTAGGATGATGGGAAGGTCATGGTTCAAATTTCAGTCGTGCATACTAAAGAGCTATCATTTAAAAAATATCTCTTCATTTTTCTACACACAAACGAGGGTACATTTCCTATTAAGCCTAATATAACCATCCCTGGCTTATTAGTATGAACATGAGAATATTAAGACGCTGTAGAAAAAGGGGGTGGGAGAAATGGAGTTAATTTTTAAAAGGTTGTGCAATTGTGTAGTATTATTTCAGTAGCTGAACTAAATACTTCAGTTATCTAGATGAGGACATAGCTTTATATTTATTTTCCGTTTACCTCGATCATGTATGATGTTTTGTAAGGAATTTATAGACTGGAGTAGTTCTGGCTTAATACGTACATCATTGAAGCATAAACAGTGAGAGTTTAAATTGGATAAGACACGTTCTAAATTTTCCAAAATTCATTTTGAAAAAACACTTTAGTAGGTAAAAACTGTAGACTGTAAAGGAGATATTTTTTAAAGGCTATTTATGGTGTTCTGTTTGAAAATGTCTCGTGGACCTATATTTTACTCAACCCTAGAATGTTATTAAACTGTTACATTTATTTGGTTACATGTATCCGCTTCGGTGATCAAATGGTTTAAGGCAGTGTTATTCAACATGGGGTGCGCATGCCCCTAGGGCTACGCGAAAACATCTAAAGGGATAGGTCAAATTTTAAAAACTATATATTTAAAGATACTAGTTACATCATAAGCACTGTATAGTTAGTGCCAGATTTAGTGCTAGTTACAGTAGACCTGGATGTAAGTACAAGCTATTTGGATGCACCGTTAAACATCTGCGAAGAAGTATTTTAGAGATCGAATCTAGTCTCGAATCCAAGCAAATATTATTTGCGAATCTCGAGTAATTTGAATCGAATCATATCCTAGTTATGTTGGCTAAAAAAAAGTAACACATTTAAAAAACAAAAACATTATATTAGTTTTGGACTCTAGTTCCATGCGTTCTTCAACATGATCCCGCGATAAAGAATATGGTAATATGAACTATTTTAATATTTCATATCTTCAGTCTTTAAAGCTAACACATTTGTTACGTTTTATCCAAGGGTGCTATTATAGGCCATACAAAGGTTTTATAAAGGCTGTTTGGGGGAAAAAATGCGGTTATTTTTTTCAATCAATATGGTAGTAATTAATAATCATTTACTTTACCTCACAAGAATTGTTATTAAAATTAAATGAAAATAAATTAGGTGCATTGTGGGATTTGCAACGACCCAAATAAGACCTTTTAATATTTTTCTAGTTTGGTTTGATTCAAGTTATCAAATATCAATTAATATAAAATTAGAATCGATATAAATGTTATTGAAGCTTCGCTGACTCTGCTATTTACTAATTTTAAATGTAGAATGTATACGTATAATTTGCAATATGTACCAACAAATTTAGGGTAGGTCTACAAAGTTGAATATAAAGTATAGCTTTGAGTAGTACGCGAATAAAATAAATGGTACGGTGCATAGCACCAACTTTCTTCCGCTTTTATCAAAATATACATTTACTCGAAATTCGTAAGATTTGTTAAACGAAATAATAAATACAGTGGAGCGTCGTTAATCCGGATCTATCGGGACCGGGACCCATCCGGATTACTGAACTGTCCGGATTTTCAAATGTGCTTTCAATAACTATACATACGTAATGTATTGACTAGAGGATACATGACGCTCGGGAGTCTATTGTATTGCAAAATAGAGGCTGAAGGCTTCGAAAAATACAGTACACAAAATATTTATAAAGTATATTGAATAAGAACATGTACATTATGTAATTTAGATTAGTAACTCTACAATACTTTTTAGAAAAAAAAATAACTATAGTAACTAATGGAAACTTACTGGGTAAAAAAAGTCCTTAATTGTTTTTTGTACAAGACTTGACCTGCTCTCACCGCCGATCCGGATTTGCGACGCTCCGGATTTTTGACGTCCGGATTTCCGACGCTCTACTGTATATATATATAGCTGTATAAACACCACACCAAAGATCCTAAATTAAATGATATACACTTACTTATTCTATGGCACTATGAAGTAATAACACTCTTACAGAAAAATTGAGGAAAGGGAAGCATCTTTGTCTACCAACGAGCACAATAATAAAACTCATTTTCAAAGACGTAAATTAAAAAGTACATACATTTGCTTATAGATAAGAAACGATTGGTTTTTATAAGAACATATTTCAAATAAAATATTTTTATCTTTAATAGTACTACAGTTTTACAATGATAAATTATTTAGTATCTCAAATAGTTGCGAATAAACTAGGAAAATTGGAAGGTTTCCCCTATTTAAAGTATTACCAAAGTAATTTTCATGAGAAAATGAGGCTTTACATCTTATTTATAATGATGAACAGTGTCTCTATATAAAAATTTAATCAATGGCGTTAGGGCTAGTTTAAAAAAAGTGGATTTTTTCCCTTAAATTTAGGGTTAGATGTCTAATTCCTAAAACCCTTGGGGGTGGGGAGGACCTTATGAAAACCCCTGCTATCAAGTTTTGGGCCCAATCGATAAAATAGTTTCGGCTCTAGCCCGAGGTACAGACTAACAGGTGGACGACATTTCGAAAACAACTTTTTTTGGTTTCAGGGGGTCATGAAACGTCGATATTTATCAAAATCTCGAGTTAGATTTTTTACGATCACCATAATTCTCTCAGAGGTGTAGAAAGAAAGTAAAGATGTTGAATATCACTGGTTCAAGGTGTCATTATGTAAAGGAGATTCTTTACGGTGCCCTACTTGAAAATGTCTTGTATATAGTCCTCAACCCTAGAATTGTTATAAAACTAAGATAAATCTATTGAAATATATGTATCGAATGGTCTAAGGCATCACTCTCAAAATATACTGGATTGCTGATGGCAGGAATATTGGGTTTCAAATTATTGTCCTGAAGGTAGCTTTACCAAAGTGGTTTTTCCACACTCCTTCCACGCAAATGTGGGTTAACCTCATCCAAATTAAACCTTTCTCATGCCTAGCATTTTTTAGTAATAAGTATATATATATATGCGTGTATAACCTGAACTGGTAGTAAGAAGTAGTTAAAAAAATTAATAGCTCCGATGTATTTTTTCTATTAATATTGTAATTACCTACACGATTTCATGCTATAATTTCCACACAAATATGTTATTTTATTATTTTTAAATATTATGTACACGCCATCTACCCTTAAAGGTGTAAACAGTCTTACCTTGGTAGTTTACATTAGTACACTGAGCTAGTACTTAAGCTCCAACTTCTACATTACTATACATCCAATACGTCGTAAGAATAATGCCTTAGACTATGCGATCACCGACTCAGGTATGTATATATCTTGTGTATATATCGACGACTAGGTGATCTGACGCATCTCAAATATATTTATTTTTTCACTGAATCACCAATAAAGCTTTTTTTTTAAGTAGTATACTATTTGGCACACGTTGCCGGCAAATTCCTTTATCTAGCTAAAGTGTTTAAAAAAAAGTATCAAATTCAATAAACATAACAATTAGGTAATCCATCACAGGTGGTAAAAAGAAAAGATACTTTGTAAAACCGTTATAGCTACATTACATTCTTCCATTCATCCAGTCTTAGAAGAATCCCAAATGATTATGTGGCTTTTAAGACGGTCATATTTTAACGTATCAACTTAAAGTTTATTCTATAACCTGAACTTCTTGTTCGAGTCAGTGCAACCTAAAGTTTAAAACCGCTTTAAAAAGTAACATGACTTTGCAACAAAAAAAACACAAACGTATATAAATAATTAATATGACCTTCACAAAACCTGACATTGAAACAGCAGCAGGAATACTTAAAATATTTTTAGTATTCTAGTTAGTTAATGATTCGTCTTTATTATCTCGTCACGACAGTGGAAAAAAAAAAATTGTAACCTGCACAGGTGGGAACGTGGACACAGGCGTTAGTCCTGTCTTATATAGTTTTCCAATTACAGAACGGCCCAGACTCGAATCCAATCTACACTAATGGGGTAAGAAGAATAAAGTTTAAACTTAAATCAAGTGTCCCTACATTCGCGTTGAAGGAAGAATGGGAAACAATGTAGTAACACACAACTTCAGTATACCCAGAAAGGACTTTATCACCAACTTTCACGTCAATGGAAGTCCTATCTTATTGCTGCGGTGATGCCTAGGAAAATTTGACCCTTGATAGATGGGTCAGTCAGGTGTACTGAGGTTCTTTTTTCCTGAATGGTTTTCCACTCTCACAGTCATTAAAATTCGGCTGGACTTATTTAAATTTCTACTGTATTCATTTCCAGGCCATTAATGCAACTAATTGACTAGCCCAGATAAGTAGAACTGAATGGAATATTTTTTAATGTTCAGTACATGAGACGTGATGTTCAATGTTTTACACAATTCTCAATGCATATAAACTATTAATTTTTGTTTTATCTTTAAATTATTGAGGAGTACAGCATGAATTGTTCAAGTAACTACTCCTACTAATGGACGTGTTGACTAAATGTCAAACTCACCTCGGTGGCCACATGGTCTAAGACGCAACTCTCGCAATATACTAGTCTACCGATGACAGGGAGATCGTGGTTCGATCCCAGTCGTGCGTATTGAGGGTGGTTTTTTTTATAAATAGTTTCCCACTCTCTTCACGTAAATACGGGTACACTTACTCTCAATTCAACCTTCCTCATCACTAATCAACTAGCATAATTAGTACATAAGTGTAGATCCAAAATGGGTGGTAAAACGAGGTGCTAAGAAAAAAAGTCTAAATCTTCTAGTTTAGTTTTCCGGTAATGGGAATACCATGGCTAGAATTTCTGCTGGGTGTATTTAAGGTGTTATTTCCTAAAGGATTTTTCACTATCCCTCTCCATAAATGAGGGTACATTTACTATTAACCTTATCTTCCTCATATATAACTCAATACCTCACTATAATTTTTAAATAAGGAAACACCATACGGCTAATACTATATTTTGAAAAGTTATAGATTTTTTGTTTATTTTTATAAACCTGATATCTGTATCATAGAACACACAACTTGATAAAAACACCTCAAGACTTGCCCCTTGTACAAACTCAAAGTCACAGTACACTTGAACCAAATATGACCGAAAACAAAACTTTTTCATTTTCATGTAATTTATTTTAGGTATTTAACGTGCACTTTCTAAACCAACTGATTATATCTGTAAGCGAGTTATACACCAACTAAAGCCTAGAACAAACACAACATCCAGACCCCGGCGTTTAATTCATCACTGTGAAAGGGAAGACCCACATTTCACCAATGATAAATTTTTCGGTCATGCCGGGAATCGAAGCCGGGATCTTTAGCTCATTATACAGACATACAAACGAGTGAGCTAAAAAGTGTCGGCAAAACCCTCTCGAATGATGGTTGGACCCACCTTAAAAGCTAATCGTGCCGTGCTTGAATTAAGCTGTTCCGAAGCTGTTACATTCTGCCACTGGTTCCTTTTACCATCATGAACAATGAACAAGTTGCAGGGGGAAGGGGGAGTTACTGAAACAGCGAGCATTGAAATTGATTTCCATGGCGTGGAGATTTAAATACACCTGACTTTCAGGTCGTGCGTCATTGCAACATCACAGCACACAGAATCGGACGTGGTAAACGGCTTTAATTTTTTACCACCACGATACATTGAAAATATTCCATGAGCGAAATGCTCCCAGTGGGGTTCTTCAAATCATTTTAATCAACAAACAAAAAGACTTGGTAAATTTATGACTTTGTCTGGACTAACTGTGTATACTCGGTATGAATAATTCTTGAACCCGGCAAGCTAAAGCTCACATTGAGAATCTGGGAATATAAACGAAAGACACCACTTTAACTTTGTAACTAGTGTTATTGAATCCTATATACCACATAACAAAGTGGGGCATCACAGAGCAGGGTAGATCTACGTCACCTGTATCGAGTTGTGAATGTACATACAAACTGGACTACAAATAATGTAGCCCAGACAAATATAATATATATATATATATGTGTATGTGTGCGTGTCTGGCTTATTTCATTCGTAGTCCATTTTGTGAAATATTAGCAAGTACTAATATACCGTTGTTCTGAGAATGCCTGAATGTACTAATCGTACATCCTTTCCGAGAGGCTCTTTCCAAGTCCCGATAGGTGAGTGATGATGATGAGAGTATGAGGGTGTGGAACCAACAGAAATTCTAAACCTATCTTAGGCCTAGATAACCAAATCCTGGTGACCGCGGGAATAGTTCCCCTTTCAAGTAAAATTATCCATGATACCAGCAGGTTGAGTTGTGTTTGAAGCGAAGTCGTCTCCCAGACCTGAGCCTGATCGCCACGTGTTGAGCGATTGCTGTTGGTGCTATGTGTCTCTATTTAAAATAAATAAAATAAAAAGCATAGGTGATTATATATCCTAACGCGTCCGCCTCGTAATTGGCTGGATTTTCGATGATTGGAAAGTTGGATTTTCATTTTCACTTGTGTTAACTTAAAGTTTGTTTTCCTAAACAGTTTTTCCACTCTATCTACACAAAAACGCGGGAATATTTACTCTAAAACCTTACCTTTCTCATCGCCATTTCATAAAACTTAATTAATGTGATCGTATAGCCCAAACAAATACTAGGACGAGGTGAAAAAATCAAAGAAGCTTTAAGAAAACTATTTTGTCCTTTAATTAATTTCAATACTAGCCCCTTCCCTAATTTGTAATACCTGGCTTTGAGTCTCAATGTACACCTAGCCTTACACAACTGTCCTGCGTCTTGTTTTCAATATAATACCCTCAGCTTAGCTGTTCTGCCTGGATCTGAGTCTCAATGACACCAGCCTTACACAATTTTGTATTTCCGGATGGGGATAGTTTGGGTTTCAAATCCCAACCCGATAAATGAGGACGTTATTTCCCAAAACTACTTTCTATCAGACTGCGTGAACGTTTCCATTAAAACGAGCTCCTCATCCTTACTCTATTAGTGTCATGAAGCGGACAGTCCGGACCGATAATATACAAATAAAACACTTCTTTGTTTTCTGAGTAGGTTCTACTTATTTTATCAAAAGGTTCGGGCTTTGTTAGACCACATTGTAGGCCTACACTTAAAGGGGGGAAAAAGTAACGCACTTACAAAAGTACGCCACATATCCTATCTCGAACTACACCCTAAATTTTTCAGATCCATTCTAATGTTATCCTCCCATCTGCGTCTAGGTCTTCCCGATAGTCTCTTCCCAGTCAATACCCTGAACAAGGTTCTAGAATCTCCCAGTCACGCTACATGTCCTGCCCACCGTATTTTCTAGACTTTACTATCCCAAAAATATCTTGTGGGGAGTACACAGTATGTAAATCCTCAACTCCCCAGTGGACCAAATAGCTACGGCTACACTACACCGGTCCGCACCGGTCCGCATCGCACAGGCGTGGACGAATCGTCGAGAGAGCATTCGTCCGCACTTTTGCTGTGCGGTACGAAACGGGCTGGCGTAGTGTAGCCACTTGATCCAGAATATCGTGGACGTCGGGCGTCTCCGTAAATATTCGGTGGTTCCCGAACTTTGTTGTCATACCAACCGCAAAACAGGGCACGCTGGATCGTCGTGGTGAGCTGTTAGTTAAGTTTGTTCGCGTTCTACTATTTAAAAATAAAGCGCGTTTTAAAGAGATGGATGACGACATACTTATCATTTATGTACCAGAGTACGAAGAAATCTATGACTAATCAGAATTGAGGTATATGAACAATGTGCGGAGATTAAACATTTGGGAAGAAAAAGGAAACAAAAATAAATGTTTCAGGTAAGTGCTATATTTTAATTTGCTGTAACAGTATTATTAATACAAAAATAATACATTTTTCAATTCAATAAAAAAATAGTGGGTTAGTAAAACTAAAATAACAAAAATTGCAATAATTGATCGGGTTAGTAGAAAAATCGAGAATTGTGCAGTTTTCCTAAAACTTTCAAACAAACTTTCCCACAATAGTATGATTCGTTTCAATAAACATTATTTGATAAAGAGCTGCCACTTAACTGCGTTGTGTGGCGGAAGTATATATCTCCGTAAACAGTATATTTCCATTAAAATAACTTCATGATAACTTTTTTTCCATGGCTTCTACCACACTATTTGCTGGAGTGCCGTGCTTACGCATAGTTTCAATCCTTCCTTCACATTAGGCGCGGTACGGTGCGGACTGGCCTAATGTTTACAATATAATACCGTTAATTCTAGTTAAAATGTTTCTTAAATATCTAATTTCACTAACCATATCAAATGTAGAGTTGTTTACAAAAATATCTAGATTATTGTCCTCAATCTGAGCTCTCTCTGAGATCATTATTAATTTTTTTCAGCGTTCACTTCTAAACCTATTATTTTACTATGCTCTAGTAAAATTTCTACATTTCTTGCAACAGCTTCCTTACTATTGTCCAACAAAACTAAATCATCTGTGTACCCTAATAGCTGCAATTACCGTTTAGCATCAATCCTTCCTTACTTGGATTACCCTAATAGAAGACTCTAAGGTCAAATTAAAAACTTATGAATATAAAATAATTATATATGTTTTGATGATTTTTAAGATTTAATAATATAGCTATAATCCCAAACAATGCTATAGCCAGAGTATAACATTTGAGCTCTGCACTTTGAACTTTAAAATATTTTGACAGAATTTACCTTTGTAATTATGGAAGAATAACTTTTTTTTCTTTCTTTATGTTTTTCTTAACACTATTATAGGTCGTTTACTTTTCTTTTATAAATGATACATTGATTCACCTGCCTAGAGTCTTGTTTGATCAGATTATCTGTTGATAACGAGAACATCTATAATCCTCAAATTATTGAACTCTTGAATTCTTGAATCATTGAAACGTTAAATTTATCACATTCTCAATGATTTGAAAAAAAATTAAATCAAATTAGTGTTGAGCTTAGTCCTACTTTATTGGTTAATTACACCCAGCATGGTTATAGGACAAACTAATCAACCTAGATTCCAGACCATTAATATATCAATTGAATGAGTGTACTGTATGAATGTTATAATATATGAACTATAGTAAAAATACCAAACATTAATTTATTATTTCTTTTGATCATCACTTTTTCCAGGATTCCGATTAAAATTTAAGACTTGGTATACGTACCATAGTTATTGATCTGACTAATTTTTTTTTTGCACCGCGTCCTACACTTTTTACTTTTTCTAACATTTAATAAGTTACTCAAAATTAGGTTATTATCCATCCATATCGCAAATAAGTTTTATAAATTTGCCAGGCAAAACTAAATGGAAAAAACTTGTAAAAATAAGAAGAATATATTAAATTGATGAATGAATCGGTAACGGTTTTTAGAGTCTAAAGTTAAGTGAAGTGACTATACCTCTCTGAGCTATGAGCATGATATAGTGTAAGTATGGAGGAAGGCATAGTTTAGATGAAATATACCCGCACATGTTTGGAGGTGGAGCGGGAAACAGTTTAGGGAAATCCTCTTTTATAACACTCAGCCGGCATCCAATCCCCGACCTCCTCATCACGGAAAAACCTAACTGGACGAGATTTATGTCATCTAAATTACAACCGATTTGTGTCACTGTTCAAAACACGAGATTACTCTTAGATAGCTAAAAAGTGGTTGTCTTTGGAAATAAATACCCACAGGAGGCTTTCCATATGGATCTGATCAATGTGGAGTTTCTACTACTACCCTCTTCCAAAATACTCTATAAATAAATATGTTAAATAAACCTTGTGTTAAAATGTATCATTGCTGAGGGAACTGCACGGTTACTAGTGGGGAAACAGCGTTGTCATTCTCTCGTTTTCGTGTGGTCATTCTCCCCTCAAATATAAGACAAGTTTCACAACGCTGGTTAGTCGAGGTTGCCAGTAGCTCATTCTTACCCATCATGACACCTTTAGACATAGCTTGGAGCGAGGATATTTGACAACAGCTAAATGAGAGAGAGCGGAGATAAGCTTTTCTCCATAAGACCTGTAGTTCCCTCAGCAACGATATTGAATGCAGTTGAGATCTAGAAAAGGGGGTTTAATTAAGTACTCGCTTATTTATGCCTATCCAAATTACTTGTGGTTCACCCATTCTTCAAGAAATTAATCTTGATAGGTATACATATCTTTGTGTGAGTAAGGCTTTAAGGTGCTGGGTGTCCGTTGCTCTAGAATTGTATTAAATGGATTTCAACATTATTTGATCAAGACGTTGGCCATCAATGAGACATCTACTGCTTTAAAATTTATACATACTTTGCATACGTGCTTAAAGTTTTACTTTCTCTCTCAGAATACTATACTAGGGGGTAAAGATGAGTAAGAAAATAATTTAAAGAAAATGTACAAGTATTTGCATAAAGGGGAGTGGAAAACTATTTATGATAAAACATACTCCATACACTCAGCTGGTACTTTAAATCCGACCTCCTCATCAAAGGTAAAGCAAATTAGATTATATTGAAGTGTAGTCCAATGAAGGTTAAGAAACTTCAATGGCACTCGCCTTGAGATGGGTTGCTACTGATGGGAATTGAACCGCTACCTTCTTGTTTAGAATAAGTCACACTAGCAGCCCCCAAGGTGTGAGAACCGCCCCTTTGGTCACGTCAGTGTCTCGTGTGACAAGATGTCTCACGACCTCTCATCTGACTACAGCTCGCAGCATCTTGGGAACAAAGAGTGGCTCCGTTGCACCTGCCACACGATCTTCCACGGCTATCTCCGGACAATCACGAGTTGATTTGTGTTCCGTCGAGAGCAGGAACCAACTCGTGGGAGGGGTGAACAGAGAGGTCTGGGAAAACTACGATAAGGCATGTGATCTGATGCTGCGGGGATAAAGAACAAGGGCTATTTAGCGTCGAAGGGATATATGCTCACCTCGTGTTATTTGTTATGAGATTGGCAGTCCTGACGCTTCAAAACTACAAAAATAATCCTCAATAATCTCAACATGTTCTGTTGTAACCCTTTTAAAATATTACTTTATTTGCTCGAAGAAGGCTATAGCCATGTTTATACCCATTTACGTTGAAACAGTTCAATTTTTATAGAGGGGCCTTTTTATAAAATACAAACAATTTTTTGGTACCTAATATTATTCAAATTTTATTATATTACTAGTGTTATTTTATGTGTTTTGATAGTATAATTATCAAATGTGACATCTGCAAATAACATGATAATGTATGGATATTTGAAATTAGATCCAGTAGATTTTCTAGTCGTTGGATTCTTAAGAAATTTGGACTATAACAGAAGCGCAGTTTTTAATGTAAAACGCTGTGGAAGAAGAGCTCATTTTAGGTTTTTATAAACAGAATTTAATGCTATAAAACATAATTAGCTTTTAAATAGAAACACGTGGATACCTTTCAATTTAATTATGCGCGGGATTTCTGAGTATCTGCAACGTGTTTTAGTGCTCCAATAGACGGCCCCCTTAAGACAACCAAGGGAGAGATAGGAAGTGCTTGCAGGTGTCACGTCGTAAGAATGAAGCAGTGTATGATTGAGAAAAGATATGTAGAGATGTGTACTTGAACATGTTTTTATGTGTAAACTACGAAACTAGTTTGGAGGTCAAAAGCAAGCTTAATGAAGGTGATTTATTTATAATTGTATTCGATAAAAGATGATGATATATTAAGTTAGGTCCTGGAGATTTATGAACTAAAAACCTGCCTTCAAAAAGTCTAAAGAAATGGCCTAAATAGTTAAAATATGCTCCAAAAACTTAAGAGTATAGCTTTTTTTTTTTTTTAAATATGCTTCAACTTGACCAAAGTAGTTTGAGACTATTTGATACATAGTTTAAATATCGTATACAGTAGGATTTTGTTAATTGGAAGTCCAAGGGAGATCTAAAAATTTCGAAATATCAAAAATTTGAAATAACTATTTTTATGAGTATCTAGGTAGGTTGGTACACGACAAATCAATAACCTCAAATATGCTGGACAAAAACATACACGTATATTCTATATAAATACACGCATACACAATAAATACAGACATGAAAAAAAAAGACAAATTTAAAAACAAGAAAAAAACTTGTAATAATTAACATATGAAGATTGTAGACTTAAATCAGTCATGGCGTCATGTGATTACATTGTCACACAGAAACGATGAAAGCTGAGCCAATATATCCCCTTCTCTGGGAATCCCGTTCATTACCACTTTATCTAAACCATGCGAAAAAACTCTAACTTTATTTGACATTCCTGCCATATGGAGTTATTTAATAAAGATCGATAAGCTAATTTTGGAATGAGTACAAGCTAGCAAAAAATTAACATCGGATAGGTGGATAGACATTTTACGGGGAATCATGGTAAGTTCAAACTATCCATTTTTAGAATTAACCAGCTCCTACCGGAATTTGTTAAGAACATACTGTTATATACAATTATTTTATATTTACGTTGCAAGAACCTCACTATTTATTAGTTTTAATTATTATTATTATTAATATTTATTTGTAAAATATGAAGCTATATTTTTTGCAGGTAATTAAAAATAAAAGGTTAAAGAAAATTATTCAAAAAATGTAATTTATGCCCTAAATGTGTATTAAAATGCAATAAAACCTGAACAATCCTTACATATTTGGTTATTTAAAAACTTGTTCATAAGGGCAGTTCAAAGCACGTCTTTTATCCTTTCCAGAACTAGAATTTTTAGTAAAAGAAACATTCTAGTACTCCATAATAATTCAGAAATGTCTGGGTATGGAGGGAGCTAAGCCGGCCAAAAAGTGGATTCGATGAAGATATGTATTAGATAGATATATCACCACCTAAACTACAGGAAAACATAACCCAATACACACGCGTTAGATAGCCATTAACATTAACTGTAGAGTATAAATTTTAACTACAACATAGAACAACGTCTTCCATTTAATCATGTATGTTAGGGAGACTTTTACCTCCAATCTAATGTGAGTGTACTTTATCTAAACTGTACCTTCTCCCGTTCCTACCCTATTAGTGTAGTTAAATACGCTGAGAGCTCAAGTGGCTCTGCAAAATAATAATCTAAAAATGGACATATAGAGTGTGTTTTTGTAAATATTCTCTAACGATTATTTTCACGATCACGCTACTGTGTCTATACAAGATAGTCCTACACTTGTGTATGAAGCTTAATAAAAACTGATAGATTTTTATGTATAGAGCCATCATCCAATGAATGTCACAAGATGGTGAAGGATTGTTCACAACGTACAGGTGAATCCTAATAATTTCCCAAACATTTATTCTCCTCATTCTGCATCCCTGTTATTTATGCTAGGGATTATTAGAACTTGCATTAGAACGTGCTTGTAGTAAAGAACTAGATACCCAATTGACCTATAAGAATATCTAAGGTCAAACACGAAAGCACACACACTACTAGTGAATGGCAAACCTTACCCAAGAGAGAGAGGGTAGTGAAGCATGGATAGCCCCCCTTCTTTTTACACCCAATATTGAAAATAATTTTAAGAACAAATTAAAACGTAAGTTCCATCAATAATATAAAGCATCGAAGTTCTTTCGAAATCATAATGCTAAATTCTAAGCTGAGGTGAACATTAAAAGAAAAATCCCATTAGTAGAATCACAGAACTAATAGATTCAATAGAATTTTCGGGTCCACCCTAAATTAAATTTATGACTGAGCTTCTAGACCAGTGGTCACCAAATGGTGGACCACGGTCCGCAAATACATTTTTAAGGATCTTGACGAGATAGTGACAAACAAAAAATATGATGCTATTTCGGTGGTGAGCGGATAGTAGACATGGAAGGCCAGCAATAATAAAATGTAAAATAACTAAAAGGAAAGAAAATCACGTTTTTGAATTATTATAGTCCTATAAGTTTTTAACTTGAGTCACTGTTAAAGTTTTGCCGGACCGCGGAATTATGTCGAGTTTTAAAACGGACCTACATCAAAAATAATTGGGGACCCCTGTTCTAGACTCTACGCTACGTGTTAGTGTGCTACCGTCGAGACAGCCGGTATACTACACTATTTTTGATGTTAGTGTGCTGCCGTTTAAACAAATGTCAGATTACAATCTTTGCCCCAACACAATATATACTATCGTAAAACTACATACTTAGGTATCTTGTATCCCCACAACCCCCTCCCCCCCATATATCGACAAACAAAATAAAAACATTGATGGCCCCAATAGAAACCCATTCATTTTTACGACCCTCCTTGTTTTTTTCAGTGGAAGACAAGTAATTTTGAGGATCACAAAATTATGTCTTAGCCTTTGTGTGAAAGTGTGAACTTTGTGATATAATGCTAGTTTTAGGTTTGGGGATAGTTGGGGGGGGGGGGGTTGGGTGAGACTTGTAAGGCATCTAGCAGAAGTAGCAGTAATCGTGTACAAGATGCAATAAACAAAGAGTAATCCTCTAGTCTTTTTTAGTTCCGGTACGAGAAACCACCTTCTGTTTAGTCAACGTAGAAAAGATAAGTATTTTATTAACAATAAATAATTTTTTTTTCTAGATTTCTTGTTCAGGTAGGGGAGAGGGTGAAAGGGGTGAGTGTAATCAAGCTGTCTTTTTGATTATTTAGTTTTCAAATTGATCTTTCGGTAACTCGATAAATAAAGTGTAACATTGAGTTACATTTGAACTCGCCCCCATGCTAAACTTCATACTCAACTCGCCGAAGAATCATACCACCCACTCCAAAAAATATTCAATAATATTCTAAATCCTACAATAGTACTCTTCACTATTGTAGTTCCTGTAAATTGAGACAACGTTATAGACAATTCAAATCAATAAAATCAATTCAATAGAACTATGGAATACATTGAAATCTAAACTCACCAAATCTATCTTGTGTAGACAATGACGAGCTACACCAGGTAGTAACAGAGACTCCTTCACCGAAATCAACCCCGACTAAATCATATAGATACTGAAGACACGCCTAGCAATACTATCCACGATCAACAGAATTCTACCCACCTGCACCCTGGTTGATAGTTCCACAACTAGAGAAATGACGTACGATTAAAGAATCGCTGCTCAAAATGAATAATGGGACAATAATATCAACAATCCACGTCATGTTCCATTCCTTCTGGAAGGAAGGCCACCGACAGAATTGTTCTTTCCCCCCACCTTGTTACCCTGCTGTGAAAAACCCCTATTTAAAGTCCCGTAAGCGCATAATTAATTGGACTATTCAACCAACACTGGACGAAGGAACATAGTCCTAGGACTAGGACTAGGACTATGCCAGGATCATCCGTGATAATCTACGAACTTTAACAATGGCAACGTATACTTTGAACTTTATAATTTAATAACTTTAACTTTTGTATAAGCCGTATTTATTTTCTTCGCCAAATAGTAAAAAATATAATATCTGTCGCCACTTGGGCGCTCGAGACAGCTGTTTAGTTTGTTCTGTACTTTATAATAACTTTGATATATTTTTGTAATGAAGAAGTTTATCATTATTTCATTCTGAAATAATGTTGTATATAAAATGTTTTGATTTCTTTTGTGATAATGAACACTTATAAAATTTAACTTCGAGACGTAAATTGTTTAACTGATAAAATTAATTAGTGATTAATTTTATATTTGATCGTTGTTTAAATGTGTTCACTAGACTTGTTTATTGTAATTTATTAACTTTAATTTCACGAATAGATGGAAGTTTCTAAACTGTAAGTTTAGGTCAGGTAGTCCCGCGGGAGTTTGACTAAAGTCTGTTAGCCAAACTCTCGCGTATTTTAAAAATGTCTAATAAATATTCTTTATATATTTATTATTTAATTTGTTTGAAGTCTGCCTTAAGTGATGCAGTGCAGACGAGTTTGAAACAATACAATAAGGCCCATAAGGCTCTTATATAAAGTTTACAGATTTATTAACTGATTTATTATTTGTTTACTTGTATACTTTTCAACACTGTGGGTTGTTTGTCTCATAAAGACTAGCCCATCTGATTGTTCGATATGTCTAGTATTAGAGAAGTTCTGGCTAAGGAACTACACTAATAACTGTTTATTTCTAACATGATTTTCCACTGAACTCAGTACGATTATTGAGACCATGTAATTAATTGAATTCTTCTTTGCTAATTGTTTTTTGCTTTGAATAAACCATTTATGGTATTACTATTTAAATCTTGCATTTCATGTCCTTTGTATATTCTATGTAGCTTGCAAACCTCCCCTTCCTTTAAGTTATCGATTGTCGTAAGAAGAAAGGTTGGAGAGAGGGGTGTAACAAAAGTAAATAAAATATTAGCATTGTTAAATGCTGTTAATGTTACAGTTAGAAAAGAGGTATTTTTTGTTAAGAAAATATTCTGTATTTCTAAGGTTGCACCTTTTATTAATAAGCTATTTTAATAAATAAATACCATTTTAATAAATTTCATAACAATATTCAGAAATAATTTTACAGGTATAGGTAGAGTATAGTCACGGAAACTCGACCTAATGGGGCCTGGGATGGTGTCGAGTTATTGAAATGTCGAGTTTTACGAATTAACTTTCATAAGATGCATGTTTACTAAACAAGGGTGAATCACAGTACAGAATTAAACATTATAGGTACAGTTGTACTGTATTGTAGTATTGTACGGTACAGTAACAGTAATATACGTACAGTACAATATATTACGTGTTAATATAATAGTATGTATACATACGTGTAATATACAGAAATGGAGTACAGTGCTGTACATATAATATTGTATTGATTCGAATAACACGTTACTGAATTGAAAAACTAACAAACACAGGACTTGTAAAAACACCATAGTAAGCCTATTCCACTCGAGTTACACAAACAAACTGAGGGGTAATACAGTTGAATGACCTTGGATTGTGGTGACTGGCGCCAACAACTGTGTGCACGTGCGTGTGTCGAGTTACATGTAATGTCGAGTTTCCTAGACTCTACTGCATAAGTAAAAGTGAAAATTTACTATCTAATCATATATTGGAGATGTACAGTACAGTAGGTGACCTGGTGGTCTAGGGGCAAGGTGTCGGACTTCTTTGATGAGGGCCTGGGGTTCAATCCTCGGTCCCGGCTCAGATTTATCTGATTGCCAAACCCTTCCTTCACCTCTGACAAGACGTGTATTAATCACAACTTGTGAATGTGAGGAATGCCAGGCCTCCACCGTGGTTCGGATCCCACGTTAAACTGTAGGTCCTCCATTTCATCTCACAATCACCCTACCATTACACATTAGCGTAAGTGCGTATAACCCGAACGGGTAGTAAGACACGGTGCTAAAAATAATAATACAGTACAGTACATACTTTTTAAAAGTTAATGTTGATTAACTAGATATCATTAATACTATTAATTTTTTCTATAAATAATATCTCAACTGTCTATCTAAATCAGAGGATTTATGGGAAAGCTAAACGACAATTCAAACATTTTTGAATTTTTGTGTAAATCTATAGCTTGATACATTTTTAAAGACACCAAAATTCTTTTTTTTTATGAAATCGGAGCCTTGTTCTGAGTTTGCAGCTGATGGACAAAATTTGATTTAGGGTGCAGAAGAAGTGGTATTTCCTGTGTTTACACACTTTCTTTCTTTTCTCATTAATTATATGTTCGATAGTTGCACCAAAAGAAGAACATTATATAAATTAATGAATGCGTACCTGAACGGGTAACAAGATGAAGTGGATATTTTTCTTTCAAATACAAGATTGACAAAAATAAGAAGTTAATTTGGTTCACCTGCAAACAATCTTTTATAAGACGACCACACACAATATAATATAAGAACGTCTACTTTGTATCATTTACAGTCCACTTCTGAAATCGATTTATAAACTCATACATAATTTTCAAATCAAATATGATTTTTTTATTCTGTACGTTTGAAAGGAATAATTTGAAATGTTATTGTAACTGTCCAAAGTTTAGTTTTAAACGCACTAGGCGTAGGTGACGTCCTATGAAACCTAAAAAGTGTTTTTTACGCTGCCGTCTCTCTTTCTGTGTGTCAGTATCTCAGCCTAGAGTTGAAATCATTTTACCAATACGGCTAAAACTTGGTATGTAGGGTCTTGATAAGGTTATAATAAGGGATATATAACCCTAGAATAAAGGGTTGTTTACTAAAGGGCCAAAAGAGATCAAATCAATTTTCTAGAAATCTGCTCTAACGATAAGAATTACATTTGGTATATCCAGTCGTTGTTTAACATCTAAAACTAATGGGCTGTTCTCGTTTTCCCATGTACTTTACATATGTGGATATTTCCAATTTTGATAAAATCTCCACAACTATTTCATAGACGAAATAACTTATCATTGTAAAGATATATTACTATTTAAAAAATAATTTGAAATATAATATTTTCATAGGACCAACAGTTTCTGAGCTCTAAGCTCACCTGTAATTTTTATGGAACACTTTGAAATATAAATAGAATGCTACATTCTGTGGTGGACAGTGGTATTCCTTTTTTTATCAATATTTCTGTAACAGTGTGTATGATTTAATTTATTATCTTCGATGGGGTGTTTCCGCAACAAAGTATATTATTTTGTTTCACAAATCTTACACGTCGTTAGTAAATGTATATATTTTAAGATAAAAAGTGAAAAAATCTGTACGGTGCACCATGTCATTTATTTTTTAGTAAAGATCATTAGCTATAATAGGTCTAGATATAAACTTCTCACTTATATTTGTCAACATATTTTTATTTGTGGTATATCGTGGCCTATTCTGCCAACTTATATTTGTTAAAAGGTTCCTTGATGCAGTTTAATAAGCCTAGATCTACACTGTTGTCTACTGTTTACGTTGTATGTGCTATTAACCACTACACAAAGCTCTATACTGTATAAACCATAATTGAAATGAAATCACCTCGATTATTGATATATTGGCGGCTATGATCGTTATGGGTGTGGAAGAGGAAAGGATGAGCGGGACAGTAAAATGCTTGAAAGACCAAATCCCTCGTTACTCTCTGAACAAATCACTGTGTGAATGCTCACTTTAGTTTATGGGTAGCCCGGACGGGAAACAATAAAGTCAATTATTTTTCTATGACTTGGGGTGTTCATTAGATGCTCCCATGTACAGTACAGTCTCATCTAGATTGAAAAACAATTTTTTAACATTTATGAAAGATACTAAATCTACATTCATATATTTACGCATAAATTTTAATTTACTACAGCTGCCACTTTCGATAAATGAAATAAAAATACCTATAAAATAATACAGTAAGATAATTTGAACTTGATTGCAATAAATATACTTGTATTTGATAAAAGTTATTTCTTATAAAACTCCTACTGCTTACTTACCAGACGACCCAGCGTTATAAGTAGCATAAACCTACAGGAATAAAATAAGCACAATCTATTCAAACTAACACAGTTGGGATATCTAAGTCAACCATATGTTCGATCTGTCTACCTGCTATTGACGAAAAGATTGGGTTTTAAATCTCGGCTGGACCTACTGAGTTTTTTCCTGAATGTTTTCCCACTTTATTTCCACGAAAATCTGGATATAGTATCGCTAAAATTTTTGCCTCCTTCCTTATACATCTTTGTAGTAATTATTATATATGCGTATAACCTGAACAGGTAGACGCGACGATATAAAAATAATGCAGGCCTACATAGTCTTACCTTAAATGACTCCACCCGTCTTGTAAGCTCTACCATTGTGATATCAAGCAAGGTGAACTTTCAGGGTTAGCGGAGTGTACAAAGTCCTCTAAAATACACCTGCCTTCAAGATCAACCTTAATAAGAACCGTCCTAAGAGTCAGTAATATCATATATTCCTGTGAGTAGCCAGACAATATGCACCTGCTTTCAAACCCCGCATGGTACACCACGTTGACAGCTACAATATGACTCGCTATGATCATGGGCACAACTCTATTCGTGACGTGACCGATAGCGTTAATGTGGGAGGGAAGAAAACTATTGCTAAAATCAATATTCTTTGCAGGGATTTTTTTTTTACAAAAGAACATTTTTTTGACAAAATAAATCAAAATATTGCTATAATAGATATACTTATTTTAATTTTCTTCACTTAGTAATCTCAACAGCTTTTAAACTTCTGTTGTGGACATAGAGTAACTTTATCAGGAAAGATTCTCTTAATTTGAAAATTTCGGGTTAAAGGCCACTTTACTTAACATCCACTAATGTGTCCAGCCTGTGGTCTGGGTCAGTTTTCTACTCAAGCCATATATTTTCCACTACCGGCTTACTAGGCTTGTTGTAGCTTCATATGCCTTATAATCTAACTCAAGACTAGGACAGGCACAACATCCAGACCCCAGCCGTTAATTTATCAATGTGAAAGGGTAAACCTACATTTCACCAATGAGGTAAAAGGCCACTATGTTTATGATGTATATTTAAGAACTCTTGAGAGTAATATTTGTAAAAAATTAAACTATACATTTCTAGTGTTCTATGTTGACTGAAAGTTTATTTCAATCCTAAAAACAGCAAGAACACGCAAACCATAAAAGTCAATAGCAAAGAACATGGTAAATATTGATTGTCGATAACAGTTCAAAGCATGTCTTAATTTTCATGAAAGAACAAACGAAGAAATATGCCTTGGTATGGAGTAAGAAACGCTTAGGTAGTCTTAAATATTTATTTGTGAATCATTTCTAGGATTCTCTGGTTTATTGGATAGGATGTTCAACTACGGGTATAGTTGGGCCAGATGTCTTTTTAAACCAATAAATGTGTTTTTATAGTACCCCAATATTGCTAGTATTAGCTTTAATTCCTCAGAGCCATTGCTTACATAATCAACGGTTCTTAAAAACCATCTTAGGCTATTTAAAATGTTACGTCCGCTTTTTTTTCAAGATGACGTCTACAAAACACTACGCTTCGATCTATTTTTATATATTTTACTTATATTATTTTCACTGAACTATCTTTGAAAGGTTCCTAGATATAGGTACGTATTATAAAACACATCCTGTGCAAATGATAGATAGTTAGATAGCACTTAATACAATTAGTTTTTATGGTCTATAATAGCTAGACCCATTTCGGTTGTCACGTGGTTTAACGCGTCCCTCTCCTGTCAGAGTGTATTCCTTTGAAGGAGATATCGGGGCTCGAATCCATGTCGATTGTACTGAGGGCTATTTTTCTTAAATGGTTTTCCAGTCTTCTCCCTTGCAAATGCGGGAATACTTCTTCTAAAATTAGACTTTTCTCATTTTCTACTCGCTCAGCACAATTGTTTTATGCATATAACCCAAATGGGTATTAAGATGAGATGTAAACACAAAACTGGTAATCAGGAGGTCCTAGGTTCTAATAATTCAGGTGTATCTATTAGTAGAACCAAAAGAACAAAGAGAATATCTCACATGGGTATTATGAGACAGGTGAAGAAGAGTAGGCAGGCAGGCATGATGCTGCTGCTGGAGTGTTGATGAGAACACATTGACTAACAGGAGAACATAACTTGGCAGGAAGAGTGCTCGTTCCTCCTCATCAACTCACGACCTCTGGCTACCGGGCAACAAGTCCACAGTCATATCAGTCTCTGCAAACAGATCATCGGAGATGGTTTTTTATACTTAATTAATTAGAGAAATTTACAAAGTAATAACGGCCACTGTCACGAAAGGAACAGTTATGTATTTACTACATTATATTCGACGCACATTTATACCATCATTGTTTTGATTCTTGTTTTTTACATGGTTTATGTCATCAATAAAATAATCCCGTTTGGAAAATAATTTGAGTACGAATAAAATAAAATGTCAATATGTGTTTTAAAATAGTTTGCTATATTTTTTTAGATATTTTTGTATATAAAAATTACAATTATATGCATAGTTAAACAAACATTCCATATAATGTGAGTCAAATATTTTATAGTAGCTTCATCGCTATTTATTCCTTGATAGTTGCCGTCATAAGTTTACTGCAGGTTTCTCTAGTGGGTTACTTACGAAAATATCAGCCGTGTGTATGGGCATAAATTAAATATATGTGTAATACATTTAATTAATACCCATTCCCCAAACTTATTTCAAAACCAAGTTATTTAATTCTACTACTGTTTTAAAGACAGGTAAATTGGTTTACAATTTACCATTATAGATTTAAATATATTTTATGCAGATGCATTTGTTCTCAAAAATCGCTGAAAACTATGAACTGAGCTACTAACAAATTACGCACAAGTTTCCATTATAGTTACTGGTTTTGCTAATCGTCGTTAACTTGGTTAGTAGTTGACTTGTACTGAATTCAGTATTGAATTAATTAAGTGTTTCTGAGGGATTATACTCGACTGACCCGCCTCGGTGGCGTAGTTGGCTAACGTGCTAGTCGTGTTGAGCTCGACCGCCGAAGACGGGAAGATCGAGGTTCGAATCTCGGTCGGGTGAACTGGGGGTGGTTTTTCCTAAATGGTTTTCCACTCTCCCTCCACGCAAATGCGGGTTCACTTCCTCTAAATTAAACCTTCCCAAATCCTAATCCATTATAGTAATTAGTACTTAAGCGTATAACCCGAACGGGTAGTAAGACGCGGTGCTAAATATATAATATATATATATAATAATATATATATACTCGACTGGACTGAGATAATTTATTTACTATCAGTAAACATTCAGACGTTGAGAGAATTTATTTTAAGTCTCACCTGGGTGCTAATATTCCTAGCTCCAGCCCCAAGAGGCCTTAGTATGGGTCCAACCAGCTCCAAAAAAAGTTAGTTTATCCTCTATTAATGGAAATTATGATGAAATATATCATAATTTAACTTCTTCAGCTGATTTTCATAGAATAGTGTAAGCTCTTTACAGCCATAATTTTTATTTGAGCTTACAAAAAACCTAGTAGTGATATGTTTGATGCAAACATTTTATAAGTAAATAAATGGTACGGCGCACCGCACAGACTTTCTCTCTCTTTCTATAAACTCGTAAGATTTCTGAACGGAATAATGTACATTGTATCATCACCACTCCACATAAGAACACGCATAAAATAATATACAATGATATAGAATCAATGAGAAAAGAGGCGCATCTTTGTCCACCTTAGAACATTTCAAACAGTTTAATGTCTTCCACAAGGGTCAACACTTCGTATTAAAATTTCGATTCTGGTTAAAGTTTTAACATTTTAAAAGGTGTTGCAGATCTTCAAGTCATCGCATTGATATTTAATTATTCATTTATACATTTTGACCAATAAAAAATGTAAATATTGACTATTGAGTCCAAAATGGAGATAAATCATTGCTATGCAAACATTTCTCCTAAGAGATTTAAAGAAAAATAACATACTTTTTTAGATACTTATATTTAATTACTCTATGGCATTGGAGAATTATTGCGTTAAGACTTAAGTAGTATATGTATACAACTAAAGTTCACAAAATTGTATTAATATATTTGCAAATATCTCAGAAACTGCCGCTTTTATAAAAATATATGTCAAATAAAAGTTTTTTATTTCTAATAGTCCTACAATTTTGCAATGATAAGTTGTTTAGTTTCTCCAATAGTTGTGGAGATACGGAAATTAACGCTTCTGTAAAGTACCCTAAAAATCATTTTTATAGAAAAATGAAAATAGCCAGTTTATTTATAATCTTAATCAACGCCTAGATACGAATTTTAATCAAAATAGTTTGAGCAGATTTTGAGAAAACCAAATTGTTCTCTTTTCGCCCTTCAGTAAACTACCCTTAATTTTAAGTTTTTATAGGCACACAGACAGACGGCATTGCAAAGACTATTTTTTAGGGTTCGGGGGGTCATGAGACGTCGATCTCCATCAACATTTCAGGTAAGTTTTTTTTTACGGTCGCAATACTTAAACTTTAATGTCCAAAAAGTTAAAAAATTCATATAATTGCGTATAGATTGAAAGTTATTGATTTTATAAAAATATGTTTCGTATAAAATATTTGTATTATAAATATATATATACATATTTGTAATGCTAAGTAATTTCATATCTCAAATAGTTTCGGAGCTATTATAAAAAATGTTAATTTACGCATCAGACCGGAGCCCTTAAAGCGATTTTGCCGAAATATTGAGAGTAGCCATTTTGTTTGTAATATTTATTAATGTTCATAAATGAAATTTAATCAAAATCGTTAGAGCCAATTTTGAGAAAATCGACTTTTTCTCTTTTTTCCCTTCAGTAAACTACCCTTAATTTTAGGGGTAGATATCCAATTCCAAAACCCCTCGGGGCAACCCTACGAAAACCCTAGATATCAAGTTTTAGTTCAATCGGTAAAATAGTTTAGGCTCTAGTTGGAGGTACAGACAGACAGACAGACAGACGGAAATTCAAAAACCACTTTTTCGGATTCAGGAAGTCATGAAACGTCAAGATTCATCAAAATCTCGAGTTCGATTTTTATGACGATCACCATACTTTCTCTACCTGTAAGATAGAGAGAAAGTAAAAACTGGTCAAACAATAAAGTAAACTCGATTAGGCTCTATAAATTCCATAGTCAAAATTTCATTCACAGTGTATCTGGCTTACAAAATACTGCCCTTCCCTTGGTGTGGATGTTGAACGCTCATAAATTGTCGAATTAATTGATTTCTCAATACTATATTAATTTGGTTTATTTAACATGTACAGTATTCGCTAAACCAATTGATTATATCAGTATACAACTTTTATAAATTAATTTAATTATAGAACAGACACAGCACCCAGTTATTAGGGCGTCAATTCATGATTGAGAAAGTGGAAACCCGTACTCACAATGATAAACTGTTTGGACGTGCCAGGACTTGAACCCAAGAGACTTAACTTAACGAATTATTCATAATCACTTCTGAGTTAAAGTGTATGGCAATGTTTTAAAAACAAATAGCCACACCAAACATGATAGTTTGATAATTATATAGAATCATTTTTATTCGTGAATTCCGTGTGCCCTAGGCATCAATCATCATAAAGAGGATGATGATATTCGCTGTGGAAATGGAATTGAAATGGCTACGAGAATTATAAGGATGGATAAAAACAATGTCTCCTGACACAAATAACAATACTTCTCAGAGACAAGGAGATTCTAAGCTGTTTAAACACCACTATTTTAGTTTCAAGCAAAACGTCAATAACTTTTATATACACTTTGTAATACAAATTTGTTTCCCAGAAAATGGGTTTGTATAATTTCACGTAAAATTTGAAGGAAAAAAATTAGTAATATTTGAGATTTTTGATGAAAACTTAGAGTTAACTCCTACAAATATATTCTTTCAAAGCGGGATGTATTTTACTTTTAAATGGAGAAGATAAATTCACTCATTTTATTAAGTATTTTAATAAACAATCTAGTTTGTATATTGTCCTTAAATTATGATCGTAAATACTTGATTACATCTGGATCATACTTTTTTAAGAGTGATTTAAGCTGTGCAGGCTCCCTTAAATACTTAAAATGACAAGTATTCTAGAAATAGAATCGCATATTAATTTGTATTTGTGTACCACCACCATATTAACATTGACGAGCTAGTAATGGAAAAGCTAGATTTTATTGGAATGTACAGTACCTACTGTAGGCAGGACGTGCAGCGCGAATGGGAGATTTTAGAACCTTTTTCAGGGTATTGACTGGCAAACCCAATGGGAAGAGACCAGTGGGAAGACCTCGACGCAGATGGGAGGATAACATTAGACTAGACTGGAAAGCGACAGGTTGTAATAATGGGGACTGGATAGAAATAGATAAAGATAGCGATAGGTGAATTACTTTTGTAAGTGCGACCGTGAACTTTCGAGTTACTAACGCCATGGAGTAGGTAAGTATCCTGAAACATTTATATAGACTGGATAGAAATAGCTCAAGATAGGGATAGGTGGCGGACTTTTGTGAGTACGACAATGAACTTTCGAGTTGCTAACGCCATAGAGCAAGTAAATATCCTGAAACATTTATATAGATAACGCACATCGAAAATTCTTTTGTAAGATATGTGCTATGACTTTATTAAGATACCCCTTGATTTCCAACCACTTACTTTTAAGCTATAAATAGATTTATGATATAATTATAAAAAAACTAGTAAATTGTGAACATTAAATTAAAGCTAGTTTATTTTATATATATGTGACACTATTCTCTAATTTCTTACATGTTACAAGATAATTCCGTTCTATACTGTCGGCTTGTAATTTTATGAAACAAGCCTTTATTGCAGGTTTGTAATTTTACTAAACAAGACTTTGGTGAACCAAATTAGACTGAGACTAATAAAGTTAGTTGCTGAATTATTCTTTGTAATATCTCCTTTTAATATTCTATTGTTCAATTATGATTGAAGTGGAGAGGTCTGAAAGCATTCACTTGGTTGACACAATGGAAATAATTTGCACCTATAGCTACCACCATTTCATGTTGTAAAGAGGAAGAGCTACAGCACTAAACTACTGAATACAAATAATTCAAAAGATATTTATTAGACTGTTCCAACTTTTACCACGCATGCACGATCTTATAAAGGAATTTTTTTGTTTCGTTTATGTTTTCACTTTTCAATGGTTTGGCAAACTGTAGAGCGTCATGTGGCGTATACCTCGTTAAAGTATAAAAGGCATCAACTCAACTTAGATACCCTTATTACATAAGGTTTTTCTCTTGTGTCTGATGAAGTTGAAGAGAGTTTGGTTGTCGGACGATCAGGTTGGTTTTGGCCTGTGTTGCTATTGAACCATATTCGGTATCACTCCAGTTTGAGATGTTGTCTTGTAGAGGCTGGTAAGTCAGTCACCCGCCCACCATTGCTCCAGAGAGGATGGTGCCATTAAACTCTAGGACTGTGTCTGTTTGTTGCTTCTTGCAACACAACACCTTCATCACGACTTAGAGGTACAGTCCAAGGGTAAATACAACTGGGACTTGCCTCGTTTGATTTGGTATCAGCCCGCATTGCATTAAATGTCAAGGTTATCTAGTCTTGCTTGCCAGTGACTGGAAGGTTGGGGTACGAATTCCGATAGAATATATTGAGAGTATTATTTGCAAAGTTTCTTCACATTTTCTCACCTCACGAATTAGTGCATTTTAAATCAATTAAATCTTCCTTACTCTAAGTCTATTATCGTAATTAGGATACGAATAGACCGGGCGGAGAGTAAGATGCACCGATGCAGTGTTAAAAAAATTAGAGGAATTTCTTTGTTCCCAGCATCTTACTACCCATCTAGGATGCCCGCATTTAACTAAGATATTGTGCTAATGATTAATAAGATAGAATTTAGGACAAATGTACCAGCAGGACAATATTTTGGTTAGGATTAAAAATATAGACTCTAGAATAAATGTACCCGCAGTTGCGTTTAAGGAAAGTGAAAAACTATTCAGGAAACAAATACCCTCAGTACATCCAGACGGTATTTGGCCCACGTCACCAGCGAACTAACCAGACTATACGAGATTGATATTTAGGCCGCATGAACACCGATTAGATTTGTTTGATTTTTTTTTAAGTTTGTTTCTACATATTTGCCCCTTATCTGGACTTAATAAGAGAGAATTTGCTAGATAAATTTTTCGCTTTGATGTCCCGCCCCCCCCCCCCCCCAGTTCAATTTTTCTTTTTGGTTATGTTTCCGTCAACTCGTTTGATTTATACGTGCGTACTAGGGTTTTATGACATACAGTACATCACACCCTGACTTATAGGGTTTTTATTAGCACAGCGTCTTACTACCCGTTTGGTTTATTCATCTATGTACTAATTATACTAATGTGTTAGGAATTATGAAAGTCGAATTTAGAGGAAGTGTAACCGCATTTGTGTGGGTGAAGAGTGGAGAATAATTTAGGAAACATCACCCTATAGGTATTGAACCCCAATATTCCCGTCTTTGGTAGTCTAGTTTAGTGTGAGAGTAGCGCCATAGACCATGCAGCCACCAAAGTGAATTTGACCTTTAGTGAATGTGGGATTTACTATAATATATCCTGAAACCTCAAATAGGGTCCTAAAGCTACGGACATAGAGACTCTAATTGACACGTGTTCGATCTTCATTCATTGACAATTTTATTTATCATAGGAGAGCTCCATAGTCATCTTAAAGGTACCTTACTTATATTTATTCAAACATCCAAATCAAAATATTGTGTATGAAATACATAACTGTCTTTTTTGAATTTGATTATACATTATGATAAAAATATCATTATTGGCTCTCATGCATGCGCCATCTTCTGTTTGAGTTACGCAGGCACATAAACACTCCAGGCGAGAATATTAAATATAAAAACTTGCGAGCCACTGTTGAAACATTTGGGGTTTCCGGATTAAAAAAAATAAATAGAATTTGTCTGCGTCTTGTGCAAAGAAACTAAAGTCCGCTGTAAGTACTATCATTAGCTAAGAAATTACTTTTTGGAAGCTATGATTTGAGTGATAGTCATTTTCTTACTAACAAGAGATAATGATTTACGTAGTTAGTTTTGAAAGATAATATCAAACATATTTATTGTGACTTCTATTTGGTATGGTGACGCAGAAAATTTCCGTAAAGTCTCAATATTTTGTTAGATATTTTATTTATAAAATATATATTTAAATGAGCTTTTTATACAATTTTAATAGAGAATGCATATATTATGGAATAATAAATGTAAATATCAATAACTTTTTAAAGCACATTTTTTATTATATTCTTACTTTTTTATAAGATTTAAATTCACAGGTTTTACAAGTAATCCGGCTCATAGTGTAACAGATAGGTGAACTATTTGGAGGAATTCTGATAGTGATGATAGAAGCATGAAACTTGGGTCAGACATACTACATATAGAAAAGTTTTATTTTGGCTATGAGGCCATCCCATATTTTTTCCATAACAGTAATGGCGAACATTAAAAATGGCAGCCTCAAAGATTTTTTATTCTGCTCTTTTATGTGTTATTTGATGCTATTACTTCCATATCAAATGGGATTTTGCATAAATATATGTTATAAATATATGTCAAAGCATCCCTTGGTTCATAAAATACACATTAAAAACAAGGGTGCAAAAAAAGAGTTATGTGTAATATCATTATCAGTGTTTGCAAAAGATATTAAGTCTCTTAATCACGTAGTACAAGATACGGGAGGTCAATTTTGTGAAACAAGCTGTGTTCTTATGGTACTTGACAGCAGAAATATAGTATGTTCAAATGTTGCACAGACAGGCTATATTCACCAATCTGTGGATACGATATTCAATGCTACTTAAATATACTGACAAAAATTATTTAAATTAAACTAGTATCTTGTAATCGAGAACAAGATGCTTAGGAAGATATTTGGTCCAAAAAGTGTCGAGGCTTATGGGGAGTGCAGGAAGTTACGTAATGATAAATTACATACCATGTACTGTACTCATCACAAGACATTGATAGGATAATCAAGTCTCGTAGATTACGATGAGCAGGACATGCAGCGTGAGTGGGAGCTTATAGAAACTTGTTAAGGGTACTGATTGGCCAACTCAATGGTGACCATTCGGAAGACCTAAACCCAGATGGGAGGATAACATTATAATGGACCTGAAGGGTGTAATGAGGTGGACTGGATAGAACTAAATTAAGATAAAGATAAGGTGGCGTACTTTTTCAAGCGCGGTAGCTAACTTTCGAGTTTCTTTTGCCATGAATTAGGTAAATATATTGTCTATTTAATCAATCATATACACATTTATAGAATTTTCATTGTACTATTGGCAGCATAAGACTTCCTGAGTCGAAAGTGGCTGTGTTATCTAATAGCTCGTGATCCTAATTACTCACTCATATGTAGCTGACGATTTCCACACGTCCATCATAGACTCTGCCTTAAAATATGAGTGAAGAATTACTCTGGGCCACGGGATGATTCCTGAACAGCTCAGTGATAGAGCGTTGGCGTACTAAGCCAAATGTCCCGGGTTCGATTACCGTGTCCAGGTGTTATTTTTCTATTTTTCAGATTTCATAACGTTAGTGTACTATATATCTTATTTTGAAAAATTTTGTTCAAAGCTATAATTTACTATGTGAGAAAGTTTGTACGATTGTGTTGCTATCATTTATTTCACTATGTATATCGTTCACTATCCATCTAATATAACAATGTATTCAAACCTTGTAATTGTAAAGCATAGCCTACCACGGTGGTCGAATAGTCCAAGGCATCACTTTGACAATAGATTAGATTGCCAATGATTGGGAGATCGAGGTTCGAATCACATTCGGGTGTAATGATGGTGTTTTTTCCTAAATTATTTTCCACTCTCCCTCGACGTGAATGCGAATACACCTTCTTTCTCATCGCTAACACATTATTGTAGTTAATCCATATAAGTAAAACCTGAAGTAGTAAGATGTAGTCCTAAAAACATAATTCTAGAACAAAAGATGTTTATATTTTCTAGACTTTCCTTCACTCGCTCTTACTATATTTTTTCTATAATTTAATTACTCAAAAATCTTATAAACAATTTAATAAAATGTCTGTTAACTGTTGTGTCTGACTCCCCCACCCCGCCAATTCATCCCCCTTGAACTTCCCTACACGCACAGTACAGTACATGATCCTTTCCCAGTATTGTTCGTTCTGTCTGGACCAAAGGCCTGGGAAACAGCAGCACTCAATTCTCATAACTCAACGTAGCAACCATTGGTGGCTAGCTTGTTAGTGCTATTAAGCTCCCAGTCAAATGTAGGAGTGGCTGCTACATATATTATAAACGTCTCATACTGGGTAACCTTTCTTCTCTCAAAACGACATGGGATTGCCACAAATAAAAAATAGCATTACTTCATTAGATTGAGTAAACTTATGAATGCGCTAGGGAAATGTCAAACTCTTCAAACCTTTCGCCAATTCTTATTTAACATTTTAATTCAATTAAGGGTGTATAAGAGAGTTTATAATTATTTTTAGCATTTTATTTTTTATTGGAATTCATTTTTCTCTCGTGAGTAACATACTTTTGTTTAAAAATAAACATTATTTGGGACCTTCTTAGATGTTTTCATTTTTGTATGAAGAAAATAATACCATCTTTATCGGAGGTTCAATGATTAATTAGTAAAATAAATAAATTTAGCACCGCGTCTTACTACCCGTTCGGGTTATACGCTTAAGTACTATTTACGTTAATGGATTGGGAATTGGGAAGGTTAAATTTAGAGGAAGTGAACCCGCATTTGCGTGGAGGGAGAGTGGAAAAACATTTAGGAAAAACCAGCCCCAGTTCATCCGACCGAGATTCAAACCTCGATCTCCCCGTCCTCGGCAGACGAGCTCAACACGACTAGCGCGTTAGCTAACTACGCCACTGAGGCGGGTGATTAATTACTAAAACATTGACAAACGTAGATAAATACGTTAAAGCTGTGTTATTAGTAATGTGAATGATAAGTAAGGTTCATAAAAAAGTTTATTTTAGAATAAAAGTTTCTTAATCAAGAAAAATCACTTTGTCATTTAATGACTTTCCAACTAAATAATTAAATGTTAAAAAGCAATTTAAGACGCGCCTAATTAAACACCATTAATCTGCAACAAACCTTTTATTGTGTTACAAAGATTTCTTTAACTAAATCATCAACTACATTTACTTAAGTTGTTTATAATATTATTCTTTGTGTATCGGCAATTTAACAGACGATCGTAAAATTTTACAGGTATCTAGATTATGTTAAATTTATATTTGTTCGATTAATCTAACTGGCTACTTTAAAAATACATATTTGTGATATTATGATCATGTTCGTTGAACTTCAGCACTTTGGTAGAGAAACATTTATGGAAACAATGATGACAATATTCACGAATAACAAATGAAGCACATTTAATAATAGATACTCACTTTTTAACAGTTACAAAAGTTACTAAAACGGTTTTTATATACTCATACGTTATGTAATTTAAAAATATCCTTTTTGATGTATTCTATCAATTCCTATAAAAATAGTACAATGTTGAGAGTAATAATAAATTGTTTGAATTTTCTAAGAGTTTCCTTCTACTAGAACTCTTTTGTACGAGTAGTTATTTCTACAAAAACGCCACAAATCCACATGGTTATTGTTTTTATCTTAGTTTTAAGAGTAGTTAATTTTACCAACAACCCTTTAACTAAATGGGCTATGTACCCTCCGTCGAGATTGTAAGGTAGCAACCTACTGGCTCACGCCCGCGCGGTATGCTATAACTCCACACATGACTGCAGAATAGTTTGCCTAGCTACGCCCAAGGCCGGATTTAAAGAAAGCCTTAAGTCTTTAAACTATTTCTTGACTGTTTCAAAGGAGCGATGGGGGAGGAGATATTTCTTTTTGAGATGTTCTAATGGTTTGATCTACTAAATTAATTTTACTTTTTTATTCCCATCCTAATAAAATCAATTATTCGTTACATACTTAGTTAATTATTTATGTTTGATCTCATTAATATATGGCCTGGATTTTTTTTTTAATGTTTAAGATTTATCCAAACCACACAATATTTTGGCATCAGTGCTACCCACATTTATTGTTTTTACATGGTAACATAAAGCAGGTCTCCCCCTTTTCAGAATCTTAATTACTGTGAATAGTTAATTATGAATTTATTATTGATTAATTATTATATTCTACACATGTAACTCAAATAACAAATTGAATCTTAAAGATTTTTATTTTATTTTTAGGACACTGAGTTTAAATTTTTTTTATATAATTTAAGGGTCCCAATTTTGATTTAAAATATTTTATACAATTTCCAAATAAACAAAAAAAAAGATAAAATCTTATCTATTGGACTTATTTTATTGATAAAAGGGAATTTATTTGTTTCTTCAACGTTATTATTACTGTATATAGCTTTGTGGGACCATAGTTAGACTCCATAATTTATTTAATGTTACCATAATGGCCACAATATAAATATTGAAAAAAGTTTTGATAAATATTTTATTAGAAAAATTGTAGTTTAATAAGATTTACGTTGATGAACATACGTTGATGAACATTTTCTAATAAATTTCATATTTAATTTTTTTTTGTCAATTTTTTTTTTTTTTTTTACTAAATCAATTCTGGAAATCCAAATAATAAAACTGGCCATTTCATAGGCAAGTATTAATATAATATAAGAGAAAGGAGGTTTAAATAAATGAAAAGCAAGGAGAAGTATTGTATTTGGTTTACGAGCTTAAAAACAATTTACATGATATCTCTATTTATTTTTTTTAAGGTTTGGAATGTAGATATCTTTTAGTAAGAAAATATTGTAGTTCTGTACTGTTTTTAAGAATTTATGGGTGTTGGCAAAGATACCTGGAACTGGGTAACCAATTGTGGTGAATTTATATATATCCCCTCGGATGTCTGCTAAGTGAGGATCTATCATACATACAGTCAGCGTTTGAGTTTCCGTGAAAGAAACGGCCGGATTTATTTATATCTGTAACTTAGGACCTCTGGAACCACTTAACCAATTGTGGTGCGGTTTTTACTTTTATACTGGCCAAATATCCAGACATATTTTAGGATTATTTGTGTATAATTAGGTGTTTCGGTGTGAGTCCCGGTGAAGTGCGAGCTGATTTTTTGTATACATTTATGGAACCACATAATTACTGTGGTGTAATTTAAGTATTCTCTAGAGTATTTATCTAGGCATTTTTTTAGTATAATAATTAGGTGTTTTGGTGTGAGTCCCGGTGGAGTGTCAGCCGGATATTTGGATATATATATATATAATATATATATATATATATATTATATATATATATATATAATATATATATATATATATTATGGAACCACTTAACCATTGCAAATTTTTTTTTGTAGAATATTTATCCAGGCATGTTTTAGCATGATTTAACCATGTTTTGTGTTGTGAGTCTCAGTGAAGAACCAGCCTGATATTTGTGAACAACTAATTCCGTAGTTAATTATTTTCCGTAGGATATCAATCAGGCAAATTGCAGCATGATAGACTTAGATTTTGGGGTTCGAGTCCCCGTTAAAGTTTCGGATGAATGTTGTGTATATAGATCAACGTAGTTTTTATATCTAGACAGGTTTTAACATTAGTTTAATCAGGTGTTTTGCTGTGAGTCCCTGGAAATGCTAACAGTCCTATCTATAATGGATTTTGTGGGTCAGCCGGAAGGGGAAATTCCGTTCTTCCACGAAGAGGATAATATAGTCCAGAGTGAACTATAGGAGAATATTTATATGTAACATAATATTACCTATTTCAACCATCTTTACTACTAATTTCTGGGGGCTAGTGATGAAAAAGATACAAATTAAAGATGATGTAGCCACATTTGCTTGGAAGAAAGTTGGAATTTTTTTAGGAAAACTTGTCTCAATATGCCCAGCCAGGACTAGAACCCTGTTTCATCCATCACTGAAAATGGACCATATGAGAAATTTTCTGTCCACATGACTACCGATGCAGGAAAATATAAATTATTTACCGTATTTCCTAGAACATTTATTTTACTTTGTAATTTTGTTTAATATAAGATATTGAATATTTTATTGTGTTAGTGTTTCGATAAGATATCACACTGGTCTATAATCTATGATTAATTTGGGGCTTTCTTTTTTAAGTTCAATCAATAATGTCTTTATTACAATGAGATTATCAACAACTCACAGACTCACTCCGGTGGAGTAGTTAGCTGACGCGCTAGTTTCCTGTTTAGCTCAACTGTTGTGGACAGGAAGATAGAGGTTCTAATCTCGCTCAGGTGAATTGGGGTAGTTTTTCCTAAATGGTTTTCCACTCTCCCGCCACGCAAATGCAATTTCACTTCCTCTAACTTCAACCTCTCCAATTCCTAACACATTGGAGTAATTAGTACTTAGGCGTATTACCAGAACGGGTAGTAAGACGCGGTGCTAAAAAATCAAATAAAAAACCCAACCCTCAACAATTGCTTTAAACACTCTTTCCTTGTCATATTGATTTAAGATTGACTATATGAAGGTTATCTGAGAAACAATGAAGTTTTCATGGCACTCAAACATATTAATAAATAGCTCGTTCTATGTGTGCTTGCTGGCCGTGAATGTCCACGTATAGCGTATAATAGTTAAATGGCGCTTGTTTAAAAGGAGGATGGATCACATTATTAACTTTATCAAGTAATGCACTAGCAAAATACTGACAGTTTCTAATGCAGTTAACATTCATACATCTTATAAACATTTGTTTTTTGCATTAAGCCAACAGTTATTACTTTTTCCAAGCTAATTTCAAGACCAAATAAATGATGTATTTAGTAGTCTGCGCTACAACCTATATGTTAAAATCTCATACACCTCAAATAATTATTGGTTACCTTACTATTATTATTATAAATGCTTTCTAAACCAAGAATACAACCAGAGCACTATTTACAGATTTATTTAATATTTAAATATTGCGACAGCTTAGCTCAATCGATAGCATGTTTGATTAATAATCTAAGTAAACTAGGTTCGATTCCTGTCATAGAAGAACTTTTATTTTTAGCGAAACATTTGTTTCCCCTTCTAAAGTGAGGAGCTAATGGACGGGCATGTTGTGTCTTTTAAAATTTTAAGATAGTATCAAAGTAGTGCGCTGATTTTATCAGTCAGTTCAAAAAGTACACGTCAGATACCTCAAAAAATTTAAAAAATGAAACCTTAGGATGATACGCGTCTCTCTAAGTGAGATCGGTTATGACTTATTGAAAAAAAAATTAAGGTGTACTCATATATATTAAATATCACTTTAGCTTTATCTAGGAACCAAAATAGTAAACAAACTTTCAGCAATATCTTTATGGCTTAATAATATGCGTTGCTTTGTTAGTTTTCATTCTTTACGTATCTTTAATGTATGCACTACTATGGATCAAGTATGCACTAGGTGGAGGCTATTTGGATTTCGTGCTTAGGCTCGCCATCCTCTCCTCGTTTATGCGGTCTTGCTCCGTCGAAGGTTGTCGTCAGGTGGCATTCATGAGTAAAAGTACTGAGTGATATTAATATAGAAATATTTCGAAAAGTATTATTTGCATATAAATAAAATTATTTTTAATGTAAGAAACAAATGTTTTAAATATTCTTTTTTTTCAGTGTTTTCCCAACATTTTAAAAATTCCGTATATGAGACTTTTTATTAAAAAAATTATAATATATGTATACTATTATATTAAAATATTTTATATATATATATTTGAAACCCTCACGGTAAAAGTTTTCAAAAGTACCCTCACAATTAGGTAAAAATAATAATAAAGCGTAAACTTACTTTTAATGATTCCCAAATTCCGTTATTCGTCTTTTTTCAAAATTGTTACCAACCCGATCCATGTGGGCACGCTAGCACTTAGCTGCAACCCAAGCTTTGACTTTATATATCTAAACATTCAAATGTTGAGATCTGTGTAGGACTGATAAAAGATATATGACGTGAGTTTTTCATAAGAGTTCTATTCTTAGTACGGAACCCAAAAATTGAGTTGTGACGTTTAGTTTAACTTACGTGTGTTTATTTTTTAAATTCTATCATAGTTTCTATAGTTATATTATCATAGTTTAAAACAATGTTTTTATTCTCTTGAAGGCTATATTTTTGTAGTTTATGAGTATTTTAAACTCTTTGTAATAATGATTGAGCTAAAACAAGTAGACTACACGTTGCTATGAAGAATTAGTAGTAGTTTAAACCATTAATTTTCGTCCACATTTTTATTTAATCAGATACATATTGATACAATTTAACATGTATTATAGGCCTACAATCAGTTATAATAATAATAATATGACAAATAAGTTATAATAATTATGATTGTGTCTAAAAAATTTACAAAAAATATTTCGAAACATTTTCTTTATACAGATTGATATCTTGGATCCTTACTATTAGTTCAAACCCAGCCGAGGTCGATGAATTTTTCTTGAATGTTTAAAATACGTAGCACAACTTCATTCGGAGAGGAAGTAAAGTTGTCGGTGCCAAGTCGATTGTGGTATTTAAAAGAACCCTGGAAGGTGTGTGAAAATACCTTTCCTGGCAGAATTGGAAGGCCTCTCGCTATCGCTCATAGAAATTCTCGTTTGCTGATATAATCACTCGGTGCATAACGTGCATTTTAAATACCTCCAATAAATAGACTATTAGTTATAAATTACCTATAGGCTAAGGCTCTTTCACAGTGAAGTAATAACCATAAATAACTTTTTTGGTTGGCGAGTTTTGTATATTTTGTATACTAATTTATCAAAAAATAAATGTTTCTTTGCTTTGTGTCTTATTTATCGTCCGGGCATTACACATTACTATAATGGTGTAGTCAGGAGTAATGTAGCGTTACTAGCAAACTTACCCGCACGTGATTAGGTTAGATTTGAATATAGTGGGAACTTATTTAATAAAAACCTCCTTTAATACACTATACCGGGATTTACCGTGCAGCCCAGGGCTCTAGATCTTGAAACGTTTGTGCTGTAAAAATAGGTGATGTCAGACTAGTGACTAGCCAGGTAGTTCTCCCCAGCCGAACACCTTGAGAGACAGGTATTGTCTGTCAAGTAGGGTAGAGATGACCAACACACGACACTAATGGCACGCCAAGTAATTTTAAGTTACAACCTTAAGGTCACAGTAGATTAAATAAAATAAAATCTATTACATCAGAAAACAAATAGATCGGTTTTTTCGGTCAACTTAACTTGTTGTTAAAATTTGAATAAATTTGTTCATCTCCTATTCCAATCTCCAAATAGGTCTATTTTTTACTGTCCATGATGGGGAAAGAGGGCAGTAGTCAGGTAAGGTTTGTGGTTTTGGACTATAGCTACACGCACAATGCCAACAGCGTAGAATGTAGATAGTGGTATGACAGAAAATAATGTTGGCCACCCCTGGACCCCTAATTTTGAAAGTTGCAAAAAAACTCGCTACTCATAATCTCGCAAATCGCAGGCTGTACCAAAACAGAGCCAATTTTGAAAGGTTGCTAATCTCGTGCGAGTTGGTGTGGTGTTGTTTTGCTTGTGAATGAGTTTTCAATCTGACAACACTGTAAAACCTTGACGTACCAAAAGATTAAAGCGAAGGGATGGCATAATCCGCCATTATACAAGATACGTAACTGAAAGTAAACACTATTATTGTATTGAGTGCATCATGTAATTCGATTTGTTTGGTTTTATTAGGAAACCATCTTCCATTTGATTGCATCTAAGTTTACTGTCTCAAAAATGTATCGGGTTATTTAAGTATGAGTTAAACGTTCACATTATTTCATATGTTCGTTAGTTCACTTGGTAGCGTGCTAGTCTGTAGCTCAGAGGTTCATTGGATCAATTCCAATTAGAATACAGTGATTTAATTTTATTTCGGAATAAAAAATCACTTGAAAAAATCATTTGAATTCAGTAAAACATTATTTTATATTCTTAACTATTTTAAAACATAACTATGCACTAAATGTTGTTACTATGCAATTAACAATTAGTTTGCTTAGCCTTATTTTTAAATATGTATATTTTTATATCATAAACCCAATAATTTTATTTTTAAATCATCAACAACATACAAAATTTCAAAATTAATGTACTGATTTTAATTTACTAACCTATTAAATTGTTTTTAAATAAAAATTTTGTAGTATTCTACATATACTCAAATACCTTATATACTTCTATACAAAATTTTAAAACAAATTATATACTGATTAATACAAAAATTTAAAATGAAAGGTTTTTTTTCTGTCTGATAAATTAAAAAAAATAATTGAACTCTCAAGATTTGAACACCTGAACTTTAGATCATGAGGATGGCACGTTACCATCTCAGCCAAACTGACGGTTAAAGGTAATGAATAAAAACTAAGAAATATATTATAATTTCACACAAACAAATATTTTGATTGAAGTATTAAACAAAGTGTCCAAAGCTCTAATTTTTTACTTCTGTAAAGCTCTTTTGTACAATAGTAGGATTATTTCAACAAAATCACTCTCAGAATGTTTCAACCGAAGAGGGGGATGGCGTCCAAACTGAACGGGTGGTGAGACGCGATGGTGGAAAACAAATAAAAAATTTACCTAAGATCGAATACCTGATACACCACATCCAAAAGTAGTTCATGGAATGTTACAAGGCAAACCCACTTAAAAAATAATAATAATATTCTATATCCAACTCAAGTTCAATATGATTTCCTAAATCTCTCCCTTGAATCGTATCCAAGAACGATAAATAATTAGTAAGGACCTTATAGTAAAGTTAGACTCGCAAAGAAAACTAAATTCATACAACGTGGTGAAAATATGTTTGTTCAGAGAAATTATCCATAATATTCACTTAAATCCCTTTTTTTTAATATGTCAATATTCGAACTACGCTGCCACATTTTCTCACTAAGAGAATAAAATAATATGTTTAAGTCATGTAAAAACGTAATTTGTAAGAAAGTAGAACAAATATACAAAAATCGACGATGAGAGAGTGGTGTCAGATATTAACCAGAATAAAGTTAATTATGATTAATACTCCCTGGTGACCTGGCAGTCTAGGGGTAAAGTGTCGGGCATCTGTGCTGGGGGTTCGGGGTTCAATCCTCAGTCCCGGCACAGATGTATCTGATTGCTAAACCCTTCCTTCACCTCTGACAAGACGTGTATTAATCACAACTTGTGAATGTGTGGAATGCCAGGCCTCCACAGTGGTTCGGATTCCACTTTAAACTGTAGGTCCTCCATTTCATCTCACAATCACCCTATCATTACACATTTGCATAAGTGCGTATGGCCCGAACGGGTAGTAAGACGTGGTGGTATTAATAATAATAATAATAATAATAATAATAATAATAATAATAATCATAATCTAAAAACAATTATTTTCAAAATAATTATGTATTTCATGTGCGTACTTTTTCACACAAGATTCGAACCTTGTCCTCCACGTCATGATTAGCTGGAATACACAGCATGAGAAACCACTTAAGAAATGCAACCTCATCAAACCCAATCAGGATTTGAGCCCTGACCTCCTTGTCACAGGAAAAACGGACTAAATTAACTTGACATCCAAGCTAGTTTATACGTTGTCTTCCTCACACTTTTTCGTAAAAGATCCTCCCCTATCACCACTCCTTATTTTGACCCTCCTAGAAAATGCTCTTGTCTAATACCTCCTTGACTCTAGAAGCCTAGCCTATAACATCCAATTGATAACTACACTCTAAACTATCGAAACGCATGGCTGGAGAGGACGTTGCTTGTATTGTGTTTGGTAAATGCAGGCCACGCTGGCCTATTTAACAACGGAGCAAGATTGGTTTGCTATAATAATTTCATGACAGCAAGCACTGACTCGAAGGCCAAACAAAACAAACTAAAAAATTTCATTTAATAAGAAGACTATTTACGTATAGCATGATTCAACCATTTCGGTGGTCACATGTTCTAATATGCTAGCCTCTCAATAGACTAAACTGACAATGACGGGGATATCCGGGTTCACTGAGAGGGTTTTTCCTAAACGGTTTTCAACTCTTTCTTCACGCAAATGTGGGCACACTTCCTGTAAATTCAGCCATCCTTAACATTAACTAATTATAGTAAATAGTATACAGGCGTAAAACCCGAATGGGTGCGGTGCGGCACTAAATATATATATATATATATATAATATATTATTTGGTTCTGAACCTACATAATGCGGATTTATCTAAACTTAAATATTAATATATTGCTTCCTTGAAAAAAAGGAATAAGCACATTGACATTTTTCTATGCCACAGTAATGAACCAGTAACTATTTTAAAATATTTATACGTAGTATTAAAAAATATAATTTTTAAAATAACCTATTTAGCGTGAAAAGCTCTACCTAGAAATTAGTGTAGGCCTAAATCAATAAATCCTTACATCTTTACTAACAGGGATGGGATATGGGTGGTGATAAGAATTTTCTAGTAAATTGTTCCCACCTCCTTGATATAAAACCTGTCTTTGAGCGTATGAACAAACTTTGGCCCAATACATTGTAATGTATGGAATTGGGAAAATGGATATTGAGGGCTAAGGTCTGCTTATACAGACCAGCCAAGTGGAGCCAGCCTTTGGGCTAAATAAATACACTCTTATGTTTTATAAGATAAAAAATATAAATGCAAACAATCGATTAGTTGATAAACGAATCATATTTCCCGTGTTTAAATATCTAGCAATTCTAGTCTAGTTTGTCGATGGTGGGGATGTCTAGAATATCAGCTGAGACTATTGAGGGTGTTTATTCGGAATTCCTTCAGATATAAATAACAGCACAAAAATGGGCTAAAATGAACCATAAATATTAGGCAACATAAAAAGATATCCGGTTGGAACTTCATCAGGGTCACTCCAAAACACCTGATTTATCATGCTAAATAATGCCTGGATTAATATCCTACCAAAAAATAAACACTACATCCCAATCGGTTAAGTGGTTCCATATATATATATATATATATATATATATATATATATATATATACAAATATCCTAAATATCCTGCTGACACTTCACCGGGACTCACACCAAAACACCCGATTATAATTATTACACTAAAAATGCTGGATAAATACTCTACAGAATAATAGAAATTACACCATAGTAATTATGTGGTTCCATAAATATATACAAACAATCGGCTGGCCCTTCACCGGGACTCACACCAAAACACCTGAATATACACAAATATTGCTAAAACCTGCCTGGATATTGGTCCAGTATAAAAATTAAGTAAAAACCGCACCGCAGTCGGTTAAGTGGTTCCAGAGGTCCTAAGTTACAAATATAAATAAATCCGGCCGTATCTTTAACGGAGATTCAAACCCTGACTGTATATATGCGAGAGCCTCCCTTAGCAGACATCCCAGTGAATATAAATAAATGCACTGCTCGGTTATGAAGATCCAGGTATCTTTGCCAACAGACAGACATTCTTAAAAACAGTACAGAACTACAATATTTTTTTACTTAAAGATATTTACTTTCCAAACCTTAAAAAAGCTGAGATATAATGTAAAGTGTTTTTAATCTCGTAAACCAAATACAATATTTCTCTTTGCTTTTCAATTATGTAAACCTCCTTACTCTTATATTAATAATTTTCTAAGATATGGCCAGTTTTAATGTTTGGATTTCCAGAATTGAGTTAGTGAAAAAACAGATTTGACAAAAATAAATTAACACTATACACTTAATTTAATAGAAAATTATCATCAACGAAAATCTTATTAAACTACTATTTTTCTCAATCAAAGTATTTATCAAAACTTTTTACCAATAGTTATATTATGGCCGTTATGGTAACAGTAAATAAGGTATGGAATCGAACTATGGTCCCACAAAGGTATAGACAGTCATATAAACGTTGAAGAAACAAATAAATTCACTTTTATAACTAAAATATGTCCAATAGATAAGATTTTTATCAAATATCTTTTTTTGTCCACCCTGAAATAATATAAAATATCTTAAATTAGGTTTGGTGCCCTTAAATTATCTAAGTTTTTTAAACTCAGCTTCTTATAAATAAAATAAAAATCTATTAAAGTTAATATGTTACTTGCTTTACATGTGTGGAATATGATAATTAATTATTAATAAATTCATAATTAGCTATTCACAGTAATAAAGATTCTGAAAAGAGGGAGACCTGGTTTAAGGTTCCATGTAAAACCAATAAATGTGGGTAGAGCTGCCGCCAAAATAATGTGTGGCGTGGTTAAATCTTTAACAGTTAAAAAAATCTAGCCCATATATTAATGAGACAAAACATAATTAATTAACTAAATATTTAAGGAATTATTGATTTTATTAGGAAGGGAACCAAAAAGTAAAATTTATTTAGTAGATCAAACCATTTGGACATCGCAAAAAGACATATCCCCTCCCCCATCACTCCTTCCAGACAGTCAAGAAATAGTTTAAGGACTTAAGCCTTTCTCTAAATCTAGCCTTGGGCGTAGCTAGGCAAACTATTCTGCAGTCATGTGTGGAGGTATAGCATACCGCGCGGGCTAATTTATAAAGTTGCTACCTTACAATCTCGACGGAGTGTACGTATTAAATAAACTTTTAGTGTATTTTCAAAGTAATTTGGCATAGTGTTTGAATTATCTATACATATATAAATTACATGTACTTAAAACCATAAATAATTCTAGTAAACTACTTCTTCTGATGCGTATGTATACTTTGTTTAGTCTGAAACATAGAAATATAATCTTTATGTATTCAAATATAATACTATCTTATACCATATAACATATTATAAAAATACAAAGTAAGCTTGCTACCTTAAAAGGCAGATGAAACGTTCTTAAACAGCACTGAAAACTAGGACCAAATTGAGACACAAGTTTCAATGATTTACACTTGTTTTGTCATCAATTGCTATGATGGTTGTTTACGACAATCATGGAGTCTTACTGAACTAATTATCTAAATATCACCCGTGGCATCATAAATTGCAACCTTGCATCATCTATGGCCATGCTATAAATAATTATCCAAGCCTTCTTTATCACACAATCCCCCTATCTGGACCCAATTTCTCAAGTAAATGAAAGTGGAAACTAACCGTGGTGGTGGATAGAAAACTATCTGTATAGTTCCTTCAGATTAATTTAATGTAGTTTAAAAATGACACCTAGACATAGGATTCAAAGCCAAGAATTTGCACATTGAACCTTTAACACTGAAATAACCAGGATTCATCCCGTACGCAGAGTAGTTCTTCCGTCATAGTTTAAGTCAGAGTAGGCCTTTGTGAGGGACGTGTGGTTTCACCGGCTCCTAGAGATATCATTGAATTACAGCCATCTTCGGTACTAGGGCGGATTTTTGCTACTGCTCGTACAAAGCTTGATTTACACGTTCACCGAATATTGATACCGTAGCAGAATCTGCTTGAATGGTGCAGAAATTAACACACTGGTAGGAATTTAACACAAACCAGAAACCGTTAGTTATCATATTTAATTTTATAGTGGATAGACATATTTTAAGATTAATATCACGATGGATGTTTTCAAAATATTGTGTTGTGTTGTTAAACAAATAAAAACAGAAAAAGAACTAAACACATGTTTTCCATTTAAAGATTTATTTCTAATCATTTCAGAACAGTAGCTGCAGCTGTCTTCTAATATCCTGCTTTGTAAACTCATGCGCACTGATTGTATAGGTGGGTCAGACAAATGCGCATTGATTGCATCCGCTCATTTTGAAGTTTGATTGGGTTTACAAAGCTGAAGTTACCCAGAAAGTGGAAAGATGAAATCCTTTTAGGTCTCGCTGAGCATACGATGCCGATGAGACTGATATCTTGTGATTAGAGCTAATTTCTTGATAACGTTTTTGGACCCCTAATTTGAAAAATTACCAAAATACTCTCTAGCGAGAAAACTTGCAAATCCCAGGCTGTACCAATACAGAACTAATTTTGAAAGGTTTCTACTGTTGTACGAGTCGGTGTGGCATTGTTTCGCTTACGAAAGAGTTTTCAATCTGACATCACTGTAAAACCATGACATGTCAAAGGATTAAGGTGATAGAATGCCCCAACAGGCAACTATCGAAGATCCGTAACTGAAATAATCCCCATTTTTGTATTGAGTGCATCATGTAAAACGATTTGTTTCGTTTAGTTAGGAAACCATCTTCCAGCTGTTTGCCTCTAAATTAGTTGTATCAAAAATTTCTATGGTTATATAAGTTTAAGTTAAACAGTTCATATAATAAATACACTTTAGCTCAGTTGGTAGAGTGCTTCTCTATAATTCAGATCTTCACGAGATTGATCCTACCTCATTTATAAATCTTAAGTTTTTTGTCTGAATTTAAATCACTTGTTAATAATTAGAATTCAGTAAAATATTATTTTATTTTCGCAACTATTTTTAAAACATAAATATGCCCTAAAGGTTTTTACTATGTGAATAATAATTATTTTCCTTAGCCTTGTTTTAAATGTGTACATCTTTACTTCCTTAAACCCATTAATTTAATTTTTAAATAATTACCTAAGTAAAAATTTCAAAATTAATGTTTATTTTTTAAATTTACTACCTTGTTAAATTATTTTTAAAGAAGAGTAGTATGATAGTCTACGTATGATCAAATATCTTGTATAGTTCTATAAAAAATATTTAAAACAAATTATATGCTTACCAATACAATAATTTAAAATTAAAGGTTTTTTCAGTCTGATAAATTTAAATAAAAACTGGATAAGAGAGAAATTGAACACACGACCTCTAAATTATGAAAAGGTCACTTTACCGACTCAGCCAAAGTGACAGTTAAAAACTTGAGAAAATTAAAATATTTAATTAAATTTCACCCAAACAAATATTTTTATTGAAGGATTGAATAGAGTGTACAAAACAATCATATTTTTTCTTCTGTAAACATATTTTTTACAATGGTAGGTTTATTTCAACAAAATCATTCTCAGAAGGTTTCAAACGAAGAGGGGGATAGCATCCTTTTGGTTATATTATGATCTACTCGACAGACAAGCCTTGTCTCGCACGGTGTGAGGCTGGCGAGTAGAGTCCGCTCGCTATTTGATCGTGTGACGTCAGTTTTCGCTGCGCTGACGTTTCAAAATTAGGGGTTTGCAAGATTTTGTGCGAGGTGAGAGAAATACGCTAGCGACTTGCTACTCGCACATTTCAAAATTAGGGGCTCTGATCTTTTATTTTCGGCAATCGTGTGACTCCCCATTAAGTTAATATTATACATGGTTGGCGATAAACGTAAAGATATAAATTGTTTTTTGTTATAATAAGCCGTGTTCGGATATATCTTTCAATGAAACTAAATGAAATTGAAAATTGTCATGTTGACAAGGGAATCGAATATGGAACTTTTGTATTAGAGTACCAATCTATCACTGAGTTATTAAAGACCTGTTCTGTGTTCCTCAATAAATTTACAAACAAAAACCGAAGAGACATCCGTCTTTGGCAGTACATATTATAGTGTCAATGCACTCACTAGGTTTTAGGGATGAGGACGGTTTTATGTAGATAAAAGTGTACCCACATTTGCAGGGGGAGAGAGTGGAAAACCATTTTTGAAAAAAACATCCTCAGTACACCTGACCTAGATTAGAACCTCAACCTTACCGTCATCAGCAGTCTAGTCTACTGTGAGAATGACGCCTTATACTATGCAGCCACCGAAGTGGGTCACTCACTCTTATCGAATAGGATCGCCATAAAACCCACACACTTTCCAATGTATTTTTGTTGGGTGGTTTTAAAGACGTGACGTGTTCGAACATAGTTTAAGGTCGCTTCTAATTTGCCAGCTCGCTATATATCACTGCTCAGTAGTTGGCTACCCGATGGAAACTCATGATTGGTACGCCGAGAGGCAATGGTAATGGCACGAAACGAATCAGCAACTTGGACACAATATGTGTACCAGAATGAAAGATTGTTAGTGCCTAGGGACAGATTTATTTCGTTACAGTTCTTACTTTTTTTATATTTGTACCAATCTCAACATTACATTTTAAAAATAGGCACATACGTGGGACGTAGATGTAATTTTGTTTGTTACTATATCATTTTTATTGGCGAAATAAATTGTGTGTTGAGAATAATTACCTTGTTTGTTTGTGTAAAAATAATGATCTTAAGATATGTTGGGCGTGTGTTTACTCTTTAAATAATATCCAATTCGATCGTATTGTGTAACATAATATGAGTTTAACTCACTGAGACATCATTGATGTACAATTATTGTTTTTTTAAGTTAATAATAAAATAATAAAATGTAATACTTTAGCTAATTCTTAGTCCATATCAAACACATATTGTTTCATACAAAATACAGATGCTCTATTTATGGATCATTAATGGTTTAATTCATCTTATCGTATTACATCCAACATTTATCTATAAGACATTGTAGGCACTAGGCCTTAATAATGTAGGTTCCAGAAGTCTAAAACTCATAATAGTATTCAAAATATAAATAGTTATTACTGTTGTACAGTGGTTTAATTTAACTAATTTCATATTTATCAGGGAATCAATAAAATACTATATAGGTGGTTCGATGCCTTCTGAACTTTCTCATTAAGAAAAATAACGTATTAGTGACAATTTTCATCCGCCAGACTATGACGAATATTTACGGTTTGTGCGCCCCAAAACCGCAAAAATGGGGATTTTAACATTTTGTCTATATGTCTATCTATATGTCTCTGGGTCTAGAACCCTAGAACTTATATTAAGAGCTATTTACTGAAAAGGGATTTTAAATTTTCTAAAGTTTTTGAAAATCTTTCCAAGGATTTCGTTTGAAATGGATATTCAGGGAGAGTTTGACCCGTAAAAAAATATTGAATATGTGTTTTTTGTTTAACAAATTCTTTTAAGGGCTTTTTTAGTGAAGCGTTATTTTTTTAAATACGATATTTTTCGAAAATGACTTTAAAGATTTAGTTTCAAATGTATATTATCTGGGTAATGTTTGACATGGCAAATAATAATTTATTTTGGCTATATTTATAAAATATCTTATAAGAGTAGTTTACTGATGAGGGATTAAAACAAATTGAAATATTTTAAAAATGACTATAACAATTTTGCTCAAATTAGGCATATGATGATTTTTAACATTAAAAATAAAATTTTATGTTTGGTTTTCTCTAAAAAAATCATTTAGTGATAGTTACCTGAAGGCTTTATTTTAAATTGAAGTTTTTGGGAATAGCTCTATTGATTTTGTCAAAATTAGTGTATTGAGTCTATTTTACATGATAAATAATAATATATGTTTTTTTAAAAATAAATTAATTCAAGTTTAATTTACTTAATACACTATCGAAAATTTGAAATTTTTCGAAAATGGTCCTTCAGATTTGGTTTAAAATGAGTATTGGTAAATTGTTTTTCATTATAAATAAGGAAAATAAATTTTTTCAATCTTCAATTATTTTATTATTTTATCTTACTATAAATATAATGAATATTACTAAAATTTTATGGCAGCTAACAAATAATTGTTTTTTGAAAATCTGGGATTTTTTAAAACAGGTTTGAACAATTTTGTTAAAAAAAAACTACATGATACATTTTGTTAATGGTGATTAACAAGATAATATCGTTTTATTTTTGAGGAAAACTTAGCTAATGGGAGTTTTCAAAAAACCTATTTAATAAAATGTTGTTACGATAAGAATGTCTCTACGATTGTGTCATACACTTTTTTCTTTCGAATAATAGTCCAAATCTTAGAAAATGTTATAAACAGAGGGGCTTAACCTCTACATATTGGTTTGATTTTATCATAATTTATGATTTTGTTAACATTTAATCTATAAGTGTTATCAATTTTAAAATCTTAGTTAAACAATTATTTTTAATAATAATAATAACAATAATAATAATTATAATAATAATTATTATTAGTACTGCGTCTTACTACCCGTTCGGGTTATACGCACTTACGCTAATGTGCAATGGTAGGCTGATTGTGAGATGAAATGGAGGACCTACAGTTTAACGTGGAATCCGAACCACGGTGGAGGCCTGGCATTCCTCACATTCACAAGTTATGATTAATACACGTCTTGTCAGAGGTGAAGGAAGGGTTTGGCTATCAGATAAATCTGTGCCGGGACCGAGGTTTGAACCCCGGACCCCCAGCACAGAAGTCTGACACCTTACCCCTAGACCACCAGGTCACCATTTTTAATAGCTAAAAGCCAAAGGTCTCGCTCTTAGATTTTTAGTTTGTTTGTAATTGTTAAAGGCTAGCTATATTAACAGTAATAAAAGTTCTAGGATATTCAATTTTATAATATCGAATCTGAAACATTTTTGAATTCATTAATCTAGAATATAAGTTATAAAGATTCTTTAAAGATTATAAGGACCTATCCCAATAAAAAATACACTCTAGTGTACATTCATCAAATAATCAACGCGCTGATGAATATATCTTTTTGAGAATCTGATTGAATGATCTTATGTGTGACTCCAATAGACTGGACTGTCGTTGGCAGGGTGATTGAAGTTCGAGTCCCAATTGGGTATATTGAGTGTAGTTTTTATTAAAATTATTTCCCATTCACACTCCACTTAAATGTGAGTACATTTGTTCTAAATTCTCAATTTATATCCCTACCTAATTAAGCGTAACTAATCGTATAGCCCGAAATGTTAATGAGGCATGGGGAAGAAATAAACAGTAATAACACATAATTATATCAGCGTTGGACTATTCAAAACGACGGTTGAAGCGCGCATGACAGAATTGACCACTGTGTTCATGTTGATTGCTGGCGCGCACCAGTGGAACCAGCCAGCATGCCCGTTACTTGACGGAAATCCCTGCACCTGCAGGTTTCACTTGTCCCCGCTATACCGCCACCTGCAGACCCTCTAATAGGTTCATAACAGAATTAAAACAAGAGCTATCTACACACACTTAGTATCTAATGTCCCTTATGTCCTGCACAAACGTTCTATGTTACCTTACATATTTCCCTACGCAATTCAGTACAAGTCAACTAGTAACAAGTGAATCATTTACTCTCGTGGTGAATATTAGCAAAACAAGTAGCTATTATGGAAACGTGTACAAAGTGTGGATATAGCTCATATAATTGTTTTCAACGATGTTTAATTTGAAACAAACGCGTAGACTAGATACTTATACCAAAAAATTAAACAGTGATTTTCTGGTGTTTCAAACACAAACTAAACCAAATATAATTGTTCTAAAAAATCTTTAGTGAAGTAGATTTAATTAAATGTATTTTATAGGTACTTATAAGCATGGAATAAACATAATACCGTCTTGTTTCAATATATATATCAAGTTATGTATACACATATATAGATTTTTACAAAAGGGAAGAGGCTACTGGGGAGTAGAAGAGATTACACAATGATAAGTTACATACCCTGTACTCCTAAATATACATTGTTAGGATAATCAAATCTCGTAGAATACGCTGGGCAGAACATGCAGCGCAAATGGGAGAATCTAAAACATAGTTCAGGGTATTGACTGGCAAAGCCAATGGGAATAGACTATTGGGAGAATCTAGACACAGATGGGAGGATAACATTAGAATTGATCTGAAAGAATGGTGTAAGGAGGAGAACTGAATAAAACTAGCTCAAGAAAAAGATAGGTAACATACTTTTGTAAATGCGGCAATGATATTTCAAGCTCCTAGTACTATAGATTAAGAAAGTAAGTACTCGTACACATTGTATATACATATATATAACTTAATGTGTATTTTGAAACAATACGGGATTGTAAACCATGCTTTGGCTATATCTATAAAATGTATTTAATTAAATCTACTTACTGCATTAAAGCTTTTTTAAACAATGATACTTGGTTTTATTTTTGTTTGTTTGTATATATATATATACATTCAAACTAAAACTAATTTCTGACAGGATTTATTACTACACTAGCATTAACATTTACAAAACAGGAATAAAAACAATGTAGTGTACGTGTGAATGAATACACGTTTGACATTTCGCAGTAGCTAGTTCACTGGCTATTTTTTGATAGTTGACATTATTACAGCACAAGTTTATCTACTGCATACCATCACAATACATGTGTATGGGGCCTTCTAGTGTATCTTAGTATTCTTATCATATTTTTAATATAAGAATATAAAGTAGTGGTGTTGATATTTCCCATTCACGAGGCTTACCTACCATTGTACAACTGGAAAAAGACGGCGAGAGAATATCAGGGTTGTCATTGTCAGTATCTACCGGTGACTGAAGCAATCACAAGACCATATCGGAGATTTATTCTTGAATCCTGAACGACAAAAAAAAAAAAACCTTGAGGCAGGAGGGTCTTAGACAACTCAGGTGCATAGTAGGTTGGAAGTACGTGGTTTAATTCCTGTGTCCTCAGCAGTCAATCTTAAAATAAATATAAACAAATACACGGGGGTAAGTGGGATGATTGATCATCAGGAAGTCTTACTATATTTCATCAAATTATTGTGTTGAGGCTTATTAATACGTTTATTTGAAGGATTATTTCGAAAAATAAATGTGACAGAGAAAATTTGGCTCTCTATTCTCTATTTTTCTGAGAGTATTTTCCTTAGATAATATATTAAAAACGCACTCTGACACTAAAGTGTTATACTAATTTTTATGGACGCGTGGTTTAGGGGTCTAGACTCTCTTTGCATTAGGTTGATGTTGACAGGAATATCGTTATTCAAATCCCAAATGGGTGCATTGAGGTGGTTAAGGCGTAAGGAAGGAGTATATTTCCATATGTTATGTATTACTTTGGTTTTAACGTACTCTCTCCACGTTAATGTGGGTCTCACATATTCAATTTTTGATTAAATCGTACCGTGTGTTAAACGTGTTATTTAAAGAAAAAATTAGTCTTAGAGAAAAAAATATTAAAAAATACATAACAAATCCATCATTTCTTACCGGCGTGCATATAGTTGAGGTAAAGTTTGTCTGTCGACAAACTCCTCCCAACAGTTAATTACCGGAAATGAGAGCTGCTCGCGCGCCCAGTAATATCGGTCATGACCATGTGTGCGATATGGGTGCACCTTATGGTCTCCGAGCGCACCTAGCGAAGAAGTTTGTAAGCGATCCGCTCCGTCAGCTTCACGTACTCGAGGTATTTGGGACAGTTCGTTAGGATCAATTTATGCAACGAGTAAACTTATTCGTTAACTGTGTATTGTTGGAGACTGCTTGCAATGCATTGCACTGTTTTGAATAAAATAGAGCCTGATTGATTTCCCGAATGACAAGGAGAAGCCTTTGTATCTAGAATATTAACGGGGCAAAATCAGTGGGAGGAGTTTTTTAATATGTCGTTTATTATGTTATGTAACATTCCACATCAAGTTGCATAATGATGAATTACATACCCTGTACTCATCACAATAGATTGTTAGGTTAAGCAAGTCTCGTAGATTACTGTGTGGAGGACATGCAGTGCTAATGGAAGAATCTAGACCCGTGATCAGGATAGCTTACTGAGTGTAAAAACCAATGGGAAGAGGCCATTGGGAAGACCTAGACGCATATGGGAGGATAACATTATAATATACCTGAAAGAAATATGGTGTAATGAGGTGGACTGGATAGAACTAGCTCAAGATATGCATAGGTGGGGTGGGGTACCTTAGTAAGTGCAGAAATGAACTTTCGAGTTTATAATACAATTGAGTAGGTAGTTATGACCTGAATCAGTGGACACATGGCCTAAGGATTAATTCTTCTTCACCTGCTCTGAATTGTGTCGGTAGCTTGAAAGCTGGAGCTCAAATCTTGACAAGGTTTGCTGAGGTGTTCTTTTCCTAAATGGTTTCCCACTTTCTCTCCAAGCAAATTCAAATACGTCTACTCTTTCCTACCCCCACTACTGTAGTTAAATGCAAATAGTTTATACGGATAGTAAGACACGGTGTAACAAGACTCTCTATAGCCTATAATTAAATATAAGTGAACTGACTAGTAGCAAACTGATATATCTAGCTTAAGAAAATAGGATCGTTTCACCAGAATCCTCCTTGATATAACATGGTTTTCTATTAATGAAGTTTCGTCATGATTTTATTAAATGTTTTATTTTTCACCTTGATTAAGTTAATTAGTACTTTTCGATATAATGCTACAATATTTGAAATTAATTTATTTTTTATTTTTTTAGTCATGGCTTCTTACTATCCGTTAGATAATCATAGGACGAGATGTGGAACAGAGAAATTCATGAATAGGATAGGGAAAGATGTTGGCTTAAGAAGGTACAAGGATGGGGAAAAAAAAGGCCTAGCACAGGTAAAAGTGAAGAGCTGCAGCAAATAAATCACAAGATTGATGATCTAATGATGAGTATTCTTACCCTCTCCTTTGCCTTAAATACATGTTCATAGCTTTACCTATAATGTGACGCTAATTTTTTATTGTGCTGCCCGAATTTGAAAGATAAAACTTTATGAAACAGCTAGAAAAGTTCCACGTTTTCACACATCAAGTCGTCAAGTCATGTGATATGAAGCTGCCAATTTCGATAGAATATTAGTATTTATAAATTAACACTTATTAACTAGTAAAATGTTATACATTTAGTCCACACACAAAAAAGTGTGTTTTTGTATTTTCCAACAGGTCTAGTGTTGTGTTTTGTTACGTTACATGTATTTTAAGTAAACGTAACGCATGTTTAGTTCTCGTGCTCTTCGGAGAGCAAAAGAGTGTAAAGTGTGTGGTTGGCGGATGTTGACATGTAATTAATAAGTAAGCAGTTGAGTAAAAGTTGTTAGGTTAGTCAGGTATGGCCTACTTCCGGAATGTTGCCGGTGTAATGGTATGGAACGACAGTGCGGGTGCGTGGAGACCTCCCCCCCCCTCTTACCCCCTCCCGCACGTTATTATCACCCGTGTTCGATCGACGCGCATGCGCCTGGCACGCGACGACATGGATTGCCGCGCACTCCGGCTCGCGCATGACACCCGGAAACAGCAGGTGACACCTGGTGGTGGTATACTGGAATATCGTCACGTTTGCTGAGCACACTTGTAACGACATGTGAGGGAAACTCGACACAAACATTCACTTAAACATAATTAGGGCGTTGCTTTGCTATACAAAACCAGTAATATTTGGTTTAGGGTACACTTTGAGATATGATTATTATCAGTGGCGCTTAGCAGATCAAAGTGCTATTTTCACTGTTCCAAAAAATATTTTGTTATTTACAACAATTTAGGAAAATTGACTTTACAGAAGTATTTGAAATAATATTGACAAAAAATAAACGAAAAAAACAAAAATTTCAATTCAAAGAGAATACCGGTAGTCACATTAATTCATAAGGACATGTTAATTTTAATCTCGGTATTAATATATCAAAAACTGAAATGATAATGTTCAATGTCACTTTATTAACGGTGTAAAATTGTACTGAAGTGCGTTTTCAATATTAAAAATCTGTTTTTAATAATTTAATAAATTTTAATCAAATCAAATGGGAGGATGATGCCTATCTGTTCACTCACGCTCTTTAATAATTTTTTTTAATGAATCTTAGTAATTAAATTGATAGTGTTTTATATGTTAAGGTAAGATAACCAACGTTGGTCTTTGAAACGCTTTGGTTATTGAATTATTATTATTATAACCGCGTCTTACTACCCGTTCGGGTTATACGCACTTACGCTAATGTGTAATGGTAGGGTGATTGTGAGATGAAATGGAGGACCTACAGTTTAACGTGGAATCCGAACCACGGTAGAGGTCTGGCATTCCTCACATTCACAAGTTGTGATTAATATACATCTTGTCAGAGGTGAAGGAAGGGTTTGGTAGTCAGATAAATCTGTGCCGGTACCGAGGATTGAACCCTCGGCATAGAAGTCTGACACCTTACCCCTAGACCACCAGGTCACCACTTGGTTATTGAAGATAATAAATAACATCGTTATATATTTAATTAAAATTCACACAAATTTCCGTGTCTTCCCATCTTAAACATAACTTTAACTCTTTAGAATAAATTTTAGAAAATTCATGACTTTTTTTTTACACTGTGTCTTGCTACTCATCCATGATAGGAACTAAGAAAAAGTTTGTCACGAAATGCAAATCAATGTTATCCAGACACAAATAGTAGAATGAAAGTGTATACTCGTCAACGCAATCAGCAGATAAATAAGAGAGCTCACAGGTTGAATTATTAAGTTCTTGTCTCAATTTATTTTTCGTACATTGACATCTAAGAGTGCTTAGGGTGTTAAGTTAACACACATCCCACTGAACAAAATAGCTTCTAATCCACCAAGTACTTTAGGTAACGCCATTGATGCTCTTTCCTGTAGTAGAGGTGATATGAGTACCTGGCCACAGAGCTAAAGGATCATGGTTCATTTCGAGAAGATAAAATTTTTTGCTGCTCATATTTTCCCATTCAGGCATTTAATGAATGTTGTCTTTAGATTAGTCGATGTGTTAATGATACACTCTTTTGAAAAAATGTACACAAGATATTTGATGGATGATAGCAATAAAAATATAAATACCCACAGATAAACATTCACGCTGCTGTCTCCTGCTA